>OX578133.1:24967818-25567818 GCA_951213105.1 Amaurobius ferox
AAATAATTAAAGAAATAATATATAATTAAAATTTCCAAGGGATTTATTATTTAAGCTGAAAAGTGCTAATTTTTAAATCATTACTTAATGTAAATATAATTAATTTATAATTTACAAAATTTTATTGCTTGAAAACGAAAATTGATACTCCTGAAAACCCTCCTGAAATTTCCCATGCTCTTGAAGAGGCTCATTCAAGGTTAACATCTCTCTTTCTCTCTCTCTCTATAATATATACAGTAAACTCCCGATTATCCGCGGGCGGATTATCCGCTTTGCGGATTATCCGCTTTGCGGATTATCCGCGCGGTCTTCCGCGATTTTTTTTTTTTTTTTGCGACGATCATTTACGGAATGTAGAGAAATAAACACGCAACACGCCTTTCCTGATCAACAAATGCAAAATCTATTTTTAGAGCAACAATTGGATTGTTCCTGTTCCTTTCTACCCCCCCCCCCCCAAAGTCATCGAAACCTGTACAATGGACAAATATGCCGTTTGTCAGGTTTCGGACCAGATTGAAGGTCGTGGCGAATTGGTCGATGTCATTTTCCGTACCTCCCCATTCCTTTACGCTTGCCATTTAAAGTCAGAATTGATACCACATCACTTTAGTACGTTGCGGTCAATCTGTGTGCACGATCTGCTCGCGTCTGTTTAAACTTGTAATTTTAGCTATGAGCGAAAAGAGAAAAAAAGTGGTCTTATCCATCCAAGATAAGTTGGAGTTGATAAAAAAAATTGAAAATGGTTCATCGAAAAAACAAATGATTTTGAAGTATGGCATTGGAGAGTCTACAGTTAGAGACATTATGAAGCAAAAAGATAAAATAATGCAATTTGCTTCCGCATCGGACAACTCATCGTCCATGAAGAAAAGGAAAACCATGAAAACCAGCACCTATGAAGAATCGGACGCGGCATTATTAAAATGGGTGAGTCAAGTAAGAAGTGAGAATACACCCATTTCAGGACCGATTATTGCTGCAAAAGCTAAGCAATTTTTCGAAAAGCTTGGAATGGAAGGGACTTTTGATGCGTCATCAGGCTGGTTAACTAGATTCAAACAGCGCCATGGGATTAGAGAAATCGGACTTCACGGTGACAAATTAAATTGCGATAATCAGGCAGCAGAGGACTTTAAAAATGATTTTCAGGAATTTTTAAAATCAGAAGAACTTTCGTATGAACAAGTATACAACGCTGACGAATCTGGACTGTATTGGAAATGTTTGCCGACGCGAACACTGGCGTTTGAAAGAGAGTGTCAAGCATCAGGACATAAAACCAGTAAGGAACGATTGACAATAATGTCTTGCAGCAATGTCACGGGAACACACAAACTAAGACTCGTAGTGATTGGGAAAGTAAAAAAACCTAGATCCTTTAAAGGTACAAGAGCTGAAAACCTTCCAGTTCATTACTTTAACCAAAAAAAAGCCTGGATGATTCAAGAAATATTTCAGGAATGGTTCGAAAAAAAATTCATTCCCCAAGTGAGAGAGCATCTCAAGTCTAAAAACCTACCTGAAAAAGCCATGTTGTTGCTTGACAACGCCTCGGCTCACCCAGGAGAAAGTGTTCTGAAATCAGAAGATGGAAATTTTTTCGTCAAGTTTTTGCCACCTAACGTCACGGCACTTATCCAGCCTATGGACCAGGGAGTTATTGCTTCTATGAAGAAACGGTATCGAACCAACTTATTGAAAAAACGGATTGAAGAGGGGGGCGATCTCCAGGGCTTCTGGAAGGACTACACGATTCTTGACAGCATTTATGACATCAACACTGCTTGGAATACGGTCAAGATAACGACTTTAGTAAAGTCCTGGAGAAAAATTTTGCCAAATGTGGAAAAAACGTTAGAGTCTCCACAGGAAGAAGAAGACGAGGAAGTTACTGCATCTGATTTGGCAAATTCAGCAAAATCTGTTCCTGGAGGAAGTAATGTGGATGAAGATAACATCGTTGAGTGGATCAATTGTGACGCAAACGATCCAGGCTTCGAACATCTTACCGATGAAGAAATCATAGCCGGAGAAAAAGGTGTGGTTTTGGCTGAGAACGATGAAGAAGATGAGGGAGAAGTGATGCAGAAGAAAATGAGCCATGATGAAGCGCTAACTCACATTGATGGAATCATTAAATACATAGAGGAGCCGGACGATTCATTACTTTGCGACAAGATGCTGTTAAAAAAACTTCAATCGCAAATAAAGAAGAGGAGCATCGAAACGAAAAATCAAAAACAATTAACCGACTTTTTTGTAAAAACTTAAGGATACCGTTTATGAAGTCACAACTCTATGTGTGTAAGTATGTGCTACTATATTATGATTCTTAAAAATGGTTTAAATGCATTTGTGTGTGGATTTTTGTCCTTTTCCAGCTATTTTGCGGATTATCCGCGAAATTCGCTTATCCGTGGTTATCGAGCCACCCTATTCCGCGGATAATCGGGAGTTTACTGTATATATATATTAATAGAATTGTTACAAATTTATATGATAAAAAAGACTATTATAATTTTAATATTAATAAAATCTTACCTTTTAATTCCTGTAACTCGATTCAATTGTTTATAATTATTATACTTAATCAGCTTTTTAGAATTTATAGATTATCTGATAAAAAATTTCATGCTATGCATATTAATAATCTCAAAATTACCAGCAATTTATATAAATATCCCTCTTATTTAGTAAATGGTATTGTTAAAAAATTTAGAATAGCTAGATTTTTATAATTCTTTTCATAGTATCTTATAATCCTATTCATAGTATCTTATATTAGCCAGACATCTCTTGTATTATTAATACTTTTATTTTTACATCCTCTTTCACGTCAGCATTACTATTATTAGCCCCTCCTTTTAGTAGCTCTTTTTGTATATTATTACTTTTTCTTGCCATTTCACTTTACTGTTTTTCAATTCTTACGAATGGCAACAGTACATCGTTTTTTATTTTTTCTTTGCGAATGGCAGCACTGGTCTCTTCATTCAGAGTTCCCGGTTTCAACTCGTTTGTACATATGCTGTGCATTTTCCAGGTATTCATTTTTTCTTTTTTATTCCTTCTTTATGTATGTCATCCAAGTAAAAATAGTTTATAGATATAATCTATCTATTTCTTCAGAAACATACATATTTTGTGTCTGCTTCGTCAAAATACTTGGATTTGAGAACGAATTTTATGAAGTGAACATTTCCATTTTTTTTAGGCTTAGCCGTTTTTCCACGTGTATAGCGATATAGCTTGATTTTCTTTATTCGTTTCCATACCTTTGAATTTTGTTGATTTTCTGTAACTTGATAACTCGTGTTCTGTATTTTTTTTCCATTTGATTGATGATTTGCTGTTTTATATTATATTCTGTGGGTGTTTTAGAAAGTTAGGTTTATCGTGTTGCAGCTTCTTACTTTTCGTTCATTGGATTTTCAAACTACTAATATATATATATATATATATATGTATATGGATATTTTAAAATGAAAACTATGTATTATTAACAGCTGAAATGACTAATAACCTAACTCTAGCATAGATGTTTAGATAAAGTTTTAACCTAGATAACTATAGATATATACAATAACTTTTTCTATCTAAGCAGAGTTGGAAAAACAAATTTTTCCATTTTTACGCTAATTTTAAAAATGCTTCTAATTAATTTAAAAGTAATTTAAGAATGTACACATATGCTTATATCCCAATTAAGCTTGGGTGATATGGCAATTTCTGCATCATGATACATCTGCTGTCTAACAATACAATATCGCAATACATCGTGATGTAAATCACAAGAATAACACATCTGACTGAAAACTAAATGGCAGTGCAGGTGAATAAAATAACTGAATTGCACAGACTTACAATTAATCCGAAAAATGATTTGGATTAGTATATAGTTGTTTATTTTTACTTGTATAAAAATAGAAAAGATATATTGCTCTGGAATATTTAAATGAAAATAGATGCAGACTGATACTTTTGGACTCGCAGTAATACAGGGTACTGAATTGCAAAATTTGAGCATTTCAAATTCAATAATATCCAAATTTATGGGTTGACTGCTGACTTTCATGGGTTGACTGCTGTATTTCAATGCTATGCACCCAACTCTTTTTTTACACGCTTTCTTTTACCTGAATTTGAAGTTACTCTGTTAAAAAAAGTCTTCCTTTTTAGAAAAATGTATTTGATCTAACACGATTTCAAAGTCACTGTCTTATACTTATGTACGTGACCATGAGCGGTCTAGTATAAATTAGTCTTTGGTACCAATGTATAAAAAAAAAAAAATCACGTTTTTATCACACTTCAAAAATTAGGCAGCATTGCTATAATGTTATCGAATAAGGGGATTCCCCAGTAACTACTGGGGAATCCCCTTATTCAATAACTCTTGCTTGCCCATTTCGTATAGCATTTATATAACATATTGCATCATTAAATTGTTTAAGTTTATTAGCTCACAATATTTATATATCATTCATATGCATATCAGAATTTTTACAGTTTTCAGCATTTTTTTAAACGGTTTTTAAACTAAATATAGTGTTTTATTTCATCTTATACGGTTTTCGGATAACATGGAACGTATGTATCCCCAATTTTACTATAGGAAACTTGTCTTTTTTTACACCATTTTCTTTTACATGAATTTCTGAGGAACATGTGTGTCTACCATGTAAAAAAAGAAATGGGTGTATTTTACAAAAAATTCCAAGGAAAAATCTCAAAATCCAATAGTATACTTATCTAGAAAAGTTCCCCTATTGATTAACATGGAATTTTCAAGTTAATTTCAGGCAGGGACATTTCCTCTTAATGACAGAAATGAGGGAGATCCTAAAATGGAGTTGAACATTGTTGCAAAGTCAGCAATAAATTATACAATACAGTGCACTAAGTTTTTCTAAGTTTACTGAGTTTGACTGTATCTGAGATGTTCTTGGTGCATACTAGATCAGATAATTGGAATTCAACTGTACTTAAAATATGTATATTTTATTTTGTATTTCTGTTCATTGGTAAGCATTGTATATATGGAGGGTTTTCCACAGATATATGCTTAGTAAACTGAAGGAGTGGAATAGACCTAATGATGAATTATTGAAGTCTTATTGATGAAGTAATGAAGTCTTATTGATGAATTAATGATAAATTATTGAATGATCAATTATTGATAAATAGCAAAGTCCTTAATACTCAAAATGAAACGTTGATGTAACATACATGGATTAGCATTATTACAGTTATATGTTGAGAAACAAAGAACTTTTGTCAAAATAGGCAACTTCGAAAAGTATACTTAAATAGCTAGTATTAGCACTATGTTATAAGATTGTTTTAATGCTTCTTTAATGTTTTCTTTCTTAATGAAAGTTTATAACTTAAATTTTCTTTTATTTGTAATATATTCCATTTCAATTGATTTTAGAATGAATTGTCTTCCTTTTTCTATTCTATCAATTATTATCAATGCTTTTTATCTGTGCTAAATATTATTTTCTTATCCTTTTATTCTGTTTTTAAAATTTTGTATTATCTAAACTCCTGTTTGTAAAAATTGCAACACCATAAAGGAATCATCAGAATTGAATGAAATTTATTCCACAAATGACCTGTATTGATACATATAAATGATTAAATTTTGAAAGCAAAACAACAATATTACATGTCAAAAATCAGTATTTGGTGAAGCCACCACATGTTGCAATAAGTGCTTCTATATGATATGGCATCGAATCAAATAGATTTTGAATTTGTACCTGAGAAAGAGCATTCCAGATTGCTTCTACCCGAACCCAAAGTTCAGCTGTATTAGTTACGGGATGAGCATCACAAGCGAGATGCTGACCGGCGAAATCCCAGACATATCCAATAGGTGACATATCCGGTGAATAGGCAGGCCAAGGAAGAAGCTCTATCTGTTGTGTTAAAAAGAAGACTTGACCATTCCTAACAAAATGTTGAAAGTCATTGTCATGTTGAAATACAGTTCCAGGAATGTGTTGAAGGAAGGATACGGCTTCAGGCTCCTGAACTGCTCTGATGTACCGGTTGCTGTTGAGATTACTCTCAATCCTCTGCAGCTGAGATCGTCCAAGATACCCAGTAGCACCCTAGACCATCATGCTTGGCATTTGTCCAGTATGACATTGAATAATGCATTCTGAAAAGTGGTGTTCACTACTATAGCATCTAATGTGGATGTGGCCATCACTGTACCCCACATTAAAGTGGGATTCATCAGAAAAGATGACTTGCTGCCAATTAGCATGCCAGTGTCTATGCTGATGAGCCCATTGTAGCTGCAGGTGTCTATAGTTTTGCATCAGGAAAATCCCGTACAAAAGAATTCTTGCATGCAATCTATTTAATCTTATGGTGGGCCTTAAGTGACCGCTCAATCTGCTCATCGTAAATCCACATGATACTTTAGACCAAAGTGAGTTTGCAGTTAGTTTAAAAAAATTTGTGTTCCAGGATTTCTGCTAAATGGTTTTGTAGCATGTTGCTTAGTTCACTTACCATAAATCCACATGTAAGGTTTCAGACCAGCCCGTGTTCATACTTTGTTTTAAATAATGCGGGTGGGCCCCCTGGATTTTACATTTGTGTTCAATTCATCATATTTAACACAAATTTAAAATAGAATTTTGATTTTATATTTAATTTTACAATAATTGATAAGAACTTGTAAAAGGAATTATTTTTAGAAAATATTTTTATTTTTTCTTTCTGTGTGATAGGCAAATTTAATTTCTCACCAATATTCTAATAGATATCCAGTGGGCCCTAATTTTTAAAAACTAAATACAAATACTCGTCTGGACCCGAAACCCAAAAATATTTTCTAAAAATAATTTTTTATATGCTTTTATCAATTATTTTAAAATCCAAACTGCCTTTTATAAATTACTTTAAAATCAAATATAAAATCAAAATTTGATTTTAAACTAATCAATATGATGAATTGTTTTCATATGAAAATTCATAATCTGCCATGTCTTAGAGGAATAATAGTCAGAAAAATGGTATCCTTAAGTTATATAGTACTCAGTTTGATCATTTACATACCTCTTAAAACAACATTTGCATGCCGAGTTTCTGGGCTGTGGTTCTCAAATTTTTATGGATATATATATTATTTTGCCATGGAGTATATATTTACTTCAATTTTTTTTCACCATAAGACCTTGGTTTTCCCAACTTGAAATTTTTGTATAATAGAGACAAATAGCATATCAACAAAATATGTTTTTTGAAAAAAAATTAAAGATACTTTTTTTTTGCAGTTCAAGGTCAAAGGTTGAATCAAATGACCATGAAAAATATAATTTAATGGGCCATGTGATATATCACAAGAGAGGTCATACCTTAGCTGCAAAATAAGCCTTATTTCAGCACAATCTGTAGATTAGATCCAAATATACAGATGTTTGAATATATCAAGAATCATGAAAAATTACTGGATTTTTTAACAAATTTTTATAAATAAAAAACTAATAAAAATTGGGGCTAAAATTTTGATTTGCGTCATATATGAATGGACAACAAAATAGCCAAGTTTAAAAAAAATCTATTTTGGTTGGGTTTGGGTGCTGTGCAGGGTAAGAAATTAGCGGGGGCCATGCGCGAAATGCGACCAAATTTTTATCGTTTGCGACCATAATTTCGGAATCGGGGGCCAAATCGCGACTAGAATTAAACCACTATAATTTCCCAAAAATAACCGAAGAAAAATAAAAACCCTTTTTTTTTCTTGTATAAAACAATAAATCAATTTAAAATTAATACAATAATATAAGACAAGCTTAATATTCCTACTCGCCAGATGGCGATTAAACTTAAAAAACTGACGATTAACAAAATCCTGACTACCGGCCAAACTCTGATAGCTTAAAGAATGACCCTTCTCTTTAAACAATGCCACCTGTGGAGTAATAAAAATCTGTCAATAATCACTACGATACTGCTATGGCTTTTCCGTAGTTGTGAGGAGATCATAATTTATTGCATTTGCAACATTCCTATCTTACCCCTCCTCTAAATCACCGATGTGTTTTGCGACATGCCGTGGCGTAGCGTCTTTACCGGGTTCTATGCATTGACCTAGACACCCCCATTTTTACACGCTGTACGAAGGAATAACTACTCTGCTTCGAGGAGTAATCTAGATCTTTGGTACTAATAGGTCTTTCATAATTCTTACACCTACCTCAAATTTAAAAGGGATGCACGAACGGAATTGAAATCACTCGCTAAAATAAAACATGCTGCGTGAAATTCGCCCTGTCTATTTTTGGCATGTGAATTTATTTATTGGTTAAATATTCATTATAGCATGTTTTTCATAATAAAAAATTAAAAGAAGTAATCTATAAGAAAGAGTTTCGGGAATTCGCTGAGGCTCGGGACCGGCGCAAGCGAACTAAAATCTGGGCGTCCAGCGCGAATAATGGACATCAACCTTTGGGAAGGGGGAATTCTTTTCCGAGCTGAATTGCTGACATTGCAATGTTATATAGTACTAGTCTACTTTAATCTACATATTCACGGTCCATAAACGACCATATGGAAATTATGAATGTGTGTAGCATTGACTAAAATAGCGCATTTGAAGGATACCAACCCGGACATACTTCGTATTAATTTTAAAGTTAGATCGCGAGAATTTCACAATTTTTAAAGGCTCGATGCACTACAGTTTTTTTTGTTCAGAGAAATTGTAGATTTCCTTTTATAGATTATACCCTGTTTAAAGTTAATCTCTCATCGATGATGCATAAAACTAAAAATGCATGGATTCCTAAAATGTTTGCATAGTTGTGTTTTTAGAAGTGTTAACTGTTAACAATAATTATAAATTCAAAGTTAAATCGGTGGTTCCATTTTCAACTTATCCGCGGTCAAGAGCCGTCATGCCCCCCCCCCCTCCCCCTGTTGATCGGAAAATTCGAGTATTGTAATAAAACATCATGTTTCTAGCGACCAGTTCTTAAATTCAAAAACGTCGAAATATTATAAAGATCAAATTTCCATAAGAGGATATAGAATTTCCTTGTTATGAAATACATATATTGGGGAAATTTTAAAATAAAAGCGTTCGTAACGTCCGATAATATAACGGGAAAAAAGACCGAAATATCGCGATCGCGATGATGGAAAATTTACATAGTAAATGATCAAAAAATTAAAACCAGATTATAAATTTATTAAAAATCACTGAAAATCATTGGTAAGACCCTCTAAATTAAAGAAAAATTAGTGGCCGGACTTTTTAAAATAATAGGGAGGAATAAATAATAGTAAATACTTCGTCAGCTTGGAAAAGTAAAAAATAAAAAGATCAAGACGAGAAAACTTGAAATTGCTTAAATTAATTGATTGAATTTAAAATTGCCTCCAAAAATATTTGAATGCTTCATGATAAATTAATTTTTTTGTAATCTATTGGAAAACAAATATTATAAAACACCTGAAAAGACTTATAATAAAATAATTGGTAAGATTTAAAACAAGATTAAAAAACAATTACTGAATATAAATATTTAAAACATTCAAAAATGGGATAAATAAAAAATTTAAATTTGAAAACCTTTAAGAAATGGAAAAGATGGGGATAGGGACACTAACTTATAGAAAAGAATTAGTTTTAGAAAAAACACTTAAAATAAGTTTTGAAAATCTATTAAATGTTAAAAATGAGATGTTAGCAATAATAAATGCATGTTAACAATATTACTCATTAAAAATTTTAAATATTTCTGTGAATTTGTCTTGTTTTCTTATCAAATAATAATAAAAAAAATGTGTATCTTGCCAATCTCTTAAATTTCCCTCAATTTTTAAAATCCTCCTCCTTTGCATCAATATCCAAATAACAGATTGTATAAAAGTAGATCCCCTAAGGGGAGATTTCTTGATAATAGACCTAATAGTGACTTATGTTTACTGTATAATAAATCTATAAATAGGTAATACTAGCAAATTCCTACATTATTAAATAACATACTTAAACACAATTTTGCATAATATTAAGCAAGTTGAGAAAAACATCGCACATTTTGCAGCTGTCAACAACTGGCCATTAAACGTCATTGACCTACCGGCCAGTGGCTACTAACTAAAAATGGGAATTAAACGATAAGTCAATTTAAAAATTTTAATTTGCACTTTAGTGCCTTTTTTTTTAAAGTACATATATTTGGCAAGCAAATAAAATATTTAGATTAGGCCTATGTAGTTTTATCATGTATATTTTTTATTTCATTAAATTGTTTTATTTTGGCCCTTAGAAATTTTCAAATGGCCCATAAAAAATTGATGCTGGGGGCCATTTGGCCCCTACGTTTGTTTTCTAATTTCTTACCCTGGTGCTGTGTTGATTTGACATAGAATGAATGACCCATAAGAAAAAATGTAACTCTTTAGTAAACTGTACCACACATCCTGTTGTTAATTTCAGATTTAAGATTAGATCAATATACAATAGAATGTTGCATATTGTACAAGTATCAATTTTCTAACCAAAAACTGGATTTTCTAGTTATCTAATATATAATCTTTCTTTGTGTTTTAGCTCTGGCACAAAAAGAAAACCTAATTTTCAAAGACCTTCAATGTCATATACAAAGCAAATGACAGCTTCAAATTCTAAAGATTCCTTTGCAAAAACAGGTACATTTATTAATGGAAAATCCTATTAATTTTTAAAAGAGCATACTGAAATGTCTTTCATTTTATATAATAAAGATATGTGTCTGTAGTGTGAAATCATATGTAACATAAATGTAGTAACAATGTAACATACCATCTAATGTTCATATTTTAACAACAGCTCCTAAATATATCACTAATTATTCTATGGGGGGGGGAATTTCATAAATCTATCCATTGATTAATTATAAGTTTTTCAACCCAGTCATGTCTTTGATTTTTTTAAAAATAAACCTAGCAGTCAGCGAGGTGAGATATAAGGTCAAAGATTCTACCACGCCCATGCACAGGGGAAGAGGCAAGAGACTACCACTACTGTGACTGTACCATACTGTGTTAACATAAGAGTTGTTATAAAAATGTCATTAATACAAAATAGTAATTTTCATCAGTCAGATAGCATTAACATTGTATTGGCATTAAACTAGTCAGAGAACAACACCATTTCTAAATAATATATTTTTCAAGTGATTTCTTTTCTAAAAAAAAAAAAAAAAAAAAAAAAAACTACATGGAAATTAAGTTGAATCTAACCATGAAACTTTGCAATACCCCTTTTAACCTCATTAGCAGAAGGGTGATGAAGCCCCAAAAAGATGAAAGCACAAAAAAAAAAAGAATATTCGGTTGCATGACCATTTTTTTGAAAATTTTTAGTTTTTGCATACATGTTCCTACATATTTCAGCAAATGAAAAACAAATTTTAAAATTTTTTCAACTATTTTGTTTTTCTGTTGCAGCCATTTTTCCAACATGGTGAACTCCAAATTTGAAGAATTTTGATGTTCACGCAAATTTAAATATCTTGGAAGCCAAAAGAGCTAAATACTTGAGATAAAAACTTTATTGGTCTTAAAATAGTCTACATTTCTTGTCACTATAAAATTTTTCTAACTGCTACCTGATTGGCTGTAATTCAGCATTGAATTTCAGCATCAGCTTAGCTAAAAATGCAGCTTTTGAGCCTTTTAAAAGAAATGAAAGAAGCAGTTCTAAACTTTCAAATTTTTATCATGCCTTACCCTACTCCCATAGTCTTATCCTGGAAATTTTCAAGACTGAGAACCTTGCCTTTTTTATTTTTATTAAGCCCCAAACATGGCAGTTTTCTCAAATTTATGAATATTTAAGCCTTAATGTCTGGTGGGGGAACCGGGAAAAATTTGAAACTTGCGAGGAAGCAAGTACTACATTGTAGCTAATTGTGCTAAAAATTTGGAGTTTTAAACTTTCTTTTTTTATTGCTATGAAGCAATGAATAAGTCCTAAAAGTAACAAATATTAATTTTGACATGCCAACTATTGTGGAACGAAAAACTATTTATTTCCTCAAAACTTTTCTAAATAGAAGACAAAAGATATCTCTTGGTACGAGATGTCTTCATCCAAAATGCAAATAATTTTGATTAATATCTTTAGGTGCTGCAAGAGCATTAAAAATTGAAAAAGTATGAAAGAACTCAATTTTTTGAAAAACATTTTTTGATTATTTATCTTTTAATCAATCTAATGTGATAAAATTGAAAAATAGCCTTTAAATATAAGATGTCTTCTTAAAGAATTCAAATATTTTTAATTACTTTTTTTCCCATCACAAAAGAATTGAAAATTGTGAAACATGCAGAAGAATGAAATATTTCAATAATTTTCCCTAATAGCATATTTCATTTTATCTAATTTCATAATCTGTTCTCTTTTGCATGTCTTAGTCAATTTTTTTAAGACATCTTCAATATCGGATCTTGTCGCATTCTGACCACCACCACCTTGAATAGCCATTACAACTTTGATGATATTTTAGTCAATCTGTAATGAAATATCGACAAGATGGCGATATCCCTCTAGATTATTCGACAAGTTCGCCAATGGTATCGCCAAGTGTTACAGATAAACGGAGAAGCGAACATTTTTCTTATATACTAAAAGTATTCCCGTCATACGACGGAATTCAAAATTTGCAAATCATTACCTCCCATTTGGCGTCATTTTTATCAATTTGGCGACATTTCCCTCACTTTGGCAACATTTAAAAAAGTCGCCAAGTTCGCAACATCCTGAATTTATTAAAATTCATTAATTTTGAGTAATGGTTCTAAAATTCACAATTTTAAAGAAAAGCGTTAACATTTGTAATTTAAAAAAAATGCCCAAATGTATATTTTTATTTATAATCGCTAAAAGTAGCAATTCTATTTAAAAACTTTAAAACCTGTAATTTTAAGAAAAGCTATAAAGCTAAAATGTAAGAAAATGTGTAAAATTAAAAGTACTTCCATCCACGAATGTCCCAGAGAACTGCGCTGATTCTAATGTTACATGAAAAAAGAAAGAAAATATTTTGTCTGGCCTTACATTACTATCTTTTACAGTGACTGTACCTCTACTGAAAAAATTAATTGCTTACGTGTTGCAACCACAGCTGCTGCTCGATAAAAGTGCAAGGTTCAATTCATAAAGGGGTGCCTGGACTGGACTTTAACGCCAGTCTTTAATCCCCTATCTAAAAAGATGAGAAAAATACGAAGGAAAGGATTTTGAGAAAGGGAGTTTACAAAAGCCATAAAGGTTGCTCGGAGAATTTAGGATCATCCAAGTCTTTCGAAGGAAATTAGTTTATTTAAAAGCTTTACAATTAAAAACAGTCCTAAGGGGTGAGAGTGATCCAAAAAGAGGGGGAAAGTGTGCAAATGATTTGCACACTTTCGAATCTAAAGACATGATCGAATCTAAAGACATGACTATTTTTGTTAAAGAAGGCCGAGTTGGTTGCTTTGAATTCAAAAGTAACACTCTGTTGCACGAAGCTGTGTTTAAGTCCTCATGTATACTTGAATCATTTTTCCCTAAAAATAATTATATGGTATATTTATAAATCATTTTAATGCAATTAAGCAGTACAAACTATATTAATAAAAGAGTTGCCCTTGACTACAATAATGGAACCAATTTTCGAACCTTAGTCTCAAATATTAATAATGCAATCTTTTTTATTTCTGTATTTTTCATGAAAATACAAATACAGTACAACCTCGAAAATCCAGACTCGTCAAGACTTTGCCGATTCTGGATTTTCGATTTTTCTGGATTATAGAGTTTGAATAAAATTCAAATTTAATATTAACTAAATACACTATAAAGCACTATTTGTAGTAAAAATAATGACAAAAGTTAATCAATTGAAACATACTATTTAATACAAAAAATGGAGCAGAAGAAATTTTTAAGAAAAATATACACATTAATAATCTAGAATGTGTGAAAGATACGAAATGATAAAATTACATTATATAATTTTGTTTAAATATTTGAATTAACATTTGTTGTTACATTAATTTTGGTTTATGGGAAAACAGGTTTTTTTTTATCCTGTAGATGGACATTATTTCTGCTCGGTTATAAAGCTTCTTTGTTTAAGACCTTTAATTGCATGTTCGATTGTTTGCACAATATTATCAATGGATATTTTTTCTTCTCCACATTTATCGTTGCTACTTTGCTCCTTTTTTTTAATATCATATTGTGAATTTTGCCATCACTCAATTTATTTACGATTGGCGTATCATCATCACAGTGCAGAACTTTCATTATATAGGCTTTATTGAGGTTTAATGAAGCGCCGAGATTTAATAAAGCATGAGGATTAGCACTTTTGCTGATATATTTAAAGGTGTAAATGTATTTAAACCGTCTTCACTATTAACAAAACGAAAAACAAAAAGTAAGAGCTCAAAAGTTTTATTTATTTTCTAACATCTATATAATGTTATATTTAAAAAGGTTGATGACTGAAAAAGGAAAAACTTTATTAGTAATAGTCAAATATGTAAAAAATATTGCAGTAAATGACTTATGACTTAGAGGTGGGTAGCTGAAAGAGAGCCTAGCACAGCGACCAGAGGTCTATTGTACTTTTATCACAGTAGATAAAATAAATACTTTTCTAAAACAGAAAAATATCTCTTTTCATCAATGATTTTTCTAAAATATGATGAGTCACTACGAAGCTGCAGCAGCACCGGGAGGTGGTGGGGCAGAGAAAGCGACAAAAGGAATTTACTTGATTCGTAATCACAAATACAGCCACCCCTTTGAGAGGTTAGTGTGTTAATGACCTTGTTGCTCAGTTCTGTGTGATACAATATTATTTAGTTATTTATTTGCTATTTGGTGATATTGTAAATATGGCTTACCAAACAAAAAGGGCAAAATATACAATTGATTTCAAGCTAATGGAGGTTCGACAAAAATGAAAAACTCATCAGATATTGGGAGGGAGATTCTGTACACAAAACAGAATATATTAAAGAATGGGATTCATACTACGTGAACATAATAAGTTTCCATGAGTGTTAATACAAATTCTCGGGATTTTTATATTTAATTGAACAATCTGTGATAAAATGTTACAATAATGTTTTAAAGCATTTAATATTAAAAATCACATTGTTTCAGAAAAATGTCTTTTTCAATAATGAGAAAAGGAAATTTTGATAATAAAAAATCAATATTTAAATATCTATGTATATTTTACATGAAATAATTCATCAGGAATCGTGATTTGCATAAGGGGGAGGAGGGTTAATGCTAACAAAACAATGTAATTCACGTTCCAACCATGAGCCAATCTACGGCTGTCCATATTTACATCTGGTGTAGGTATTAGGGTTCCAACCCTAAACTTTCATCTGGTTTTAGGGTTCAGAAAGTTGACCGGAAAATACAGTATTTGTTTATAAAATATAATTCCATATAAATATTTTTACCTTGTTATTTTAAATTCGTGACTTCATCAGTCCGATAGTTTAAAAAAAATCCAGATTTTGGAGGTTTCTGGATTTTGGATGTCTGGATTTTTGAGGTTGTACTGTATGTATTTTAACATGAATACTTAGTAAATACTTCTATAGTGAATAATTCACTTAATTTTGAACTACAAAGAGCATATTTACATATTATGGGTGTTAAAATAACTACACAAATTTCGAACTTGGCATCTATGGATTGGAAAGTTTTGTAGCACTCAGAAAACAAAGCACATGATGGACAAAATGTCAATGTTTACAACAAAGGAAGCATTTTTTTAGCACAGAATTCTTTACATGACATAGTAGAGAAAGAACTTAGGAAGCACATTACACTTTCTCTCTGTATACATTTTGTATTGAGGAATGCATACTGTAATTATAATATTGTACAATTCTACTATTTTGGCACAAAATTAAAATTTTGTAAGAAATTGCACAATATTACTGCTCTACTATGAACAACATTGCAAGTAAAATTATTCAACTTAATGAATTTATTCCATGTTTTAACACACATTTTAATTCCTAAGAAGTGGAAATTAAGATATAATAAATGAAATTCACCACAAATTATGCCAACTTGTCATGGGAATTACAGTAAAATGGCTATTGGCAGGCACTGGAATATTTCTTAATCTTAATGGTTGTTTTGAAATTCAGACTAAACAGTATGGTCAAATAGAAATGAAAAATGCTTTGCATAAGCAAATATGATCAGGCTAAACCTCTTACAAAGAATGTTATTGACGATGACTGTTTTTAAGGTAAAGTTTATAAAAAATGAAAATGGCAAGATTAATAGATATTTTATGCTAGTATCTATATATTTACAAATAATGAAAGGCACTACATTTTATTTAAATTAAAATTTAAGGAAAATTTTTAAATACCATTTGAAGTACTCAGGGGCATTCTTTCATTGCCCTATAAGAAGTACAATTTTATGTTCACAAGCAATAACATAATACACACTCTACCTATGAGTCGATCTATGGGCATCCAGTTTTAAATCTGGTGTATAAGTCAAACCTTAAAGTTTCAAGTTTCATCTCTTTTTCAGCATTCAAGAAGTCAACTTTACACTGGAAAAGATGGTATTTAAAAAAATCAAACTTTACACAAATATATGTAAATATGCTTTAGTAAATTCTTAGGGACTAACACTTCATAATAAAAAGTGAATCCATGGTCTATTGCTTTGAGAACTTGATAAAATTACTGATATTTTATACAAATATATTGCTTGCCAAATTGACCAAGTTTACAAGCTAGAGTGCAATGTCTTTAGCATCTATCTTTCTAAGAGCAACATATTTTTTTAATATGAATATCCAGACAAGAACTATCATGGAAAAGAATGGTTCCAATCAGAGAAATATTTTGTCTCCATCTATCAGTGGTAAACAGGGAAATTGTATATGGAATTAGATGGAAAAACTTTGAAATATCTCATACTTAAATTTGCTCTATACTGAAGCAACATGTAAAGTTACTATGAAATTGTTCACGTATATATAAAAACATAGTATAAATAAAAATTCCAGAATCCATAAAACCAGATAAAAATGCCAGCAAATATTGACCATATCAAACGAAAATCCATAAAAATATAATAGTGCTGTACCTAAGGTCAAAGAACCAAGAGGATCTCTTGGTACAGGAAACAAAACAGGGTCTCGCCTTTTAGGACTTTGAATCTCAATAGTTGTCCAAGCAATACTATGAGAAGAACCACATGCTACACGAGTAATTTTTACATCATCTAGTCCTTGAACTAAAGCTGGCTTTCTGTTGACAGTTGTAGTTCCATTTCCTTGTTGGCCATGATCATTATCACCCCAAGCATATACCTAAAATTTAAGGATGAAAAATTAGCACTATATTCATTTTCATAAAAATTAGCTGGAGAGAGATTTTTATAATCATTCTGTATATATAGTCAGTAATCAGAATAATAAGTTTTGTTATATTGACTGTAAGAGCTTCCACAACAACAAAATTGAACATACCTGTCCGTTATCAGCAACAGCTAAGCAATGAAGTGCACCTACAGCAACATGAACTATTTTTTTACCTCTCAAACTTTCAATTAATACTGGTTTACGAACATGACCCTCTTCATCATGTCCCAATCTAAAATAATCTCCTTTGCCCCTAAAGTGAGATATATTTTCTGTATTATCAACATAATTTAAGCACAGTAGATATAAAAGAAATGAAAGGAAATATAATGAAATTCTTTAATGCAATAAAAGTATTTACATGAATAACAAAGTAAAATAATACCATGTCCAAACTTGACCAGAAGAAGTAAGGGCTAATGAAAATTGAGCTCCACATTCTACTTGTATAACACCAAGACCATTGAGTGACTCAATGTTTTCAGGAACTCTACAACCTTCACTTCCACCACGGCCTAATTTTCCAAAGTCTCCATCACCCCAAGAATACACCATATCATCATCACATAAAGCTAAAGTCTGAGCATCTCTACTGCCACAAGAAACTTGCTTTACTCTTTTCCCAGAGAATGCCATAACCTATTTATTATTGAAATAAATTTTTCTTTATATGAAATAAGTTCATAAGCATGGTACAATAGTATGTACAGTCAAAAGACTGGAGCATGTGCAATATTGTCAATTTAATAATTTGATTAATAGTAGTATCATGATTTTAAATGTTACATGCTTTTTTATTTTAAATAGCAGCTAGTAAATATAAGTATGTTTTCACATTTATTGGTGGCAATCAAATTTGCCATCTATGTTTCTACCAAAATTTTTTTTCTCAGCAAAGCTTATATTTCACATAATCTACTATACATAGAGCTTCGATGATGGCTGATATGGATTCATTGATGCTGATATGGATGCTTTAAAGAACTGCAGAACTCAAAAAACGTTTTTATAGTCCAGGCAACTTCAGGACTTTTACGTATACTGAGTGACCAAATTTTTCTATCTTGGCTTTCATTCTTCCACCATATCATGCCACATATTGACCTGCTGTATGATTAACTTCAAAATCTCAACGGGAACTCGTCCACAGTTCATTCTGCGTTAGAGTATTTCTATCATGCAATTTCGTTAATAAAGGATTAAATTTCTTTATCCTCATGAGAAACATCAAAAGAATCAACTGAAGTTAAAAAGCGAAAACAAAATGAAAACCTAACCATTATGGCTAAAGAAGTTTGTGACACAGTTTGTGTCCCGGCAAATGAACGATTTAAATTCATTGGACACATTTCAACTGCAAAATAGTTGGCGTATGGACAATTTTCTCATTTTTGCACAGAATTTTCTTCAAAGAAATTAGATGAAACAGTATTAGCATATCCTATGCTGAAAAAAAGAGGAACTGAGAACAGAGCTTTCTGTTCTTTATGAGAGAAAAGAATTTTCAAGTTCTGCAACTTTATACCTTCACAAATTGATTGTAAGCAGAGAACTTCAGAATTCACTTGGTGAAGTGAGCTGTTTGCTAAACATTGCCCTTATAACACCAATGAAAACATCAGACCCAGAATGATGTTTCTCTAAGCTGAAGAGAATAAAGACCATTTTAAGAAACACCATGTCTGAAGATCGTCTTTCAGCGCTAGCTAAGCTCTGTGCAGGGAAGAGCTTAATGGACAAAATTAAAAACTTCAATAAAAAAGTTATTGAAGAGTTTGTTCGTCAAAATGACAGGAGAATGTCCTTTATATATAAATAAATAAAATATTTATCAGTATGTTGTTATATAAATTATTTTATATTGCTGTGTTAAAAATCTTAATTAGTTTAAGATACAATTTATTTGCAGCCCTACCACAACTCCAACTCATGAGCTGCTACTGGTTATAGGGAGTATTCATGTAACATCACGAACTAAGCATGTGGTTTACTCACGAACATGTTTGTTCACCAATAGCATAGGTTTATATAGTTGTGCAAGCGTGATAGACAAAATAATTAATAATTATGGTTATGTGTGCAATTTTTGGGTGCGGTAAACACACAGACTGAAATATTGGTATATCATTTTACTGATTTCCAAGAATTGTGAGCAGTAAAGGTAGCAAAATTGAAGAACTGATCATAAAACGAAGTAAGTAGTTGTTTCGCATTCATCGATTGGACTTAACAGATGAGAAAATGAAAAACAATCGCGTCTGCAGTTTACACTTTATCAAAGGTGAGTAAAGAATTATATTAGCATTTTAAATTTATTTATCTTGTAACATAATCCTTTTAATTTTCACGGAAAAAGTAATATAGTAATAATATTGATGTATACTTTTAGCTAAGTGCTATTAGTACTTCTCCAAATATATAAAATATAGCAGTTTTGTATTTTTTTAGAGAGTATCTATTTACCGAAAAGAAATATATGAATTCATTTTTTCTGTTACAATTAGCCGTAATTAAATAAATCTGTTTGAACTGACTCGTGTTTTTAAATTTTATACTGTTTTATACCATATACTGTGTTAATTGGCTAAATTCTTAGCACATGCTATCAAAAATAGATATGGCATTGAAAAATTATTTCCTCATTTGTAAATATAAGTTGTTTTAAAACAAAATAACTTAAACTTTACATTTGTGCTATAGATCAAAATCAAGTTTTGTAGTCACACTAGACATGCCAATGTTCTTAACTAATTTTCTGTCATAAATATCAAAGCTTTTACTACAAAGTATACAATCTATAGTGAAAAGATCCTTAGCAATGCAAAATATAAGCATTTGTTTGTAAATTTCTCTCATTAGATGAAAAACAATATAAATTGTAAATTTTGCCACACTAGTCAATGCAGCTATTACATTTGCTTGTTCACCGGATAAAACTGCTCACTCATGACATCAGTGAATACTCCATATACTATCAGTTTGGCTCAAAAAATTTCTTTAAAACATTTATATTTTTCAGAATAAGCAATATATAAAGCTTAAATGATAACAGATATGGATTCAGCACTTAATTTTAGTGGGAATAGGGGTCTCACAGGATTTCCATTTCCTTCTAGAGATGTCAGTTCTAATTAAAAAATTTACATTTTCCTTGCAACATCTATTTCTCAGGATTGACTATAGATACAGTTTAGATGATAACTTATATTGATTTAACATTGAATTTTAGAGAGGGTAGGTTCACTAAGGATTTCCACTTGCAGTTCTTGAGATGTCACTTTTGGTTTTCCAAAAATATTGCATACGAAATGAGTATGAAAAAAAAAGAGTATAAAAATTATAATAGTTCTGTCAAAAATGATGTGTACAAAAAAACTTGCCACCATATTAAGGCTCCTTCATAAATTTCTTGTTACATCATTATTTTGTAAGCAAAAGACTTCTATAAAGTAGCATAGTGCTTATTTTACACTTTTTACTTTACTCCTACCTGCAATAGATAATTTATCTAAAGGGGTTAATTATCTAACTGTGATAATTTATCTAACTGTGTGAGGTCAAAAATCTGACTTTCAGATTTTTACAAATTTATACATTTTATTAATTCCTGAATACAAAACAACAATTTTAGAATGAAATTTGGCACAATTATTTCAACAGAGTCTCACACAATTATTTCATCATCAGAAGCCTTTTGATCTTCTGGGAAAACATACCATGAAAAAGTCCTCAATTTAAAAACTATTCTTTAGATCAAAAAAGAATTATAAAAAACAATTGTTAAAAAAGTTAAAGAAATAACAATTTTATAAGTAATTTACATTTAAAAGCAAAGTCAACATATGCTGTTCTTGAGATATTGTACATCTTCTATTTCAAATGGAAAAAAATCCAGCATGTTTATTATTAAATAACTAGATCACAATATGAAAGGTTGCGCAAATAAAATGTTATACATAGACATCCATTTCAGAATTTTTGGAATCCCTTCTGCAGTGTGAAAGTTGCTATGCAAGAAAAAGGTTTCAATTACAGTGATAGTGCCACCTAGTGTGATGAAAGAGAAGCAAAATGTGAATACATTAATAACATACAGAATATATGAATGCAAAAAGTTTAAAAAAAAAAAATAAAATAAAAATAAAAAGAATGAGATAGAGAAAATATAATTAGACATGGTCATGCCATAAATCTGAGAAATATGATGTTATAAACAAATCATTAATTAAAACCATATTTTTCACAGTTATAGTATAACTATGTCTAATTATTATTTAACTGTCTTATCCATTTCCTACACCCCATTTTCAGTTCATATTTCTGGCATTTTATAGATTTTCATTACTTTGCTTCCCTTTTGTAACACTACATGGCATTGCATGCAGTCAAAATCTAATTTGATATTCAGTCCTAGCTTTATTTGCAAGAAATAATTCCAAACAATTCTAAAATGATTGTCTGCTTATAGCATTTTATTTACATAGCATGTAATTAATTTTATTTACACACATTGCGATCTAGTTATTTATTGTTTGTGCACAAAGCCATGTTTTGTATTTATGCTCACAATTAACAAATGAGTGAATATTTTGCAAGTACTTGAACCAGAAATGAATGACCACTATTTAAGAGTTTATGAGTTATCATGAGCTATTCTTGAGACACCATACATTTTACTTTTCCACAGAGAGCCAGTTATCTATCCTATAAAAAATGTATTAACATTTTTTACACATTTCCATGAAATCGGGTATATTTAGTTTAATCAGTAACTAATACATTTATTGATATTCAGCAAAATTCAGATAATAGGAAGTTCCTATTTGTGCTGTTATTTACCTACAATATCCAAAATTATTATTCTGAAAAGTCATAAGTTGAACCCATAGGATTTCTTATTTAAAACAAATGCAAACTTCCTCAAACATGCACAATTCTAAGTTATACATACAATATTAAAAGCCATTCTCAATTTTTGAAACTTTATAAAATAAATAACTATTTCTCATAGAGTATTGTTTTAATTATTAAAAGATAAAATTATAAAGTTTGTTGTAGTATATAGTAGTTACTTAGATAATAAGTAATCCTTCTGTGGCAAAGATATATATATATATATATATATATATATATTACAAAAAGCCAGCAATAATCATAAATCCATGACTAAAACTTTCTTTTGATTCTTGGAACTAAATTTTTAGGCCTTCTGCTCCTCTTTTGCAACAGTAAATCAACCTTTTTTAATTTCAGTCATTTAAATAGATCCATGCTTCATCAATTGTCATAATGTATTTTCATATGTTACCAACTAAATGATTTTCATAGAAAATTCTATAGCTCATTCTGCGCTCAGTCACATGTCTAAGAAAAAGACAGTGAACACTATGCTTTTTAGCTTTTCAAAGATTTATTTTCTTTATTTATTATCTTGTTTACAGTTGCTACAGAAGTAAAGACACTGCAATTGTTCTTTGGGTTGGTGGCTTTGATACAAGTGTTATGGTGGTTTCTGAGGAAGTTAAATCAGTATGCTCTTAAAGCAATAATAAATCATTTTAATCTAATTTAAGCTAATAAATTTACAATGTTTATAACTTTAAATGTATTATAATCTTAATTCTAACTCATAAATGAAAGGTAAACAAGTAACTCTTAACTAAATGATAACTAAACAAAAATAACTCACTGTTGAACCCTTAATGACCAACACACACACACAAAGGAAACTTTACATATAATAATCAAGTGAAGCCGTTTTCGGCTCATAAAAAAATTACTAATTTACATATTTAAACTCTAATTACATTAAAACATTACATCTTTAAACAATTAATCTTATCTTTATACTTTATTTTAGAATTAACATTTGTATGGTGGTTAGAATTTTACTTAGAACTTCACTTTAACATTGCTTTGTGATTTATCTTTAACACATAAGGAATATATATATTAATACAAACCCCCAAGTTAAGAGAAATGTGGACGTTGGAAAACTGGACATTAGAAATGATCACAGAGGCAAGTTAAAATTTAAAGAAAATCAATTTATTTAATTAAAAATTACCCACCCCTACAAAAGGCCCCACAGGTGCAGGGAGATCCAAATTGGATTCCCTGTAACTTCTTTAGCATTACATGACACAAAGGTGAATCTTGTCATAATGACAAAAAGGTATATAGAAAAGGTTTAGTTCTTGGGAGGGGGCTCATCAACCTAATGAAAGAAAAAGAGCTCTATAATAAAATGGGATCACCTGGATCCAGGGGTTTCAAACTTTCTGCAGCAATTCATACAGAAAAAAGGCTCAAAAACCAGCTCCTTTTCGGCAGCTCGGTCCCTCCAAAAATCGGTGACGGTACTTCACAAGTTGGACAGGAGAACTAAAAGTCCATGGCCAAGAGGGGTATCTCCTGTTTTTCCTTTACAACTCTAGATGATGGGATGCTGGTCTTTTAGCCCAAGAAAGTATTCGGCTGCATGAAATGGTAGCAGAAATCTTGCAAGTACTTCAGCGCACGGGCCCCCATCTCACCGAGAATTCTCATTGAAGTCCCAGAAGATCCCTGTGCAAGAGAGAGCCATTGCCTTTTTCTATTTCCGCTCGTCTACGTCTCAACCGTCTCCTTCAGCAACTTCTTCCCCAGTGTGTTTGTTTGCTGCTTCAAAAAACTGGTCAACAATCCTTTTCAGGGAGTCAACGAATATGAGCATTTCTTGCCAAGGCACGTAAAAGCATGCCACGTGCACTGCCATAACGAGGGCGAAAACATTACCAAAATGCCAACTGCAGTCCTAAACCGGAACGCAAGGAAACTGCTTCCCTGTGTGCACAGTTACCCTCGCATGTAAAATAACGACTCCGCGAGGCACCGAAAATTACTTAAAAAAAATTAAGATGGCACCCACAGAACAAATGTGTTAGAAAACTTAAATATAAACAAGTAATACGTATATCGGTTGACGTAAGGTCAAAATCCCAAAAGTTATTGTGTACTGATTGGCTAATCATTTTAGGATCACTTGTCAAGAAATTTTAACCCTATGTTCCGTATTCTTGCAAATTGAGATGTTAGCATCCAGAATATACTAATTTCTACATCATCCAATTAGAGATTGGCATACTCCGGAAACATTAACTTCTACTTCTATGGCGCAGCACTATTTAAACTTGTGGATGTGTCAGTAGAGTGTTGTGGATATATGGATACGTGTACTTACTGCGTATTACTCATATATTAGTGTTGCTGTTTCTGATACTGGGAAGTTGACCCGATAGTATTCACGCTATGTATATCATAATGTAATTCTTTTAAGTATGATTACTGGTAAATTGGCAAAATATGTGGCTATTTTGTTAAGGCCTAATTTCTGTCTGATGAAAAATTTTCAAGACAATGTGACTTCAACTTTTGCAAATACCGTATCAAAGTAAATGATACGCGTATTATTTGTTATCTTTTATGTTGCTTTCGTGAAAATAAACTATGTTATTTCACGTATGGTCTCTTCACTTCAAAAACATATTGCTGGAAAAGAAACCATGGCTATGTCTGCTGAATCTACAAATGGCGATGTGCAACAAGAGGTGTTTTTAAATTGCTTTTAATTTTTAAATTTTTGCATGCCAACAAAAGGAAAGATGCCGGCAGTAACGGTCCATCAAGCGATATTTGAAAATGAAGTTTGCCAAAAATGGATGAATTTTGACTGCCACCAGCCTAAAAAGGGTTACAAACATGATTTAAATGCCAAATGATGGGAAAATAAAGCTTAATTACCAAAAAAATGGAAAACAATTAAGAATTTTGAAAAATAAAAGAGAAAAATGTAATGAAAACAACACCTTAGAAATTTTGAAGAAAAACGGTAAAATTTGGAAGAATATATGGATTAACTGCAAAACAAAACAAGGCATAACATCACCTTTTAATGAATATTAAACTTCTAAACTAATAACTCTTGTTGAATCTTATGTTTGTTTACCTTTAGCGTACTTAAGGGTGAGAGTCAGTAAATTTTTTGCCCTATCCGCGCTTTGTTACCTTTCGCGGCACACATATTTAGCCGAAATTCTGCTCAAACAGTTGCCAAATATTTTCTGAAAGATAAAATGCAATGCTTAGATTACATTAAAACTAAATTTAATGCCCCAAAAAACATAGAATATATTTTTTATTTTAATCCAAAATATTTTTGGTGCTGCCATCTGTTGTCGTTATTTCATTCATACCGATTATTTTTATTTTTTAATGAACATTTTTAAATATCTATTCTTTCTAATACAGTGTTAAATACAACAATAGATCATATATAATAATGCCACAATCACGGAAAGGTAATTTATCATTCTATAAATTTGATAAGGGATCTGAATGTACATCACTGAGGACTGCAGTTTTGTCTGCAAGTTCCTTTGTCTTCAAGTCCAAGTTCAATTACGTTTACGTGATTATGGCATTATATATGATCTGTTGTTGTATTTAATAGCGTATTAGAAGGAATAGACATTTAAAAATGTTACTTAAAAAATAAAAATAGTCGGTAGGAATTAAATTACGACAACAGATGGCAGCACCAAAAATATTTTAAATTAAAATAAAACATATATTCTATGTTTTATTGGGTATTAAATTTAGTTTTAATATAATCTAAGCATAGCATTTTATCTATAAGAAAATATTTCGCAACTGTTTGAGCAGAATTTCGGCGAAATATGTGTGCCGCGAAAGTTAACAAAGCACGGATAGGGCAGAAAATTTACTGACGCTCACCCTTAAAACTGAGCAACCTTTAACTTATATAAATTAATTTAACTCACTTAATATTGTTTTCTCTAGTAATTGCTCAGCTCAAGTAATGATTATTTAAGCTTTGAAAAGGTGTAAATAAACTTAGCTTTAATATAGATAATTGTTTACCTGCCTAAGAGGACTTTGTGATCATTTTCAAATACACCTTTTCCCAATAAATGTTATACTGACTGGATATTCCACTTCCCAATACTGAAAATAAAACTGCTTTATAAGCAATCAAGTAAGCATGATGTAACATACAAAAAAGAAAAGTTTTGTAAAGATTATGTTCTCATTTTCTCACCCAGGGTAATTAATGATGTTTAAATAACAATATGTAAATGCTCCTAAAATTAATTATGTGCATGTTTTGTGATTTGAACTACCTTTTTACACAAAATACAAGAAATTTTCAAGGTGACAACCAAAACAACGCTATCTGAGCATCTCCGGCAACAGAAACAGATGTATCGAATGTCTGTAGGAAAAAATCACATGTGGAGTGCAGGGATAAACGATTGGGATCCTTCAGCTCGCCAAGAAGTTCGGTGCCACGTTAACAGCTGTAACCGTGGCGATCGAAATTCAAATCTTATCACACCAAAAAGAGATTGCCATTCCGGGACCTCACACCAAGAGTACCAGCCATGTGAGTTTGCTACCCGATTCTTTAAATTTTTTTCTACTGATCTGTAAGGGCAAGGCATCCGTCTCACCGAGTCACTCCATGATGCCATCAATTTTTCCTAAGCACTTTTAAAGGGGCAGAATTCTAATTTTTGAAACACTTTCCAATTTTTTTTTATGGGTGACATCATTCTGTCACCTTCAACACTTCTACCCACCGGTGGCTCGACATACCAAATGGACCTGCAACATCCTGCAGTCTCCAGAGCAGTCCTGCTCCCACCACTCCTGGGATGTCCTGCCATTCTACCGGCCTCCGAATCCAGTAAATGTCCTGGCTCCCGCAACACTGGAGATATTTAGTACCACAGATTACATCCTATCAGTCTTCCGGAGTCTTCCGTTCACCAGCGCTTGTGACCTCACAGGGAAAGGCAGAAAAATGTGTGTGTGCAAATTTTTGTGGCCTCGGTTGAGAGGCGAAGAGCAGTCCTGTGATTTTTATTTTCTTGCCAAATTATGTGACCTCCGTTCAGAAGTGAAGAGCATTCAAGTGATCTGTTGTTTTTCTTTTTCTCTGCCTACATGAGGCATACAATCCAAATGCGAAGAATGCAGCAAAATATTTCATTTAATTCTTCTTAAAAGTTTTTCACTCCTTACAACATATATTTTTATGTTTAATATCACATTGAATATGTATTCAGACAGAGCTGTCAAAAAAAAATTTTTTTATTCTTTGAAACCCTAAGTGAAATTTTTTTTTGTTAAGTTTTAAAGTGTTCTAATAAATCTTTTTTTTAATTTTTAATCTGGTTTTCATTTAATTTTTATCACTATGACTTTGAGTAATTCATTATTTAATAAATCCACTAAAACACAATGCAATCATATCTTTAGAGAAAGTTCCTGAAATGTTTGGCCATTGGTTCTAAAGTAAAAGTAAGTTTAAATTCCTTTGTTTAGTTTTTTTATTTAATATTATTTCTTTTTTTAATTTTATTTTATGCTGATGTCAAAAAAAGCACAGCACAAGCAACTTTATTTTTGAAATAGTCATAAATGTATGTACCTTCTTGGAGTATAAATTCATTGTTCTTTTTCTGGTTAGAAGCAACGCTTGACACTTTTCCCTTTATTATTAATATTATTGCTTATTTTGCATTTAGAAATATGAATTCTAAGGTTTTCACAACATTTTTTAATTATAGAATATCAGGGTGGCTACAGGATCTCAGATAAATTCCCAAGATATTTCCCTGATTTCTAAATAATATCTGCAAAAATTCCCTGATATGTATCATTATCTACTTTTACAGAATGTTAGTTTAACAACTATAAAAAAGTTAATTAATAAAACTGAAAGTGATAATTAAGAATAAATAATTAAAATTAGTTACTTTCAGCATTGTAAAGTATAATAATCAAAGTATAATATTTAGGCAAGAGTTATATAAGAACAGTATTATTAAATATTAATCTTTCAAACCTTAAAATTTTAGATAAGCTATAAAACTCAACTATAAGCTGAAGATTGTTCTGCAAATAACAATCAAAAATTCATAGTTACATATCACTTACCGTATATACTCGCGTATAAGTCAACTTCGCATATAAGTCGACCCTTCTACTTTCAGAGAAAAAAAATCGGAAAAAATCCAAAACTTGCATGTAAGTGAATCTCAAAAAAGAAAAAAAAATTTCAATAAATTATTCAAAAACACATGAAAACGAAAAAAAAAATGTAATAATAAAATTTAAGTTCCATACTAAAGACTTCATTGGAACCCTTTAAAGTCTGATTCCAAACAAGTAGGCCTATGACATATAAGCGTTATTTGCTGTCCGTTTTGTGGACGCTCGTTCTCATGTGGCAAGCTCCATGCATTCTTTTACTCTTAGCACACAGCATCCTCAAGACGATGGGAAACCACGCATCTGTCTCTTAAGCATCCTTGACCCACCGCGCAATCAAAACAATATCTGGCTTTCACTCGTTATTTGAGCTGATTTTTTTGTTAACCCCCAACATAGTTGTTATTAGATACTCTTTTCAATAAACAAAACAAAAAAACACTTTCAACTTAAAATCCTGCATTATAGTTTTAAACAATCCGTGTTACAGAATTATTTCTGAAAAGAGCCATTGTTTGTCGAAAACGATCAGCCGCAATCCGAGAAGTGAGAGATAAACATTGAACAAAGATGGATGCATATTTTTTAATGACATGATACATTGGTATTTGGAAACATCAGGAGGGCAGTGACTCACAGGAGAATTTTGAAGTGTAGAAATTCGGAGTGCATGATTGCGTAATAACTACAGCATCATTTTAAGAGGGATTGCCTCACAGGAAAATAGAACTTTTAGACTTACAATTTTTTTTTAGACTCTGTGTATAAGTCGACCCTCCCAATTTGAAACTTTTTTTTCATAAATTTCTCGACTTATACATGAGTATATACAGTATTCTAATAAAATTACGTACAGTACAAAGTCTCAAATCCAGAATTCTAGGGACCACGGCGATTACGGATTTCAGGCCATTTTTGGATTTTCGGCAACAAAATAGAAAGACAATGAAGAAACAATCTGTTTTTACATTGCAAAACATTTATGTAGTACAATATTTTGCAACAATACTATTTTACACAAAACATGTCGGTAATTTTTCATTGTCGCATTAATTTTAATTTTTCTGCCAATGTCTTTTCTTTAATTAAAGTTATTGTCATTATTTCTTGCACCATAGAGAAGTTCCACTGCTCAAGTTCCTTAATCACATCATCCAACGAACTCAACAATTTTATCAATCAGAATTTTTTCGTCAATTATCTTGTTTTCACTATCCATTTCAGCTTCATTCTCTTTGTTCATAACAAGGTCACATATTTCATTGTCTGTGAAAGAGCCTATCACTGGTGCATCATTATCTATACACATAACCTCTTCTATGTTCGCATAGTCTAGATCCAAGCTGTTTGCATTGGCATTCCTAGCATACGCCAACAGTTCCGAAACTTCAACTTGAAGCATGGTTTTTTGGAGGATTGGAAACATTCAAAATCGGCCTTGCTGCTGTCATCCTCGGTAAATAGGGTTGCTGGCCACATATTGTGCCATGCATGTTTCAAGGTTTCTTCGGAGACACTATTCCATGCTTTTGCGGTGCTCCACACAGCATCATTTATGTTAAATTGCTTAATGTACTCATTTATACTTTCATCACAGTTTACAAAGTTTAACATTTTGGTCAGGAAATCGCTCTTGGAATGGCACTTCATGGATAATAGAACACCCTGATCCATAGGCTGCAGTAGAGAGGTGCAGTTAGGGGGCAAATACAGAAAGCACACATTGTCCTCCACTAGTAAATCAGCTGGGGGATGAGCAGTACAGTTGTAGAGAATTAGAAGAATTTTGGCATCTTCCAGAAGACTGATGGTATTACAGTGTGCTCTTGCTTCGGGTACAAAATGCTTTTCAAACCAGTCTCTGGCGATTTCTCTTGTTATCCAAGTTTTTTGTTTGTAAAGAGCAGGGAACGTTTTGATTCCTTTGAAAGCATGCAGCTTTGCACTTTCCCCGATAACCAGCAATTTGTATTTGTGCATGCCAGCTGCATTCACACAAGCTAGCACTGTTAAGTGTTCTTTTGAGTCCTTAACTCCCGTTGGTGTCTCATCGGTCATCGCTAAAGTATTTTTCAGAACATATCTCCAGAACAATGCCATCTCATCCGCATTGTGTATCTGTTCTGCAGTCAATTTTTCTTCGGAAATCAGAAGATTGAATTCCTCGAAGAATTGTTCAGCTGCCTCGTGATCGGCTGAGGCACACTCACCACAAACAAGCAATTGCCGAATACCATGCCGCTTCTTGAATCACTTTAACCAGCCAGTTGAATACTCACAAGCATTGGTTAAGTTCATGTCTTCGTGAAAAATCCTCGCCTGCTGCATCAGCATTGGGCCTGTGAGTGGAACATTTTCACTCCTTGTTGACAAAACCACTCAATCATCACTTTATCCAAATCTTGATTTTTCACGGACTGCAATGTTTTTCTTTCCGCCATTTCCATTGACGTGTCACTATCTATGAAGAATTCCAGAATTTCTGTCTTTTTTTCTGTAGATCATATACAGTCAATTTCCCGACTCCGTACTCCTCACACAGCTTGAGGACTGAAGTCCCACGTTGCATTTTTCTTAGAATTCCTACCTTGGTTTTGATGCTAAGAGAAATATGTTTCCGTTTCCTCTTAAGAAATGAATTTCCGGAAATTTCTGACATAGCTAAAAAATTTTACTGTAATAAAATTGTAAAAATGGAATGAAAAGAACTTTATAAAATACATGAAAACTCTGTGATCGTAAGAAAGAGAATAAAAATGAAACGGTTTCAGGAAGAATCCAATGGCTAGCACCTGTGTGGCGTCGGACCAGGCAGTCGCCAATCAGGAATAGCCCCTGTGCTCTTTTGTTCGAGAGAACAAAACCAGTTCATGGAAAGGGATTGGAAAGGGAAAAACATGGTACAGAATGGAATCAGAGATAAATTTATGATGTCTGGATTTCTTTAAAAAAAAAAATGGCTAGACAAAAACGTCTGTTTTTCAAAAATGTCCATTTTTTACGCCATTCTGGTTTTTAGACATCCAGATTTCGGGAGCTCTACTGTATAAACAGAAACAGTATTTTTTTAATCTGCATTCATATGAAATATCTTGACAACTTTCTAAACAATTTAGATGAGAGGAATCACTAAGAAACAATGACATTTTATAACTCTCTTCTTTTTATTGAGGTGTCCAATAGGCTATTTCCCATCACATGAAATGCGAACAAGGAATTCTATACATGTATATTGTTGTGAGTCGGAAGAAAGCTTCGATTACCAAAAAATTTCCCTAATATTATAATTTCTTTAGAAATTCCCTGATATTTCCCTGATTTTTCCAGAATATTGATATTCCCTGATTTTTCCAGAATATTGATATTCCCTGATGTTTCCTTGAATTACAGGTTCTGTAGCCATCTTCAGGGGCGTACTGAGACATTAAAGCGACCCGGTGATTATCAGTGTTTACAAGCCCCAAAATTGATGCAGTTGAGAAATATGAACACATATATGTTTAATTTACATATAAATTTTACATTACATATACTACACACCTTAGTAAAATAAATTTCTATATATACAGCTTTTTTACAAATTTCACTTATAATTTTATCTGAAGGTAATTTTCTTAAAATGTCTTTTTCCCCTGCCATCAGCATAAAACTTCAAAATGATCTTGGGACAGAGTACTACGTAAATGATTTAAAATAAATTTCAATTTAGAAAAGGATCGTTCACAGGAAACTTGTGAAATTGACAATGTAAGTAAATATTAGTATGCAAGTGTTATATTCCAATAACAATTGTTATCCAAATTGTACTTTTTTAACACTTGGTAACAACACTTGGGACAGTTCTTGCATATTTTTTCTTTTACACACATTTTTTGTTCACTCTTTTCATCATCTTCTTTATTTTCTGTTCCATTTTCCACTACATCTTCTTTCCTCTTGCAATTCATCTTCGGTACATCTGAATTCATTCAAAATATTTTTTTTCAGTAAAGGTCATTTTCTAATAAAATATATATATTCTTCTTTAAATGTTTGTGGAGAAATGTCCAAAGAAAACTTAGCCAATACATCATTCAACTTCCTAAATGCTTTTTGTTGCATCTATTCTTCTGTTTTAAGGAAATTCTTTGGATCTAAAAAACTCAAGTCTGCATAGAAAGTAGAATCTTCAGTAAATCTTTTCTGAATAGTATTTACAATTAAATCAATTGATAGATAGAATACTTCAATTTCGTATCTCTTGTTTTTACCTTGGATATGGATGGTATTATCTTCTGATACTTCTCCAGCCATGCATTTCTTTGTTCTAATTCTTACAACTGGAAGTGAGTCTTCTACCACAGAATCAACTTCTTCATCATCTAAAATGCTGTTTGCCCAACAAACAAACTTATAAGCTTGGACTTTAATTTCATCAAAGCCATTTCTTAATAATTATAATTCTTCAAGAGCATCTGTTACCAATTTATGGGCAGTTAAAATATCAATGCCTTTAGTTTGCAAATATTTTGACAGCGGTGATGTGATGCAGAATATTTTTAGAAAAAGTTTTGCAGTCAATATTGTTTTATAACTGAAAAAGCTATCAGAATGAGAGTCAAATATTCCAAATATCTTGGTCAATGCTGCGTCTTTCGACCACTATCTTGTTTCACCAAATAAATTCAGTTTTCTAGTTTTACATATTTTTTTCCATATGTCCATTCTAAGATGAGAATCTTTCAAGAACAATGTAATGCTGTTAAGTAATCCAAACAATGATAATGCTATTGTTACATTTTGAGTTACTTGACAAATAACCAAATTTAGTCTTTGAGCATAACACCATATATGGATTTGGTTTGATGCAAACTTATTAGCCAAGCTGTAAATTCACAGAATTCACCTTTCATGTTCCCAGCACTATCAGTTGCACTACCTATACAGTTTTTAAAATCAATATTTAACTCTTCAATCTTGTTTTTTCTCAATTCAAATATAGATTTCCCTATTGTTGATGTACTTCTTGCAAGACTTGCCAATCGACATAGACTTACCAATCTCAATCGACATAGTAGCGGCCTTATGATATGTTTGGCTGGATCCGACTAGGTGATTGCACCGGACCATCCTACGGCCAGTTTGCCACTGGCCATCTTGAATAAGAATATTTCTCTTTGGAAAATTCTTTCCAACATAGTTTCCAACATACATCAATCCAAAGTTTGTTTATATGCGCCATTTTCAAATTAGAGAAAATTTAACTACAGTAAATGATAATTTAGCTTTTATAAAATGAGTTATTACCAGAAATTTTTTTAATCAATTATACTGAGTTATTTTTTATAATAAAATTATTCAAAAAATGTGTAAACAGCCTCTGTAGATGCAAGTTTAATAGATGACAAATAAGTTAATAAATATACACAATAAAGATTAATAACAAAAGGCAAATCATTAAAAAACAGTAGAACACAAAAGAAAATTGAAAAATTTACCTATGACACCAAAAATTATAAAACAACTGATGAGAGCAATGTGCCTGCTTTATGGATGTCTGAGTGATCTTTTCAATATTTGGTGTCAAATTTGAAACACAAATTTTCAAAAAATCTTTTAAGTGGCCATCTGTTAATGTAGAAGACCCAGACCGTCCGACTCATCCAAGAGACATGAGCAACCATTTGGACGGCCGGGGCCATCTGTTAATGTGGAGGGATTGTTTGATTTAATGTGTTTCTTTCTGAAGAATGATTGTTCACAAATATAAGTGCTTTCTAATATGAAAATCATTCTCCTTCCGAAATTCATCATATTGCCAAAGTTACTTTCTGGCAACAAATTACAGAATTTAATTAAATTTTCATTTTCAAATAATGATTTTAACAAAGTATCTGATTGCATATCTTTTAACACTAACTGTATATTTATATCAATGTCATCAAGAACAACATTAAATGGGTTTTGAAACAAAATGAAAGATTTTTCATTTTTATAGAAATCAATGAAGTGCTCATTTCTTACATTTTGCAACAAGATAATTTTGTCAGAATGAACTGAAATATTAAACTAAGTCAATATATTTTTCCCACAAATGATCATAATACTGAAAATATGAGCTTGAAGATAGGGTGACACCAACAAATGCTTTTACTGTATCTGGACATACAGCTTCAGCTAATGCAAAAATACATTTTTTAACAAATTCACAATCAGTAAATAGTCTTCGTTCTTTGGTATTTATTTAGAGATACTGTAAGTGATTTTAACTGTAGCAATATCTTGATTGGTACACTTTTTAAAAATATTTTGCTGGTTTACCAAACTCTCCTTGAGTTCTTGTAGTGACTTTTCACATAATTCTTCTTAAAGTTTGGTGAACTGTGTTTGATAATATATATTCACTTTGTACTCATTGAAACTTGCAATACATTCCTAACAAATAAGACACAAATATTTGTCTTTTTACTGCATGAAGAAATAATCATTTGTCCCTTGCTCATTAAAAATCTGGCATTCACTATCCACCTCTCTAGTCATTGATACAGTACAGCCTCAAAAATCTGGGCATCTAAAATCTGGAAGTTTTCCAAATTTTCAAGGTTTTGTTTTTTTAATCTTTTAACTATCGGACTGATGAAGTCATGGATATAAAACAGTAGGGTAAGATTATTTATATTGGATTACATTTTATAAACAAATACCATATTTTCCAGTGGACTTTTTGAACCCCGAAATAAGACGAAAATTTAGGGTTGACAACACAGGATATAAATTTAGACAGCCATAGATTAGCTCATGGTTGGAGAGTGAATCATGTTGTTAGCATTACCCCCTCCCCCAATGCAAATTATGATTCCTGACGAATTATTTCATGCAAAATATACATCATTATTTAAATACTGATTTTTTATTACCTATTTTTATTACTGATTTTTTATTACCTATTGTGTATATTTTTTCTTAGAATTTTCTTTTGTCCCATTTCTTGTATTAAATATGTTTTAATTGATTAACTTAACTTTTAGTCATTATTTTTACTATAAATAGTGCTTTATAGTGTATTTAGTTAATATTAGTTCACATTTTATTCAAACTCTATGATTCGGAAAAATCGAAAATCCAGAATCGGCAAAGTCCCAACGAGTCTAGATTTTCAAGGTTGTACTGTACTGACGTCTTTAATAAAAAAATAGTGATCATCATGGTGATTCTGTTACATTTAAAGTTGACTACACAGAAACAAAACTAAAGTAATAAATTATGATAGACAGGAAGTTCTTTGCTGTTTAATATAAATACATCAATTGATCAACATAAATAAATTAGGTAATAAGACACTATGCATCCAAAATGAATAGAATATTAAAATAAAAAATAGTAAAATGTCACTGCATAACATAAACAGTCGCAATCAGATCTTTTTGCTTCTGTTGTGATAATTACTGTATATACTCGCATATAAGTCGACACCCTACTTTCAGAGAAAAGAATCGGAAAAAATCCAAAACTTGAGTATAATATCCCAAAAAGAGAAAAAAAGTTTCAATAAATTATTCAAAAACACTTGAAAATGAATATATATATATATATATCTCCAAAAGGAATAAATTGAATCATTTGCATTTGGCTTCAGTATATAGTTTTAGTTTGTACGACTTTTGTGTATATATATATATATATATATATATATATATATATATATATATATATATATATATATATATATATATAAAACAATAAAATTTAATTTCCATAACAAAAACTTCATTGGAACCCTTTAAAGTCTGATTCCAAGCAAGTAGACCTATGACATACGAGCGTTGTTTTCTGTTCATTTTGGGAACGCTTGTGTGACAAGCTACAGGCATTCTTTTACCCCCAGCATGCAGCATCCTCAAAACAGATGGGAGACAACACTTGTGTGTCATAGGCTAATAGTTTAAAAAACCATTGGTGTGTCATGTAAATATCAGCAATCCCATTTATGCCCATGTCATAAAAATCCCTGTTATCGTCATTTATAAAAAACCCATCATCTATGCCATCAATTACTAAAGCAAAATTCATTACTAAAGCAACATTTCTTGAACGATTTAGTGACCATTTCCTGCAGGTATTGCATCCCTGTCCCAAGCGTCCTTGACCCACTATGCAATCAAAACAATATCTGGCTTCTGCCCATTATTTGAGCCAATTTTTTTGTTAACCACAAATCGACTTGAAGCAGCATAGTTGTTATTAGATATTCTCTAATAAAAAAAAAAATTTCAACTTAAAATCCTGCATTGTAGTTTAAACAATCCGTGTTATAGAGTGTGTAGCTCTGAAAAGAGCCATTTTTTGTCAAAAACGATTGGCCGTAATCTGAGAAGTGAGAGATAAACAAGTTGATGAATGTAATTGATGATGACAAACGTAAATGAACAAGTTGTATGTAACAGTTATATCTGTATGTATATTTTTTGATGATGCGATATGCTGGTAGGCCAGAAGCATCAGAAGGGCAGTGACTCATAGGAGAATTTTGAAGTTCAGAGAAATTTGGAGAAGTTGATTGTTTTAGAATGGATTGCCTCGAGGGAAGAAAGAACTTTTAGATTTATGATTATTATTTCTCTAGACTCCATGCATAAATTCTGTAAAGTTTGTGCTAGATGGGTGCCTTGTTTATTGACGGCAGAACACAAAGGGAAATGTTTTGAAAGTGCTTTTGCACTTTTGAATCATTATCAACAGGAAGGAAATGAGTTTTTGGACAAAATTGTGACCAGAAATGAGACTTGGGTTCATCATTTCTTACATGAAATGAAATGCAGCTCCCTCGAGTGGAAGCATTCTACTTCCCCGACTCGATAAAAGTGCTGAACAGTTCAATCTGCGGGGAAGGTGATGCAGACACTGTTTCTCGACAGAGAAGGTGTGGTGCATATTGATTTCATACCGAAGGATGCCATGATTAATGCATTGTCTTATTCTGAAACCTTAAAAAGATTGCAAAAATCACTTAAAGATCAATGGTCAGGTAAACTTTCAAAAAGCATTGTGCTCCTGCATGACAATGCGAGACCACATGCGGCAAAACTAACGAGCAATCTTCCGAGTGTGGGATCATTCCCCTTATAGCCCAGATTCTGCACCTTGTTTCCAGCTTCCAAGTTTTTGGTCCCATAAAAGAACTTTCAAAGCGACGATATCACTCGGATGACGAGGTGAAAGCTGTAACCCAACAATGGTTATCTGACGCTGGACGGGAATTCTTTGCAGAAGGCATAGAAAAACTTGTGTCACGTCTCAACAAATGTTTAAATAAAGGAGATGATTATGCAGAAAAGTAGCTTTTGTATGGAACTTTAGTGTACAAATAAAATTATTGTAAAATTTCGATCCTGTTTTGTTTTCTCAAGCAGTGCAACTAACTTTTTGATTGACCCTCATATTTCAGACCCTTTAGAAGTCCTCCTTGGTGATCCAGGAGGCAGAATATCTGCACTCTTATACTATCAACCATCAGAGAGTAGCACCAAACATAATTAAATTATCACACACCCCAGAGAGCAGAGAAAATGTTTTTTTTTTTAAGTTTTTCTAGATCTTCAAGCAGCCTTCAGTGATTTTCAAGGCAGAATAGTTACACACTTATAGTAACGGCCACTGGGCTGAACTTAACAGAATTGAATATTCAATTTTTCTCCTGGGGTCGACAAAAGTGAGGAGGGTGTATCTCAAAACCCTATTGAAGACCCCCCCCCCCCCACTGAGGACATAAAATCCTGAAAATCGACTACAGGAAAGAACCTAACTGAGCCAATTTTCAATTGAGACAACTATTTTTGATGCTAAGCACCATACATTGTTAAACTAAACAAAACATGTTAAAAAAATTGCAGCTTAATTAAATGTGTTAATTTCCCTGTCTTTTATAAGCTTAAATACTAGTTTTAAAATACAGATGATTTTAAGAGTTACCACCCCAAGCAGCAATTTTAGTTAAGAATTTATGCATTTTAGATGGATAAGTGGGTTAACCCATCCACTTGTGAAATAGTTGGGACTCTCCAGTGATTTGTATATTTCATTTGCTGAAAGTAATAGAATTGAGTTAAGAAACATGTTGCAGTCATTTACACAAGATTTGTAATCTATTTTGTAGCAATCTAATCTGTGACAGGCTTTCAGTCCCCCCCCCCTAACAGTGGTGATTCACAGTTGATAAATTGTTTATATAGCCATTACAATGCAGAACCATAATTAAATAACAAAAGCGTTTAGCACTAAAATAATGAGCTGAGAAATATAAACTACACTAATATGATATAGACCAGCCTAGAAGCTACAATAAATACTTATTTTTTCTCAATCATAAGAAAATAAAACTAAACTTTAAAAGGTAAACTTCACAATAAGATGAGCCACCATATGTAACCAAATGGAGTTATACACTTTAGTTGTAGTGAGTCGAATTTACATCAGCAGTTGCAACAGCATCACAACATCAATGAAACCTGACAACTATAATTTTTTAATTTTTACTACTGTATTAATTTTTTTAAAACATCTTTTTATTGGAAATTACAGAAGTTAGTAAGAATATGATAATTTTACCTCCAAAACCACTAAATTGAAAATTTTTTTTACCCAATTATAGCCTGTGTGAAAGTATAATCAGAATGAATCAAAGATGTTTGTATAGTAGGTCATATACAAGCCTACAATGTTTATGTTCCTTTAAAGCTAATATATGTATCTAATACAGTATAATGATTTTATTAGAACCAGTATAATTCCTGGAATCTCCTGGCATGAAACTTAAAACATGCAAGTACTATGAAAAGAAAAACAAGTTTTTCATTTAGACTGATAAACCTTTTTAAAACATAACAAAAGTAATGCTACAATATCAAAAAATTGAGTTTTCTCTTGCATTTCAAAATGCTACAAAAAGTTTTACATGCTGTTTCCATAAAATTAAATTAATATAAAATACAGTTCTAAAATAAATCTGCTATTTGTAGTGATATGTATATTTGATCCGGCTTTGATTATTAGTATCAGTTTATGCAAAATATTGGAAATACTGTCAATAGCCTAAAAATTGATCTAATAAATATAAAAAGGGAATTTCACAATTAGTATAAAAGTTATAAATTTCTAAGTAGAAATAATTGCAATTGTCAGATAATAATTTTTTGCCCCCAAATATGCTCTTAACAAAACAAAATATGTCAAATATGTTCTTAACAAGTTACAAAAGCTATCTAACTTCCAAAATCTCAGATTTAAAACTGTCCACAACTTTAAACCTTAGATATCTTTGGTAATTTAAAAAAACACCCACATTTAACATATAACAGCAGGCTATATATTAAGGAGATTAAAATAAAATGAAAAAGGACTAAATGGTATAATTTCAAATGAAATAACTTAGCACTAATTAATTAACTCAGGAAATACAAAGCAAACCATTATTTTTAATATTACCATTTTTGGTTTTGTTTGAGTAACAAAGTCTCCATGGCCAAGCCTGGCATAGTCACCAAGGCCCCATGTAAAAAGTTCTCCAGATGAGCTAATTGCAGCACTATGAGCACTTCCACAAGAAACATCTCTGATTTTTTTTAATTTAAAAGCTAAAATTAGTCTTGGGCGTTCATAGCTCCTAGGAAGAAGAAGAGGAGAAAAAGTATAAATATACATTAAATGACTACACTGATTTATATACACTGCTTTAATTACACATATCCATTCCTTCTGGATAAAGTTTATTTTAAAAGAGAAATATGACAGCACATCAAACTTCATCAATGCACAAAATAATTTACTTCTTAAGAAAATTTATCCTCAGATAATTCTTATTTATCTCAGAAAATAAACTTAAGTTACATCTTAACATATTTAAACAATGTATTAAAGCTTTACTATGGATATAAGCATAATAATAAAAAAAAAAATAATTCTCTAATGCAATTTTGGACAAGAAATTTTTAGCTATATCTTAAAACTTTTTTAGTGAAATCATTTTTGCTTATTGTAATAAATATTTTTCTAATTCATTTTTTGTATTCATAAAAAAAAATTAAAACCAGTAAAAAAATGAATTGTAATTATACTTTTCTTTACTGGATCTTAATTTAAGCCTTTTTACAACCTTTTATTTAACTTTATCATCAGTGTGATTCAAATCTTTGAGGCCCTAACTAATTAGGTTCCCACAGTAACATGAAATTTGGTATATCAAGTCTTTTGTGGTACATTTTAATTCTTTTTATTTTGCGCATTATTCATCCTGACTCAGCCATAGGAATGAACTTGTTTTGGGGGGATAAATCGAAAACTGGTGCAGCTAGTCCAAATTTAGTATGTCATTGACTTTTGAGATATATTTTAATTTTTTGGATTGTGAACCTTATCGGGCTAGAAGTCTTAGACCAGTCATAGGAATAAACTCGTTTTTAGGGAATAACTCATGGACTGGAGCAGCTAGAAAATCCAAATTTAATATGCTGTTTTCTGTGATATGTTTTAATTAATTGGATTCTGAACCTTATTTAGGCTAGATCTTGGACCCACCATAGGAATGTACTCAGTTTTGGATAATAACTTGAGAATCTGAGCAACAAAATAGTCCAAATATGGTAGGTTGTCTTTCATACATCTAAGTTACATACATTTTATTAAATGCACTTTTCATACATTTAAGTTACATACAAATAATAAAAGGAGCTACTTTAAAGAACTAAGTTTTTTGCTTTTTATTGTTAAATCTCCAAATTCAGAGAAAGCCTGGATACAAAGTCCAAGATCAGGCTAGAGAAAAGAGGCATTATCAGCCCATCATACACATTATCGGTAAGGAAAAAAATTAAATCCAATGGCAAAGTTGTTATGCCGGTTTTTAATGATGCTACTTTTCCAAATTAATTAATAGTTCAAAATTTAGGATTTTCCCCTTTTCCCTTCAAAATTCTAAATTAATTTGTTGTTATCGTATATTTCGGCAATTTATTCCCTTTTAACGTTAATTTGTTATCATTTTCATGCTTTCCATTATTCAAAATTATACGCGATGTGCCTACAAACACTAAATATCTTTCAAATCTTTTGCTAATCCATAGCCTCGTTTTTCCCTTAAGTTCATTTAACTTTACTTCATTCATGAGTTTGCAAAAATAGCGGGCATTTTAAGAGAAAAGTGGACCCTTTACCAGCTTATCTCCTGACACCTGCAAGGAGGTTGCCTCACAGCATTTCGTGGGGATGCATCACAGCGTGGGTTCGTGGTAGCCAGCTTGGTGGCAATTTCGAGCCTTGCGGTTCTTGGTGAAGCATCATATTTATTCTGCGGTGCATGCATAAGCACTCTGTGTGAGGCGCAAGTTTCCACTCACCAAGTCTGGCAACTTTTGGGAAGCGAAAGTGTTGTTGGGGGCATTAGATTCCTGGCGACAGACAGTGAAGGTGATCGGAGTTGCTGTTGAAAACTGAGGGGCCGGGGCCAACATCCGCAACGATGATGTTTTCCTGTTGAATAATCGGCGTTTCGGCTGGTCTTGTTGTTTAAATGCGTTTAAATGCTTCAAAGTATGCTGTCATCTGAAATCTGTTCAAATTTACATCGTTTAACGTTCCGGTTATCCTTTCAATGTTACAAGTGTTCCGTGTGTCATTAGTCACCAAGTTTTACAAAATCAACAACATAACAAGAATTTGGAATTTAAGCAGTTTACCAGTTGCCTTGTGTGATAGGTCTAGTGTTCAAAGCTGTATACGCTGCTACAAGTGTTCAATGTGTCATCAAGCTCAAATTTAAGTGCCCCAAATTTACATCATCCAACGTTTCAGTTATCCTTTCAATGTTACAAGTGTTCTGTGTGTCATTAATCAATCTTGTTGTTGCAGAGATCTTGTTTTGCAAATGTGTTTCCTTAAGTGTCTCTTTAAGAATTTATATTCTTGCAACTTAAATAATTTGTGGTTTTAAATATTTTGCTCTGAATACTTATGTTTTACACTTTTAGTTTCAAACTTTTTACATTTTTGAGTTGATTTGTTTTCTCTTGAGTTTTTGAACATGTGCATTTGTGATTTTTACAAATTGGTGTTTGTTTTAATTACATTGAGTTAAAAGTTAATGTTTTGTGGACAGCTCCAGACAGACCAAACTCTGGTCTTCAGACCAGAGTGGATTCTGAACTTGAGTATTTAAATTGTAAACTGGATATATATATATATATAAATTGTTAACTGGGTTTAATTAATTTGGGTTTTAATTGTTCTTTTCTTATTTTTTTTTTTTTTTTTTTGCAATGTACTAAAAGTAAACGACCACTATACAATTTTTAAGTATTAGTGATTTGGAAGATGTTTTGAAGTTTTAAATTATTACATAATAAAAGTTAGTTTAATTTGACAGAAATTGAGTTGTGTTCCTTTTGTGGCTGTGCAATTAATTAATTAGGTTTAAAGGCTATGAAATTTTTAATATAGGTACATAAAGGTAAGTGGAAATTTTAAAGTAGTAAGTTGACTGTGTGTATTTTAAAGATAAACCATGAAGTATGGAGCACAGGCCAAACAAACAGCAGGAATTGGAATAAAAGAAACAATATTAATTTAGTAAATGTAACTTTATTAGGTAAAAGCTATACAATCAGGCCAAATCTAAATATAATGATAAATTTAATCAATCTGAATAAATTAAATAGAATAAATAAATAAAAATAATTATTCATCAAGTAAAGAAAGAAAGCATAGGTCATTTTTTGACACCACAAAGTCTACTGGGAAATCTCCTTAGATCCCGCCAGCAGCATTCAGTTCTCATTCAGACTAAGGTTTGAAATAATAATTTTTCAAATTTTTAAATTTAAAAGCTATTTATAAAATGTGTGTTTTATAGAATTTATTCAAATCATCTACCACTGCATTCATCTGAAATTTGGATACTAGTTTCAGTTTCTAACACTATATAATGCAGATACAAACATACTTTTAGGTTTTCTACAATTAAGTACATTTCAGCTCACTCCACCATAATGAATTGTATTTTAATATATCAGACCATATATGTAAGACTATTAATAAATTAGTCTCCATTAAATACACTCTCTTTTTTCTGAAACTAATAAACTGATTGAAATGAAATTTCTTGCTTATGTAGATTGTTATGCATGTATGTAAATGTAAGATATTTTGAAGAAACACATGTTTCATAGGTAGCAAATTTAGCATTTATTCACATTTTTAGTTAGCATGGAATCTAATTTCTAACTAATTAAAATGTTCAAATTCATTATTTGATTTAGAGTAATATGGCCACATTAATAATAATGTACATCTGGACAATTTGAATAAAAATATACTTATCATTCATTTCCGACCAAATGCAGAATACTGAATTATTTTGTAATGAGTATTTTTCATATGATATTTACATATAGTACAGTATATTTTAGCTATGTATAATTTATACAAATGTAATCTTTAAATTTAATTTTGGAATGGATTATATCAAAATAGAAAATCTGAATTGGATTAATTTATGAGAATAGACACTATAAAATATGTCCAACATTTTAAATGTGACTTAATTAACTATGTGTAAGTCATGAGCAAAAAATTATAAATAAAAAGAAAGAAAAAATATAATGTGTTTTAGGGGAAAAATTTATTAAAAAAATGATTTATAAACTTTATAATTGTAAAGTTTATTCATTAATTGTCAAGGACAGCACTACTTACATTCTGTTTCCATGTCCAAGCTTTCCATCATCTCCTTCACCCCATGAAAAAACTTTACCATCTATAGTTAAGGCTAAAGCATGTCGTCCACCTAAATTATTTTTAAAATTCAACTTTCAAATGAACAATGAAAGCACTCATCAAATAAATGGAAAAATGTTTTAATTAATGTAAAACTCTGATTTAGTTATATAAAACTTCATAAAATCATGGTTAAGTAGATGGTTTATAATTCTTTTATTTCAAATATGATGCAGCAGTAAAACTGGTGCTAAATGTATCAGCTTTCAAGCCAGTTGCTTGGTTTTAGTCAGCAAAGCCAAAATTTATGGGATTTTGGAAAATATACCATATTGCTAAATTGGGAAAAATAATGCTTTAAAGTAATACACCCCAACACAATTCTATGAATTACTTAAAAGAAGCACTTCTATTGCTGATATAAGCATTCAGGAACCAGCTTTATACTTTTTAGCATGGGATAGACCCTTTAAATTACACAAAAGCACTCAATGAAATTAAAATAAAATACAGTGAGATGTTGTGGTGAAAATGGGTGCAGAAGATCAAAGGCAACATAACTGTGATGCGAGAGTGTGGCATCGACATAAAATATTTCAAAACAACAAGAATTATTTTTAAAAATCCCAATCTCAATTCAGGAGGGGAGAATTAACAAGTTTACTAATAAGGCTAATCATCAGTGGAAAATGAAAAGCAACATTAAGATTCCAGAACATTTAAATATAAATGTTATGAAATATAATTAATATATTACCCCAGGTTCACTGCACTGCTCAAAATGGAAGTAAGTCATACGAAAACAGTTCCTAGATGCTAATACCAGTGAAAACTCCATTTAGGAATTTTGAGGATTTACGTTGGAAATAAAAACAACACAAGTGGTAAATGAGGTATGTGACAATAAAAGTGCTAGCAAAAGATATAATTCATGAACACATAATCAATCAGCAGAAATGTCATCCAAAAATGTAATATATATATATCTTCAAAAATTCAAATTGAAAATTTAATTTTCGGGAGAGGTATATAGTTGATAAAAGATAATATCTTACAGTTCTAATCTTACAAAATCTTACGTAATATCTTACAGTTCTAATCGTACGTTCTAATCTTACGTAATATCTACAGTATCTTAATAAAAGATAATATCTTACAGTTCTAATCAGTCACTACATTTTAAAAATTTTATTTCATAAATATGTTGAAATTAAAGGTGGTCCCTCTTTTTTAGAATTGAATAATCAACTAGTATGAAAACCATAAATGCAGTATTTACAATAAGATAAAAGTTGCATTCTTGAAACACATATCCATATTAGCACAATTACACTGCACACATATTTTCCAAGAGATTTCACTTATTAACTGAATACAACAGCTCTTTTGTAGAATACAATTCAAGTTCAGCTCACTTAGGGAGCCAGAGAAGTGTCTATATAATAATTATGCTGAGTGGAAATTTTACAGCACTTGGTATCTAGAAATGTACACAATTTCTTTTTTTTTTTTTTTTTTTGGGGGGGGGGGGGATGACATCTAATATACATAATGTAAATTTGGTCTGAATACCTTTAAATTATTATCCAAAAAGCCTTAATAGAATTTATTATTCAGGATTATTAAGTTACAAAATAATTCCGAAGGACCATGCCCTAATTGGATATTTGTGCTGCTCATAACATAAAGGAAAATGACTCAGCAACCAGACAGCAATTTTAAGGCATTGTTACAATTATTTTCAATGATACAGTTTTTTCAAATTAATAAGGGTCTAAAATTCCTAAATTTCCCCCCTTCCTTTCAAAATTCCAAATTAATTCTTTGTTATTGTATATTTTGGCGATATATTTCTTGTTAAAGTTAATTTACTATTCCCTTCCAGCATCCCAATATTCTAAATTACCCACAAGTTATTTGGCAAACACTAAATATATCCCTCTAATCCTTTGCTAATTCACCAGTGTCCCCTATACACTTTTCCTTGCGACCTCACTCTTCCTTTCTTGGTCAGACTCTTTATTCAGCAGATTACAGAAAAAGGGTATCTTTTTAAAAGTCAAAAAGCTCCCTAGCCATGATAAGTGAAGTGGCTCATGTTTCGGGGTGTCTACGGACATTCTTTAGTATGAGTCAAGTTAGATATGAATACAGGGTAGCTAAGGTTGTAAATTTCGAGACAATTTCGTGGGCGAGTTTTTGGTGAGGCATTTTAATTTTTCTTCACAGGGTATGCATAGGCGCTTAATGTCACATACAAGTTTTCACTAGCCAAGGTTGACAGCTTTTAGGAAATGAAAATATCATTGGCAGGATATTTATTCAATTTGAGACTGTTGAGAAGGAACACACAATTTTTCGGTGTCAAGGTTCAGGGCTCTTGCCAGGACACCCACGACCTGCGGTCACCAGAGAGATATTTTCATCCTTTTTTTATGGTTTTTGAAACTCTTATACAGTGACCGCCGGTTATAAGATTCAGTGGTTATAAGAAACAGCCGTTTATAAGACTCAAAACGACAGAAACAAATACAAACTTCGTTTTAACATTAAAATTGTGTCGCTTATAAGAAACACGATTCCGCTTATAAGAAACAGTTTTCTACAGAAAATTTGTTGATTTCCTTGCGACGCTGGTGTAAAAAAAAAAATCGATTTGTTTAAGGTTAACTGAAGGACGAGTTGTTATCTCTTGTCTCTGGGCGTACGGGGAGGGGGTGGGAGTTTGCTATGTAACAAAGGATGACAGAGGATTTCTCCGCAGAAAGGCTTGGGGAGTACAACCCCAAACCAGTAAGAAACGAGCTTTAATCTTTTGGCAGTTAAGGAAACGTACTGATAAGGAAAGGCATCTTTGCTTATGCACTCAAATAAGATTCGTACAGCTTTAGTTAGTCATTTTATGTTTTGCTAGTGAAGCATGTCGCAAACCCTTACTTTGCTTGAAAAGCAAAGTTTACTTAAAAAGTATGATTCTCCACCCTCCGTGTAGTCAATAAGCAAGAAAACAACCTTGCTTGATGCTATCCATATGATCGCAGGCGCATGGAAAAAAGTTTCTGACATATGCATTTTTAATTGCTTCCGTAAAGCAGGATTTTTGAAAAATAATGTTGCCATACCAGCAGAAGATGAAGAAGAATTTGAAGCACCTTTCGAAGAATGGATTCACATCAACGAAAATTTACAAACATCTGAAGAAAACAATGATGATGACATAGTGCGGAAATTCAGAATGTTTGCAATGAAGAAGAAAATGAAGACGACGTTCCACAAGAAGAAAATTTTCCTACAGCCAAACAGTCGCGAGAAGCCCTAACTATAATTAGAAAAACTCTTGAACACAGAGGGGCATCAGAAAAAGTTTATGGACTGTTTTATGATTTAGAAATGGATGTACGTAACCTAATCACAGACTCGTTAGCACAAACAATACTGGATAAGTTTTTTGCTATTCTTCAGTAATAGATTACGGTATGTATGAAAATGTACTATGCTCTTATACATAAATGAACGACCTATGAGTTTTACTTTTTATTCTTATTTAACTGCATACTATATGCATATAGATAATAATTTAAGTTGTAAGGCTTAATTTGTAAAATGAGAAATATTTTTGAATGCAAAACTTAATTTACAAATGTATTATGTACGTACTAATATTTTACTTATATACATTTATCTTTTAAATTCTGTAAAACTGTGTTCAATAGTTAGTATTTACAATGGAAGAACGATATTTAAAAAATTTCCGGATTTAAGAAACAACTGCTTATAAGAAACAAAACGAGCGAAACGAACGTGTTTCTTATAAGCGGCGGTCACTGTACTAATTTGAGTGTGCTGTATTCTAACCAGCCTTGCAGTTCTCTTTGTTTGAAAGTGAAGATGAGATACCCCACAAATTTTATGCTTCATACCTTCAACATATAATGCAGCCATTAATATGATCATGCCTCCCCGTCACTGGTTTCAAAAGTGCAAAATCGAGAGTGTATATTCTGTCCCAGTAGCAAAATGTTTCTAGCTGATCTGCGACAAAGATTGAAGGGTTTGAAAAATTATCTGTGGCTTTCACATCTTAGCTTTTGTGTTCTTCACTAGTTGTTTCCAAAATTGGTCATTTTTTGTGTATTTGTTACACATTTCAAGTTTAACATATTTTTATTATTTTAATGATTATTTAAATTAAATTTATTAAAGTGAAAAGTAAATTAATATTTAATTAAAATTATGAATATGTAAGTACAGATGCACATATATCAAATTTTAGTTTATGCTCCAGAGATGCCTATATTTATAAGAACGTCTCATTGTTTTAATTATATTAAGAAAATAACCCATTATTTCATTAATTATATGTTTGAGAAATAGCTTGAAATATCAGGGGAGATTCAAAAGATACATAATAACATATAAAACATATTACTTTAATCTGAAAATAATGCAAGTAAAAATTCACAGAAATATTTATATTTTTTAGCATTATTAATATCTTCTCATTGTTGGTATTTATTAAACTTTAAAAATTTATTTCTGAGGTTTTTTATTAACCTTTCCCAATTTAAAGTTTATCTTTAAGCCATTGTCCCCCTCCCCTAGTTTCATCCATTTTATAAGGGTTTCTCATATTTACAATTTTTTTCCTAAACATTTTAAACTCTTATAATCACTAATTATTTTACAACCTTATTTAAAATTGTATCAAGGTTTTTCATTATAAGACATTCAGATGTTTCACACACAATTTAATCATTCAAGATTTTTCAGATTTTACTTTTTAGCAATATTACTGATTATTTCCGATATTGTTTGCACCCCCCCTCCACCTTTGTTTTTAAGTTTTCTCGTATCGATTTTTTTATTCTTTACTTTCCCAACTGAAGTATCATTTGCAATAATTTATTGCATTTCATTTTATAGTTAAGAAGACCAGATACAAATGTTTGCTTAAATTAATATTTATCACTAATAATTATCGCATTTTATTAATTTATGTTCCTGTTTTTATCTTTAAATAATTTATTCTGCAACTTTTTTCAATCATCGCGATGTGATATTCGAGATAATTTTTCTCGTCATATTATCGGACATTATGAATATTGTTTCATAAGTTATAGTTCAAGTAGTGGATTTAATTGTAATTATAGCTAATGTCATTCTATTTTCGATATGGTCATTATTTTCTGTATGATTATATATGTAGGTAAAATTAGAACAACATTACATAATGTAATGATAGTGGCCCTTTAGTTTGGAAAAGTTCGGTTTTAGAATCTCGCATCCCCTTTATGCAGTGAGTGTGGCACTTCTCGAATAAGTTGCGAGCAATTGTGAATTTTTCGATGAAATCACAGCTTATAGGTGATAAAAAGATTTCACTGAAAAAGAGAAGACAACAAACATTAAGAAGAAATTAGGAACTGATAATAGCTGTTTTAAGGACAGCCTGTTTCCACAAAGCAAGGGCATATGGAGGGGGGGGGGGCTAAAGGAATGATAGCCCCCTTCAAATTTGTAAAAGAAACACACAGTAAATCATAAGTTTCAAAATAAAAATTATATATATTCCTTTAAAAATTAAAGAGATAAATTTCAGTAGATTTTTTTACATGTACATTCTATAAAGTGTTTTATTTACATTAGAACTTGCAATAAAATGATGGACAGCATACATAGAATTCAAGAAAAGATCTTCTCCTTATATTCACTGACCATAATAATTGATGCCATACTGTGTTAGCTGCCATATAAAATGATATGCATGTGCGTTTTTCACCAATTCTGGTAAGCCAACTCATTTAACGACAAACATACTCTTCATGATGCTTGCTATTTTCACCACTTATGGGCAGCACCAGCTTACACTTATTTGTATCTTAGAATATTGGTATTCATGAAGCACAATTTTGGGAACGCCGACTGCAAACTCTCCAATGTTTTCATGCAATATTACATACTGTTAAAAAAAAATGTGTATTGCACGCATTTATTACCATTTAACATAATCTGTCTGCAAGTTACATTTTAATGCATTTACTGATAAGGTGCAAAGCTTAAGAGAAATTTTCTAACGTACAGCATCCAAAACTTACAGAAAAAAAAAATTCACTTTGTATTGCCAATTGACTGCTGAAACCGAGTCCAATAAGTAAGCAACAGCGTTACAAGAATTGCAATTTTAAGCTTTATAGGAATAGTGGAGTTGTGCTAGAAATGTATTAAATATAATACTTACCCTTATTTACATTTTTTTCCTATATTTTTGAAGTAACAAAGTGTTTTTATTTACATTCACAGCTAGGGTTGCTGTGCTACTGATCTTATGAAAATATTGTTGGGCATTGGCTGCACAAATGACTGAAAGTTCGCCAGCCACTGTAAATCGCATTATCTTATAAACATGCAAATTACTGAATAAAGTATAAAACCATTGGATTTACATGATTAAGCTAAACCCCTATTTTCTCCTGTAGTCAGAAAATGTAAAATATTCGGTGTAGGAAATAAGAAAACGGCTTTTAAAGTACTCCAATCGCTGTGCGACGCCTCTATAGCGCCATCTATTTCACAGCTGTAAAACTAAATCTTTATAATTTTGTTTGAGTATTTTATTTATAGATAATTAATTGATATTATATGAATTTTCTGACTATACAAGAATCTACATATATCATTCTATCACTCGTACAAATTCCAAAAGGATTTGCACAGCCGTTCTTTTGCTGTTATGATAATAGGAATGGCCTATACTTTAACATGGGCGGAAAACAGTCGAAGTCCACCTTAAACGTACTTTCTATCATCTCGGAAATGCGCTGATGACCTTTTTTTTTTCAATCTTTTCCAATAAATGTTTGTGCAAAATAGTGTGAATTCTGTGCAGCACATCGTGTTTGAAGGGCGTAGACAAAGCAAATAGGATTTCATTAGCGATATCGCAATATTTCTAGCGAAAAAGTTGGAATACTTTTACTGAAAATCAAAGTCCTGGAACAAAGAGCAGAAAAAAAAATGTAACGAATTCGGAAAAATCGAAACCTTTTTGCCTAGTGTGATCTGCCCTATATACCCAGAAAAGAATAAAACGCCATTAAAAAAAGCACCTTGCCACGACTTGTCTGTAAGTAAGGCTCCTATACAGGGGAGGTGATTCAGAGGGTACGTGGGGCCGCACGGACCCCCTTGAATAAGCACTTCAAATTATTTTAGTTATATAGGTTAATTACAATTTTTGAGGAAATTATCTGAATTTTATTCCAATTAAAATTCTAAGTATTGGAAATAAGTGATGAAATTGTCACTAGATGGCAGCACTAAAGCTTTGAAAGAGTCTCTTATGCTCTTTTCATACCATATTAAATCTATAGGGGAAAATACTGCATTACAGGGAAAGACGAGGGATTCTTAATGAGGCCGTGTCCCTACATTGCCTCTGGGTTGATAGAACGAATGGTATGTTAATATAACGGCTATAGAAATTAGAGTTAAAAAAAACAGACATTGTAATATTCCAATTCGATGTGAGCCGCGGCAGTTTCCGGGGCTCACATCAGAGAAATGCCAAGAAGAAAAGAAGAAACAAATACTGTGAACGACTGACTCGAATTGGCTAAGTTTCGCTAATTTGGCCTCGAATTTTCCTTAATAAATGTGTGTTTTCTCTGTCGCTTCTTTTTAAAATAATAAATTTGGATGTTTGAATACATATTTGAAAATAAATTACTGTATTTATGTAATTCTGATTTATTTTATTGATTCTATTGACCTAGTCCTTTCAGTTTTGGTTCAGGACGAAATAGTTTCGTATTAGATAATATTTAACATTAAAGATTGAAAAAATTATAAATATTTGTTAAAGAATGTTAAAAACAATTTTCAACCAGATACTTGATTCTTTGATCTGACGTTGTTTTCCTTGAAATCTCCCCCCCCCCCCCCCCTTCACCGGCCACTACTCAATCTCCCTGGTTTTGCTTCTAATTTTATTGAAGACCAATATTGCACCGACACTTCCTAGGCATAAATTTTACTTGAAGTGGTCCTAAAATTTCTCCTCTGGCTTCCTAATTAAGCGATTTTGAATATACTGGTGGTTATAGTCTCTACACTCTCTATACGTGCATCGCCTGGGCATGTATATTTTTTTATTCAAACTCCCCTGAGCGTAACTTTTAGTTTAACTAACCCGCAAAGTTTTACATCTCGGTTCCTAAATTGAGCGATTTTGAATCTTATGGTAGCTACAGTCTTTGTACCATCTGAATGTACATCTTTTTCGTATCAATCCCCTGGGCGCAACATTTACTTTAAGTAGTCCTCCTCTAATTTCACATCTCGGCTCCTAATTGAGCAATTTTGATTCCGCTGGTGGTTATAGTCCTGGCACTATTTGTATATGTGAACTGGATATACATATTTAGTGTGTCAACTACCTGGGCGTAACTTTCAGTTCGATTAGCCCCCCCCCCCCCCCCAAATTTCTTAAGTCTCCTTCTAATTGAACGATTTAGATTTTGCTGGTGGCAATCACTTAGATATACAACCTTATTATATCAACCCCCTGGGCGCAACTTTTACTTTAAGTAGCCTCAATTTCATATTTCGGTTTTACAAAAAATGCATCGCCTTGGTTCCTGAAATATCCCTGTACGACATTTCAAGGCCGTACGATGTTTACATTTTCCGCTATAGACCTTATACACACACGTCGACACACAAATATCGTCTGTTATTATGTAATATGAAACAATTGTGGTGGAAGAGGGGAGACCCTCCTCTTTTTCATATTTACATTTTTATCTATCTTAGTAACTCTTGATCCGATTTTGATGCAATTTTCACACTGTATTTTCTACTTTACAATGGACCCACTCGATCTGCTCACTCTAAACTTTGATCCACTTTTGTTGCACCCGCGCAACGAGTTAAATACTTATTGTTCTAAAAGCCGATTGCTATATATAGTGACTGCTAGCAGGCAGAACTCACTGGTATCATTTTAAAGACGAATAGAAATAAGCATAACGCATAAGAATTTTCTGTAAATTCCAATTAATTCTTGTATTAAAAATAGTTTCTTTGTTTCTACATATAAACGGCCGTAGATTTAGTTGGTTTCCGCTCTCTAATTATGTTACTGTTTGGGTTACAAGGACGATCAGGTACAAAACTATTAGCCATAGAGTGTATATGAGAAAAATTGTGTGCATTTTGGGTGTAAAAATATTTGCGCTAATAATAAAAAAATACTGCACATGCATACCACTGAGAGTATTTAATTTTTACAAATTTGATACAAATTTATTTAGAAATGTATTTAAATAATTTCCATGGTTATGATAGGCTCTTATTCATTTTAAGGAAACTTGCACAACGTATATCAACGCAAGTAAAATAACAATTTGGCATACGGCTGTTTCGAGGTAACGCCGGAACCAATTTATCAGTGCCGGATAAACGACGAACTCGAAGTCTGAACTACATAGTTAGCTCAAACTGAGGGATATAAATACATAGATGAGCGCCTCCCTCTACATGTCGCTCACAAGCCGCCACTGCTCCTATATATACAGGAGCCATATCCGTAACTAGTGAAGAATGGAATGGCACGTCTCGCCATGCAGACTAGATAGATCCTTTTAGCCTTTATGTGTCTCGCCCATGCCGGATGCAGCCGCTTCGGAAATTTTCGGAAAAAACGATGCTACTTCGGATGTTTTCCGGAAAGGAGGAGTTGCGCTATGGAGATATGGAACTTCCCGGGAAAAACACGATCCACGGAATATTTTCATTCGCTCTCGCGAGAATTCCTCGTGTTCGTTTTCGAAATTAAAGAAGGATCAGCGGCGGAGAGTGCAAGCGAATTCCCGCGTGGGATTTTTGAATTTCGTGTGCGGATCTCGTGTACCCTGGAAAAATGTAGGCTTCAGCGCATCATTTTTTTGAAATTGATATTACTAATTGAGGCAAAAAAGTGTTTGGCGGGATTTTAAACAAAAAATCGCTATTTGGCGCAATATTTGTCAAATAATCGCTTGTTGACGCAGAATTTGGCATTACTTTGCTGAATTCCGGTTTTGAGAGAGTCCGGATATTGGGATACCGGATAAGAGGTCGCATACTATATATATATATATATATATATATATATAACTAATATAAACGATTTGAAAAAAGGAAGGGGGAAAACCATATGAATTGCATAAAAATGGCTGAGAGGGATAGCGACCTCTCATTCCCGTTTTAAGTACTTTTACGTCTAGACAATGCCCACGGATACCAATGCAATTCAATGACAGATCCCCGTAGCATGTGCAAAAATGAAAGCTCCAGAATGCAGAAATGGAGGCTTCAGAATGTAGACAGAAATGGAACGACGGAAACTTACTGCCAACGATACCACCGACTAAAACGCAACGCTCGTTTCGCCACATGAAGTATGTACCCATACGCATGCGTACCTCGATAATTCAAATGTGATGTCATATTCTCAAGTCATTACTGAATGAATAATCCTCTTCTTTAAAGAAAGAATTGTAAATATCTTTAAGGAAATTCCGTGGGTAATGATTTTTAAGTGCTTCTTGTAAAATGAGTTTGTAACAAGTGAGACAATCCTTTTTGAAAGTATTATTATTACGATTTCTTCTCAGATGTCCTGTTATGATGTTACGGAAAATATTCCTAGTTAAATTCGACTTCCATCCAATTATTTGGTTAATCTTCATATCATAATTATTACGTTTATTGTACATAACTGTATGAATTCCATTTTTATGCTTGTATCTTATGGTTATGTCAAGGAAATTTACTTCGTTTTTGACACTATTAGGGTTCTTAATAAGATCCAATTCTGGAGGATAAAAGTCAAATTCAAATTCAGGAGTATTTGAGTAATGACCCAAAATCACATCGTCCACATATCTGTAATATGGCATCTCATATAATACATGATTATTCCTTTCAAAATATGTTAAATATATGTCAGCCAGGACTGATGAACAGCCCCCGCCCATAGGAATACCCCTAATTTGTTGATAAAATACTCCTCCGCTATTTAATATGTTCTCAAACAGTACGAGCTGAATTAAATCCATATACCTTCGCAAAGTGATTACGTTTTTAAGATTGTATTCTGTATGCACCAGTAAAAGTATTGCATGTAATTTTTTAAGATCAATGTTGTTGAAAAGGTCCCGGAAGTCATAGCTGGTAAACTGTATATCTTTATTGCAATATTTCAATCGTTTAATGACTTCAGAGCTGTTTTTTATGATTATTGGATTTTGTACTAATAAAGCTTTATATGCAGGTTTAAGTATATTCATAAGTTTTTTGTTAGCCAATGTAATATATGTATTACATCCTACAGATACCGTACGAAACTTTACGGGTGTTTTATGCAGTTTTGGAATGAGTACTAAATAAGGAAAGGACACAGTTTTTAAATTGATGCCGATTCTTTTATATAGAGCCTTGATCTTATTTGTCATCACAGCTAAATTATATGGTAAAGGTTTGTACATTGTGGGTTCCATGTAAGATTTCTGTAAGATTTCTATGTAAAAAGGTTTGCAAGTAAATGCGTAATTAGATACCACTTTGTCGGTATATGTGATCACAAAACGTTCTTGTACTTCCCTGATAGAAGTGGGTATGACTGAATTCCGTTGATTATTGAGTTTGCTATGATATTGGTTGACAAAACAGTTTAGGATATTTTATTTCCATTCTTCAAAGGCTTTGATGGGTAATCCATATTTAACAGCTAATTTGTATGTGAAAGAATCCAAATCTATATTAAAATCTTCTTTCACGTGGTCAAATTCCTGTCTGCGGAATTTTGTACCTTTTTCAAAAAGTTTTCTTAAAGGCAAGTCATCAATCACTTCAAGATTACCTGTAATTATATGATTATGGTGTTTGTTTCGTAAATTACTGAGATGGCATTTACATACTTTACTATTCACCATAGATATATTTTTACATAATTGGTTGTAATTGTATAACTTTCTTCCGTAGGGTCGTACATAACGGTATGTAAGCTTAACTTTGATGTTAGCTATAGGAATCATCTCATTCAGTTGATTGAACAATAGTTTGAAAGGTATTCTGTCAAATGTCTTATTTTTAAAGGTTGTAACTAAGTATTCATTATGGATTTCTTTATTGGGCTGACACTTCAAAAAGACATTAGATTTCTGAGCCTTCATTTTTATAAAATCGAGTAATATGGCAAAATAAAAGTGTTGTTTGTTATTAGGATCTATAGATGCCAGATGATCAATGATGTATTCCCAAATTCTACGTAAGTATTTCCGTCTGATTCCAAATACAAAATTCTTTATCCAATTATTGTTGATTGAAGTATTATTGTTAAACGAGACCATGAGATTTTCCAATTTTGCGTGAGTGTCTTTAAAGCTAATATATCTTTTGTTCCTGCCTCGCTTCCATCTAGATGTTTTATGCAAATGACACATACTGGATACCGGGATTGAATCTACATTTTTACAGTAATCCAGATTATAATTTTCATTGAAAATTGCTGTGTTAAGGCCAAATGGGAATGCAGAACCGTATTGCATAATATGCGTGTACTCCCACCACAGACGTTCCCGGAGGCGAGGTACAATATCCAGTATTGTAATCACACAATTAGAAAATTCATGGACATGGTAATGCTTTAATTCTATGTTCGTAGAAGGACGATCCAAGGTCATACTCTGCTTTATTTGGTTTCTATGTAAATTAATACGTAAATGCAAGGGATTCTTGGTTTGTCCTATATATAGAATATTACATGTGGAGCACTTTGTACAATATATCACATTGAATGTTTTGCAGAACGAAAATTGACTTTTAGATTTCGGTCCAATTTGTAAAGTGTTGGCACAGGGGCATAATTTGCATTTATTCGATGAACATCTACTAAAAGCCTTTTAAATTGTAAAAGTGTTTATATATACCATCAAAAAATATAGATCCGTGCGGGATCGCGTTCGGTGACTGCACAACATCATTAAGGTTTTTTGTTGTCACACCCGGATTGGAGTTAATAATCACCGGTTTGAAAAAGTGCTTAATAGAAGCCATCAATTTTCAGGTATCAATTATAGTCAAAACATTTTAAGGGTAGCTGGTTATCGATAATATATATACCCTTGTATTATATCACCGGGCATATATTCAAAATATATTAATAAATTAATTCCACAATGAATACGTTTGCCAGTCGCTAAGATCAGTAATGTATACATCCATGTTATTCAAAAGTTTTACTCATTTTGAGGAGTTCAGCTTCTTCAGATGAAAATTCATAATGACAGATGAAATATGATTATGATCAATCCTACTTGAGCAACTTAAACTTTATATATCATCCCAAATCTTTATTCGCTATTCACCAATCAAATTATCTTCCTTATAATCCGATGTGACAATTATAATTTTATATTTTTTATAAAAGACTTTATGATTTTAGATTTTTTATTTCTATTTTTATTTTATTTTTTACAAGAGGGAAAATCCAGAACACACAAATCATACGATTAAATTCGTCCAAAAGAGTATACTACACATAAAACAGATCAATAACAGTAAAAAGGAGTACAAATAGCATTTGTCAATAATACACACGCAAACACATCCTCCCCACCAAACCTCACGCATTAAACTAGGTAAAAATTGGTGTACTGACATACAAAACACATACCTGAATCCGCGTATTCCACCATTTCGTCCATCATAATGTAACGCCGGTAGAGCTTTAGCGCTCTTTCCTTTAATTGTAAACTTGTTCTCACGGTATTTCTGCCCCTTCCCTCCCTTTTCCTTTCCACTGGCTTGCAGGCTGAAGCCGTCCAAGACATTCAACCAATCGAAATCCATCTACAAGCAACCATCCCAGCGCCCTCCTTGGAGCAGAGCGCCAACGTAAATCCTATATATACGCTATATCCATAGAAAGGTGTACGCATTTGCTATTTTCAATGTGGGGTTGAGTGCTCCTGCACAGAAACCTCATAAGGATGTGGCTTAGCTTTATAACTCTGTAAATCAGTATTTACAAAATTGTCAACCCGTATATATATATATCATTCTAACACTTGTAAAATAACCTAAAACTTTGTTATTGGGTTGCAGAAAATATTATAAATTCTAAAATACATATTTCAAACAAATTTTTAGTTTGATTTTAAAAATAGCAATGCAACTATTAGTTTTAATATGATATTGTATATTTACTCATTTATAGAATGTACTTTTCAAGTTATGACTAAAAAAGAATGCAGATTTAAAGTTTGGTGGGGGAGGAGGGGTGATACATATTTTGTATAATGTTGTCAGAATTCAGCTTTGCCTTAATTATTTCCTGAGCTATTATTAATCAGCCATATTTCTTTATAGAATTTAGTCTAATGAATAAGGAAAATTCTTCTGCTGTAATCAATGTTAAAAAACAGCGATTTTCAGGAGATGAAAGCAATGCCAACAACTTAAATTTAAGGTAAGTATTTATTTGTCTAAATGCTCTGTAAGTATTTTATTTCTTTAGTAGTAAGTTTCATACTGCCTTTGAAATGTTTGACTTTCTGATTTTATAGTAACTGTCTTAAGTCTTTAAAATCTGATATTTGTTAACATTATAAAACCCAGACAAAATACCTTCTTACAAAGACCATTATAGTCCATTTGACCATTTGTTTTGAAATTGAGAAAAATAATTGCATTGTCTTTAAAAATAATTACATTGTTTTGCAAATTGAATATTCAATGCGTACACAAACTCATTTGCATATTTAGGGGCAGATCCCGGACATTTTTCCTGTGGGTACCGATTCTCATGTTTTTAAGAAGTTCACAATCGAAACATCGTCAGTAAGTTAGTAAGTAACTAGGTATTGATCTTGTGTTGAGATCTGGTTATGTTATGATGGTCTATGAATTGACAGCCTTAGTTGAAAAGGTTAGTTCGGTATTGAGTGATACTTAGTTGTGTTAATCAATGTAAGTGACGGTTTTTGTCACATTATTATACCGGTGATTTATGGTTTTAATATTTCAGCATGTGTACAACCGTATCTAGTCATTTTCATGCAAATATATAGTTTTCCTAATGTTCTAGTATGTGACCTGTATAATAGAAAAATTTGTCTCTATTGATGTTTTCATTGTGGACTTAAGTGTTTTCAACTCTTCTTTCAAACCATGTATATATATATATATGTTCAAGCTGTATTCTTGATAAAGCAGCTAGTCATTATTATATGGCAAGATTCTTAAGTTCAAAATAAACATGGACTTTGTTACTCAAACTGACTTTTGTTCTTCATCATTTTGACACTGCATTATTCTGCTCACAACGACTAAATAAATTTAATTCCACTGCAAAGTCATACAGGAGTTTATCTCTCACTTCTCGGATTATGACCGATCGTTTTCGACAAAAAATGGCTTTTTTCAGAAATAATTCTGTAACACGAATTGTTTAGAACTATAATGTAGGATTTAAAGTTGATACGCAATTTGAACGTGCTTTTTTTTGTTGTTGTTTATTGAAGAGAGTATCTAATAACAACTGTGTTGGGGGTTAGCGAAAAAATCAGCTGAAAAAACGAATGGAAGTCAGATATTTTGTTTTGATTGTGTGGTAGATCAAGGATGCTTGAGAGACAGGGATGTTTGGTCTCCTTCTAGGAGGCAGCAGTGCGGACCAGGCCTACTTCTCGGTTTACAGGTTTAGTTCCGCACCCCTGAGGACTTACGGACCCACATGTTTAGCATGATCGTACTCTGCATGAACACTATGGCAGTTTTTTCTTTTTCCGGCGGAGGAAATCGAACCCGGGTCTACCGAGTGCAATTCCCACTTCGCTGACCAGTGAGCTTCTGTGCCCTGCTCGGTCTCCTGTCCGTTTTGAAGGTGCTGTGTGTTGGGAGTAAAAAAATGCCTGGAGCTTGTCACACGAGAACGAGCTTCCCCAAAATGGATGAGAGACAATGCTCATATGTCATAGGACTACTTGTTTGGAATTGGACTTTAAAGGGTTCCAATGAAGTTTTTATTATGGAAATTAAATTTTATTATTATACGAGTATATATATGTATTTTTTTCATTTTCAAGTGTATGAATAATTTATTGAATTTTTTTTTTCTCTTCTTGGGATCCACTTAACACGAGTTTTGGATTTTTTCCAATTTTTGTCTCTGAAAGTAGGGGGTCAACTTATATGCGAGTATTTAAAATCACTACTGAGGTAGTAATTTTAAATTGATTGATACTAATGATAATTCTTTTAGAGGTAAAAGTGTAAATCACAAAAGTAATTTTAAAGTTAATGGTTCCGATGTTTTTAAAAGTGAAACTGTAAACCATGATAGCAATTTTAAAGTTAATGATTCTGATATTTTTAAAAGTAAATCTGTAAATTATAATGGTAAAGTGCATGTTGCAAATGACAAAGTTTTTAAAAGTAAATCTGTATATAACCAGTAATTTTTAAAATAATAAAATATAAGTTCTAGTAGTGCTAAAGTTTTTAAAAGTAATAATGCTAAGCCTTGTAAATTAGGTATTTTTAAAAGTAAAAGGCAAGTTAAATCCACTACTGAGGTAGGGGGAAATGCTAGACTCTGGCATAAAAGGTTTTGTCATATCAACTTTGAATATGTCTATCATACATGTAAAATTTCTGCTGTACATGGTGTAGCGTTTCTTGAGTGATATGCAGAGACATCTTCGATAACATAACGATTTATTAACAAACTTAAATACCTATCTTAGGTTACATAATAAATTATAATTCACATCTTGCGACAATACACAGCATATATCCCCTACCATAAAGCTTTACTCTCTCTCTCTGTCTGTGTCTCAATCAATCTCAGTCGCCTGTAACCATCCATTGCACACTCATTTATACTCACCCTTTCTCCAGTTACGGTCCACAGTTACAGCTTCACCTTAAGGTTAAGTCACAGTTAGTTGAAGGAAAATTATTTCTCAACAAGGCCCCCCGTAATTTTACTTCTGTTAACTTTACAAATATAGATATATAAGTAGAACCATTACATTACATAACATTCAATGCTTGTTTAAATCTTAACAGTTTATCTTTACTTACAGCTTTAGTTAATATATCTGCTAGATTGTCATTACTTAATACATAAATAAGTTCAAAATTTTGAGATTTTAAGCTCTCATTTACAAAACTTACTTTACGAATAATGTGGTCTGATCTGCTTGAAGTTACTCCGCTTTTACAAATGAAAATCGATGATTTGTTATCCCAATAAAGTTTTACACTCACTAAAGTCTTAAGTAAAAGTTCGTCAAAAAACAATTGTAAAGAAATCCCTTTTTTCATACAGCTTACCAATGCAGATACTTCGGCATCACAAGTAGATAGAGATACAGTGTCCTGCGATTTAGAAGTCCAACTAATTAGATTTGGGCCAAGTTTGTAAAGAAAACCTGTTGTTGACTTCTGATTTGGTTTCTTACATCTCCAATTAGCGTCTGCATATCCTGAAAGATTAAAATCACCTTTAACGTATACCAATCCTTAGTCTTTAGTTCCTTTTATATATCTAAGAATTCTCTTAACAGCAGTCATGTGTATAACTCTTGGATCCTTATTGTACTTTGACAAGGTTGCTAAAGCATACGTGATGTCCGGTCTCGATTTCATTCCGAGGTACAATAGTGAACCAATAATTTCTTGATATTTGTGGGGATCACATTTTTCTGAAGTTTCGTAATTGTCAAAGTCCACATTTATGTCCATTGGTGTTGCAATGCTGTTACACTCTTGCATTTTAAATCTCTTTAATATTTCATCTGCATAAGCTTCTTGTTTGATGATCATTTGATTTTCTTCTACTGAAATTTCTAATCCTAGGAAATTTTTCATATTAATGTAATGAATCTTTAGTTTAAAATTTTCTTTCAATTTTCTAATTACACAATCTAAAATTTCACCATCAGAATTTATAATTATCAGATCATCTACGTAAATTCCAATTATTAATCGAGAATTTCCCTTCTCGTAGTTGAAAACACACTTGTCAGATTTAAATACTTTGAATCCGCATTTTAGTAAGTAATCAGATAAAGTTTCATACCACACTTTACCAGACTGTTTTAACCCGTAAATAGCTTGGTTTAATTTACACGCCATATTTTTATTCTTTCTACGTTCATATCCTTTGGGTTCTTCCATGTAAATAGTCTCAGTTAACTTTCCTTACAAATAAGCAGTTTCAACGTCATAAAAATTAATTTTCCAATTTTTCATTAATGCAAATGCTAAAAGTGTTCTTAAGCTATCAGTTTTAATAACTGGTGAAAAAGTTTCAGTATAATCTACTCCAAACCTCTGAGAACAGCCGATTGCTACTAATCGCGCTTTGTATATCATGTTAGATGCTTCTGGTGTGTTTTTAATGCTGTATACCCATTTACAGTTTATTGGTTTGATTCCTTCTGGAATCTTTTCATAAGTCCAAACATTATGAAATTTTAGCGATTCCATTTCTTTATCCATTGCTTCTATCCAATTTTGCTTTTGATCAGAAGATACAGCTCCCTCATAACTTGACGGTATATTTCGTCGATCTCTCGCCTTTAGTATGGTTTGATCTGGATAATAATCTGAATCTACAGTTTCATTATCACTTTCAAATGATTCGTTGTAATTTATAATTTTAGTTCGAGGTCTTAAACTGCGAGTTGAACAACCATCATCAGGATCTTGATCATTTCTCGGTTGATCGGTTTCAACACTAGTCGATTCTTCATCTGCATCAAAACTGTCTTCTTCAAACAGATTTTTACCCAAATCTAAGATTTTTGCCGGGGAATCTGAATATACTCGATTTTGTTCTAACAGTTCATTTCCCTTAGTTTCTTCAAGGAATCTAACATCTCGAGATTCTACTATGTCTTGATTTTTAGGATTCCAGATTCTATATGCTTTTCTTGATTCAGAATATCCCACGAATATTCCAACATCTGTAATTTTATCAAACTTGCTTCTTTTATGTTTTGGTTTCCAATAATGAGCCTGACATCCAAATACTCGAAAGTATGAAACACTTGGTTTCCTTCCAGTAAAAAGTTCCGCTGGTGTGTTCTTATTTCCTGATTTTGAAGGAGTTCTGTTTTTTATATAAGTAAATGTATTCATGGCCTCTGCCCAAAATTTAATAGGTAAATTAGCTTCTATTAATAAAGCTGACGTACCTTCAATTAAAGTTCTATTTGCTCTTTCACTTCGACCATTTTGGCTCGGTGAGAAGTATGTTGTTTTCTGGTGATCAATTCCTTTACTTTTACAAAGACGGTCCATTTCTGCATTTAAAAATTCCGTTCCATTATCACTCCTGATCCTCTGAACATTTTTTCTAGTACTGTTTTCAAGTTTAAATATCAAATACTTGAATGTTTCGAAAACATCCGCTTTTGACTTTAGAAATTTTGCAAATATTTTCCTTGAAAAATCATCCACTACTGTTAATACATATTTAGCTCCTCTTAAAGAAGCTTCTTGTATTGGACCGATTAAGTCCATATGAAGAAGTTCGAACGACATTTTTGATTGCTCACCGATTACTTCCTTAAATGGTTTTCTAGCGTATTTTGCTTGAATGCAAGTAATACAATCACTCGAATTTGACTCTTGTTTAGACTCAAAGTTATATACCATTGAATTTTTTAACATAAGTTTCATATATTTTTCATTAATATGGCCTAATCTCTTATGCCACATTTCCCAAGAAGTGCTTTTACCCGCTTTGTAAATAAAATTCTTATCCTTGATCGCTTTCAAATCAGCAACGTAAAATTCCGATCGTTTTGTGCTTAACCCTTTCGGGACGGCGGCATTCCGGAGCTGTCGCGGCCCAAAGGACGACGCACTTCGCTTCCGAACTGGTCGAAAAAGACGGCGCATTTTTTGCGCTAAACCTAACTCTCGAAAAAAATTCACTAAAAATCACCTATTCAACACAGAAATCTACTTTTTACAGGAATAAAAGAAATATTTATGTTCTATTTGATGTATAATTTTCATACAAATCTGAATACAAAATACTCGTTAGTTGCTCCCATTCTTTTATCCGAAATAAACGAATAATTTCACTGCCTCTAAAACCCAAACAAAAAAAAATACTCTCTTATATTCCTATGATTCACCAACGAAATCATAACGCTGAAATAAAAATAAAAACCGAAACTCAATTATAAAATTGTTGATGCTATGAGAATTGCTCCGTTTGTTTATGTTACAAAATGATTTTCACCGCTCCAAATGGAGAAATAATTCATTCGATCCTCTTCTACCAAGGTCATGCCTCTGCAAAATGCATTTAAGTTAGTTCCATGGACAAGTAACGCCATCTGGTTCACAAATTAAAACGTTCTGCGTACTGGCACTTATGCGTGCCACTATCCGCTTGCGGTAAAATTTCCTCTGGCCCGAGTGAGTGCCGCTCGTCCTTGAATGCATGTTCGCATCTGGCACCTATGCATGCCGTTCGTCGTGAAAGGGTTAATATTGTATTGCCTTTCCTATCTAAAATATGCCCTCCAGATTCATCAAATAAAACATTCATATTATCATCTGTCAATTTTCGAACAGATATCAGATTACTTTTTAGTTTAGGTACATAAAGTACATCCTTTAGCACTATATCTGAATTAAATTTTCCACTTACTTCTCGCAATGTCACGGATCCTTTTGCTTGAGAAGATATCCTGCTATCGTCAGCTAACAAAATATTTCTTTTATCTTCTTGTACTTCATTTAAGTAGTCAAGATTTTCAGTCATATGACTAGTCGCTCCACTGTCTAAGATCCATCTGGCTTGCAATACACCTTCTGTAGCTTTTAAAGTTCTTTTTGATCCATTTCTGTCGCACATAATTTGTGATTCTGAATATCCTCGCCGGTTTGCTTGTTTAGAACTATCCTTCAAGAAACTTGATTTTCGTTGATTAGCTGGATTATGCCAACAGTTCACGGCTTTATGACCTGTTTTATTACAAATATAGCATAAAATTTTTCTGCTATAAATTTGTTCAAATCGCTTTGGATCATCGTATGATTTCGGACTTCTATATCTTCTGCTATTCTGTACTTTAAAAACAGACGAGATTGCTTTTTCAGCTTCGTTAGATCTTTCCTCGTGCAACTTGAAAATTCGACGAACATCAGAAATGGTAGCTTCCTGAAAGTTGTCGAATTGCATTGCGATTAAATTATACTTTGGTGGGAGTCCCTTTATTAAAGTGCTTATAAATTCTTCATCATCTATATTTGCACCCAGTATGCGTGCATTTTCCAGCAATTTCTCGGCTCTCAACAAATAGTCGTTCCAGTTTTCGTTCATTTCCATCTGTAATCGTGACACATTGGTTCTCGCTTCTATTCTTCTTTTCAGATCACCTTCATACCTGTTGCTTAGGGAAGTCCAAATTTCCTTGGCAGTATTACAAGTAAGAATCAAGCAAACTTGCATATCACTTAAAGCGTATGTAATAATTCCTCTTGCTTGAGAATCGTATTTCTTCCACTCAGTTAGTTCTGATTCCTTTTCTGGCGGATTATCAGTTAGATACAAGCCTAATCCTTTTCCCTCAAGTATACTTCCAATACGATACTTCCAACTATTGAAGTTTTTTCCGTCAAATCGAGGCATTGCTTGCTCCGCCATTTTTGCACAGTAGCGCTTACTACGCACTTTTAATTGAGTGTAGAGACTGATCCCATAACCCTTTGTAGCGTTTCTTGAGTGATATGCAGAGACATCTTCGATAACATAACGATTTATTAACAAACTTAAATACCTATCTTAGGTTACATAATAAATTATAATTCACATCTTGCGACAATACACAGCATATATCCCCTACCATAAAGCTTTACTCTCTGTCTGTGTCTCAATCAATCTCAGTCGCCCGTAACCATCCATTGCACACTCATTTATACTCACCCTTTCTCCAGTTACGGTCCACAGTTACAGCTTCACCTTAAGGTTAAGTCACAGTTAGTTGAAGGAAAATTATTTCCCAACAAATGGTCTACCAAAAATTAGTGATAGAAAGTTAGATTGTAAATGTTGCAAACTTGCTAAATCTAAACGTGTGTCATTTAAACCAATTGGTAGAATCAGGTCACAGAGATTTTTGGAACTGGTCCATATGGATGTGTGTAGTTCAATGCCAAAGCTATCATGTGGTGGGGCTAAATATTTTTTAAGTATAACTGATGATTACTCTAGTAAAGTAACGGTTTTCCCATGAAACAAAAATCAGAAGTTTTTGACAATTTAAATAATTCCAGAATAGAGCAGAAAGGTTCTTAAATCATAAAATTGCTAGTGTCTGTACTGATAACGGAATATGATTTTGCCGTAATGAGTTTAATATATTGTTAGAAAGTCAGGGAATCAACGCTGAAAGAACAAATAGTTACACACCAGAACAAAATGGTGTATGTGAACGTTTCAACTTAGCTGACCTAGATTGTGTAAAGCAATGCTAAATGACAGTAATCTTGTAGACGATTTTTGGACAGTAACACTTCTCTGTTTTACTTATGTAAAACATAGAATCTGTCACAAATTTAAGAACAAAACATCTCTTGAATTGTATAATGGTAAGAAACTGTCAGTAGCTTACTTAAAGGTCTTTGGAAGACAAGCTTTTGTTGAAAAACCAAAACAGCTAAGGGGCAAACTAGACTTGAGATCCCAGGAAAGAATAATGGTAGGTTATGCCCTTAAAATAAGAGGATACAGAATTTGGTTATTAGATGAGTCAAAGTGTAAAATAATAGAAACTAATAATGCTAGATTTAATCAGTGTAGCAAAGCAGAGGAATTCGGTCTGGGTCTCAAAGAAGTTGAAAGTAAAACTACAGTGCCTAGAAGTAATAGTGTGCTGACTGCCTATACTTCCCAATGCTGGGAGCTGTTCCTGAAAAGCCCCTTCCACCAGACGGGCGTTGGTCTCGAATAAGAGATCAAAAGCGGAGGAGTTAACATTGAAACTAATGGGGATTTATTGCAAATGAAATGACTGATATCTTTCGAAATAACTGAAGAATTTGTGTGAAATTTGGTTTGATTATTGTAAGTGGTATACACAAAAAGTCATTTGATTTTCAGAGAGATTGAGCTAGGGATATATTTGTATTTTTAAAATTTTATTTAATTTGATCTGGTGTTCATTTAAACCTTTGAGGTCCAAAATAATCAAGTTCATTTATCACAGTAAAGTGGAATTCGTTATGACGTTTCCTCTTGTGGTACATTTCAGTTCTTTCGATTTTGAAGCTAGCCCGTCCTGGGCCCACCATAGGACTTTACCTGATTTTAGAGAATAACTCGAAAATCAGAGAAAGTTGGAAATCTAAATTTAATATATCGTTTTCTTTTGGGGTATATTTTAATTCTTTCAATTTTGAACCGTACCGGGTTATCCCTGCATTAGAAATTCACCTGTTTTTGTGGTATAACTTGAGAACAGGTGTATCTAAAAATTCAAAGTTTAGCATATCCTTGTCATTTGCTGTATATTTTAACTTTTTGGATTAAAAATCTTATCGGGCTAGCCCTTCCTGAACCCAACAAAAGAAATATATCACTTTTTGAGAATAACTAGAAATTCGGATCATCTAGAATGTCTAAATTTAATATATCATTGTCCTTAGTGGTATATTGCATTTCATTGCATTTCGAACCTTATCGGGCTAGCCCGTCTTGAGCCCGCCATAGAAATTTACTCGCTTTTCAAGAATAACATTATCAATCGGAGTAGCTAAAAAATGTAAATTTAGTATATCATTTCCTTTTGAATGGATTTTAATTTAGATTTTGAACCTCATCGGGCTAGCTCGTCTTGAATCCACTGAAGAATGCATTCGTTTTTGAAGAATAACTCGAGAACCGAAGTAGCTAAAAATTCGAAGTTTAACATGTTGTTGGCTTTTGGGGTATATTTGAGTTTCTTCAGATTTGAACTTTATCGGGGTACCCTGTCCTGGGCCCGACATAGGAATGGACCCATTTTTTTTTAGAATAACTGGAAAATCAGGGAAAGAAAATATAAATTTTATACATCCTTATCTTTTAGGGAATTTCTTAATTCCTTCAATTTTGAACCGTATCTGGCCAGCCCGTTTTGGGCCTACCTTAGAAATTCACTTTTTTGGAGGAGTAACTCTAGAACTGGAGTATCTAAAAGTTTCAAGTTTAGAATGTCATTGCCATTTGCAGTATGTCTTAGCTTATTGGATTTAAAACCTGATCGGACTAGCCCGTCCCGGTCCCAACAAAAAGAATGTACTCGTTTTTAAGAATAACTCCAAAACTGTAGCAGCTAAAATATCTAAATTTAGTATATCATTGTTTTTTAGGATATATTTTATTTCTTTGGATTTTGAACCTTATCAGGCTCGCCGGTCTTGGGCCCGACATAGTGATAATGTACTCGTTTTTCGAGAATAACTCTTAAATTGGAGCAGATAAAAAATCTAAATTTAGTATATCAATTTCTTTTGGGGTTTATCATAATTTTTAATTTGAACCTCATCAGACTAGCCCGTCTTGAGACCACTTTAGGAATGCAATCGTGTTTGATGAATAACTTGAAAACTGGATTAGCTAAAAATTCCAAGTTTAGCATTCTATTGTCTTTTGTGATATATTTCATTTTTTCAACTTTGAACTTCATTCAGCTAGCCCGTGCTGGGGCTGCCATAGGAATATACTTATTTTTTTGAATAACCTGAAGAGCAGAGCAGATAGAAAATCCAAATTTAGTTTATTAATTCCTTTCCGGGTAGAATTTAATATTTTCAAATTCGAACCGTATCAGGTTAGCCTGTCTTGGGCCTCCCTTAGAAATCCTCTTGTTTTGGGGCAGTAACTCGAGAATCGGACTAGCAAAAATTTCCAAGTTTAGCATGTTGTTATGTTTTGCGGTATATTTTAACTCTTCAGACTATTATCGGGATAGCCCATCCTAGACCCGACATATCAATGTACTATTTTTTTAAATAACTCAAAAAGCACGTAGCTAGAATATTTAATATATCATTGTCTTTTGGGGTATATTATAATTATTTATATTTTGAACTGTATCTTGCTAGCCTGTCTTAAAAATTACCTGCCTTAAACCTGCCTTAAAAATTCACTCGTTATTGAGAAATAACTCAAGAACCATAGGCGGCCATTGGGGGGGGGGCGTGAGTATGCGCGACACCATTGAGTAAACACCCCTAATTATTTTTTTAGTTATACAGATTTATTACAATTTCTATTGAAAAAATCTGAATTTTTGGTTCAATTAAATCGAGAATTATTAAAAATAAGTTATGAAAATGCCACTAGATGGCAGCACTACACCTTTCTTCGGAGAAAGTCGACTCACGAAAGCTGTATTGCACAGAATTTTCAACACATAGGGGAAAATATAGAGATATTTTTAAAGCCGCGTCCCTACCATCGGCATCTCCTGAGTGAAAGAATGGTATAGGAGCAATATTAGAAATTTGGCGTGAAAAAAAACCAGACATTGCAGATTTACTAGTAGATTGTGTCGCGGGACTGAGCACGCCCCAGCCAAAAAGAAACAGAAGAGTAGAAAAACATGAAGAGGGACTTCTCAAATTGGCTCAGTTTCGCTAATTTGGCTTCTATTTTCTACATTTAAGAATGTGTTTGTTCTCATTCTCGTCTTTGTTATAAATTTGGAAGTTTAAATAAACATTTGAACAAATGAAAGAATTAAGTGTACGTGTGTGGTGATGGGAAGGGGGGGGGTATGATATTTTAGGGGTTTCTGGCCATCGTGAATAAAGTCTTGTTTAGGACACTCAGTTTGAGGGATCGTTTGTCCCACCCAGCTGTCTTAATTAATGAAGTTGTTTCGCATTTCGTCATTTCTGATGTAGTTTGTCTGTTGTTCTGTTCTTCCGGAAGGGATTTATTTCTATGCTCTGGTTGATCTGCTGGTGACGAATTTCAATATGTTTGACTTCAAAATAATTCTTTAAACGTCACGAGTTTCCAATTTTTGGCACACTGTGACATATAGGCTATTTTTAGTGGCACTTTCATAAATGTGTTGTTTCGGACATTTAGTTTGAGTTGACTTACCCAGCTGTCTTACTGTTTCAGCTATTTAACATTAAAAAATGTCTAAAAATTAAAGAAATTCTAAGTATTTGTTAAAAAACTTAAAAATTAAATTTTCAACATGATCCTTTTATCTGACGTCGTTTTTCTGGAAATTTTGGCCCGACCGCTGGCGACTATATTGGTAGCCCCCAAATTGGCTCTAGACTTATAATATTGGCCCTAGGCTTATATTTAAATTGAAGTAGCCCCCAAATTTCTTATCTCGCCTTCTAATTCAGCGAGTTTGATTCTAATCATGGTTATAGTCTCTGCGCCATCTGTATGTGTCACCGACATATATATTTTGTGCCAAGCCCCTGGACGTAACTTTTAGCTTAGCTCCCTCAATTTTACATCTCGTTTCCTAACTGAGAGATTTTGGTTCTGCTAGTGGCTATAGCCTCTGCACCATGTGTACATGTCACCTGGATATGCATCTTTGTGAGAAATTCCTGAGATTAACTTTTACTTCAGTTACGCCCCCCCCCCCTCCAATTTCCCACCTCACCTCTTAATTGAGCGATTTTGATTTTACTGATGGCTATAGTGTCTGCACCATTAGCACATGTCACCTGGATCTGCATCTTTATAGTAATAAATCTTTGAGCGTAACTTTTACTTCAAATAGCACCCTCCCCACACACACACACACACACACACACACTTATCCATCTCGACTCCTAATAAAGCGATTTTGATTCAGATGGTGGCTATAGTCTCTGACCCACATGTACATATTAACTTGATATACATATTTGATGGATATAATATACATATGTTTTTTGCGTCAACCCCTGGGCTTAACTTTTAGTTTAACTAGTCCCCATAATTTTACATTTCAATTTCTAATTGAGCGATTTTGATTCTGCTGGTGACTATATAGTCTGAGCAACATTTGTACATTTCAATTGGATACACATATTTTTGTGTCAACCCCTAGGTATAACTTTTAGTTTAACTAGTCCCCAGAATTTTACATATCTGCTTCTAATTGAGCGATTTTGGTTCGACTTGTCGCTGTAGTGAGTTTCTCTACCATTTGTACATGTCACCTGGATATGCAACTTTAATATGGCAAATCTCCGAGCGTAACTCTTACTTTGGTTACCCCCCCCCCCCCTCAATTTTCTATCTCGCCTCCTAATCCACCGATTTTGATTTTACGGGTGGCTATAGTGTCTGAACCTTCAGTACGTATTGCCAGAATATGCATATTTTTTAGTCAACTCCCTGGGCATAACTTTTAGTTTAACTAGCCCCTACAATTTTACTTAAATTAGGACTATATAATGTTTTTCACTAGGAAAGATACGTTCCATGTGTTCAGACTTTTTATGAACGAGCGAGCAGGTGGGAGGTACGTTATTTTATTTAATACATCCGTCGTTTATATTTTTAATACTCCCGTTGCTATGCCCAAAATACGTATATGTATATACATATGCTTTATATATACATATATATACATATATATATAATATATATGTAAATAATATATATATATGTATATATATGTATATATATATATTACTAACATATATATAGGCATAAATACATAGATGAGCTCCCCCCTCTACATGTCGCTCACGAGCCGCCACTGTCAGGAACAGGAGTATCTAAAAGTTCCAGATTTAGCATGTTGTTGTCATTTGCAGTATATTTTAACTCTTTGGATTTAAAACCTTATCGGGCAGCCCAACATGGGAATGTACTCATTTTTTCAGAATAACTAAAAGACCAAAGCATCTATAATTTCTAAATTTTGTATATCATAGTCTTTTGGAGTAAATTTTAAACTTTAGATTTTGAACCTGTATCGGGCTAACACTCCTTAGGAATTCACTCTTTATTGAGGAATAACTCTAAAACTAGAGTACCTAAAAGTTGCAGGTTTAGCATGTCGTTGTCATTTGCGATATATTTTAAGTCTTTGAATTTAAAACCTTATCAGGGCAGCTCGTCCTGGGTCCGACATGGAAATCTAGTGGTTTTTTTTCATTTTAATTACTCATAAACCGGAGCATCTATAATATCTAAATTTTGTATATAATTGTTTTTTGGGGTATATTTTATTTCTCTGGATTTTGAACTTTATGGGGCTGCCTTCCGGAAAAGACAATGATATGTAAAACTTGAAATTTCTAGTTACTCCGTTCGGTTTCATGCATATTTCCCACCTCCTTAAATGGAAAGTGCATTTTATACTACAGTTATATAAATTGTAGTTAAAACAAATTATGTGGTAAATAGCCAATTTATTAATTTCACTTTTGAAAATTAACAAATTAATTTTTGAATGTTGGCATACTCAAGTCGAAGCGAAGGTTTTTCAGGTAATGTCTAGGCGTGAATAAGTTCATAGATGCGCTAATCCTTAAATTTTTTTATCCAGCCACATGATAAATTGTCCATATTTAAAAAAAAAATGAATTTTGTACTATAAGCTCCATTTGATCATCGACCCCCCCCCTTTTCTCCTAGATACATAGTTATATCTATATGCAAATGAGCTATGAAGTGCGAAATTTGTCCACAGATGCTGGGTTGATGCACTGGGAGTACGTGTGAAGGTTGCGGTTCTGTGTGATCTGACGAAGAAGGTTTTTGCCTTCGAAACCGGCCGATATTAGTATTTTGAGTTGTATTCTGCTTTTTACAAAGATATCTTAGTTTTATTTCTTTAGCAGAAATTTGGACTGCACGTATTGATATTGTTTACTTGAAATTGAAAAATTTCAATGATTTTTAAAAGCATTATATGAATAACTTGAACGAATGCTTTCAAACCAAACTTTTGTTTTGTATTTTGATACATATTACCATGTAAACCTAAAAAAAAGAGTGTATGAGAATGTCTAGCAGATATTTTGTTTTATCTCATATGTTCGGTTACTGAGTAAAATGCCTGTGGGTGGCCTGTGAATTTGGAAGAAAAACATGAAACACTATTGCCGCCTGAACATTAGAACAAGATGGGGGCTGCTTAGAAGTGCTGCCTCTTTGTACGGTGAAAGATAGCGCTGATAAGAATTTCGATTGAGAGTGGACATGTAATCGACCGCTATTTTATTTCGACAGGCCCATCTCCTTTACACACGTTTCTGCAAATTGCCACATTTCTTACACGCACAATGCTCAAAAGATCCGCAAATCAGCGGGGCTCTGGAAATGGGTAGAACACCAGGAAAGGGCATTTTGTACTGCCTTCAGGGTGGTCTGTAGATACAATGGGAAGTATCTCATTAGCACATTGGTCATCTGAGATCGAATCTGTTTTTACTAAGAATTGTCACATGTACAATATTCTTTTTCTCCAATTTTCGAGTTATTTTCCAAAAACGAATGCATTCCTAAGGCTGGGCAAAGACAGGGTAATCTAATAAAGTTTAAAATCCAAAAAATTAAAATATATCCCAAACAAGAATAATATACTAAATTTAGACATTCTAATTACACAGTTTTCAAGCACAGATCAGGCTAGTCCGTTAAGGTTTTAAATCCAAATAGTTATAATCTATCTCAATTGATAACGATAAGCTAAACCTGAAATTTCTATCTACTCCGGTTCTCGAGAAATTTCCAAAAATCGAGAAAATTCTAATGGCGGGTTTAATATGGACTAGCCTGATACGGTTCAAATTCCAAAAAGTTAAAATATACTACAAAATACCAAAATTGGAATTTTTAACTACTCCGATTCTCGAGTTATTTTTAAGAAAAGGAGTGCACTCCTAAGGCGAGACTAAGACAGGATATCCCGATAAGATTGAAAATCTAAAGAATTAAAATATACTCTAAAAGAAAATGATTACTGATATACTAAATTTAGGTTTTCTAGCTGTTTCAGTTTTCAAGATATTTTCAAAAAACGAGCGCATTCTTATTTTGGGCCTAGAACTGGCTAGCCTGATAAGGATTCATCCACAGAGTTAAAATATACCACAAAAGACAACGACATTCTAAACTTGGAATTTCCAACTATTTCGGTGCAGTTATCGTGTAATTTGCAAAAACTGAATACATTATGGCTGGCCCAAGACTTGTTAGCCCTATAAGATTTAAAATCCAAAGAATTAAAATATACCCCAAAGAACAATTATACATACAACAGATTTAGACATTCTAGCTGTGCTGGTTTTCGGATTATGTCTGAAAAGCGAGTTCATTTCTATGGTGGATCCAGGACGGGCTAGCCCGATAAGATTTTACATCCAAAGAGTTCAAATATACCTCAAAAGACAATGGCATGCTAAGCTTGGAATTTTTAGCTTCTCATTTCTCGAAATATTCTCCCAAAATGAGTGCATGCCTAAGATGGACTAGCCCAGTAAGGTTCAAAATCTAGAGAATTAAAATATACCCCTAAAACAATGATATATAAAATATTTTAGCTGCTCTGCTTGAGTTATTTAAAAAACAAGTGCATTAACCCGCGAGTACGTGCGGTGGGTCTTAAAGGCCCGGTTGTTCTAAAACCATACGGTAGAAAACCCCCCTTTTCTTGAAAGAGGTCCAGGTCCCCAGTAGCTATATTCAAGGTCAACCACTTTCTGATGGTTGGAATTTCCACATTCCTGAATTTCACTTTTGTAGATATTTTGGATGTTAGGGTCTTTCAGGCCTGACACACATGTTCGTGTATTCAGATCTAAGTTCATTTTTTTTTTTTAAGTTTTGGAAGTAAAATGAACCATTATATGTCGTACAAGGATGAAATGAAAAGGCTTGAAACTATGCTTAGAGATGTATCAACTGGTGAAGAATCGATAAATGAAGAGGATGAAGAAATAAATGATGATGAGATTTTTAGTGAACATAAATCTTCTTCAGAGGAAGATCTTGATTCTTACGACAATACAGATTCAGATGAAGATACAGACATTTTGTCTCAAAACTTCTATGTTGGCAAAAACTGCACAAAATGGAATAAAAGTAATAAAAATCGACAAAATGTCAGAATTCCTTCTCACAATATCATACTAAAATTACCAGGAAACATTGGTCATGCAAAAAACGTATATTCGATAATTGATTCGTGGCAATTGTTGATTGATGATAGTATTCTAATGGATATTGTGATGTACACAAATAAGTATATAGAGACTATAGCACATAATTTTGAGAGAGATCGTGATGCCAAAGAAACTTCAATAACAGAAATTAATGCATTGATTGGTCTGTTGTACTTTGGAGGACTTCACAAATCATCGCATGTAAATGGGAAAAATCTCTGGGCTACGGATGGAACAGGTCTCGATATTTTCCATCGAACTATGTCTCAGAAGCATTTTTTATCCCTTTTGAGGTGTTTACGATTCAATGATATTACAGACCGTGCTAGGAGAAGACAGACAGACAAACTCGCTCCAGTAAGAGATATGTTTGAAACTTTTGTAAGAAACTGCCAAAGTGTTATACTGTGGGTGAATATATAACAATTGATGAAAAGCTTGAAGCTTTTAGAGGAAGATGCTCTTTTCATCAATACATTCCTAACGAACCTGCAAAGTATGGTATAAAAATCTTTGCTCTTGTGGATTCCAGAACATTTTATACCTGGAATTTAGAAATTTATGCAGGTGCACAACCTGATGGTCCGTATAAACTAAATAATTCTGCTGATGAAATCGTAAAGAGATTAACAGAAAAGTTCTCAAATTCTGGAAGAAACCTTACAGTGGACAACTGGTATACAAGTTATAATTTGACTAAAGTCTTTCTAAAGAAAATAATCACACTTGTGGGAACAATTAGAAAAAATACTCGAGAATTACCTAAGGAATTCATCACAGGAAAAAAACGAGAAGTGCATTCGTCTTTGTTTGAGGCTTTCAGAAACACATGACATTAGTTTTGTATGTACCAAAAAAGAATAAGTGTGTAAATGTTTTGTGAACAATGTACTATGATGATTCAATAGACTCAGCAACTGCTGATTCTAAAAAGCCTGAGATCATAACATTGTATAATCTCACAAAGGGAGCAGTAGATGTCGTGGATGAAATATCTGCAAACTTTTCTACTGCACGAATAAACAAAAGATGGTCAATGGTAGTGTTTTTTTGTGTACTAAACACAGCAGCTATAAAACAGCAAAGGGTCGGCAACAATTTTTGAAAGAACTTGCTTTGGAGCTTATAAAGGAACATGTTCAAAACAGAAGCACACAGGACAATGATATATTAAATTTAGACATTCTAGATGCTCTGAATTTTGAGTTATTCCCAAAAAACATTATATTCCTCTTGTTGGGCTCAGGACAGGCCATCCTGATAAGATTTTTAATCCAAAGAGTTAAAATATACAGTAAATGACAAGGATATGCTAAACTTCGAATTTTTAGATACACCTGTTCTCGAGTTATACCGCAAAAACGAGTAAGTTTCTAAGGCGGACCTAAGACGGGCTAACCTGATATGGTTCAAAATTGAAAGACTTAAAATATACCCCAAAAGAAAACGATATATTAAATTTAGATTTCCTACTTTCACTGATTTTTGAGTTATTCTCTAAAAGCAAGTAAAGTCCTATGGCATGCCCAAGACGGGCCAGCCCGAAAAGCTTCAAAATCAAAAAAACTGAAATGTACCACAAGAGAAAACGTCATACCGAATTTCACGTTACTGTGATGAATGAACTTGATTATTTTGGACCTCAAATGTTTGAACGACCACAGATAAAGTTAAATAAAATTTTAAAAATACGAATATATCCCTATCTCAATCTCTCTGAAAATGAAATGACTTTTTGTGTATACCACTTGCAATAATTACACCAAATTTCACACATATTCTTCAATTATTTCCAAAGATATCGGTCATTTCATTTGCATTAAATTCCTATTAGTTTTAATGTTAACTCCTCCGCTTTTGAACTCTTATTCGAGACCAGCGCTATCTGGCGTAGGTGGTTTTTAGGAAACCTGTGTTTCACCTCAGTCGGCATACTATTACTTCTAGACACTGTGATAAAACTATGGTTAAATTTGAAAGAATAACATTTAAAACTCAAAGATTGGAATATTTGGACTCTACTGGCAAGGAAGATATGGGTAGGGCAGGTGAAGCAACAGACGATGAAGACAGTGATAAAAGCAGTGAGGAAATGGAGTTTTCTGTTGATTACTGCCTGGTTTCCTGTCCGGATGCTCCTTGGGTCAGGAAAGTAGTTCCTGGGAAAACGGGATCAAGAATAGATGCATATTATTATTATCAAGGGAAAACCTCTAGACTTAGATCCATAAATGATGTGAAAAAATTTTGTGAGGAAAATAAATTAAAATTTGAAGAATTATTTAATTTTAAAGTGGATCAAGGTACTTAGGTAACCGGCCAGAAGCAAATTGTGGATAATTTTAAAGAACATACTATTGCTGCATGTCTATGTGGAAACTTATAATATAATGGAATAAGTTGGAATATTTTCAGTCTTGGCAAGGTGTCCTAACTTGCACCCATGAAGTTCCATCTGTACTCCGACTAGCGCTAAATTGTCTTACTTGGCCAGCTGGCAAAAATCTTCAGCGGTGTTGTAACTATTCACATACTTGGAAGAGAAGGACCAATTTCAATTTTTGTGATGACCTTGCTTGCTAGACTGTTTGGTACACTAGTTATAGTGCCTAGATTACTGGCAATATAGCCTAATCACATCTTTTTTAAATGAAGTCAGTAAAAAGAATTTGAGCATTTTAATGCGCATTTATAATCCACTGCTGTCTTATCGAGAATTTTCATTAGTGGGATCAAAAGTAGGAAAAGGTAAAACCCCTCTCTTCACCTCTTCTGAAAAAATAAGTAAATAAAGTAGATAAGGACTGGAAGATTGTTGATTAGTGTAGTGCATTTCCTGTCTGATAAATCACTATAAGTTTCTTTTTCTGTACAAAGATAAATTTTTCCTCAATTATTCTTTGTTTGGTGTTAATTTGGAGTGGAAAGTTCTGAAAATTTGTACTCTGTAGTAATTTTTACTCTAAAATTAAACCAATATTTCTAAATGTAATTATTCGGATTAGGATTCCCTTATGTTCCTCATTAGCGAGAACAATATTTTCATGAAGTGTTTACCGTTTGTGAGTTAGTCAAGCCAAAATATGTGGAAGGGGAGTGAGCCAGTGAGAATTATGTCTTTGGTTAGTGATCTCGGCTAGATACTATTGCGATTAAAAAGCATCTTAGTGAAATTGAAATATATAAATATTTTTTGAATATGATGTTTATTTTTAAAATGTGCCAGATTTCCTTTAAATTTTAATATACAACTTTCAATTGCTATCTCTTTTTAATCCAGAAGCATGTCAGACCCAATAAGAAATGGATTTAAAACAAGTATTGCTTTAAAGATAAGTATTTGTTTCATAAAAAATCTAATGTGGGTAGTAGCTCATGACTTTCTCTTTAAACACATTTTTTTTTTGTCTTCAGGGCTCCTGCTTATGTGCACTATATGCATAAATTACGCCAATATTTTTAAAGTGACTCATTTCAGTTGATATCAAGTTATTTTTATAGTGTGCCAGGATGAATGACTAAATATTTTATGAAATGAAACAATTTATCGCATAAATGGTGGGATTGCGCAATTCATTTTGTATCATGGTGCATTACAGAGGGTCCACAAGCATCTTTTTCCATCCACCTCCATCCTTTTAATTAAAAAAAAATTAGCAGACTGAACTTGCCTATTTTCATATTTTGGTTAATTAAAAAAAATATTGTGCATACTTAACCAAATATTATGAGAGTTAATGATGGAAGTAAGATAATTCAGTTAACATTCTCTCATGCAATGCTTTAAATCCCAAGGCTTTTTTTTTTAATATTTCAGGTTTTCAAATGATTATTTTGTTAAGTTTATTTTAAAACTAGCCATTCCACCCGTTCTTTGCCCATTCTTAGTGGCCACTAAATGTGACATCTACATACATAATTAAAAGTTCTGAATATCAAAAACTGTTTAAATTTTAAAATTAAAAAAAAAATGGATTGGTACTTATTTTAAGAGCTAAAATGATAGGCTTTTTTAAATCCCTTTATATTATCACACCTAATTGGAATTTTCATTGATCTGGAAACTGGGACGAATCGAATGAGATCATAAAGAATATTCTGTCTCGTGTAAAAGTAATCAATGATTTTGAAAAATTGTTTTGAATTCTTTAATTATTCTTTTGCATTGTCACTCCTAATTCAAATCTTTTGAAATATTAGATTTTTCAGTAGATATAGAGGATGAGACTAAAACTGAGATTCTAACTGTAGTGGAAGTACTTGATAATTGGGTAAAGAGGTTTTGAGTTTATTTGTTACTAGCAGTATATCCATTCTTTACCCATACTACTTATATTCGTGAATACTAGAAGATATACCCATGGTGTATTAGTAGAAGATTACACATACTACAACATATGAGTTTCTAAAATCTTTGACAAAATAAAACAGATGACATAATTAATTGAAAATATAAATAATCCTGCATTCTGTAAACCTAAAGGCCCTAATTCATTCCAATATATGCTAAAATATACACCAAGAAAGGATTATCCAAATGAGACAAAATTTGATACGTGTAATGTGGATGTACAGAAAAAGAAATGATTAGAATTTCAGAACAATTGGATGATTTATTGCACTGAAAGATCTACACAAAGTGAGCATGTCAGTATGGCATTAGTCCACCTCTGGCCTTGATACAAGCTGTTACCCGATGTGGCATTGATACATAAAGTTGCTGAATGGTGTTCTGAGGCATGTTGTTCCAAATGGCCTCCAATTGACGATCTAATGCATCTACTTTCTGGGATAGTCGCAGTCGACACCCCAACTCAGCCCAAATGTGCTCAATAGGCAAGAGATCTAGGGATCTGGCTGGCCAAGGAAGTGTGTCATAAGCGCGCAGACAATCAATAGAGAGGTGTGTCGTGTGTGGCTTGGCATTATCTTGCTGAAAAGTTATCTCGGGGTGTCACTAAAGAAATGGAAATACAATGGGTCGTAGAATGTCGGCAACGTAACGCTGTGCTGCGATGGTGCCACGGAGGACTATCAAACGAAATGGCACCCCAGACTATAACTCCCTGTTGTCTGGCTGTGTGGGGCTTGTGACAGTAAGAGCAGGATCCTGATGATGTCCGGCCTGTCTCCAGATACATCTGTGCTGGTCATCAGGACTCAGTTCGAAACAGGACTCATCACTGAAGACAATTTGTTCCCAATCGGAACAATTCCACATTGATCGGACCCGGCACCACTGCAATCACTGTTAACAGTGCATACTGGTCAGTGGTAGGCAGCGTAATGGGCACCTCGAGTATAGATTCCGCTCCTGTAGTCTTCAATTAATGGTCCGGGTGGTTACTTCCATGTTTGTCACACGTTGGATGGTTGATAATAACGAATCTTGTGCTGTCACAGCTGCTCTGACAATCGCTCTATCTTGTTCTGTCATCACTGTAGGCCATCCGCCGCCCGCTTGCCACTGAAATCTGTCATTCTAGACCCATTCCTGCCAACATCGTCTAATTCCTGCATCGCTCCTACCCAATGCCGAACGATTCGTCGGTGTGCCCATCCAGCCTCATGCAGTCCGACCACACTCCCTCTTTCAAACTCCTTCATATGCTCGTAATGGCCGCGAATTTGCTGGCGAGGCATTGGTCAAGGTGCACAATCAAGGTACATAAACGCAATCGAAATCCACTGCACGTTTTGTTCCTGAAAGCGAGGTTTGCTCCTTATATACACCACCATGGTGCTCAGTTTCAATGTGTTGTAGTTTCAACTATTCATTTATTGGCTGTGAATTTTTGATCATATGCATATTCGGTCGAAAAGTGCTTGCATGTGAAGTTTCAGTACTATTGGATTATTTTGTGGGGTGCGTCAATTTTTTTGTCTTAGAGTGTATGTCAGTATACCTGTGCTACTTATATTCACGTAAATTAAAATATATACCCATGCATTTGTAGAAGATTACCTGTACTATGTACAATATATGAATTTCAACAATAAATTGAAAATATCAATAATAATATTTAAACCTGATGGCCGTAATTGATATAATTTAGTCAAAAATGCAATATTGGTGAAATTTATTTCATATACATGTCTTTATTATTTAAATCCGAAAATATTTAATAAAAATAGTCTGCCACATAAATGCATTGGATTTAAATCCGTTGCTATGTGACATGATATAATTTTCTTGAAATAAATTGGCAGAAAAAATACCATCTGCATAATGCTATCTCTATGGGAGGTTTAATTGTTCACTTTTAATTAATATCTAGTCAACCCCTGGTCTTAGAAACTCGAACATGGACCAAATTTTAAGTGGAGATATTTCAAGACTACCCACAAAATTTCATTAAATTTGGTTCAGCCTTTTTTCCGTGATGATGAGACAAACCGACAGATTTTCAATTTTATTTATATAGATTCCTTTGCACTGTCATCCCTAATTCAACATTTTGGAATTTTTGTTTTTCCTTTAGTCTTGAAACTGAGATGGATTGAATCACATCAAAACCAAGATTCTAGCTATAGTGGAAGTGCTTAATAATTTTAATACATCATCCATCTACTCATTCAGTCAGTTGATTCAATGCATATTATATATACTTTTTTTAATTGATAACATGTTAACCATTAAATAAAGTAAAAATTAATTAATTAAAATTTGTTTATTCTTGTGCAGAATTTTTATATATGTAAACTTGTGATAAAAAAAACTGAATGAATTTTTACTACTACAAATCATTCGAATTGTGCATTGGTCTGCTACAAAACTGCTTGTATATTAGGATTATTTAAAAAATAAATTAATTTAAGCAACTGCACAGGTATTAATTTTATTTTTCTGGAACATATTTTTAGAGGGTTTGAGCATGTAATCTATAAACTCCTTAAAAACTTTTGATATGCCATTAAAGCTCCTTAATTTTTGTTTTCAAAATTGAGTATAGATCCTGTATTGGCATTGCAGATTAATGAGAGTTGACTGTATATCTATATATACTAATTGCCAAGTGTCTGTTAGTCAATCTGTCTGTCATGTGACGCAGCGGACGACCGATGGATGGTGGATCCAGTTTGGTGGTATGTATGGTTGGGGGTTGAGTTATTTTCCCGACTGGGGAAATAGTTGCTAAGAGCCTTCATTGGCAAGCCCCCTGACCCAGGTCGATCAGGCACTTCCCGAATAGATGGAGACTTGCAATCTGGTACATGGGTTGATCGTTCTATAAAACCCATTGGAAAAATCAAAATTTTTTTAAATGTGCTGTAAATAAGGTGCTCCATGCCAAAATGTTCAAAAAATGAAATGATAGAAAAGCATGCTTTGCTATGAGATAGAGAATTCAAACTTGGTAAGGGATCATTTGAAAAAACAAGTATGTAATTTCAGATTTCCAATATTTGCTATTTTAGGGGTGATGCAAACCAAAATGTTCAATTTTATGAATATACAAGAAATACCTCCTTTTAAAATTTGATAGATGTTTGAAATTTAGTATATGGGCTAAAGATTTGGTAAAAAAAAACCAAGAATAGTTTTTCAGAAATGTTTATTTAAGAGGGTGAGTATAAGTACTCCATAGAGAAACATTTGAAAGGTGAAATGATAAAAAAGCATGCTTTGGAATGAGATAGAGACTTCAAACTGGGTGTATGGGTAGATAGTTTGAAAGGAAGAAAGTGAGTGTGCAATTTCAGTTTTCCCATATCAAACGTGCCAACTTTTCAAATTGAAAAAGCAGGAAACTATTTTATCACAAATATATTGACCAGTTATGACACTTAAAATTTGTTTAAAATTATATTATATATTTTTTATATAAAACATTAAAATACTGTGTCATTTAAGTATATTATGTTTTTAAATTTAACTGATAAAATTTTCATAGACCGTCTTTTAAATTAAAATTGATCTGCTAAAAATAGTGTCAGTAGCAAACAATTAAAATATATCTTGATAATATGAATTCTTAATTAATTTATTAAATCTTACTGAAAAAACTCACTGACTGAGTTTCAGCTTGGGGATGCATTGAGGGTTTTCCGGCTGACCCCCTCCTCACTGAAATTTGACCAAGCTCTCATCAGGAAGGGGAGGGTTAGGGTACAGCATTCACTTATCACTATAAAAAACTCACCGGCTATTCCCTCGGTCCATGAGGATCCTTTTGGGCCAGATGGCAAAGTACAAGAGCAGTAATCGAAAGGTTCTGAGCTCTCGCCAGGAAGTAGAGTGTGAGGGGGCAGCATTACATGACTCATTGCTACGAAAGACTTGTAGGCTATTCCCTCGTCCTGTGAGGATCCTTTTGGGCTAGATGACATAGTACAGGAGCAGTAATTGAAGGGTTCTGAGTTCAAACCTATCCCCTACCATTGGGAATCTGCACCCCCCTACAATGGTGACCCGGCACGAGATGGCAGCACTACAGATGACACACACTTTATCTTCTCCTTTCCTGATTGACTACGACTGATGTCACGCCTCTGCATGATGAGGTATGACTCGCCTCCCAGTTATTTCACCTCACTGACTGAGTTTCAGAATGGGGACGTGTTGGGGGTTTTCCGTCTGGCCCCGCACCTCACTGAAATTCAACCGAGCTCTCACTAGAAATGGAACTGTGAGAGGGCAGCATTGCGTCACTCATCACTATGAAAGACTTGCCGGCTATTCCCTCAGCCAGTGAGGATCCTTTTGGGCTAGATGGCATAGTACGGGGGCAGTAATTGAAATGTTCTGACTTCGAACTTATCCCCTACCATCGGAGATCTGTGGATCCCTGCAATGGTGATCCTATGGACTTATCAAGCATAGTGAACAATACTCTGCATAACTGATACCGGAACTAGCCATCAGTAATACATCTTAGCACTGCACTCAGAGACAAGCATGCTCGCTGATGGCATTAGAGCTACCCAACAGCTGACAACTTTGAAAAGCCAACTAAGTTCCTGAAAAGCTGAAGGACATTTCACCAATGCTTCCGATCAATGACTGAATCTGATTCCAAGCAACAGATGGAAAGCCATACCAGGAGAACCCCCGTGGAGCAACTTTACTTTTCTCAGACCCTGGCCATCCATCTCCGGACTTTTTAAAGAGATCCGAAATGACCTGTTTGTCAGCTTCTCCTGTTTGTCAGCTGGGAGCTTCCCTTCCATGCCAATACAGACATCATTGAAAGACTGGATTCTTCGAAACAACGGCAGTACATTAAGGTCACAGGTCAGTTCCTTTTTTTCAACTTTCCCATAGACACCAGGAGAAAATATCAAAGAGCTAGCACACAGGATCACGACATTAACTCTGAATTACATAGGAAGCACAAGGCAAAATGAAGCAACAAAACAGATTGTAGATAAATTAAGATTGAGTAAATTTCTTGAAGCCCTTAACATAGAATATCAGAAGGATGTACTAAAAACAAATCCGGTATTATTTAGCCAAGCGGTGGCAATTGCTTTGAATCTCGAACAAACTAATTTTGCAACCATGATATTAGCAGTAAACAATATTATGCAAAATGCGGATTTGGAAAGTCTTAGGAAAGTACAACAAGCATTCAACAACCAGTTATTACAATCAGTAACAGAAGAAATCAATAACCTTTAATTAAATAACACTCCATGAAAAGACAACACACATGGGCAAAATAATAATCAAATTATATGCCATTACTGTGGAAAAATAGGACATTTTATGCGCGATTGTAGAAGTTATGCTAGTGAAAAGGGGGGCAAAGACAGAACTGGCACAGAACAAACCCATACACACAACTGGCAAACAAACAACCCTTTTCAATACAACTACGACATACAAATGGACAATTATGCACAGGCCAGCTCACTAGAACAGTATCAAAATTATTTCGTGCACAAGTATGCAATAAACTTTTCCAAGTCAAAGGAACAGATTTAATGATTGTCTGGGAAACTCACCCCCATTACCATTCAGTAGCACATACCAAAGTAACCAACAGTTTTATCCCCCACAAGTGGATACAAGGAAGTATAGGAGTGATAACTGTTATGCCAGTTTTCAATGATGCTACTTTTCCAAATTAATTAAGAGTTCAAAATTCATGATTTTCCCCTTCCCTTTAAAATTCTAAATTAATTTATTGTTATTGTGTACTTTGGCGATTTATCTCTTATTAATGTTAATTTATTATCCCTATCTAGCATTCCATTATTCTAAAGATGTATCTGCAAACATTAATTATATCCCTAGAATCTTTTGCTAATCCACACACCGGTGTCCCTGTGTGTTCCCTTTCCGACCTCTTTTTTCCCTTAACTTAATTTAACTTCATTCAAGATATTGTGAAAAAAGTACACATTTTAAGAGCAAAATGGCTTTTCTTGGCTTATCTTTAGACACCTGCAAGTAGGTTGCCTTATGGTATTCCGTAGGGATGCATCACTGTGTGGATTCATGGTAGCTAGAGCTTGGTGGCAATTTCACACCTCGCGGTTCTTGACGAAGCATCCTATTTTATTCATGGAATATACGTAGGCACTCTCTGTGAGGTGCAAGTTTTCACTCGCCAAGTTTGGCGACTCTTGGATTATCAGACAGACACAGACGAGAGACGGCAGGTAGATATAGTTGTCGACGTTGTAGTCGTAGTAGACGATGATAGTTAGACACGATGGAAATACGCATTAGTATTCAAATACGATGCTTTGTATTTGAGATATGCATTGTGCGATCGGAATAGCTGAGATATAGTTTTAAATAGCTGAGCTATAGTTTTAAATAACTGAGCTATAGTTTTAAATAACTGAGCTATAGTTTTAAATAACTGTTTAGTTAAGTCACGGATAGAATATTGCTGATCCTTAGAATGGACATGTAGCAGAAATACACTCTATAATAAAATAATCGACGCACCAAGAAGGAGTTGTCCGATTGTGATAAAAATTGGTGGATGTGAAGAACATACATAGAAAAAGAAACGATTAAAATTTCAGAACAATTTAATGATTTAGAGTTTGACCATATACAAAGGGAGGAAGTCATTAAGACATTGGTCCACCTCTGGCCTGGATGCAAGATGTCACTCGGTGTGGCATGGACTGATAAAGTTCACAAGTGGTGTCCTTCGGAATGTCTTGCCAAATTGCCTCTAACTGTCAGGCTAAATCGTCAATATTCCAGGATGGTTGCAATCACCTTCCCATAATGTCCCACATGTGCTCTATGGGAGAGAGATCAGGTGACTTAGCTGGTCAAGAAAGTGTTGGGCAAGCTTGAAGACAATTCATAGCAGCTCGTGCCATGTGCGTCCAGGCATTATCTTGTTGAAAAGTAAGTCCAGGGTGTCGCAAAAGGAATGGTAACACAACCGGTCATGGAATGTTGTCTACGTACTGCTGTACTGTCAGTGTGCCAAAAATGACTACCAAAGGGGTTTGTCTATCAAAGGAGATGGCACCCCAGACCATAACGCCCTGTTGTGGGCATGTGTGGTGTGCGATAGTAAGGGCAGGATCCCGACTCTGCCCTGGACGTCTCCAGACACGTCTGCGGTTGTCATCAGGACACTTTTGAAAACGGGATTTGTCACTAAAGACTATACGTCCCCAGTCAGCACAGTTCCAAGTTATTGAGCCTGGCACCACTGTAATCAGACTTGACGGTGTACAGGTGTGAGAGGTAAGCAGCGTAATGATCGGCGCGATCGTAAATTCTGCTCTCTCAGTCATCTGCAGAGGGTCATGTTGGACACATGTGTGCGGGTCACACATTGGATAGTTGACAACGATGATTCTGGTGCTGTGACAGCTGCTCTGACAATCACTCTGTCTTCCCCTTCTGTTGTTGCCCTAGGTTGACCGCTGCCGTCCTGATGCTAATATCTGCTGTTGTTGACCCACTCTTGCTAGCATCGTCTAATCGCCGCATTGCTTCGACCTACATGTCGAGCGACTCTTCGATTCATCCAACCAGCCTCCTTCAATCCGATAGCACCACCTCTTTCAAACTCTGACATATGCTCGTAATGAGCATGAATCTTTCGGCAAGGCATTGTTACAGTTGACATAAGATATCCGCAGTCGAAATGCAACAGAAATTTTGATCACATATTCAGTATCGCTCCTTATATACACCTGCTGAATGCGCAGTTCTGAAGCACTGGAGCTCCCACTATTTATTCATTGGACACCAAATTTTATTCATTTGCATGTTCGCTTAAAATGTCTTCGTATACAAAATTTCATTACAATCGGACAACTCCTTGGTACATCGATTTGTTTTGTTATAGAGTGTATTTGTGTAATTTAATGTATTAGTATCGTGTTGATGGTGAAAGCAGGCAACTAAATTCACTATGGTATTTAGTAGAAGATAGCGTTTAGTGCTGTCTATTGATTGAATGTGTTTATCTAGTCAAATCAACACTTAAGAAAACTGTGATGTGTCTTGATAATCCAATGTGGACTTCTTGTGTGTGCTGTAAACACCAAGAAATGTATATAGTTCAAGCTGTATTGTTTATACAGCATTTTTCCTTTATTACCATGATGTAATACCGGCAAAGATACCTTCGTCTTTCAATAAAAACAAGGTTTGAGTTTTGAAACTTCGACTTTTTTTCACTTTCACCAATGGGCATACTTTGCTACACTCTGTTTATTTTTAAACTGTATACAGAGATAAATTTCATATTTCCAACATGGTTATGGGCCACCAGCCCACCAGTTAATATGAAAACTGTCAGTTTATGTGGCGATCTCCAGTTTACGAGTGAAGGAAAGTTAATCATCAAATTCATAGGGGCTGCCTAAGTCCACCAATCAAGTAATATACAGGTATAGATTTGGAGTAGTGCAAGTGAAAATTTAATAGGAAGGATGGAAATGGCAAGAATGCCACTACTGGAAAGAGACAGTTATGCAACCTGGTGCAAAAGAATATTGTTCGTACTCAAAGAAGAAGGCTGCTACGGCTTTATAGATAGAAGTGCTAGACCACTGGATGATTCATCGACAAGACGGGATCACGATGAATTTATTCGAAAAAGAGACAAAGCCTTATCAATGCTCTACTATGGCTTGTCAACTGAGTACCAGGAGCTCATCAATATCATCGATGACCCCGCTGACGTCTGGGATAAGTTAAAGGAACATTCCGAAGTGCCAACGAGAGCGAATTTGGTTCATCTACTGGATGAATTTTTCAATATCCGTCCGGATGAAAGTGAGCCAGTGGACTGTGCATGTTTGAAGAAAGCAGTCAAAAAGCTAACAAACGTGAAACATCCTATTAAGGAAATCTTGTTGCCTTCTAGTCGATCTGGCATCTCCTAGAAGTATTCCATGGTAACGTGTAAATAATCTACTGATGGCCAGACTCGGATTTCACTTTAGACAAGATTCAGATGGAGTTATCTGCAGAAGAAGGTCATTTGAGACAACAGAGTCGAGACAACAATGTGAGTTTTAATTCTGCTTTTAATGTATCCTGTAAATCTAAATCTGTGTCTAAATGTAAAAATCAATCTAGAAATTTTAATGTAAAACTTAAACCCAATGTAACCAAAATTGGACCTTGTTTTTTGTGTAAAAGGATGGGTCATCTGAAAAAGGATTGCACTAAAATGAAAACTAAAAATTTTTCAAGTATTGTTGAATTGTATGCTAAGTCCCAAATAGAAACAAATCTGGTTGGAGATCAGGTAGATAGACTCAATTGGGTTGTAGACACCGCAGCTACTCGACACTTTTGCAATAATAAGTCATTATTTCAAAATTTTAAATTAATGAAGGACACTACTATGTCTTTAGCTATTGGAAATGTCGAGAGCCCATTTGAGGCTATCGGCACAGTTAAAATGTTTGTTGTAATCAATGGCCAGAAAAATGATATATTGTTAGATAACGTGATGTATTCACCGAAATTACTAAGAAATCTTCTAGCTGCTTCTATTCTAGAAAAGCGTAATTTTTATTTTCACGAGGAAAATGGAATCATGTGGGTCATACACCTAAAGGGGAAAAGTACTTCTATGCAAGGAGGAAAGAAGGGTTATACTTCTTTAAACTCCAGTATGTATCTAACAATGCAAAAGATATCAGGGATCTCAAAACTAAAAATATTAAACCAGATAATAGTGATAGGAATAGGAAATCTAGAAATCCAAAGAATAGGGATTGTAATCTAAATTCTAAAGAAATTCAAAAATGTAAAAGAAAGGAAACTAATTTTAAAGGTTCTAAACAAGTTAAAAGGTTGCAAAATGACAAGTTTAGCATTTACAAGAGTGGACCAAGCAGTTCAATTATTGATCTGATGAGGTAACTAAACTGTGGCATAAGCTATATTGTCATCTGAATATCGACTACCTATATCAAACCAGTAAAGTTTTGGCAGTAACAGGATTCCCCAAATTTAAGTTCAAAAAGCTAAATTGTAAAGCTTGCATGTTAGCCCAAACCAAACAGATTACTTATAAACCGACAGGTAGGATAACACCGACAAGACCTTTAGAGTTATTGCATATGGATGCATATAGACCTTTACCAATATAATCATTGGGTGGTAATCTGTAGTTTTTGTCTATTACTGATGATTTTAGTAGGAAAGTGTTTGTATATTTCCTAAAAGAGAAATTGGACGTTTTTGAGATATTCAAAGAATTTCAGACTAGAGAAGAGAGATATTTAAATAAGAAAATCTTAAATATCTGAATGGATTGTGGCATAAAATTCTGCCATAACAAGTTCAAAACCTTTCTAGCAAAACAAGGAATAAAAGCCGAGAGGACTATCGTGTACATGCCTCAACAAAACAGCATTTCCGAAAGGTTTAATCTAACAGCATTAGATTGTGTGAAAGCCATGCTAAATGATAGCAAAGTGAACAAAAACTTATGGGCAGAAGAAATTCTTTGTTTTTCCTATGTAAAGAACCGAATTTGCCACAAATTCAAGTCAAAAACTCCCTTAGAATTATATAATAGCAAGAAACCAATAGTAGATCATCTCAAAATTTTTGTACTGTATACGTGGGAAAACCCAAACAACTCAGAAAAAAAATTAGATATAAGAGCGCAAGAGGAGATTATGTAGGGTTGCGCAACAAATACTAGAGGCTACAACATACTTCTTATGGGGATAGAAAAGTCATCGAAACTAGTAATATCAGGTTTGATGAAAGCGCAGATACAGGGGAAAGCATCCTGGACCCAAGTGGGGATAAGGGAGACCCTAATACTGTCACTTTTAAGATAATCTCAGATCACTATGGTGATGCAGGTTCCGATGAGGAATGTTTGGATAGGAAGTCAGGCAAAAAAGCAGGGGGGAGTGAAGACACTGATGCCGGTTTATCCGAAGGCAGTGAGGAACCAGTCCCTTCTGCTGTTTCTAACCTGACTCCCTGTTCCGACATCACTTGGGATTGCGAAGCTGTCCCAATAACCTACGGTAGCAAAATAGATGTTTACTATTATATTAGGGAAGGGCAGTAGAAAGAGATTAAGATCTTATAATGATGTGAAGTATTACAGTAAAAATAAAATTCAATACGATCAAAACCTTTTCAACTTCAGAGAAAGGGAATCTAAAATAGGATTAAAAAGAATTGGAAAACTAGAGGCTAGCAATACTGAAATCTATATTCCTAAAAGTTACAAAGCCGCTCTTAACACACCCCAAGTAAGCGAGTGGAAAAACGCCATGGCAGAAGAAATTGAAATTATGGAAGAAAGAGATGTGTCTTTGAGTTAGTTCCCTCACCTGCTTTGGAAAAAAAATTAGATGTCGATGGGTTTACACATTAAAGCGAGATGTAAAGGGCAAAATTTAAAGGTTTAAAGTGAGACTGGTAGCACAAGGATATACTCCGATAAAGGGTGAAATGTACTAAGACGTTTTTAGTCCGGTTGTAAATTTCAGTTTAATAAGATTGTTTTTCACGATCTTTGTAAGTATGCTAGGTTGGGTACATTTCCTGTTAGATGTAAAATGTGGTTATCTTTATGCAAAATTAAACTATAGGATCTACATGAAAATTCAGAGTGTTTTACTAATATGAAATACCGGAATTATATATGTCTATTGAATAAAGCAATATATGGAAGAGACTGGTTTCTAGAATTGGATTCAATGTTCAAAGAACTTAAGTTTACGAAACTAAAATGGTGCAATTGCTGTTATATATTCAATAATAATGTTTTTATATTAGTTTATGTAGATGATATGGTTTTATTTTATAAATATCAGAAAGATATTGACTTGGTAGTTTCGATGCTTAATGACAAATTCGATATAAAAATATGGGGCAAAATAAAGAAATTACTCAGTGTAGAATTCGAGGAATCGGAGAATAAATTTCAAATCCACCAAAAACAATATATTAATAGAGTTTGTAGAAAATTTAAAGAATTTAAGTACCTAATTGTTTCATTATTGATAGCCAAGGGTCAAGTATTTAGCAAAATAGATTGTCCTGGGACAAGTGATGAGTTAAATCAAATGAAAAATATTCCATATCGAAGTTTGATCGGATGCTTGAGTTTCATTTCCAGCAGGACAAAACCTGATTTAAGCTACGCTGTAAATTTACTTTCTCAGTTTTAAAAAAACCCAGGAATAAAACATTTCGATGCATTACTGAAAGTAATGGGATATTTAGACAAAACTAGAAATTATGCTTTAAACTTGTCAAATATCAAAGAACTAAGTTTAAACTGTTACTCAGACTCAGATTTTGCAGCTCACTGAGATGATCGAGTAGGAGGCATGATATATTTAGGAGGCATGATATGTTACATTGATAAAGTACCGATATCATGGCATACCTTCAAACACGAATGTATTAGTCTTTCCACTATGGAAACAGAATACGTGTCACTGACTGAAGCCACCAAAGAAATTATATGGATTCAAAATATAATTGAGGAATGCTACCAGATAGGGTTAAAATTGACAAAAATAGATTTTATAGTCTTATGTGATAACCAGGCAGCTATTAATTTTTTAAATTCCCCAATTCAGAATCATAGAATTAAACACATTGATGTAAAATATCATTTTTTGGGAAATCTAGTTCTAAATGGTGTCATTTAAAATTAAATTTGTAAATACCAAAGACAATGATGTAGATTACTTTACAAAACCTATGACCAAAGATAGAGTTCTTAAATTCTGCAATGAACTATTTAAAGTGTAATTGCTCTTTGATTTACTTGTCAAACTTTGTCATTATAAACTACAAATTTTAATACTATAGTATAAATACATTATAATTTTTACTCCTACCTCAATGTACTAAGTAAATTGTCATTTGAGTATGAAATGTGTCTATACAAGTGTTGTAATTTCACAATTTGCATTTTTTCACTTTTCACTTTTTCAACTGAGCAGATTAGTTGCTCTAGTATATTTAAAAGATAAGATTAGTGATTGTCAATATTTCACATAAAAATATAGATTTACAATTTTTTCACTTTCACAAAGCAATTTCTGCTGATGTGTTTCAAAATGTATGATTGGTGAAGATTGTTTTGGTGTTTAGATTCAGACTTGAAGTATTTTGTTATATACTGTATTTGTATTGTGACACCAAAAGCTTATATTTTTAAATTTTCTCTTAAGAATTGAAATATTGAAATACTTATACTAAAAGGTTTTTAAACTTAAACTTTGTGATTTCAACGTTAATAATTAAATTTTAACTTAACTGAAATAACATGTTTATACATAAAAACCTTTAAACTTTAACTTTTGCTGACATGTCTATACCTAAATTTAAAATGTAACTTTAAGTCGACTTAAAATTTTCTTGAAATAAAGTAATTATACTTAAATTTAAATTGTAATTTTTAAGACATGTTTATACTTAAAATTTTCTTGTAACTAAAGTGATTATACTTAAAAAAAAATTTTAAAGTCTAATATTTTTGTAATCAACTATATTTCACGAATTTTATCAGTATCTATTAAATATGCTCAACTAAAGTTTGAATATATATATCTATCTATTACTATGTCATGTTTTAAAATTAGATGAACTTGGACCAACTTAAATTGTTATTCATTATAATTTTGAATACAAAACTAAGAATTAATAATGTATTATTCTTGGATTAAATTTTTGAGTATGTAGGGGCATGTGTCGAATTGGCTAATCTGCATGAGGGGGCCGATTGCTGGACATCATTTCATCATGAGTTGCTAATTTTCCTAGAAGTAGTTCAAAAATACCACTTACCTTTTTTAACTTACCTCCATTCACAGGAACAACTCACTGAGTTTTTCCAGTAAGTTTCTTCATGAGGATTGGAAGTTCGGCGTATGCACTGGCTGATTTGCATACTATATGAGTTAGACCTTGGAAATGATGTCATGAGTAAAGATATTGGCTCATACTGGAGGTTAAAGTCATTTGACTGTGAACTCTAAAAACAGGGATACAGTGCATACTTTGGGATTATCAGACAGTGACCAACGGATTATCTGACGGCAGGTAGATGTGGTCGTCGATGTTGTAGTTATAGTAGACAACGATAATTAGACACAACAGGAATATGCATTAGTATTCAAATACGATACTTTGTATTTGAGATATGTATTATGCAATTGGAATAGTTGAGCTATAGTTTTAAATAGCTGTTTAGTTAAGTTGCGGATAGAATATTGCTGATCCTTAGAATGGACACGTAGCAGAAATATTTGCATAATTTAATATACTAGTATCGTGTTGATGGAGAAAGCAGGTAACTAAATTCTCTACGGTATTTAGTAGAAGGTAGTGTTTAGTGCTGTCTATTGACTGAATGTGTTTATCTAGTCAAATCAACATTTAAGATACCCAAAACTGTGATGTGTCTTGATAATCCAATGTGGACTTCCTTGTGTGTGGTATAAACTCTAAGAAATAAATATAGTTCAAGCTACATTATTCATACAACATTTTTCCTTTATTGCCATGATGTAATACCCACAAAGATACCTTCGTCTTTCAATAAAAACTAGATTTGAGTTTTGAAACTTGACTTTTTTTTATTTTCACCACTGGGCATACTTTGCTACACCCTGTTTATTTTTAAAATTTATACAGAGATAAATTTCATATTTCCAACATTGGAAACCAAGGATTTTTTTGGTGAGGCATTCTATCCCTAGCATCGGTAGAAGAAAGTCGAAAAGTTTGAGAAGTTGCAGGCTTGAGCTCTTGTGATGGAAAGAATATCTCGTGAAAGAATTTTCCAACATAGAAGAAAAATTTCTCGATTCAATTTGTGTGTAATTACAAGTGCTTATCAAATTGCGTATCAGAGTGATTGCAATGTGTGAAATGTTTTTATGCTAAGAAGCAAAAATGAAGTAAGTTGAAAAAGTTATTTCACTTTTATTCGTGAAAGAAATCAAGCATCATTAAATATTATACACTTGGTAATATAAGGCAAACTAAAACAGTGCTATTTACAAAAGTTAGGAGCTAATAAGCTCAACAGTTGTTTTGTTACTAGCTGGACCATCTTAAAGCAACACAGATTATCTTGGTAATGGAAAACTAAATATATTACCTAATCTAGATGCATGCACTTGATGAAGCCACCATAACTGGTATTACACTCCGCAAAAACTGTTCCTTTGGAAAGGATATTTCCACATAAATTTAACACCATCAAACACCTTCCGCAACTTCAACAACTAACTTAAATGAAACATGATGACCTTTAACTAGGTCATTCTCAATAAAGTCATTTAAATACCAGATTCACACCTGAGTCTCCGTCTCGGTCAGACGTCTCAAATCGTCTGAAGTGCTTTAAGTTTGATCCATAATGACTATTATATATATCTGAAGATGGGATTGCTTCCTGAACACAACCATAGCCATAAATGCCCACGGATATGCAAATTACTTGTATAGGTATCGAGCACACGATTTGCATGAATTTGCATGCCGGAAAAACGCTGTGGTTCACTCCCGAGAACGAAGTTCACAAAGAATTATAGGAAGAAACATGTTCAGGGAAATCATGAATCACGATGTTTACATATGTTTTTCCAACATCTTGCAAAGAGTGCCCGCGTCCCGCGACGATGTGTAAATATGTTTTAATAACCAAAAACCAACTATGTCATGTTTTTGGTCGGCGATGTGTTTTTATTAACCAGTGCTCTGGCTGGTTTTCACGGCCGTGCCTTTGTTTCATCAGGGTCAATTTTTGTTTTTGTCTGCAAGACGGGCCTTACAGCATCTGATCAGCAGAGTAGGTGTGACATCAGCGAGCATTGTGATTCCGAGTGCATTTTAATATCTACAGTCCAGTTGTGCTCATTTAGTAACAATACCTCCTTCATCTGCATTTTTATATCTACAGCCCAATTCTGTTCTTGTGGCACCCGTATGCAATATTACGATTCCAAGTGCATTTTAATATCTACAGCCCAGTTGTTCTCCTGTGGCACCTGTGTGTAACAATACCTCCATCTGCTTTTTAATATCTACAGTCTAGTTGTGCTCATGTGCTAACATTACCTCCTTCATCTGCATTACATTATTATCCTCATCATTACACATATCTACAATCTAGCCAGTGCATAAATTGTGCTGTGGTTATTCGTCAAGTTTTTATCTCTTGTGTCAACATTATCTCCTTCATCGGAATTTTAGCTCCTACAGAGCATTTATGAATTTTGTGAAATTACTTTTTTTACGCATACAACTTTATTTTTCCTAAGAAATCAACATTTTTGCAACATATACAAATTGAAATTTTGCATTTAAAAATGTGATGTTTGTTTTTATTATTTTAAGTTTAACATTGAACCTTTATGTGGGCAGTCCAGGCAGACCAAACTCTGATCTTCAGACCAGAGTGGAATCTGAACATAGGTATTTAAATTGTTAACTAGGTTTGTTTTAAATTAAGTTCTTTGTTTTAATTTAGTATAAGATAACAGCAATGCAATGTACAAAAGTACATTTTTTTCAACCTTAAGATTTATTTAATGTCTAACAATTTGGAAGATGCTCTTTTTTTTCTGAAGTTTAGATGTTGTTAATAAATAAAAGTTAGTTTAATTTAGCAGAAAATTGGTTGTGATTCTCTTGTGTCTTGGCTGTGCTAGTTTTAATTTTGGTATTAAAGATAGGTGGAATTTTTGAATATGATATGATATGTTGGTGTGAATTCTGAAAGGTAAACAATGTTGAGCACAGGCCAAACAATTAGTAACAGAAAGTAAAGAAACAAGATTAATACTTTAAAGTAACTTTATTAAGCAAAATTATACGATCAGTCAAAATTTAAGAATATAATTATAAAGGTAACTTTATTGAAATCTATACAATCAAGCATATAAATAATAATAACTTTAGTTTAAAATAAAGTAAGTAAATAAAAATAAATAATCGATCATAAAATAAAGTAAGGATGTCAAAAACGACATCACATAACCAATTTTCGCCGAGGGGCATAAACACAGACATAAACAGAGAAGGAGAACAGTAGCTGTGCAACTCCCCCCCCCCCCCCCCCCCCCGGCAGGAATACTCAAGGCAAGCAGGACCCTTGCAATAGGCAAACTTCCAGGGCCCTTGCATAAGGAAACTTCCAGTACAAAAATGGTGAAAGAAGTAATTTATAACTAAATGAAGAGCTCCCAGGTGGAAAGGAAAATACAAGTATGCAAGACTGGGTGGAACCTCCTATGGATACGAAAATCATTCATAAGAAAAGCAGTAGACAGGAGGAAAATATGGGCACAACACACGTAAGTGAAAAATATGAGAAAACACAATTACCCACAATTATAACACATTTTAAGCACACACAAACCCAATTACTCCTAGATTCAGGGGCAAGTCTTTCAGTTCAAGTACATTATACAGGGTGCCCACTTATATCCGTTACACCCCCCTTAACTTCTAAACAGTGATAGCCTAGGCCATAAAGTTGGTGTCTAGGTATAGTAAAAAGGCTATGCCCTATTCGATGAGACAACTTGCAATGCCATCTATCGCCAAATCTTGGAATTAGCTGTCCTATCTCTTAAACAATGAAAGATACGTAAAAAAAGTCAATTAGAAAGTTGTAGAGCACTCTAAATTTAGTACTAAAAGATACCTTGCGCACATTAATACTCAAAACAGAATGCAAAAAATGAATATTTGTTTGATTGTGAAGCGAAGTGAGAAAAGACCACCTTACGGACTAAATATGAGCCTGTGTTATGGCGCAGGGGAAATGCACGTGATTCGCATTCATGAGGACCATGGTTCTGTCCCCACTGGTTGCGTGTTTTACTGAATGTCTCTACAAACCATGAAAACTTTCTGCTGATCTTGCAAAATTGTCTCTCCAAACACACAGCTCAACTCAACCATGTCTGGTATAAAAATCACATGGATCTCATGTATTATGCAAATGAGGATGGTACGTCATACCTGTTCACCCAAGACTACTACTATGAAAAGGATGTTTCTGCTGGGTTGTAGGTTAAAGTGGAGAGTTATGGCAAAATTTGGCAGTAACGAGTATTGCAAGATGTTGTTAATTTACGGTGAATGTGGGCGTAAGGCAAAATCAGCTGCGAGGCTGTATCGTGAATGTTTCCCTCAGGGCCCACATCCTACACGGCAGATCATCTTAAAAGTTGTAAAGCGTTTAAGGAAGATGGGCTGCGTGACCAGTCGACCTCGAATTCGTACACCTTGTAATAAATGACGCAAAGTGTAACCTGAAGATGTGCTAGCATACGTTCTCGCCCATCCTCAGAGCAGCACAAGAATGATCAGTGAAAATTGTGGCCTCTCAAAAAGCTGCGTCTGGAAAATCCTGAATGAATCAGGTGCTCATCCATACCGATCCACACCTGTGCAGGGATTGCTGCCAAGAAATGTTGACAGATGTTACACGTGGTGCAACTTTGTGATGAATAACTTAGAAGTCCACCCAACATTCCTGGCAAACATAATATGGACGGAGGAGGCATGTTTTTCGAGGAACGGAATGTTTAATAGACAGAACGTTCATATCTGGTCGCTGGAAAATCCGAGATATGCCGTCGAAGTTTGACATCAACAATGCTGGTCGATTAATGTTTGGTGCTGAATTTTTAATGACAGGCTCATTGGACCAGTATTTTACGAGGTCACGTTAACGGGATAACGGTACTTGCAGCTTCTGCAGGATGTAATAACCGACTTTGTTGAGAATCTACTCTTGCACCAACTCCTAAATGTATGGTTCCAACATGACAGCGCACCTCCGCATAAGATTTCAAATGTTCAGCAGTACCTAATAGAGACATTCCAGAATCAAGTCATTGGGTATGGTGGTTCTGTCGAGTGGCCCCACGCTCACCTGACTTGACCCCATTGGACTTCTTATGGGGACACATGAAAGGGCAGGTATATGCGACCCCTCCACCAACATTGCATGATCTTCAAAGACGCATCACTGATGCTTGTGCGTCCGTAACACCTGCCATGTTGCACAATGTGCAGCGAGAAATCCAGTCCAGAGTGCAAATGTGTATAGTGGCTAACGGAGAGCATTTTGAGCAATATACTATTGTAAATAAATGATCCTGAAGACAGGGAAGTGTCTTAGTTTCTTACTTCCACTCTTTATGACATGACAATTTTCGAAATCGTGACCAAACAAATGTTCATTTTTTGCATTCTGTTTTGAGTATTAATGTGCGCAAGGTATCTTTTCATACTAAATCGAGAGTGCTCTACAGCTTTCTAATTGACTTTTTTCACGTATCTTTCACCGTTTACGAGATAGGACCACTAATTCCAAAATCTGCTGATAGATTGCGTTGTAAGTTGTCTCATCAAGTAGCATATAGCCTTTTTACTATACCTAGACACCAACTTTATGGCCTAAGCTGTCACCGTTTAGAAGTTAAGGGGGGTGTAACAGATATAAGTGGGCACCCTGTATTTCAAGATCGGTCGCTATTTCTACCTTGATGGGACACAACGTAGACTACATCAAAACAGTAGCAATACCATTTTAAATACAGAACAAACAGTTCAAACACTTATTCTACATAACCATGGCACTTTTTCCAAATTCATATGAAGGAATTTTGGGGTATGGTTTCGTGCAAAAACATAGAGGCATTCTGGACACGCAAACGAACACACTTAAAATGGGTGATTTTGAAATTTCACTTAACTCTCAGACAATCAGCAAATTAATACTGTCACCGAGGAAATAAACATGGGCAGAATCAACAGAAAAAATCAATTAGCACCAAACCAGGTGAAAAAAGTATAAATTGTAACTGAGAGAAACTTAGAGAGTGAGGCACAAATTCTTTTCAAGCCAAAACAAAAGTCTTACATTTATATGGATTTCGGAGTACACATAATACAAAATAACAAAATAACTATGGAAATACAAAACACTGCACACTCGGACATCACCTTAAACAAAAACGTGGTCCTGAAGACAGGTGACTCACGATTTTCATTTACATTCTTCCAGCAAATTTTTCACTTCGTTATGGCAGTACGCATTGAATGTTTTTTCATGCCTCGGAGAGAAATGCTCATGCCTGGCGACTCCCGAGAAAAGGTTGCTCACCAACTTTTTGGAGCGGAGACAGTTTCGGAGAAGGCTAGAAGGAGGCGGACAGATACCAGCAGGCTCCCATGCTCGGGGCCTGACCTGCGGTCAAAAAATGGCACTAAAAGACAAAAGGGAGACTTGAGAAGGCGACGGCACTCTTTTACACAGGAATTTCTGTGTTCTTTCCATCAAAATTCTCGGTGAGCAGGCGGTCCATTTGTTTGGAGATTCTCAACATTATCTGGATCATTCTTCAAGAAAAGGCTCAGGGATTTCCTCTTGTTTCTACTGGACCTAATACTCCCACTTTGGGGCCTGAGGAGCCTAGCAAGATGTCTGGTCAGAAATTTTTTTTAAGCAACGAGAGCTACATCTATAAGTTTCCTTGAATTCCATTTTGTGTGCACGGTGAAATCTTCACCCCGGATATCAGGTCATATTTTTTATTTGAGCTCAAATTTTTCTTTTTCACTCGGTTGACAGGCTCTTGGACACCATTTTTCTTAAGAACTTTTTTTTTCTTTAAAATTTAGTAACAATTTATGCAGAATGATGTTTTATTTCAGGGAATCAAATTTGGATTCCCCTGCAACTGTTGGGTAAATTGTCAATGGGTGGGTAATTTCTGAATTTCATAAAATTGTTTTTCTTTAAAATTAAACTTGCCTCAGTATTCTCATTCCATCCAGTACTCTAACATCCACATTTTCTTTTACCTGAGTTTCAATTAAATGTATGTTTCTTATAAGTTAAAATTACACAACCAGATATCAACCAGACCCGGATTAAGCATTTCTGTGGCCCCGGACCAGAACTTAAAAGTGAGGACCCCCTTTCACTGTAAATTTTGCAGATTTCTTTCTTTGCAATATTGTACGTACAGTAATAGTACTAACTTGTAAGAAGTATACTTAAATATGTACAAATAGCTGAAATTATTTCAATAATCACCAGTTGCATGATTCCAACCAGTATTACATTTGTCTTTGACATCAACAGTTTACATTTTTTACAACATATAAAGCATATATTAAAATATAAAAATGGCACTGTAGCATAACTATGTGGTGGAAAACAAGTTGCAAGAACACTCAAGATGCATTCTTGCTTACACTATCTTTTTTCTTGACTTTATATTAGCAAACTCATCAATTATATTGTTGAAGTCCATTGCATTAAGAACTCGTTTTCAGTGCTTAAAATGCTGAGGCCGTTTAATTTCTCCTGCTTTATCACACTGCGTTTTTCAGATTTTATAATTTTTAACTTTCAAAATGAATGTTCACCACTTGCATTGGAAACCATCATGCAACTATATATTCGCAACCCTATTTTTATGTTAGGGAAAGCAGGTGAAATTCCAATTTTATATAGATAAAGTACCGATATCGTGGCGTACCTTCAAACACAGATGTGTCAGCTTATTCACTATGGAAGTTGAATATGTGTCATTGATTGAAGCCACTAAAAAATTAATATGGATGCAAAACGTAATTGAGGAATGCTACCAAATAGGGTCAAGATTTAACAAACATATATGTATAATTTTTTGTGATAACCAGGCAGCTATTAACATTTCAAATTCCCCAATTGAAAATCACCGAACTAAACATATGGATGTCTAATATCAGTTTTTGAGAAATTTAGTTCTGAAAGAGTCATTTAAAATTAATTTTGTAAATAGCAAGGAAAATGATGCAGATTACTTCACTAAGCCTATGACTAAAAATAGGATTCTTAAATTTTGTAATGGACTATTCAAAATATAAATTTTTCTTTCATTTTTTGAAACTTTGTCTTTAAAATTTTAACTTTAAGATGAAGGTATAATACATTATAATTTATTTTTACCTCAATGTACAAAATGAATTGTGATTTGAGTATGGTATTGACATGATGTGGTATTTACGTGATAATTGTACCATACATGTTTTCATATGCATATCCACTGTTTTACAACTTTCCCACTTAGCAGTTTAATTGGTTATGTGTACTTAGAAAGTGATTAGTGTCTTACATGTTTTTAATATTTCACATTAATATATATGTACCATTTTTTCAATCCCACAAAACATTTGATTTTTGTTGACGTGTTTCAATGTGTGTGATGAAAATTTTTTTTTTTATGTTTTGATTCAAACTTCAAGTATTTTTATAGTTGTATACTGTATTTGAATTATGACATCAAAAGTATGTTATATTTAAATTTCCTTTAAAAATTAAAATTTTGAAATATTAAAATGTCTATACTTAAATTTAAACTTTAACTTTGATATTTCATGTTTATACCTAAATTTAAACTTGAATAAAATAACATGTTTATACATAAAATTTTATAAACTTTAATCTTCTTGTAATATGTCTATACTTAAATTTAAATGTAATTTTTGACATGCTTATAATTAAATTTTCTTAAAGATTAAATAGTTAAATTTAAATTTTTTAAATTTCTGAAAGTCTATTGATTTTACAGTTCTAGTATTTCATGAATTGAATCAATGTTTATACACTATGCTCAACTAAAGTTTGAATATATAGAAACTTAAAACTGTCTCATATTATGCTAGACTGTCATGTTATGCTAAACTGTCATAGTTATTATTTGGACTACTTATATCATTATTGTTTGACGTAAACATTGGGGAATTGAAACATGTTTAAATCAATGTCCTCAGATTAAAAAATTTTTGAGTATTAATGTGTATGCGTAACAGTCTGTATGAGGGACCAATTGCTTGAAGAATGTAAATAAAAGATCGCAAGTCATCTTTCTCCCAGACAATGTTTATAAACTCATTTTTTTTTATTACTTACCTTGTTCTCGGGAATGACTCGTGGCATTCTTTCAGCAAAAGTCTTCATGTAGATTGAATACTCGCCACATATGCAATCTCATTTGCATATTTTTTGGTATGGACCTCGGAACTCGTTCCGGTAGGTGCCGATCCCCGTGTATATAGGAGAAGTCCATGTTGGAAACATAGTCAGAAGAGAGAGAACAGGTGTAGTTGTAATCAGTCAGGTTGTCTGATAGTCTGATAGTTATTCACACAGGTAGTTCCAAAGAGAATGGTATGATACTGAATAATTATGCCATAAATATGCATTCTTGTTTGTGCTAATAGATTGTTTCATGTCAGTTGTTAAGAAAGATGGCCTTAGTTAAATAGGCATGTCCAGTGTAGAAACAATACATTGGAGTATTCGTTTGTTCTGTATGAATGGATTTCAAACCGATGATTTATCATTTTAACATTTATGGACTAAAGTTTTTTAAACTGAGCATGAACTGAATCTAGTCAAGTTACTTGTTAAACCTGCATTTTCCTAATGTGTAACCTCATAAAGGTGGAACTCGAACAATATGATGAAAAGTTCGTGAGTATTGTTTTCCAACATGGATTTCCTAAAATGTTGCAACTCAAACCCTGTATATATGTTTTTGCTGCATTATGTGAAAGCAGCTGCCAAATGATATTGACTAGATTCCAACGTTATTAAATAAACGTGGATTTTGTTTACTATTTGACTTCTACTTATTTTATTACGACACTGTTACTTCTGTTCAAATTCTATAAGTTAAGAAATTCACATCGCTTAACTATAATGCGAGGACTTGCCTAGTTTGCCTTTATTGGAATCGACAGGTTATAAGTCCCCAAATTTCCAGACAAATACAAAGTAGAATCAAAAAATTCGAAGACTGATTTACTTGACGGATATGATTTGTTTATATCATGTGTTACACACAACCACCTTCAAAGTACTCCCCCTCTGCAGCTATGCACTTCTACCAGCGTGAGTGCAGTTGCTGAAAACATTCCTGGAAGCCTTTGGATGAGATGGTCTTCAGTATGGCTGTCACAACTTCCTCAAATTCAGATGCACTCTTGAAATGGCATCCTTTAATTTCATTTTTGAGATGGGGGAACAGGTAAAAATCGCATGAGATGAGATCGGGTGAGTGGTGAGGGTGTAGAAGGGTTGACATTCCATGTTTCGCCAGTGTGGACTGCACCATGATAGACTGATAAGCCGGGGTCATTCTCATATTGCAGCACCCAATCCTTGCTTTTCTAGAGTTCTGGGCATTTTTGGTGAAGAGCATCACAAAGATGAGCCAGGATCTGTGTGTATCTCTCCTTGTTCACTATTACCCCTTCCAGAATGAACTTGTAATGCACCAAGCCCTTCTGGTCAAAAAAACACCTCCAGCATACCTTCTCCTTTGAATGGTCCAAACAGAACTTTTTTGACTGCATCGACTATGGTGACTTCCACTGTGAGGACTGCTGTTTCGTTTGTGGGTTGTACAAGAAATAGCACATCACATCACTGGTGATAATTTTTGAAAATAATGTTGGATCTTTGTCAGCAACGTCAATCAGCTCTCCATAGATCCACATGCACTCATCACACTGATTTTCAGTTAGCATTTTTGGTACAATGTGTTGACACAAACGATGCATGTTTAGTTTGTCCGTCGAGATAGCTTGGCAGCTCCCGTATGAAATTCCTGCTTTTTCAGCAATGATGCTGATGGTTTGATGTCAGTTGGTACGCACAATTTCCACCAACTTTCGAATGTTGGCCTCCATAATTAATGTTGACATCTGCCCAGTTTGCGGATTGTCTTCTACATATTCACGGCCGTCCATGAATTGGGAGTGTCCTAAAAATGCCTTTGCATGACACATCGCTCTCTCACCGTACACCTGTTACAACATGTGCAGTGTTTCTGTCAGCGATTTCCCCAAATGTTGGCAGAATTTGATATTCACATGTTGTTCTTCAAACGCTATTTCCATTTTTGATGAACACAAATGACTACAGTTCACTGACACGCATTGTCTGGAAAAACCCTGCACTGTAGACCTGCTTCTTCCTTTTCACATCTCACATCCAGGAATGTACGCTATACACTTTGTTTCCTGAGATGATGTCATTGTAGGTAATTTTTTCTTTTTTTTTTCCTGTTAAGGAAAGCTTACTGCTGCAAGTGCAGGAGAGGAGAATTAAGCCCTTTGACAACTCAAATGTAAGCAGCCAGAATTCGACCAGTCAATAATTATGCTGTATAGTTTTTAAAGTAAGCGATAAAAAAAACAGGAGGAGAAGAATTGCTAATTAAAAGCATGAAATATTCTTCAAATTTGAAAAAATCATAGAATATTAATTTCAAAATCATATATTTGAGTTTCCTAAAAATATTGCAGTTTCACAGCTTCAGGAAGTTTGAAAAATAGATAAACAGAACTTTCTTTAATTATAGACATACATAAATTAAGATGGAATCAATTATTTTAGTTTTGTATTGCATTAGGCTTAATATTTTAATTAAAAATATAGATAATTTTATTTGCAATATTTGTGCATCAAGAAATATTTACAAGTTAATATACTTGTTTTGTTTTTAGTTGAACGTTAAAACGGCTTAACTAGATCAGTGTGAGTGTAATATTATTTTACGTCTAGTTAAGTCTAGTAAAAAAAAGAACATCAATTTCTGACATAATATGTAAACAAAAATAATAATGCTTAATTTATAGTATAAAAAACTGCATATTCTGAGAGTATTTTCCCTTTGAATAGATATTTTGTTAAATAAAATTTTATATGTTGCTTTTTTACTGCCGCCCAACTGATTGCTATGTCTGATAAAGAAAGTTTGTTTGCAATATCCTTTTCACAAAAAAGAAGCATCAGGGAATTGCACCTATCATCAGACATGCCAGACATTAAATGTTCTAAGGGCATTATTCATGACAATTTTTAATTTGTTAAATGAGCATTCATTGGATGCCACAGTCACTGGTGCTGTGACTGCTAGTCTGCAAACTTTGTTTGCCGTTTGAAGCATCCATTTAATTTCATTCGAACGTTTAACAATGTTGGACACTGTCATGAGTTCAAAACAATTGTCTAAAGAAAACTACTGCTCTGTATGAACAGTTTCAAAATCCGGCATTGCTATACTTAGAGGGAACATTTCCAAAATTGAAGCAACATTTTTTGTAGAAGCATTGCCTCTTTTGAAACGCGCATTTAACAATTCATGGAGAGGCTTTAATGTATCTACAAAAGATATTAAATTTTCTTTGATTAAAGATAACATTTTGTCAAGAACAAGTTTGAACTCTGTTTGATAAAATGATTTTAAGGAGAAATCAGTCTATGTTTGATTTTTTTTCCGAAACCCGACATGATTGCAATCTCCTTCGATGATGGCGAGCAAAGTCTAATTTGGCATTTACATCAAATTTTAAAGATATGTCGATAGCACTTTGGATTAAATTATCCATATCATTGTCATTTTTCCTTCTTAGGCTCAACAACATTATTGTTCTTTTTATGTGCATACAGGGACGTAAGTAACAGGGGGGTATCACCCCCCCCCCTGACTAAAAAAGTCGGAAAATTTGGCAATCACTCGGGGAAAAAAATCAGAATAAGAGTGAGTTTTGTTCACCATAAATTTCACTTTAAAAACTTATATTTTACTCTAATTTTCTAAATGTTCACTCCGAAATCACCGATTCTCTTGTGAAACAAAATCCTTGAAGTCCTTGTTGAAGTAAAGCTACCTGATGAACGTCAGGCAAATGGTTTCTTTGCGGTGTCATAAATCTCATTTAAATACATTTGAGCCACCTGGAAGGGCGATGACAACGAGGGTGGTCCAGGAAGTCCCTAATCTTTTTTGGCCTTTTACTTGAGGAAATTCGGAGAAGCAGACCTTGCACCCGGAGGGTGCAGATCATTTGTAGTACCCATATGTGAAGACAAAACCATGCAAAAGCATTTAGGTTTGGTAAGATTTCTTTAGAAAAAATCTATTTTCTTCGCTATGCAATCGACAAAACAGCAGGAGAAAAATATTGAAACACATTGTCCAGGGATTTGGAAAGCAAACCCAGTATGTATTCCCTTAAAAGTGTCTTTAATTGGGCAAGTAATTTATGATGCTCAGAAAATGTGAATGTATTTTCTGTAGAATGCTGAAAAGCATGGAATCTTCATTCAGCCCAGATTGCTTCAATTTTTCGCAAAGCTGGGTTGTGACTGCGTAAAGTAAGGTAGTATTTTTAAATTATTTAAAGGCATGCATAAGAATTGTTTATATACGTTTTTCATAATGATTATTATTTATTTTTATTCCTTTTTTAAATTTTGTTATAAAATTTTTGTGCTTTTAAACATATCATTTAACATTTCATACATCATTTAAATAAATTTTCTGCAATAAAATAAAATCACAAATTGTGAATGAAATACTAAACTATACAAAAAGATCAGCAGTGGTTCCAATACGGGTTAGAACGGGCTGAAAATTTAGATTTTTTCCCTGTCTGGCACGACTGTACCAGTGCGTAAACCCTGCCCAAAGACCATTGAGTATCGGCTTGATTCGGCCTGAAATAATTTATATTAATATATGTTAAAAACATGAATGTGTTGAAGACCGAGACCGTCCGACTCATCCTGAGGACTTAAGCAATTATTTGGACGGCCGGGAAAGAGTGAAATTTTTCTACGAAGAATTGAGATAATTTATTTTTAAATATTTATCTATATATAGGTGAAATAAAGACAATTATTTCATGTATTCAATTAAAATTCATTTGAAAAATTTTTTAAATTAAATATGTTCGGCCTGGCAAAATAGATATATTCGGCCCCAAAAAAATTTTCAAAATATGTTTGGCCTTTTTTAAAAGCAAAGTTTGAGCCGGGCCCGAAACAGCATTATAAAATTTCGGCACGGCCCAAGTCGAAATGATTTCGCCTGAATAACATTTTTCTATGTAGATATTATATCTTTTTTGACAATTTTAAAATAATTTTAAATAATTAAATAGCAAAATTAGAGCTATTTTTTCAAAATGGTTCAAAATATTAAGACATCGAAATTAGAACCACTTTTTCAAATTTTTTAAATTATTAAAATATTGAAATTAGGACCACATTTACAAAATATTAAAATATTGAAATTGTTGCCACTATATTTCAAAAACTAAGAACCTATCCAAAATCCAATTGTACACTCCTATATGGTTTTCAAAGAGCTACAAATTACCTAATATTGTTCATAGCTACCACTTTTCGTTTTCGAGAAATAAGCATTTATAAACTTAAAAAACAGGAAAATTTCAATCCTTTTAAACTTGATAAGGCAATTCCTCGAAAATTGCATTAGATCTATAAAAACCCATTACTAAGCTAGAACTTGGATTTCCTACTAAACATTCTTATCGCTTATAGTTTATCTTTCATAATTTAGAAAATATTTCGAGTGAAATTAAGGAGACTAAAATTCTCTCCGACAAAAACTTTTTAGTTTTTCGAAAAAAAAATGCCGATATACTAAAATATTGAAATTATCTCTCTATATATACATAAAAGGTACTATATTTCCAACAAAACAAGTAAAAGTTAGTGATATTTTCATCTGTTAGGTTCGGAGATATAAGCACCCAAAGTGTTTATATTTTTCGTAACGCCCCGATGTCTGCCAGAGACCCCCCAACCATACATGTTATTCATATTAAAATCTATAAAATCTATGCAATTTGTCCTTTCATACTGTGATTATTTTTCGGGAGAATATTATATATCAAATTGGTGAGGGTGAAAAAACTTAATGCTTTTTATTTTTGCTTGTTTTTATGAGAATGCATTTCCTTTTTTAAATTGAAAGAAAAATAATTTGCCTAAACATATGTGTGAAAACGGGTTTAATATATTAATACATATTTGCAACTAATTATTTAAACCAATTCATTAAATAAAAAAGTTAGGCTTCATAACCCTGAAAGATGTTACGAATGTATAAAACGCAGAACTCGGGAGAAAAAAATTCTAGGGATGATAGCAACAAATTATTTCTACAAATATAAGTATTGAATAACATTATGTTTGACTTATGGCTGCATATGCGGCAAAAATTAAAATTGGAAAAATTTGAAAAATTGGAAGTTTGATTAATTAACTTTAAATGTTATTAATTTTATAACTTAAATAAAGTTACTCTTAAATTGTAGTAAATTTTGAAGTTATAAATATTAACAGAAACCACCAAAGAGAGGCTTTCCAAAACATAGGATAGTCCCATTGCAGATTCCGACATAGATGCTAAAGTTATCCTAGTTTGGGGAACGTCCCCTTTAGGCAGGCACTGTAACCATTAACGCTTGGTTTTGGTCATAGTCCACATAAATTGTGTAGTATAGCGTCAATTTTTGTGAAATTTAATGCCGACTGCGTGATAAGACTGAATTTATCTGTGTAAAAGTTCACAAATTTGTAGAATATAGCAAGTTTTCGTGTTGCCATTCCGCATTAAGTATTACTTGCAGAGAACTAAAAAGTGCAAAAACGATCTACAGATTTTCAATGGAGACGCAATCCTTATAGAATATAATTGGTTGATATATTACCAGAAAAAATGAACGATATTTACATGTTTGTATTTAAACTATTTGTGATTAAGGAATTTCAAGTCTTTACAATTACATATTTAAATGCGGTTGTCATTTGTATGAAATTTTATATCTTCTGCTTTGAAATAAAAATGTTTTATTAATTCCATCGTATAAATCAAATGCATGGTAATATGTATGTAGAAAGTTGAATAAATATTATAATAGTGTCGAAAATCAAAATTCAGTTTTATCCCAGCTCGGATAGTCTTGACATGTTACGTGTATTAGGTTCCTTTTTGACTATCTGATCAGTAAAACAAATAAAGCACAATTTCCATTATAAAATCCTTCATGAAAGATAACCTTCTCTTAGCAGCAGGACTCTGTTATACTATCTTTGCCTTATAAAATCTTTTTCATCTCCTTCCCCCCAAAATGTTCTTTATAATCTTTTTAAGTAATCTATTGTAGTACAAATTGCGATGAAATGTATTTATAAAAATGTTTAATTCCGAAAGAAAGTATTATTTTACAGGTTTTATATCTACCGTATTTAAATTTCAATATATTTTTTCAAAATTAATAAATTTCCTTAATTTTTAAAGTTAAGGTGTTTTCCTTTCTTAAATTACTGTAATTAAACCTTTTTAGCACAATAATTATCATATTAGAAAATTTTCTCCCGTCAATATCACCACAGTAAAAGCACTTGTGCTTTGCATTTTTTTTAAAAGTTTCTTTTATCGAATATATGATTTAAAATCTATTACATTCTGCAAATTTTTACTAGAAAGTTAAGAAATTTATATAAAGTTAATTTCAAGAGTTTTCAAATACAATAAGTAAAAGAAAAAAACAGAATTATGCCAGATAAGCTCTCAGGAAAAATGCCTTTCCAGAGAAATTTCTAAAAGAAAGTAGATAACATTTTAGGTTACATGCTTGTCTTATAATACTATAATGACTAGTACCAAAATATATTGTAACAAAATTGAACTAGCAAACATAAACGGTTTTAGTGATATGAAACATTAAGTCATGCAAGTTTTTCTTTAAAATGCATTCTTCTATACTGTAAAGGCAACCAATTCATTGGTTTTCCTGTTGGTAGCCGAGACTATTGTTTGATAATTCCATTATAATAAGACTAATCTAGACGAAAATAGAATTCAGCTCCTGTTGCAAATAACAGTGATAGTCTACTGTGTCCGCACGTCCTACACGGGCTTAATATGCCCTTTATAAACACTTAAACGATTCATTGCGATGTCGGTTTGCATATGTGGGCGCACATTTAATCTGCATGTGCAAACCGCACGCCTTAAATAAGCGCTTAAACACCCTTTTTCTCGTTGCGCTGCGACACCTTTAGGATTGAACAAAAAGCAAGGAGGTAAAAATCGGGATTATGGTTGTAATTATCCCGTTTAAATGATTTTTTCTTAATGCTTTTAATGGCAAATAATTGTATTTTGAAAAATATAAATAATATCTTTAAAATTCAAGAAATAAGAGAACTTCTCAATTTAAATCACTTTATGTCTTTCGTCTGCTACACTTTCGTGAAATAAATGCCAAAATGTAAAATTAGATAATTAAATACTATCTCCGAATATTTTCGTGCTATAGAAGATATTTATCGAGCGAATTCTTATAAAAATAAAATATATAATTGCTCATTTAAAAAAATCAAAATGATATCTGTAAAATTCTGGAACTTAGAATTTTTGATTTTATCACCCATATTGTGTCGCGCTAATTGTCTATAAACATCTGCTATTCTTCAAACAATAGTCTGCTGGGAACTTTATGTTCTGAATATTTAAAGGAATGGATTTAGAAACAACGAAATTTTGATTTTAAATATTCATAACCTTTAAACTAATTGAAATTTAAAAGAAAAATAATCCCGGCAAGGTGCATATTTGCATAAGCTAAGATGCCAACTAACTCTATACAGATCTTCCTTCAAAACTGTTGAAAGCTTGGAATTTTCTGCTATTCGTTACACACACATAGAAACAGACATCTTTTTGAAAAATACTAAATAATAATAATGCAACATTTACTCAACTGTTCGATATTAAATTGTGTATAAATTATAATGTTACACTAAAATTGTAACAATGTCAAAATGTTTTTATAAACCTTTTATTAATCGGAAAAATATGTTAAATAGTTGAGCGTCCAATAAATAAAAATTTCCATTAGTTATAATTTTACTGCTGTACATTTTGTAGACACATTTTATATATTATAATTTTATTAATAAATAATCATTAATTTATTTATAAATCATTTATTTATTTATAATAATTTATTATTAGTCGGAAAAATTTCCTTCACACCCCCCAGGCAAGATTGCCCACTTACGTCCCTGTGTGCATAGATGCATCTACAACATTTAGTTCTTCACATTCAAGAATTTCTGTTAATATTCTATATTTATGTATCAAGTTGTTTACATACGTTAGTGTCACAAAAAAGTCAAGAGATAACTTTTTTTTTCTAGGCCCCAATGCTATGGTTTTTGTTTTGCTGTCGATTTTATTTCCTCGGGACAATTCACTTAGAGTTATGAGAATCAACACTAACGATGCGACCACTGCTTTGACCGATTGAGCTCAAGTTGTCCAACATGTTTTTGATAAATTGACCAGTTGTAAGGCATTTTCAACTTCCTGAATTTGATTTTGAGAGCATTTTGTACCTTTTTGTACTTGAGGAGAAAAACACATAGCGTTCATCCTATATGTCAAATAACTCTGATATAGTAGTGCTTGCCTTAAAACCATGTTCCACAAATGTGTTAAGTCTATGAGCTTGACAAGGAATATATGGCACTGCATGACCCACAATTTTTGTAATTTTTTTGTTGCGTACCATTAAACTTACCTGATATTGACAATGCAAAATTGTATGATTGAAAGTTTGTGTTTTGCAAATTGATCTTGTTCTTTACAATGATCTCTGTAACATTTTTTTCTAAACCGCCACTTGTTTTGTCCTCGAGATATGCAATGTCAAGAAATCTTTCTTTTGAAATACAATCTTTATAAGCATATCTTATAATCAGGCTTAGTCTATCTTTGTGTGCTGCATCAGGTGTGGTATCGGCCATAATGGAAAATATTCCTGCTGTGTTCACTTCTGATTGTATAACACTCTTTATTTCTGAGGCCAATAAATTAATGAATTCATTTTGTGAATGATTACTTAAATATGTGACATGATATGGATGTAACCGTGCATTGACTAACCATTTTCTTAAAAATGAGCAATGTCTTGCCACAAGCTGAATGATTTGGACAAAATTGCCATTACTTTCTATTTCGCTACGAAAGGCAAGACCCTGCCTTCCTAAGGTTCTTGTTACGTCTAATAAAATTTCTATCACTTTTTGTTTAAAAAAACAATCACATTCTTCTTGGATTTGTTTATTTCTTCCATTTTTATTCAGCATGGTTGTTATGAGACCTGTTTTCTTTAACAATGTGAAACAGTCTTAAAGTGCATTTTTATGCACTTGTTATGAAAAATGACCTACTAATTTTCACTTTCGATTCTATTCCTTTGATTTCATCTCATGCCACTGTCTAACACCCGTTGTTACCCATGCATCTTCTGCCCTTTTTTTACCGACTCCCCCAGAAAATAAATAGCAGACGAAACAATAAGCAGCATCCATTTCTATGCTATACTCCAAGTGCTGGTACACATCATACCACCTGGAACTGAATCTGCATTGTTTATGTTGAATTTTTTATATGTCTCCTTTCAAATTTTCATTAGTCGGGAAAGGTTGTAGCTTTGGCTGATGTGGTCCTAGTGCTAAAAAATATTCTCTCTGATTCTGACTTAATAGTTTTGTGTTTGGTCTTTTTCCAGGATTGTGATAAACTATTGCATCATTGATTGAATTATGAGAGATAGTACCTGCATTCAGTCTAACAAGCTCGTTTTCACTATCTTGTAATAGTTGATCACATTGCTGTTTCACTTTAATAACGATATCAATAGTTTCAATCAAAAAAACAGTTTCATTTACGACATCTGACTTTTTTGCGTTATCAAGGACTGATTTGCATATTTCCATTTGGTCTATTAAGTGATTTAATAGGCCAGCACGTGTGATCCAAGTCAAATTCATGTTACCGTTAGAGGAGCTGTTGATCACTAGGTTTTCAGAGTTTACAGGTGTGTGTACACGGATGACAATTTTCAGTTTCCTTTGGGATATTATCAATGATCTTTGTATTATCGGAACTGTTATCAGGGCCGGCTCAAGGATATTTTCGTGTGTGGGCAAAACAGTTTGGGGCCGCCCTTTATATATATATATATATAACTACTAATCAGATAACTACTAAATAATGTTGTCCATTACTTTCTGGTTGGAAGTACCTACAAATCATTTATTCCTTTAACAATAGTGAGTAGTATATATAATGCAAAAAAAAAAAGTCTATTTTAAATCAAAAATGTGCAATACCTCAAAACACACATTTTATTGTGCTGTAAATGGTGTAATTTAAAAAATGAAATATTACATATAAAATTAATAATTTTGTAACAAATTATAATATATAATCATTTAAAAAAATTTTTTTTTTTAATTATCGAAATAAAAAAATTTGAAGCCTTCGAGAAAATTAAGAAGCTGTCAGTTATTGATTGTATACCAAATATATTTTGATTTGCTTAATATATTTGATATAGTAAAGTTTTTAATGAGAACTTCTAAACAACTGTATTCATTTATTTCCTGTTAAAAGTGATTGCAAAATGTGCAATAACTTAATAATATTGATTGTATTTAATTTTTTTTTATTTTCCTGTTTCAAATAAAAAATGCAAAATATCTCGAAAACAGTGCGTATTAGCGTCCTATATTATAAATGATAATATTCGCTTTTAAGTGAAAATTGAATTAAATATTTATTTTTGTAACATTTTTAAACATTATACTTTTCATGCTCATCTTATATTTTATTTTAAATGTTCGAAAAATTGATGGCTTTCTTCTGTCCCATTCACCCGAAAATTAATGAATCTCTGATATTTATTGATTGAAGAAGTATTACCGAATTGTATTCTAGTTCTATTTTATTGATTTGTTATAGCGATATCATTGTCAAAGACTCGGTGTTTCTTTCAGAAATACATTTGGAGGGGGGGGGCGAAACCCCTTCCCGAAACATTCCCCCTCCACTTCTCCCGATACATTTTATGTTACCGGACGAAATGCTAATAAATTCAGAAACTCACAAAATACTTTTTGTGAATTTAATCTAGTTCCCACCTCTTATGTGGCAGCATTTGAATTATTTTTATAATTTTATTTCATGATTGACTATTTTCAGAATGAAATTTTGTAGATGTAATTCAATTTACATTATTTTAAAATTTTTTATCTTCTTGTTTAGCCGGAGCAAGTTTTTCTCGTAATGTTTGAATACGTATTTGCTATACATATTCATTACTTCCATATATATATAGATATAGTAATTCCTTCTATATAGTAGTTAGTTAAAATTATATTAGATAATTTGCCCCCTTTGAGGTTCCATTTTCTCGTCTCCCTCAGACTAAATGTCCAGAAAGAAACACTGCACAGATAGACAGACATCATTGAAAATATGGTTGATTAGTATTCAAGGATGCTCAACACTGGTACATTTATCAAAATCCGAGCGTCCGGTTTTTGATCCCCATCACAATACTTTTCCTTTTCTAAGTATTGCAGGAAAAGAAATTAGATATAAGAAGGATATTTTTGTAACTCTTGTTGTGGTATTTATTATACTTCCCTCGCTAAATAGAAGTAAGTATTTGCACATATCATTTTCAAGGATCTATACTCTTTCAAAGGGATTAATTACAAAACACAAAATAAATATTCTTTAGTTTTTTGTTGTCGATCGTTCTGTCGGTCAGTCTATCGTTAAATCGAGGTACCCTGCTGTTCTCCGAAACTACTGTTACTCGATACAGTAAATAACATCACGATTTATTATTATTTTTTAATTTTTCACTAGTCGTTCGCAATTTGAGCAAATGTCGTTTTCGCAACATTACAATACTACAACTCGATCGACTGAAATAAAATTTTCTGAAAGAATATGGTTTGTTATATGCTTGAAAAAATATTCTAAGAGGACATTTCTATGAGCCACACTGCAAGCATAATATAAAAAAAAACATAAGAAAAGTACGTGCTTAAAATGCAAAAATTAAAAGTTGCTATTAAATAGTAACATAATTGAAATAATTTAGAAAGTTTAATAAATTTACAGTATTTTTCTTTTACTTTTTATGTACCAGAAAGGACGAAAATTCTTTGAGGTTCATCATTTTTTTTCTGATGACTTAAAATAAAAACTAGAAAGTTTGGAGTTCTACATGTAAGAGAGTTGACTTAGAAAATAAATTGTGATTGATTTCCAATTAATTTTAAAAACTGAAATCCTACCTATTAACTTTCGTTGTAAATTCCCAAATGCCAAAGAATGTTATATTCTATTGAATTCTTACTCCATAACTTAAACGCAGAATATAATATATGTAAATTATATTTTTATGATCCGATATATTTCGTTTAACGAATTCAAGTTTGTAAAACAACACAGGTTGTAAAGCAGAGACATGTGAATATGTTGATTATTGCCTTTGTTTTAAAAATTACCCCATACAAATTATAGTAGTTATTTTTCAAATTAAAGGAAGCTTTAGCTGAAATCCTGGTAACCAAAAATTTAAATAATTCGGTAAAGTAGAAAATGAATAAATAGCGTAAGTAATATTGATATATACTTTTAACTAAGAAAAAATAAATACAGTATTAGGTAAGGAAAACGCATACAGAAAAAAAAATCTAAAAATTGAGCAAAACGAAGAAACAATTTCTAAGAACTTTCAAGTAGCTAAATTTAATATAACATCCTAAGAGCAAATAAACACTGATCCGTGCGTAAAAATTAAAATATTTTTACCTAAAAAGTGACTCGACAGATGCTGTATATAAGTCGTTATAACGAAAACTATCACAAGCTTTAAAGAATATACCAATTTTACACCTGGAATTTAGAATAATCTGAATCCCCTTGATGGGGAGTCTAATATGTTATATGTTAATAGAAACCATTTTTAAACAATCATAAAATAAGTATATCTTGCTTACCTTAAATTTTTATCTTGCATAAAATGCTAGATGAATATTTTAAATAATATCAAATTCAACTGTATAACAATTAGAAAGAAAACCGATAAACTATTCTTTGCGGCAAGAAAAATGATTTTTGACGTTTCTCACCTTTGAGGAGCAATCAAGTTCTAGATCCTAGCTCTTTGTTTCTCACCGAAAAGTACGATTTAACTGATTCACCCCAGAACAAATCTCTCGCAAAACAAAATTATTGATAAACACATGTTTCACAACCAATGGGGTATTAGGTAAGGAATCAGTTAAGGTTTAGAATTTATTGTGTATGTACAATAAATTCTACAATGGTCCACTGATGTCTCAAGATGTCTTTTGAGACCTGTCCTCGTCCAGTTTTCTAATTGCTTTCAATGCGGACACCTGTTTCGGGATACATGGGAAAGAAGTCTGGGTGATTGGGGGAGATGATTTCCGGATTTGAGCTTAGGAAAATAATTAACAAAGGATGGGTATCCGGGCATGGCAATTCGGGGTGGAACCCCATCGTTTCAAGCAAAGTGCCCTCTCTCAACGGATATTTTCATGGAATAATTAACAAAAACCAGTTTCATGTAAAAGCTTTTGCAGTTCACAGATTATGGTCAATATGCCGCCCTAGACGTGTTGTTGATGGCTGGGCTGTACTGGACGCCCGGTGCGCTAAAGTAATTAGTTGTTATTTGTGTTGCAAGATAAACAATTGGGGGCGACATACTGGAAGCGATCCCATTTAGTCCTCTGGTCCTCCTTTTCAAGGGGAGAATGAATGATAGCCGTTTTCAATCTTATATTATCTGGGACCAAATGATTAATATTTTTTCAGTGTTTTTGTTTTGCCTACATCTGCTAAATCTTGTAAATGCTATTGCTCGCGCCCCAGAACATTTTTTATTTAAGACCCAGAACTTATTTATGATATTTTTTTTATTAAGTATTTTTTTTCTTTAAGATTTTTTATTTAAGTTGACTGAAATGCCGCCCTTAAAATGTGCCGCCGCAAGCAAGTGCTTGCTTTGCTGGTGCCTTAGGCCGGCCCGGCATATTCTATATACATCTCTCTCCCATTGGCTAAAATATTACATTACTTTTCTATAGAAAATATGTTGAAAAATGAAAACCCTCTCTACTAGTTCCATCCATTCGATCGTCGAGTTCTTGGCTACGCCTAAAGATGTACGAGGTATAACGATAATAAATTGTGTGGGTAGAAAAAAAAATCACAATATCAAATGTGCACTTTACAAATTAACTGACTGTTTACTTAATACTTTACCTAAAAGTGTATTACATTATAATTATGACTAAAATTGAAATTATATAAAATAAAATAATATATACAGATTATTAAATGTATATCTAGGCAGAAATTTATATGCATGATCAAAAGAATTTGTCAAATTTGTAGCTATTGTGCCTATAGAATAAATTTATTAATTTACAAAAGAGCTCTAACAATTTTAGAACAACTTTTGCACTTTTAAGCAAATATTCATAAGGTAATATTTAACTTCCCAAAAAACCTTTTTTGTATCTTTTTACTTTCCCTGCAATACATGGTAATGTATAGGGAAAGTATTGGAATCATGTTGAAAATCGCAACTCGAGTTTTCGACGGATCTACACGTTTCGAGATCTCTAGAACACGAAAAAACTATTTTTAGCGTGACGTCTGTGTGTGTGTGTGTGTGTGTGTGTGTGTGTGTGTGTGTCTGTCTGTCTGTGCAATGTATTTATCCACTCTAACTCAAAAACTAATTAACCGAATTTCATACAATTTGGTAGGTAAGTCACTTGGGTGTGAACCTGGTGCTGATTAGTTTTTAGTACGATTCGGGATAAAAGAACCCTCCTTATTTTGCGAAATGGCTCTCAAAAATCGTCAAATTCTACAATCAATAACAACGTATGCTCAAATATTTCCATTAAATGCTTGTTTTAAAAGAATAAGACCAACTCCATTACACTATAGGACTAGCCGAGATATTTTAGTGTTTTCGCATTTACGCTGCGCCACGGTTGAAAAAAAGTACAATTACCAACTGAGAACAAAAATTGAATTAAAAGTGTCAATTGAGTATCATTTTAAATAATTATGGACATTATTTTGTGCAATTAAACTCGATATAATGAATTATTAAAGAAATAAAGAGAACGTTAACATGAGTCTGCAGGGAAGTCATGTGCTGCCCACATCAGATTCTTTTTATGTAAATGAAACTGGGAAAAATTATTACATGAAGATAATTTTACTCCCTCGTACAATAAATTGTCTTTGAAATCATTATAGAAGAACCATGAATACTTTAATCCTTTAATGTTTTAATACAATCCAAAAAGTTACATTAATTTCATTTATATTAAAATGGCACAGAATTGGTTTAATTTCAAAAAAAAATTTGGATGCACTCGCAAAAGTATTATATAGGTATTATTTTGGTACTTAAACTGAAAACATGAAAACATTTCTTTGTTTATCATATTATTCTGTGGTCAATTGCATAATCTAAACTCAGCAAAATATTTAATCTAATAATAAATCTATATTCAGCAAAAGACAGTCAACTTAGAAATTTTAGGAAAATACTTTAAGTAATTGAAATAAAATTACCTAAATAGTTAGAAGATTCTCAACAAAAGATGAATACCCATAAGACAGACATATAGCAAGACAGTGATATATAGGTATTATTTTGGTACTTAAACTGAAAAGATGAAAACATTTCTTTGCTTATCATATTATTCTGTGGTCAATTGCATAATCTAAACTTACCAAAATATTTAATCTAATAATAAATCTATATTCAGCAAAAGACAGTCAACTTAGAAATTTTAGGAAAATACTTTAAGTAATTGAAATAAAATTACCTAAATAATTACAAGACTCTCAAATAAGGAAGAAGACCCATAAGACAGACATATAGCAAGACAGTGATATAACGCAATACTCTGAGCAGGTCTAGCCACTGGGCTATATGAATGGAAAATGCACAGAATACTCTGTGGGAAAATGCTTCAGCCAAGCTAAATGAGCTTCGGTAAATGGCCAAAAGAAAACTGTTCTTATGGGAAGCTCCGGTCGGCTGTTGGCATATTTTATGACATACAAATACTCTTTCTTTCTGCCCCTTCCAAATATACAACCTTTTAGAAGTGCGATAGAGACCGAATCCATGTGTTTACAATTGGAATTTGAAACTAGGAGCAAATTGTGAGAATAGACCTCGGGCTTTTTCGTAGCCGGTATTTGGGGTAAACAAATTCTCCCTCAGGTATTACAGGCTTCACCCAGCTGCAAGCTGTCGAAAGCCCAGACCATCCGACTCGTCCGAAGACTTAGAGCAGCAAATTAGCTGTATAAAATCTAATAATCTCCTAAGTGTTTGAGCGGAAATATTTTCCAGGTGAACTATACATTGCTGAAAAAAAGACCTAATTACAGGAGAGAAAACGATTCTAAAAAGTTACATCAATTTCATTTATATCAAAATGGCACAGAGTTGGCTTAATTTCAAAAAAAATTTTGGATGCACCCGCAAAAGTCATTCTTACTACACCTAATTTCACTTCCAAATGGCCGCCCTTAATTCGACAGCTGTGGGCAATTGCCCACGCCGCCCACGCCTTAAACCGGGCCTGACTGTTATCAATTCTTCAATTAGATGATGAAACAATCTACAGAAATAAACATAAGGGCATTTAATTTCTTTATTTAGTACACACATTTCAATTATAAAATATTGCAAAAACATAATAACCATCTGCCTAAAGACATTTCTGAAAGTAAAAGGGGCATAGGTGCCAATTTTATTCTAGAGACGTGAAGTGTTATTCCGCCCAATTAATTTTAGGAAGAGGACTGCGGCTCCTAATAATTGTGAGGTTTAATTGCATATTTTCTGTAGAGTCTAAAAAAATTAATTAAAAATGATGTTTAACGAGGACACATTAACAATCTCTCCCCCCCCCCCCCCCATCTGGTAATTTTTACAAGCCAGTGCCCCGACAATAATTTATGGATACCCTGTTTATTACCCATACAGTGTATTTAATGTCAAAACTGGGTCCGCACGCGTGAGAGTAATTTCCCGCAAGTTAAAAATGTAACAGGGTAACTAGCTTACCCGGTTTATCACTCACTAGTCATGTGCATGGGTGTCGCCAGCATAGGGCAAGGGTTCCAAGGTTTTCAATTCCAGGGGCGCTTGCCCCCCTGGAATTGAAATTATTAGCAGTTTTTAGTACTTTTGTAGTAATTTGCTCCCCTCCCTTTTTGAAAAATTTACCCCCTCTTAGAAGGAAAGCTGAAGACGCCCATGGTCATCAAAAGGAAATAAAGACAAGTGATATTTATTATATTGATTTCTTCAGGACGGACAACTTAACAATATTTTGTACTAATTGCATTAGTTTATTCCGTCCCTTCCCTCCCCCCATTAACTTTTAAACACCTTAAGAAATTGAAACGAAACTAACTACATTCTCCATCAAATTTACTATACTTCATTCTGTCATATAAATTAAATACATATTTTGTAAAAAAATTATAACCTTCCCACTGAAAATTTTTAAGCTTCGATGCACCAGCGCCCATGAATTTTATATCACAAAATGAAATACACTAAATTTGATAAAGAATGCAGTGTTCATAATGCAAAGCTAACTCACAACCAAAATCATAATTAAAACTCCAAATATCAAAATCATAATTAAAACTCCAATTTTCAAAACCAAAATCGAGATTAAAATTCCAAATTCTAAACCCAAAATCATAACTAAAAATTTCTCTTATCAATATGTAGGAACTTATAAATTATAATTACTTTGTTTCAAATAAGAGCAATCGATGATTTGCTGAAAAAGTTTAAATTTACGAACATTAACTGAAAACTGCATTTCAGTAGGGATGGGGTGAAAATCCTGCCAGAGATCATATCCATAAGCCAGCTGGCCAATAAATCTCATAAATTGGAGGTTACTTTGGTTTTGTATCCCCTTGGAAAAGGGGGAGGGGGGAGTCACCATTCACTGACCGATAGGACATAATATTAACCAGAGTTAATATAATTTTTATCAATTTTCTTCCAGGAAGGTCACCCCCCCCCCCTCTCGGTGATCCGCGATATGTAAAGAAATGCTTAAGTTGATCCGTGAGCAACAAAACTTTGAGAAACATTGGGTTATAGATATAGGCATAGTGTTAAAATTTCGGCAAGAATGTGATTATAACCGAGTTCAACTGCATAGAATTAAAAAAAAAAAATGAAAATCTTTAAAAATCACAGGCATTGTATGTTCATAACATTAAAAAAATGTATAGTGTTAACAAGAAAGACAGTATTTTGACATACCACATGTTCAAGCATTCTTTTCTTTCTTTTATTTCAGCTGTGAAATTTTACTACTAACTTCCTCGGCAAAAAGCAAATTATTTTCTTGCAATGTAATCATTTTGTAACAATCAGTGATATTGTTCTGCGTTGATGAACTGGGTTGTCCAAAACATTCTTGTTTTTTTTCTGTATTTTTAGTTGAAAATGTAGCAGCAGAAGCGAACAGGTTTAGAGGAGCACCAACCTCAGCAACTTTACAGTGTTTACCTTCGTGTTTTTGCCGATCATGCTCCTTCCTATAGTCACCATTGAACTGTCCTCCACAAATTTTTCCATCGTTCAAAGGTTCAAGACAGTTGAATTTTATTCTAACTCTTGTCTTTTTCTCTAGGCATTATGAAAAAATATTCCCCCTCCCCCTTAAGCACATCCCTGCTCTCGTCACATGTGCCTCTACTCCACAGTAAAATATTTCTCCTCTTCTCCAATGCGGTTGGAGATATCAGCACAGTCTCTAAATTTTTTAATACTATCTCGTATAGTAAGAAAATAAAATGTTCAAAATAAATTTATATTTACAAACTATTTTCCGATTTTTAGGTAAAAATTTAGTAGGAGATGATCAAAATGAGATCCTTACATAACAACGTTATATTCATTTTCTGGCCATGAAAATGATTTGATTGGGATACCATAGCTGTTAAGATCACAGGCAGCTATGAAGATACTAACTGAATAATCAGATTATATTAAAAAAATAGTTTTACTTACTTTCTTACAAATTAATCTTGATGTATCTGTATCCTTTTCCTGCTCAATCTAAACAAACACAGGAATCAGCTATTCTTAACATCATTCATTCGCAGCATTACCAAATATTTTGGTGCTTATTATGTTCCTTATTTTAATAATTATTAAATGCTTGATTAAAATCTAAAATATACTAAAAGATACATATTGAAATTTAGAAATTACTGCAGAAAGTATTAATTATTTTAAATGCTATATGTGCAATCGGAGACAAAGTTAGTAACATGTTTTGGGTTTTGGGGACACCACGATTATTTTTCCAGAAGGCACCAAAAATAAAGTAGTAAAAAAGGTACATTTATCACAGAAGATAGGTAGTAGGGATTTGCAGGCCCCGGAATTTGCCTACTTTGCTTATGGTAAAAAACTGCCTTGCATTAGACAAATGGAGTAGTGAATTTCGATCCTAACTGTTGCTCTTAGTGCTACTCAGGCATGCTTGACAAATATATAAAAATACATGAATAAATGCATAAAAATGCTTATAAATTAGTAACAAAATTTATCAGCAAGTATGTTCCCATGAAATTTTATTCGGAGTGCCGGGTATTTGGTGCAAGCTAATACCCTGCAATTTTCAAATTAACTTGAAATGTTGAAAATTGCTTGCTGTACATATAGCTCCAAGTACTATTAAGAAAATTTAGTAGGAGATGATCAAAATGAGATCCTTACATAACAACGTTATATTCATTTTCTGGCCATGAAAATGATTTGATTGGGATACCATAGCTGTTAAGATCACAAGCAGCTATGAAGATACTAACTGAATAATCAGATTATATTAAAAAAATAGTTTTACTTACTTTCTTACAAATTAATCTTGATGTATCTGTATCTTTTTCCTGCTCAATCTAAACAAACACAGGAATCAGCCATTCTTAACATCATTCATTCGCAGCATTACCAAATATTTTGGTGCTTATTATGCTCCTTATTTTAATAATTATTAAATGCTTGATTAAAATCTAAAATATACTAAAAGATACATATTGAAATTTAGAAATTACTGCAGAAAGTATTAATTATTTTAAATGCTATATGTGCAATCGGAGACAAAGTTAGTAACATGTTTTGGGGACACCACGATTATTTTTCCAGAAGGCACCAAAAATAAAGTAGTAAAAAAGGTACATTTATCACAGAAGATAGGTAGTAGGGTTTTGCAGGTCCCGGAATTTGCCTACTTTGCTTATGGTAAAAAACTGCCTTGCATTAGACAAATGGAGTAGTGGATTTCAATCCTAACTGTTGCTCTTAGTGCTACTCAGGCATGCTTGACAAATATATAAAAATACATGAATAAATGCATAAAAATGCTTATAAATTAGTAACAAAATTTATCAGCGAGTATGTTCCCATGAAATTTTATTCGGAGTGCCAGGTATTTGGTGCAAGCTAATACCCTGCAATTTTCAAATTAACTTGAAATGTTGAAAATTGCTTGCTGTACATATAGCTCCAAGTACTATTAAGAAAATTTCGATATGCCCACATTTACATTTTTTCACATGGAGGATTTTAGAAGTCATATGTCAATATATACAGTACAGGATCTATTATCCGGAATGCCTGGGACTTCAGGCATTCTGGATAAGGGTTTTTTCCGTAATTCGGAACACTTTTCCTAAAACTTACTGGAATGGTCTCAAATATCGTTATAGAAAATTATAATTCATTTTAAAAGCAAATGTATTAAATAAAGCTTTTTTACAATCTATATGAAAAATATACTTGGTTAACTAAAATGCCAATTACATGTATTAGTGTTTAAGAAAATTTTTGAAAGAAAAAAAAAATGTCTGAAAAAAGTTTTATTCAGATTTTAAACCCCTGTATCCTAGGGAAACAATTAAGCAATATGTTGTAAATCGGAAACACTTGTTTAAACGCCTGTGTCATTCCTTTGGCATTATCATAGCAGACCACCGTGAAAAAAATCAAAACAAGCTGTTTTAACATGGTTACAGTTTATTCATAACTAGCCGCCTTTGGCGACCAGCCTGTTCGCAACCCTTGAAAATGCTGATCGTGGCCACCAATTTAGACCGGAACCCAGTGGGGGAGGCATCCACAGGGAACGTACCCTCCTTCCCCTACCACCAACCTCTCGGACTTACGATCCCACATGTTTAACGGGATTGTACTCCGCGTGAACGCGGCTGCAGTTTTGGCAGTGGCGGGAATCGAACCCGGGCCTACCCAGTGAAATTCCCGCGCGCTAACCACTGGTGTAGTAAATTATTAGTCGAAATTATGAGTACTTTTTACTATGCGAGAATTTAAAAACCAAAAATCGTTTTCTTGAGCAAAAAGTGAGTTTTGTTTTAAAATCTTTAAAAAATATTAGAAATCGAAATTCAGATTTTAAATTGATATATTTTTACTCGAAATTCTCTGCCCTTTCCGATGGTGTGATTTGTTTTTTTCTACGACGTCTGGATCGTGGAGAAAAAAGGGCAAAAAACGGTCGAAATCGCATAAAACATTAAATAAATAAAAAAAAAATTAAAATTTTAAAAATCGGTTTTCACGTACCCTTCTTCCCCTACCACAAACCTCTCGGAAAGACTTGCAGTCCCACACGTTTAACGTGATCGTACTCCGCGTGAACACGGCTGCAGTTTTGGCAATGGCGGGAATCGAACCCGGGCCTACCGAGTGAAATTCCCGCGCGCTAACCACTGGGCTACCGTGCCATCCGCGACAATCTCCATAACTTTATTTTTATTCGGCAATTTTGGGAATCGAACCCGGGCCTACCAAGTGCAAATCCCGCGCACTAACCACTGGGGTACTTCACCCTGTTGGAAACTTGGTTCTGTTTTCGTCGCGATTCTCGTTATCGCGAGAACGTGTTTACATTTTTAGAATGGTTCTACCGTTCTCGTGAACGACTCGTGACGGGAACAGAACATGCCATTCATGCAAATCGCCATCTCGCCGCGCGCGCATTCTGATTTGCATATAGTGAGGGCGCTGCCGTCAACGGTTGTGTTCCGGAGCGTACCCATCACAGTGTATATATGATAGGACACATTCTCAGTTATTCAGAGACTTTACAGACCTTGACTGACCATGTAGTAGACGTGGGAGACTTTTCAGAGTTTAAGATCTTGTAGTTATGCAGACTTAAGACTCGACGTATAGTCAGATCGATCAGACGGTGATCGACGGTGAAAGACCTTGTATGGAAGGCAGACCTTGATCGGTAGAGAGTAGTCTAACTTCTAAAGCCATGACGTGTGACCTGATGATGGTGGCTTCATTAACGTGCACGGCATGTGTGGTACAGTAGCTGTTTTTTTCTACTTACCGATGTTATAGTAACTGAGAGTGTGTGCCTAGTCATAAAAACTGTTTAAAACCTTTTTCATGAGCTTGCTAGCTCATTGTATATAATTTTGCTTTGCAACGAATGTTACAGTGTTTTATTTTGTAACTTCATCTGATGCAATGGATCTCACAACAAATAAATTGTGTTTGTGTTTAACGAGCTTGTTTTCTTGAGAAAACACATCACTACTGCATATCATCTGCTACAAATTTTTCTTTACCAGCACTTCAGATATGGATATGGCCAAAACACTGCTAAATCTGCAAATGACTTTCAAATTTTCTAGTCTAGTCGCTCAGCTAACACAGCAATAGCAGCCGACATTTGGTTATGGGCCGTAGTATGTCAAGGCCATAACTTTTATCCGTGATAAAGCAGCAGTGAAGAGTTGTGAATTCCATCGACGGGGGCCGCGACCGGCGCCATTTGCATCAAGCAGAAAGGTAAACAACGCACTCTAGTCACAGTTAAAGACTATGGAGGTGAGCAACGGCATAGAAGCGTTAAACAGGGACAATTACGTCACCTGGCGTAATGAAATTTCATTTATCCTGAAAGGAGAAGGATGTTACGGCCACATCAACCGTACTGCATTACCAGTCGACGAATCTACGTCACGCCGCGAGCGAGAGGAGTACATGCGCAGCAGCGACCGCGCACTTTCCATCCTGTTTCGAAATATCTCGGCGGAGTACAGAGAACTGCTCGACATCGACGACAGCCCGGCGGATGCGTGGGAGAAGTTGGAGGCGCATTTTGAGGCCCCAACGCGCGCCAATTTAGTTCATCTGTTGGACGAGTTTTTCAGTCTACGCCCGGAAATCGAGGAGCCCATCGACATATTCTGTACGAGGATAAGGAAAGCTGTCACCAAGCTCAAGAACGTGAATCACCCCGTGGAGGATGTGTACGTGGCATTCCAAGCCATCCGGTATCTCCCAGCCCAGTACCAGAGTATCATCCAAATCATTTATCGCTGGAGCGATACTGATTTTAAATTGGATAAAATTCAGAAAGAACTGTCCTTGGAGGAGGGCAGGATTAGACAGTTGAGGAAGGATCATGACAATAATAATGTAAGTTCCAATTCATCTGTATATTTTTCAAATGTTAACGCTAAATGCAAAAATGTTACCAAAGTTAAAAAGTCTATTAAGGTCATAGGACCATGTTTTATGTGTAATAAAAATGGTCATGTAAAGGCACAATGCCCAAAATTGAAAAAGATGACTAGCTCTAGTATTATTGAAGTATTTTCAAATATAAATGTAGAAGCTAATATTGTTGATAATCCTGACAATAGGCTCAGCTGGGTGATTGACACCGCTGCTACGCGACACTTTTGTAATGATGTTAAAATGTTTTCAAAATTTGATAAATGTAAGGATACATCTATGTCGCTAGCAGTGGGTGATATGGAAAGCCCAGTTGAGGCTATTGGAACGGTGAACATGTATGTTAAATTTAAAGATCATACAAATAATATTGTGCTACAAAATGTTATGTATTCACCAAAATTACGGCGTAACTTGTTGGCCGCATCTGTATTAGAAGAGCAGGGCTATTCTTTTAGTGCAGCCAAAGGTGTTCTATGGTTTAAGACTCCTGAGGGAGAAAATTTCTTTTACGCTAAACGTAAAGAAGGATTGTATTTCTTAAAACCACAGTACTCAACTAAAAGTTTAAATAGTAGTGTTGAGGGCCGTAAAGGAGATCAGGATAGGGACAAAAATTCTAAACAGGTTAGAAAAACCCCTGCAACAAATAGTCAAAGTCAAAACAAAATTAGGCCTAACTTGAATAAAAGGAAAAACAAATCTGATTTAAAATCAAAGTCAAATAAAATTAGTGGTTCAACAGTTGAAATTCTGAACAAAACTGAATTATGGCATAGAAGATATGGCCATATTAACTCAGACTACTTGCACCAAACAAGTAAAGTTTCCGCGGCAAACGGACTCCCAAAATTAAAATATGCAAAAGTAAATTGCATTCATTGCAAACTTGCAAAATCTAAGAGAGTTTCGTACAAACCAATAGGCAGGATTAGATCTACAGAACCTTTGCAATTACTGCACATGGACGTTTGTGGTCCAATGCCTGTAGCTTCATTGGGGGGAAACAAATACTTCTTGACTATTACAGACGATTTTAGCCGCAAGGTGTTTGTTTTTATTTTAAAACAAAAATCAGATGTGTTCAAAGTTTTTCAGGATTTTCAAGCTTGTCAGGAGAGACAATTAGGCAAAAAGATTTTGTGCATCCGTACTGATAACGGCATGGAATTTTGTCACGGTCAATTTAAAGCTTTTTTGAAAAAGTTAGGGATTAAGCATGAACGATCTAACACTTATACACCCGAACAAAACGGGGTATCTGAAAGATTCAACCTGACAGCGTTAGATTGTGTCAAGGCAATGCTTAATCAAAGCAAAGTTGGTGACAAAATGTGGGCAGAGGCAATCCTATGTTTTACTTATACAAAGAACAGGATTTGCCATAAATTTAAAGTTAAAACTCCACACGAATTGTACTATGGGAGGAAGCCTGCTGTATCCCATCTCAGAGTTTTTGGATGTAAGGCTTATGCTGGTATAGCAAAACAGCTTAGGAAGAAGCTAGACCTAAGAGCTCAACTGGGAGTTATGGTAGGATATGCGGAAAATACCAGGGGCTATAGAATTCTTCTTGTGAAAGAAGGAAAAATATTAGAAATAAGCAATGTCCGTTTTGAGGAGATGGAAGCAGCGGAAGGCGTCCTGGACCCCATTCGACCTAGAAACTTCACCCAAAAGAAATCGGGTTTTACTCGAACATCAGATTCAGGATCGGGATGTTTGGATAGTGAGTCAGAGGAAGAAGCAGGTGAGAGCCATGACACTAGTCATACTAGTGAGGAAGAGGACTCTCCTGCTGATTCCGATCTGACCCCCTGTTCAAACATAGATTGGGAAAGGAAAGCTGTACCCAGGCCTGATGGAACTCGAACTGATGTTTACTACTCAGTGAGGGGTGATAAACATAGGCTGAGAAGTCATAATGATGTTAAAAAATTCTGTGCTAAGGCTAACATACATTATGACCAAAATTTGTTTAACTTCAGAGAAAAGAGGGATATCAAATCCAGGCCAGAGGCAAGCAACATAGAAATAATAGGTGATATTGATCATGTAGTTTCTTTGCTAAAGGGAGAATTTGATATCAAATCTCTAGGGAAGGTCCAAAAACTGTTAGGTGTGGAATTTGCTGAAATCAATAACAAAATTTTTATACATCATAGGCAGTACATTAATAAGATTTGCCAAATGTTTGAGGAATTTTTAGCATTAAATTTTTGTAATCAAATTTCCAAAAACAAAAATGATTAAATTTGTAACTTCTAAATTTTTTTTTTCTTTCTTTTACAAAATATGGTTAGGATATCGTATATTTTACTCCTCCCTCTGTGATGCAGATAATTGTATCTAGAGTATATATATGTGTATTGTTTACAATGAACTTTCTAAAATTTTTCACATTACACTGAATGTATATATATATCCATGTTTTCAATTCCCGCATAAGACAGTTATGCTTATGTGTATTATTTTGTGTGTTTACTCCTTGTTATCATACACTTGGCTATGATTCATTGATGACAAACCACTTATTTAAATTTGAATACAACACAGAAAGAAAAAAAAAAAATCTTTCATTATCTGTGTCATTGCTATTAGTATTAATTATGTATACTGGTCTTGGACAGAGATAATGAACAGCCATAATTGAATTTAATATTTATAGTAAATTTTTAATCTTAAATGTTAAATTTAATAGTTATACATGAAATTTTCTACACAAATTGAATTTGATATTTATAGTGAAATTTTTTTAATCTTAAATGTTAAATTTAATAATTATACATAAAGTTTTCTACATAATTGAATTTGATATTTATAGTGAAATTTTTAATCTTAAATGTTAAATTTAATAATTATACATAAAATTTTCTACATAATTGAATTTGATATTTATAGTGAAATTTTTTAATCTTAAATGTTAAATTTAATAGTTATACATGAAATTTTCTACAAATTGAATTTAATATTTATAGTAAATTTTTTTTTATCTTAAATGTTAAATTTAATAACTATACATAAAATTTTCTACATAATTGAATTTGATATTTATAGTAAAATTTTTTAATCTTAAATGTTAAATTTAATAATTATACATAAAATTTTCTACATAATTGAATTTGATATTTATAGTGAAATTTTTTAATCTTAAATGTTAAATTTAATAATTATACATAAAATTTTCTACACAAATTGAATTTGATATTTATAGTAAAATTTTTAATCTTAAATGTTAAATTTAAATTATCATACTTAAATTTCTTGAAACTTAAATTTTGACTTAAATTAAATTTTTTGGAACTTAGTGTTTCAATGATATCTAAATTTTTCTTTCAATGATAAATTTTTTTTGCTTAACATGAAAAGTAATATATATACTTTATGTTTTTGCTGGATACTAAAGAACTTGACATTTTTGCTGTTATGTTTTTTAGAATAATTTCATTGATTGATAGCACGTGCGCCGAGATTTGGGGTTTTGCATGAGGGGGCCGATTGTTGGAAACTTGGTTCTGTTTTCGTCGCGATTCTCGTTATCGCGAGAACGTGTTTACATTTTTAGAATGGTTCTACCGTTCTCGTGAACGACTCGTGACGGGAACAGAACATGCCATTCATGCAAATCGCCATCTCGCCGCGCGCGCATTCTGATTTGCATATAGTGAGGGCGCTGCCGTCAACGGTTGTGTTCCGGAGCGTACCCATCACAGTGTATATATGATAGGACACATTCTCAGTTATTCAGAGACTTTACAGACCTTGACTGACCATGTAGTAGACGTGGGAGACTTTTCAGAGTTTAAGATCTTGTAGTTATGCAGACTTAAGACTCGACGTATAGTCAGATCGATCAGACGGTGATCGACGGTGAAAGACCTTGTATGGAAGGCAGACCTTGATCGGTAGAGAGTAGTCTAACTTCTAAAGCCATGACGTGTGACCTGATGATGGTGGCTTCATTAACGTGCACGGCATGTGTGGTACAGTAGCTGTTTTTTTCTACTTACCGATGTTATAGTAACTGAGAGTGTGTGCCTAGTCATAAAAACTGTTTAAAACCTTTTTCATGAGCTTGCTAGCTCATTGTATATAATTTTGCTTTGCAACGAATGTTACAGTGTTTTATTTTGTAACTTCATCTGATGCAATGGATCTCACAACAAATAAATTGTGTTTGTGTTTAACGAGCTTGTTTTCTTGAGAAAACACATCACTACTGCATATCATCTGCTACAAATTTTTCTTTACCAGCACTTCAGATATGGATATGGCCAAAACACTGCTAAATCTGCAAATGACTTTCAAATTTTCTAGTCTAGTCGCTCAGCTAACACAGCAATAGCAGCCGACACACCCTCCGCGATATTCTTCATAACTTATTTTTTATTCACCCAATTTAGACCGGAACCAAGTGGGAGAAGCATCCACAGGGACCGTACCCTTCTTCCCCTACCACCAACCTCTCGGAAGGACTTACAGACCCACATGTTTAACGTGATCGTACTCCGCGTAAACACGGCGGCAATTTTGGGAATCGAACCCGGGCCTACCGAGTGCAATTTCCGCGCGCTAACCATTGGGCTACTTTGCCCTATGCGACAATCTCCATAACTTTCTTTTTATTCATCCAATTTAGACCGTACCCTCCTTCCCCTACCACCAACTTCTCGGAAGGACTCACGGACCCACATGTTTAACGTGCTCGTACTCCGCGTAAACACGGCGGCAATTTTGGGAATCGAACCCGGGCCTACCGAGTGCAATTTCCGCGCGCTAACCATTGTTGGAAACTTGGTTCTGTTTTCGTCGCGATTCTCGTTATCGCGAGAACGTGTTTACATTTTTAGAATGGTTCTACCGTTCTCGTGAACGACTCGTGACGGGAACAGAACATGCCATTCATGCAAATCGCCATCTCGCCGCGCGCGCATTCTGATTTGCATATAGTGAGGGCGCTGCCGTCAACGGTTGTGTTCCGGAGCGTACCCATCACAGTGTATATATGATAGGACACATTCTCAGTTATTCAGAGACTTTACAGACCTTGACTGACCATGTAGTAGACGTGGGAGACTTTTCAGAGTTTAAGATCTTGTAGTTATGCAGACTTAAGACTCGACGTATAGTCAGATCGATCAGACGGTGATCGACGGTGAAAGACCTTGTATGGAAGGCAGACCTTGATCGGTAGAGAGTAGTCTAACTTCTAAAGCCATGACGTGTGACCTGATGATGGTGGCTTCATTAACGTGCACGGCATGTGTGGTACAGTAGCTGTTTTTTCTACTTACCGATGTTAAAGTAACTGAGAGTGTGTGCCTAGTCATAAAAACTGTTTAAAACCTTTTCATGAGCTTGCTAGCTCATTGTATATAGTTTTGCTTTGCAACGAATGTTACAGTGTTTTATTTTGTAACTTCATCTGATGCAATGGATCTCACAACAAATAAATTGTGTTTGTGTTTAACGAGCTTGCTTTCTTGAGAAAACACATCACTACTGCATATCATCTGCTACAAATTTTTTTTCTACCAGCACTTCGGATAGGGCTATGACCAACACTGCTAAATCTGCAAATGACTTTCAAATTTTTCTAGTCAAGTCGCTCAGCTAACACAGCAATAGCCGCCGACATTTGGTTATGGGCCGTAGTATGTCAAGGCCATAACTTTTATCCGTGATAAAGCAGCAGTGAAGAGTTGTGAATTCCATCGACGGGGGCCGCGACCGGCGCCATTTGCATCAAGCAGAAAGGTAAACAACGCACTCTAGTCACAGTTAAAGACTATGGAGGTGAGCAACGGCATAGAAGCGTTAAACAGGGACAATTACGTCACCTGGCGTAATGAAATTTCATTTATCCTGAAAGGAGAAGGATGTTACGGCCACATCAACCGTACTGCATTACCAGTCGACGAATCTACGTCACGCCGCGAGCGAGAGGAGTACATGCGCAGTAGCGACCGCGCACTTTCCATCCTGTTTCGAAATATCTCGGCGGAGTACAGAGAACTGCTCGACATCGACGACAGCCCGGCGGATGCGTGGGAGAAGTTGGAGGCGCATTTTGAGGCCCCAACGCGCGCCAATCTAGTTCATCTGTTGGACGAGTTTTTCAGTCTACGCCCGGAAATCGAGGAGCCCATCGACATATTCTGTACGAGGATAAGGAAAGCTGTCACCAAGCTCAAGAACGTGAATCACCCCGTGGAGGATGTGTACGTGGCATTCCAAGCCATCCGGTATCTCCCAGCCCAGTACCAGAGTATCATTCAAATCATTTATCGCTGGAGCGATACTGATTTTAAATTGGATAAAATTCAGAAAGAACTGTCTTTGGAGGAGGGCAGGATTAGACAGTTGAGGAAGGATCATGACAATAATAATGTAAGTTCCAATTCATCTGTATATTTTTCAAATGTTAACGCTAAATGTAAAAATGTCACCAAAGTTAAAAAGTCTATTAAGGTCATAGGACCATGTTTTATGTGTAATAAAAATGGTCATGTAAAGGCACAATGCCCAAAATTGAAAAAGATGACTAGCTCTAGTATTATTGAAGTATTTTCAAATATAAATGTAGAAGCTAATATTGTTGATAATCCTGACAATAGGCTCAGCTGGGTGATTGACACCGCTGCTACGCGACACTTTTGTAATGATGTTAAAATGTTTTCAAAATTTGATAAATGTAAGGATACATCTATGTCGCTAGCAGTGGGTGATATGGAAAGCCCAGTTGAGGCTATTGGAACGGTGAACATGTATGTTAAATTTAAAGATCATACAAATAATATTGTGCTACAAAATGTTATGTATTCACCAAAATTACGGCGTAACTTGTTGGCCGCATCTGTATTAGAAGAGCAGGGCTATTCTTTTAGTGCAGCCAAAGGTGTTCTATGGTTTAAGACTCCTGAGGGAGAAAATTTCTTTTACGCTAAACGTAAAGAAGGATTGTATTTCTTAAAACCACAGTACTCAACTAAAAGTTTAAATAGTAGTGTTGAGGGCCGTAAAGGAGATCAGGATAGGGACAAAAATTCTAAACAGGTTAGAAAAACCCCTGCAACAAATAGTCAAAGTCAAAACAAAATTAGGCCTAACTTGAATAAAAGGAAAAACAAATCTGATTTAAAATCAAAGTCAAATAAAATTAGTGGTTCAACAGTTGAAATTCTGAACAAAACTGAATTATGGCATAGAAGATATGGCCATATTAACTCAGACTACTTGCACCAAACAAGTAAAGTTTCCGCGGCAAACGGACTCCCAAAATTAAAATATGCAAAAGTAAATTGCATTCATTGCAAACTTGCAAAATCTAAGAGAGTTTCGTACAAACCAATAGGCAGGATTAGATCTACAGAACCTTTGCAATTACTGCACATGGACGTTTGTGGTCCAATGCCTGTAGCTTCATTGGGGGGAAACAAATACTTCTTGACTATTACAGACGATTTTAGCCGCAAGGTGTTTGTTTTTATTTTAAAACAAAAATCAGATGTGTTCAAAGTTTTTCAGGATTTTCAAGCTTGTCAGGAGAGACAATTAGGCAAAAAGATTTTGTGCATCCGTACTGATAACGGCATGGAATTTTGTCACGGTCAATTTAAAGCTTTTTTGAAAAAGTTAGGGATTAAGCATGAACGATCTAACACTTATACACCCGAACAAAACGGGGTATCTGAAAGATTCAACCTGACAGCGTTAGATTGTGTCAAGGCAATGCTTAATCAAAGCAAAGTTGGTGACAAAATGTGGGCAGAGGCAATCCTATGTTTTACTTATACAAAGAACAGGATTTGCCATAAATTTAAAGTTAAAACTCCACACGAATTGTACTATGGGAAGAAGCCTGCTGTATCCCATCTCAGAGTTTTTGGATGTAAGGCTTATGCTGGTATAGCAAAACAGCTTAGGAAGAAGCTAGACCTAAGAGCTCAACTGGGAGTTATGGTAGGATATGCGGAAAATACCAGGGGCTATAGAATTCTTCTTGTGAAAGAAGGAAAAATATTAGAAATAAGCAATGTCCGTTTTGAGGAGATGGAAGCAGCGGAAGGCGTCCTGGACCCCATTCGACCTAGAAACTTCACCCAAAAGAAATCGGGTTTTACTCGAACATCAGATTCAGGATCGGGATGTTTGGATAGTGAGTCAGAGGAAGAAGCAGGTGAGAGCCATGACACTAGTCATACTAGTGAGGAAGAGGACTCTCCTGCTGATTCCGATCTGACCCCCTGTTCAAACATAGATTGGGAAAGGAAAGCTGTACCCAGGCCTGATGGAACTCGAACTGATGTTTACTACTCAGTGAGGGGTGATAAACATAGGCTGAGAAGTCATAATGATGTTAAAAAATTCTGTGCTAAGGCTAACATACATTATGACCAAAATTTGTTTAACTTCAGAGAAAAGAGGGATATCAAATCCAGGCCAGAGGCAAGCAACATAGAAATAATAGGTGATATTGATCATGTAGTTTCTTTGCTAAAGGGAGAATTTGATATCAAATCTCTAGGGAAGGTCCAAAAACTGTTAGGTGTGGAATTTGCTGAAATCAATAACAAAATTTTTATACATCATAGGCAGTACATTAATAAGATTTGCCAAATGTTTGAGGAATTTTTAGCATTAAATTTTTGTAATCAAATTTCCAAAAACAAAAATGATTAAATTTGTAACTTCTAAATTTTTTTTCTTTCTTTTACAAAATATGGTTAGGATATCGTATAATTTACTCCTCCCTCTGTGATGCAGATAATTGTATCTAGAGTATATATATGTGTATTGTTTACAATGAACTTTCTAAAATTTTTCACATTACACTGAATGTATATATATATCCATGTTTTCAATTCCCGCATAAGACAGTTATGCTTATGTGTATTATCTTTGTGTGTTTACTCCTTGTTATCATACACTTGGTTATGATTCATTGAAGACAAACCACTTCTTTAAATTTATATATGAATACAATACAGAAAGAAAAATCTTTTCATTATCTGTGTCACTGCTATTAGTATTAATTATGTATACTGGTCTTGGACAGAGATAATGAACAGCCATAATTGAATTTGATATTTATAGTAAAATTTTTAATCTTAAATGTTAAATTTAATAATTATACATAAAATTTTCTACATAATTGAATTTGATATTTATAGTAAAATTTTTAATCTTAAATGTTAAATTTAATAATTATACATGAAATTTTCTACACAAATTGAATTTGATATTTATAGTAAAGTTTTTAATCTTAAATGTTAAATTTAATAATTATACATGAAATTTACTACACAAATTGAATTTGATATTTATAGTAAAATTTTTAATCTTAAATGTTAAATTTAATAATTATACATGAAATTTTCTACATAATTGAATTTGATATTTATAGTAAAATTTTTAATCTTAAATGTTAAATTTAATAATTATACATAAAATTTTCTACACAAATTAAATTTGATATTTATAGTGAAATTTTTAATCTTAAATGTTAAATTTAAATTCTTATACTTAAATTTCTTGAAAACTTAAATTTTGACTTAAATTAAATTTTTGGAACTTAGTGTTTCAATGATATCTAAAATTTTCTTTCAATGATAAATTTTTTTTTGCTTAACATGAAAAGTAATATATATACTTTATGTTTTTGCTGGATACTAAAGAACTTGACATTTTTGCTGTTATGTTTTTTAGAATAATTTCATTGATTGATAGCACGTGCGCCGAGATTTGGGGTTTTGCATGAGGGGGCCGATTGTTGGAAACTTGGTTCTGTTTTCGTCGCGATTCTCGTTATCGCGAGAACGTGTTTACATTTTTAGAATGGTTCTACCGTTCTCGTGAACGACTCGTGACGGGAACAGAACATGCCATTCATGCAAATCGCCATCTCGCCGCGCGCGCATTCTGATTTGCATATAGTGAGGGCGCTGCCGTCAACGGTTGTGTTCCGGAGCGTACCCATCACAGTGTATATATGATAGGACACATTCTCAGTTATTCAGAGACTTTACAGACCTTGACTGACCATGTAGTAGACGTGGGAGACTTTTCAGAGTTTAAGATCTTGTAGTTATGCAGACTTAAGACTCGACGTATAGTCAGATCGATCAGACGGTGATCGACGGTGAAAGACCTTGTATGGAAGGCAGACCTTGATCGGTAGAGAGTAGTCTAACTTCTAAAGCCATGACGTGTGACCTGATGATGGTGGCTTCATTAACGTGCACGGCATGTGTGGTACAGTAGCTGTTTTTTCTACTTACCGATGTTAAAGTAACTGAGAGTGTGTGCCTAGTCATAAAAACTGTTTAAAACCTTTTCATGAGCTTGCTAGCTCATTGTATATAGTTTTGCTTTGCAACGAATGTTACAGTGTTTTATTTTGTAACTTCATCTGATGCAATGGATCTCACAACAAATAAATTGTGTTTGTGTTTAACGAGCTTGCTTTCTTGAGAAAACACATCACTACTGCATATCATCTGCTACAAATTTTTTTTCTACCAGCACTTCGGATAGGGCTATGACCAACACTGCTAAATCTGCAAATGACTTTCAAATTTTTCTAGTCAAGTCGCTCAGCTAACACAGCAATAGCCGCCGACAACCATTGGGCTACTTTGCCCTACGCGACAATCTCCATAACTTTCTTTTTATTCATCCAATTTAGACCGTACCCTCCTTCCCCTACCACCAACTTCTCGGAAGGACTCACGGACCCACATGTTTAACGTGCTCGTACTCCGCGTAAACACGGCGGCCATTTTGGGAATCGAACCCGGGCCTGGTAACTGGTTGGACGGCCAGGATGTCCCACCCAATTTAGACCGGAACCCAGTGGGGGAGGCATCCACAGGGAACGTACCCTCCTTCCCCTACCACCAACCTCTCGGAAAAACATACGGACCCATATGTTTAACGTGATCGTACTCCATGTCAGTGGCGGAAATCGAACCCGGGCCTACCGCGTGCAATTCCCGCGCGCTAACCACTGGGCTACTTCGCCCTCCGCGACAATCTCCATAACTTTCTTTTTATTCACCCAATTTAGACCGTACCCTCCTTCCCCTACCACCAACCTCTTGGAAGGACTCACGAACCCACATGTTTAACGTGATCGTACTCTGCGTGAACGTGGCGTAAGTTTTGGCAGTGGCGGGAATCGAACCCGGGCCTACTGAGTGCAATTCCCGCGCGCTAACCACTGGGCTGCCGCGCCCTCCGCGACAATCTCCATAACTTTCTACATATTCACCCAATTTAGACGGGAACCCAGTGGGGGAGGCATCCACAGGGGCCGTATCCTCCTTCCCCTACCACCAACCTCTCGGAAGGACTTACGGACCCACATATTTAACGTGATCGTATTCCACGTAAACACGGCGGCAGTTTTGGCAGTGGCGGGAATCGAACCCGGGCCTACCGCTAACTTCCCGCGCGCTAATTTGCAATTTAAAATGACCATATGCTTAATTCCATCATCCTCATTCCATTGTTTCATTGTTCCATCATTTAAAATATCCATAAAATTAAAATATCCAAAAGTTAAAATATACATTTAAAAAATCCAGATCGTCCCATCATTTAAAATATAAATATAATAATTTATATAGAGCAAAGGCGCTCTATTCAGAACTGTGACGTCACCTCCACCTTGACGTCCCCACCCACCACCTTCCCTGCTTCAGCGGGGGAGAAACGAAGCGGTACGCCGAGCGGAACGCCGAGAAATATAAAATCATGACGTCTTTAAAATTGCCATCCTGAAGGCAATTTTCATTATTTCTGGACCAGATTGGACTTGTAAGAATGCCAGATGTTTGACCTTTCTGAAAATGTAAATTATTAGTCGAAATTATGAGTACTTTTCACGATGCGAGAATTTAAAAACCAAAAATCGTTTTCTTGAGCAAAAAGTGACTTTTGTTTTAAAATCTTTAAAAAATATTAGAAATCGAAATTCAGATTTGAAATTGATATATTTTTACTCGAAATTCTCTGCTCTTTCCGATGGTGTAATTTGTTTTTTTCTACGATGTCTGGATCGTGGAGAAAAAAGGGCAAAAAACGGTCGAAATCGCATAAAACATTAAATAAATAAAAAAATAATTAAAATTTTAAAAATCGGTTTTCACGTGTCCCCTTCCCTCCCCCCCGGGTCTCCGATTGCCAAATTTCGTAGCTCTCCGACGCGCGGTCGCGAAACGTATAGTGTATAAGACAGACACACAGACACACAGACATTGCCTTTTATTATATAGATCAGTGCGTACAGTTAACAAAACGGTTAACTGGAAATGCCAAAAGTTAATTTTTATGTTAAGAATTTCAAAAATATGTGAAAATGAAATCCATAAATTGAAAATTATAAACTTACTAGTACATGAGAAAAAAAATTAAAATCTCTGCAAATTTCTTTAGATTCCGTAGCTTTTTCCAAAAACCCCAGTCACTTTGCACTGAAAAACGTTATGACATCACTTTACCACTACGAAGTCATCGAGGCATCAAACGAACGTGCACCCATTCAAAAAAGGGAAATATGTTTTTTTTCCCTAAAAACATAAGTTTTTTATATCGTTTTACAAACAAACTGTTTTGTCATTCGTCGAAAGTATGTTTATCCGACATGGAACAAATATATCCACCATGGAGGTAGCGTTCACTTTTACCTCCATGATACTTGTAGTTTTTTTAAATATTTTCCATTTTTTCAATCTGTTTCCATCCACTAATATTTTTATATTTTTTGGGCTTTTTATGCTGGGATATTATTTTTAAACATATTGTTGATGAAATTGAGATATATGTTTAGGATAACGAAATTAAATTTTTTTATTTATTCAGGCATTTAGAATTATAAGGCTTATTAGAAATACATTTGAAAAGCATAAATTAGAATTTGATATATTTGCACCCATAGTTGAATCTCTCATTTCAATTAAAAATGAACATCCTTCTCATCTTAATTTTATTAAAAGTACTTTAAAATATTTTGAAACATATGAACAAAGGTGCTTCTGCTAAAATATTAGATGAATATGTTGAGGGCCCACTTTAGTTGAAATGTTCCAAAAAAAGACTTCTAATAACTACCCTGAATAATCAACTTTTTTCAGACATTTTTTTATTTCAAAAATTTCTTAATCCCTAAATTTGATACTATAATTATATGTAATTTGCATTTTAGTTAACCAAGTATATCTTTTCATATGGATTGTAAAAAATCTGTATTTAATACATGTTTTTAAAATGAATTATAATTGTCTTTAGACCATTCCAGTAAGTTTTAGAAAAGTGTTCCGAATTACGTAGAAACCCCTTAACCAGAATTCATAATAAGATTTAAATCCAAATGAACGCAATAATAAGATTTAAATCCAAAAAATTAATATTATTACCAATATTAGGAATTAATTCCAAATTGTCTGGATAGAAATCTATATCTATGACATAATTTTCAGTATATACTCATACCTGCCAACTTTTACGAATTTTTCATGATTTTTACGAAAATTCTCTTGTTTTGCGATTTTACGTGTGTAATCGATTTCTTTATGATTTTTAATATTTTTTACTAATTATGCCTAAAAATTGCGCCAATTTGCCGATTTATCACCAAATTTATATTTTTGCACCAAAATGTCGCCAAGCATTTGGATTGCTTATCACACGAGAACGCAGACGTTCTCGTGTGACAAGCAATCCAAATGAACACAGACAATGGACGCGGCAATGAACGCGGACGTTCTCGTGTGACAAGCTCTATTTATTCTGGTACTTCCAACATGCAGCGTTCAAGAAACGGACGGCAGACAAAGCTCGTCTTTCTAACCCGGAAGTGGAGGCATAAAATCCCCCACAGAAAAGGAATAAAAAATAAGTGGTACATTTTTGTCTCCGTAATCACCGTGATGTATGTCATCATATATGTCATTAATACATATGTTGTCATTGGACTCAAAGGGGCAACAGAAGAAAAAACTTTGCGCAGCATTTGAAAATCTTTGTTTTACTTTTACCCCTTTTTGTTGAGAATCCAAAATTATCAGTTTGCATCCATTTTCTTCTAACGATTTCATATCAGAACAATAGACCTAATTTATTTTTATAGTGCGAGTAAAAATAAAGAATTATTTTACTAAACAAATTATATTTTGCTTAAATTATAAGATGCGCAATTCAGTCTTTTCTTTTCGGGCTTTGCTGAGAGTACACAATTGCCTTTTTCCATCCATCTCCATCCCCTTATTATTACACATTAACTTTACTAAACTAGCTTATTTTCATATTTTAGTTGATTATAAAGGTCACCTTTTTAATTATTTTCATATAGATAGTGATTTTTTTTTTTCTTCTCTGCAGCCGTTGCCGAGAGAACGCTATTATCCTTTTCCATCGATCTCCATCTCCCTATTGTTGCACATTAACTTGACTAAACTAACTTATTTTCATATTTTGGTTCATTATAAAGGCAAATTTTTTTAATTATTTTCACATAAATTATACGATCGTGAAATTCATTTTTTTTTTCGCGGGCATTTCCGAGATTACGCAATTATCCTTTCCCATCGATCTCCTTCTCCCTATTGTTGCACATTAACTGAACTAAACTAGCTTATTTTCATAGTTTGGTTGATTATAAAAGTTATTTTTTTAATTATGTTCATGTAAATAGTACTGTCATGAAATTCAATTTTTTTTCTATCTAAAGCCTTTTCTGCCACATTTTTATGAAAAAATATGCTTGAACAAAATAAACATTTTCTTTAAAATATTCTGCCACCAAATTTTATTTATGTGTAGACACTAGACAATGCACATTTTAATAATACATGATAATTTTATGAATGTGTTTAAATATATACTGTAGTTTAAGAACAAAAAATTTGTGTCTTCCCCATTGTAAAAAATTTGTTTTTTGTGAAATTAAGTTCATAAATCCTGACTATTGTAATGATTTAATTTCAACAAAACTGACAAAATAAAAGCATGAGTTATTATAGATAACAAAATCATAGTTTAGAATTAATATAAAGGAATACGTTAAAATTAAATTTGCCCATGTATTTAAACAACCCTGTTCTTAAATGCAATTGCCAAATTTGCATTTTCTAAATATAATAGAATTATATCATTTTTCATCATTACATGACGAATTATATCATCATTACATAACGTAACTTTGTCAAAATATTTTGAGAGATGGAGGATACAATGTAAATATGTGAAAATACAATGAAAATACAAATGAACATGAATACAACTGTTTCCAAAGAGATCTCAAAACAGTTGTGTGTTTCACATATTTGTGCATTATTTACATTGTGTCCTTTGAAAATCAGATTTATGTCGATTTGTTCTGTAAAACTCATTTTACGTGCTATTCTGATTTTTTTCAAAAATCTTCTGATTTTTTCTCCAAATAAGTTGGCAGGTATGTATACTAAGCAAATCAGATCATCAACATATCTGTATAATGTATAATCTATTGAAGTAAAAGACTGTTCATAATGATAAAGGTATAAATTAGCTAACATACTGCTACTGCAGCTGCCCTGTGGAACTCCTGAAACTTGTAAGTATAATTTATTTCCTTGAAAAATATAATTATTGAAAATCACAAAGTGGAGAAGTTTAGAAAAATTTATAAAATTGGTTTGAGTTGATAGATTAGTAATACAGTACAGAATCTATTATCCGGAATGCTTGGGGCTTCAGGCATTCTGGATATGGGGTTATTCCATAATTCGGAACACTTTTTCTAAAACAGTAAAACAGTTTTCTAAACAGCGTACAGTTAACAAAATGGTTAACTGGAAATGCCAAAAGTTAATTTTTATGTTAAGAATTTTAAAAATATGTGAAAATGAAATCCATAAATTGAAAATTATAAACTTACTAGTACACGAAAAAAAAAATTAAAAATTTCTGCAAATTTCTTTAGATTCTGTAGCTTTTTCCAAAAGTCCCAGTCACTTTGCAGTGAAAAACGTTATGATGTCACTTAACCACTACGAAATCATCGAGGCATCAAACCAAGGTGCACCCATTCTAAAAAAGAAAATATGTTTTTTTTTCTAAAAATATAAGTTTTTTATATCGTTTCACAAACAAACTGTTTTGTCATTCGTCGAAAGTATGTTTATCTGACATGGAACAAATATATCCACCATAGAGGTAGAGTTCACTTTTACCTCCATGATACTTGTAGTTTTTCCTCTACTTCTGGAAATATTTTTAGCAGCATTTCCTGTGTGATAAGTTGTGGATTCAGTCAGACCTTTGTTTATGTCAGGATCGCAAACAGTTGAAGTGAAAAAAATGTAAATTTCAACTCATTATTTTATAATATTAATATTGCTAATTAAGGCAAAAAATTATTTGGCGAGATTTTAAACAAAAAACCGCTATTTGGTGCAATTTTGGCAAATAATTGAGTATTGGCGCAGAATTTGGCATTATTTTGCCGCATTCCGGTTTGGGGAGAGTCCAGATATTGGAACGCAGGATAAGAGGTCACATACTGTAGTGTGTTATTGTATACAAATATAGCTTGCATACTGAAACCATAGAGAAAGATAGAAACCCATCGCATTCCTTAGGGTGTTTTGTTCTTTTAGGTACAATCAAGCCAGGATGCCAAAAATTATTACACATATAGCTCAGCTAGGGGCTCGGTAGCCCTGTGGTTAGCGCGCTGGAATTGCACTCGGTAGGCCCGGGTTCGATTCCAGCCACTGCTAAAACTGCCGCCGTGTTCACGTGGAGTACGATCACGTTAAACATGTGAGTCCGTAAGTCCTTCCGAGAGGTTGGTGGTAGGGGAGGGAGGGTACGGTCCTCATGAATGCCTCCCCCACTGGGTTCCGGTCTAAATTGGGTGGCACTTCCCAACCATCCAAACAGTTACCTTACACCTTTCTGGTAGGTCGGACGGTCTGGGTTTCAACAACAACAACATATAGCTCAGCTGCCATAAGCCTTAGGGTTGGTCGTGTGGTCTGGGCCTTCAACATATAGTTCAAGTCCGGCCGCTCAAACTGCTGCTCATGCCCTAGGGTGAGTCGGGGGGTCTGGGTATTCAACATATAACTCAGGTACTGAAACTACATATAAAAATTGAAAACACACAGATTTTCTCATAGGGTTGTGTTATGGATTGACTAGGCTAATATTTTATTAATTAGCATTCACATCAATTTTAGACATGTCTCTAATTTGCTCATATCTCAGCTTCTAATTGTGCAAGCTTAGCTTGAGCTACCAAAAGCAACTTTTCGCAGCAGTTGTCAGATTGCATGCTCCACCCAAGCACGGGCATGTGCAACAGAGCAGAGGTCGAAGGCGTGTTTATGCATTTCTTTTTAGACTATTGTCAGCATATTTCTTTTAGTATTTGATGCATGTGTTCCTTTGTCAAACATGTAGAATTATCAAATGTGTAAAATTGCTACAAATATTACTCATGTACTGAACCCACAGAGAAAAATAGAAACCCTTCACATTCTTTGGGGTGTTTTGTTCTTTTAGGTGCAATCAAGCCAGGATGCCAAAAATTACTACACATATAGCTCAGGTCCAGGGGCGCTGTAGCCCAGTGGTTAGTGTGCTGGAATTGCACTCGGTAGGCCCGGGTTCGATTCCCGCTACTGCCAAAATTACTGCCGTGTTCATGCAGAGTACGATCATTTTAAACATGTGGGTCCGTAAGGCCTTCCGAAAGTTTAGTGGTAGGGGAAGAAGAGTACTGTCCCTGTGGATGCCTCCGCCACTGGGTTCCGGTCTAAATTGCGTGGCACTTACCGGCCATCCAAATAGTTACCTTACTCCTTTCTGATAGGTCGGACTGTCTGGGTCTCAACAACAACATATGGCTCAGGTTCGCCTGCTTAAACTGCTGCTAATGCCCTAGGGTGAGTCTGGTGGTTTGGGCATTCAATATAGAGCTGAGGTACTGAAACTACATATAAAAATCGAAAACACACACACATTTTCTCATAGGGTTGTGTTATCGATTGGCTTGGCTAATATTTCTTTAATTAGCATTCACATCAATTTTAGACAACATACTATCTCAGTGTTATGAAATGCTTAAGAAAATTGAATGTCAGCTTTTATCCAATCTTTTATAGCATTATGCTTTGTATAAAGAAAAATATTCAATTTTTAGATTTTATATTTTTACTATAAATATGTCTATGTAATTACTATAAATATGTCTATGTTAAATGTAAAATAAATTTTTACATTATTCAAAATTTAGAAACATGCATGTTATATCCCTTTCGCGACGGTTGGCACACGGGCATGCCAGCTGTGAACTTGCATTCAAGAACGTACGGCATGCACTGGTGCCGGAGAGAACTTTACCCTAAACGCCGAGTGGCACGTATTGGTGTTTCTACGTGGAACGTTTTCATTTGAATTTATTTGTCTACTAGATGGCGTTAAATGCCCATGGAAGCAACTTAAATGTATTTTGTAGGTGCTTGACCTTGGCAGAAAGAGAATCCAATGAATTATTTCTCCATTTGGAGCGGGGAGGGGGCATGGTTCTGTAAAGTAAACAGACAGCTCACTTCTCGCAGCATAAACAATTTTATAATTGAGTTCCGGGTCTCGTTCTGATTTTAGCTTTTATTGATTTCGTTGTTGAATTAGAGGAATATAAGAGAGTATTTTTTTTTTTGAGTGGGGGGGGAGGGGGGGGTAAAGGAATGTGCGGCAATGAAATGATTAGGTTATTTATGTTCTCATGGAAAGGAAGGCTGGGATTTCGTTAATATATCCCCTCGAAAAGGTCCAGATATGGAATAAAAATATATAAATCGTCAGAATCAGAATGAGGCTATAAATGGAATTTCCTTGTGTATACTAGAAAGGACACAGGATTATCAAGCTCTGATGGTGGGTATGGAGAACGCGTTGTGAAAACATTTCTAAGTAAACTTTTAGGAAAAGGATATGCTTTATATTTGGATAAATTTTTTACCTCTCCTGTACTTGCAAAGTATTTGTTATCTAAGAATACGCATCTATGTGGTACAGTTTTAAAAAATCGGAAGGACATGCCAAAGAATTATCCATCTGTACCTAAAACATATATACACTAAAATTTTTAATATTTTGATAAAAGAAAATTTGTATAAAAAATATACATCAAATAGAAAATAAGTATTTCCTTTCTTCCTGAAAAAAGTAGAATGCTGTGTTGAACGGGTGATTTTTAGTGAATTTTTTTCGAGAGTAAGGCTTAGCGCAAAAAAATAGCCGTCTTTTGGGCACATTTCGGAAACTAAGCGCCTCGTCCTTTGGGCCACGGTAGTTTCGGAATGCCGCCGTCCCGAAAGGGATATTTAAAATGTGAAAAATATGCATCTATGTAATAATTTTGATAGCCATGGAAAGTTTTACTAAAAATTTAAAATTGCTTTTACTCCTATTATAACATATCCCAAAATGTGAAAATTCATTTTTTTAATTAATTTTCATACTTTTTCTTTGCAGTGTTTTAAAGATGAGAAAAGATATAGAGTCCGCTCAGATATTAAAATCTGAATGCCAACCGTTTCTAGACAAGGAGGTAAATTTCCATTAGTATTATAAATTTAGCCATTGTGCACATGCTTCATATTTACTACTTTACCAATTTCTAGTTTAAGGTTCAAACATTTTAAATTGTATCAAGATTGTGCACTCAAGTGGTGATGAACTGACAAAATTTATAGAAGATAATAAAATTGCTGAAACAAATAGTTTCGACAAATATAGGTTCAAAATATAACAATTAAGCTAGGATTGCATATGCACCAAAAGAGCAAGATTTTTTACTCTTCTGAAGAGAATCTACTACAAAATTTGCTACAATTTGGAAAATATTGGCGTTACAATTAAAAGTGTAAAAATGTATCATATTGTTTAGCACTAGTTGTCAAGTTATCTATCAAATACAGGGTTCATAGGGCATTAAATTGTTTTGTCATAATTCCGAAATATAAATGGAAACCAGCAACAGGAGGATCAATTCCGATATCGATTATCAGTTTCACAGATATATTGACATTTTTCCTATACAAATGATATTTGAGGACCGATAAACTAATTGCTCTGTTATGTTTTCTTTTTTTTAATACTCCAGTATTGAGAAAATGGGTTTTCTTTAACTGTCTTTCATCCTGAAGCAAAATGATGTGCAAAAAGATGATAAAATACAGAAATATTTCACTAGCCTTAAAGGATGCCATGAATGAGTGTCGAATCCTATGCATCTGCATAAAAGGGAAACTAAAGATCATTTTCAATAAAGTAATTTTTCAATTGTTTACCCAAACCCAGTCCCCTTCTCACATCACTTAAATTGAAATTTGAAACCCATTCTTTACCCATATTTTTGTGTACCAATGCATTTGAGGTGAATGTATTAATTTATTTTACAGATGATTTCCCTGATAACTAAAATTGAAATATGATGATGTACGTGGATGAAAAAACAGGGGAATTCCCCATTAATTTCGGACCTTGAAAGTGTAATAGAAAATCATACTATAAGGAGACTGCTTAAACTGAGTCGTTTTATAGAGAAACTGCTTTATAAGACTATCGCGTTTTATAAATATTACCTTAAGGCTGTCGCAATTTTTACTACACATTATATAGAATCCGCATTATGAGAGTATCACGATATAGAAGGGTTGACTGTAATATATTTTTTCTATTGTTTTTATATACCACAATTAAATGTTGTGCTTGCCTAAAGCAAAATCTCGCTGCACACCACTGATTTTATCATTTCATTTAAAAATCAATTCGGTAACCTTGTACGTTTATATATGTAACGTGTTACAATTTTGTTTTAAGTTTTTATAAAGAGTTAATTTTGTGGAAATATTTTATTTATTTTGGTTTTATGGCTGACAAGGGAGATAGTGTCTATCCAAATAATTTGTAAATAAACAAAGTATGTTTACTTTGTCTTGTAAAGCTAAGCATCAAGCAGGATTTTCAGGAGTGCCCACATCGGACGATATTCTATTGAAAATGGAACTTAACCCTTTCGCGACGGCGGCATTCCGGAGCTGTCGCGGCCCAAAAGATGGAGTGCTTCGCTTCCGAACTGGTCTCAAAGGACTGCAAATTTTTTGCGCTAAGCCTAACTCTAAAAAAAAATTCACTAAAAATCATCTATTCAACACAGAAATCTAATTTTTTCAGGAATGAAAGAAATATTTATTTTCTATTTGATGTATATTTTTCATACATATCTGAATACAAAATACTCGTTAGTTGCTCCCATTCTTTTATCCGAAATAAACGAATAATTTCACTGCCTCTAAAACCCAAACAAAAAAAAATACTCTCTTATATTCCTATGATTCACCAACGAAATCATAACGCTGAAATAAAAATAAAACCCGAAACTCAATTATAAAATTGTTGATGCTACGAGAATTGCTCTGTCTGTTTATATTACAAAATCATGTTTCACTGCTCCAAATGGCGAAATAATTCATTCGATCCTCATTCTGCCAAGGTCATGCCTCTGCAAAATACATTGAAGTTAGTTCCACGGGCATTTAATACCATCTAGTAGACAAATTAAAATATTCTGTGTGGAGGCACGCATGCGTGCCACACTCTGCTTACGGTAAAGTTTCCTCCGTCACGAGTGCGTGCCATCCGTCCTTGAATGCAAGTTCGCAGCTGGCACTTGGGGGTGCCAATCGTCGCGAAAGGGTTAAAATATGCATACAATTTATACTCGAGCCACAGCAAATCTTTGATAGACATGTCTAAGCTATAAGGAAGTGGTTGTTTTCTTAATAGTTAATAGGAAATTTGACTTGGAAAATTGCTAAATTATAGATGTTTTTATATTATAGGGTTGTTTCGATATTTTTCAGAGTTAAAAACTCGACATATGGAATTGATATTTTATAGCGAAGAAACTGCTGCACATATACTCTGTGAATGTGAGGTGTTCTCCGCCCACAGGTTCGAACACATGGGTCTACATGTAATTGAACCCTGGGAGTTCTATGACATTCCTGTCAAGTGCCTGCTTATTTTTGCTTCGGCTACTGATCTCTTTTCTTAAGTACCTTCGCTTTTTGGGGTAGTACAATAGACCTCTGGTCGATGTGCTGGGCTCTTCTGGATCCACACACCATCATGTCATTCATTCATTCAAGCTATGAGGAAGTGGTTGTTTTCTTAACCCTTTCGAGATGGCGGCATTCCGAAACTACCATGGCCCAAAGGACGAAGCGCTTCGTTTCCGAAATGTGCCCAACAGATGGCTATTTTTTTGCGCTAAGCCTAACTCTAAAAAAAAATTCACTAAAAATCACCCGTTCAACACAGCATTCTACTTTTTTCAGGAAGAAAGGAAATACTTATTTTCTATTTGATGTATATTTTTTATACAAATTTTCTTTTATCAAAATATTAAAAATTTTAGTGTATATATGTTTTAGGTACAGATGGATAATTCTTTGGCATGTCCTTCCGATTTTTTAAAACTGTACCACATACATGTGTATTCTTAGACAACAAATACTTTGCAAGTACAGGAGAGGTAAAAAATTTATCCAAATATAAAGTATATCCTTTTCCTAAAAGTTCATTTAGAAATGTTTTATCAACGCGTTCTCCATACCCACCATCAGAGCTTGATAATCCCGTGTCCTTTCCAGTATACACAAGGAAATTCCATTTATGGCCTCATTCCGATTCTGACGATTTATATATTTTTATTGCATATCTGGACCTTTTCGATGGGATATATTAACGAGATCCCAGCCTTCCTTTCCATGAGAACATAAATAACCTAATCATTTCATTGCCGCACATTCCTTTACCCCCCCTCCCCCACCCACTCAAAAAAAAAAAAACTCTCTTATATTCCTCTAAGTCAACAACGAAATCAATAAAAGACAAAATCAGAACGAGACCCGGAACTCAATTATAAAATTGTTGATGTTACGAGAAGTGCTCTGTTTACTTTACAGAACCATGTGTTTCACCGCTCCAAATGGAGAAATAATTCATTTGATTCTCCTTGTGCCAAGGTCAAACATCTACAAATTACATTTAAGTTGCTTCCACGGGCATTTAACGCCATCTAGTAGACAAATACATTCAAATTAAAACGTTCCATGTAGAAACACCAATACGTGCCAGTCGTCCTTTAGGGTAAAATTTCCTCCGGCCTGTGGGTGTGCCGTTCGTCCTTGAATGCAAGTTCGCAGCTGGCACGTGGGCGTGCCGTTCGTCGCGAAAGAGTTAATAGTTAATAGGAAATTTGACTTCAAATATCCTGATGTTTTAATTTATTCAATTTCACCTTACATTCTTTGATATTTATTTATTTGCTTCAATTTTTTTGTATAAATTAGAAGTAGCATAGTTGTTTATAATAAAGAAATTTACAAGTCTATGTATTAAGGGCAAGGTAAAAAATTCTTATGGAAACCAAATCAATCTTGAATGAAATTTACGAATATATATTTGAAATTGTTCTTGATTAAATTTTTATCAAATGAAAAAGTAAAGTTTGATAAGTGGTCTATTTATTTTCTTATATATTTTCCTTGATTTGTATATTCTAATTAAAATGGAATTTCCCTTGTATTTTGTTTTCCTGCATATAATTTTTGTATTACAAAACTGGGGGTTTCACTTCAATAAATTTGTTAATGTCATTAATTTACTTTAATTGTAATTCAGTTATTACCAAAAAGTTACTTAAAACAGTATTGCATACTTTTCAAACCGCAGCCTAGTACAGAGACACTGATAGCTATGGCAAAAAAAAAAATTATTTTCATAGGGGCTCGGGAGGCTTCATTTTTTTTTACCCACACCATCTGACCTGCCCAAATGTGTAAGGTATCTGTTTAAATGTCCGGGAAGTGTCATCCAATTTTGACCAGAAACCAGTAGGGGTAGCATCCACAGGGACTGTATCTTTAGGAAGAACTTACAGGCCCATATATTTAACGTTCCCGTACTTCGCATGAACACATAAACAGTTTGGACACAGCTGGGAATCGAACTTGGGTGATCCGAGTGCACTAACAACTGGACTGTTCCACAAACTGGATTTCTTTTTGCCTAAACCGTTTATAAAATTAGATCAATGACTTATAAAATATGGAGGGGTGCACATTTGTTGTATATGCCCAAAATATCTGGTGGCGGCTATGTTCAGGTCCTAAGTACTAGGTCCAGCTGTACTAAGGTATATTTATTGTAATAGACTAATTTCTGTTTATTGAAGTTTACTTTATAATATAAAAATTAATTTGAGTGTTTGTCACGTACTGTACAGTGACCATTTTGTCTAATGCTTTTGGAAAAAAATATATTTATTGCCCAATATTTTGTTTTAAATTAATTTTTTTATTTCTTACCTCATTTCGACAGCTGATAATCCGGCAGTCTTAAATGCAACCTAGCTAAAATATATATCATGACACTCCATATTTGTAAATTTTGGGCTCCTTTTTTCAGTCTCCGCAAATTATTTTTACATGACTGTTATCAAGACTGAACCATCTTCCTCAAAATTAAAAAACTATATAATCAAAGACTTGTTAAGTTACTTGCTTTTTAAAAAGCAGTGTAAAATGAATTAATTTTCAAATCTATTAAAATGAAATAAAAATGGAAAATTTACTGATACACATCTCTAACTATGTCTGAAAAGATTTGGCATGAAATTGCTATGATGTTTTTAAATAACAATCTCAGGATGCATATAATTTTTTTTTAAAATCATTGTGCATATAAATTTTTAGTGTAGTTTAAAAAAAAAAATTGACATTCTTACTTTCTTCGATTTACGCATTTTAGTTATCCCTGTACACAAAGCACAATTTTTAAATAATTTCTGAGCAAATATTTATGCACAATATTGTTAACATTCTAAGTACTCATTTGTTTAACGTAATATGAAGTAAGGGATATTTATATTTTGTTTTAAAGAAACATGTTATCAACATGGAATATTTAATACCTGCAATGGCAGCAAGAAAACTCGCTTTGCTATATGCCACAATAATGTAAATTTGTATGAGGACTGATATATTAAGTGCTACTATGCAGCCGGCTTCTATTTTATTAAAAATTAAACTCTTGAGAGAACTTTGCCTATAAAAATATTCCCAAAGTTCTAATCAGGCTCTCATTCAATATGTGATACTACAATCACATATTTTTATACATAACCCTGGGAAAAAAGGAAAGGTGTAATGTAAATTGAAATGTATACAATGTTTTTGATTTATGTAGATAGCTAGGCCTTTGCACAGACGGAATTGGGATTTTTTGGCTCCGTTGGGTTGTGTGCGCACTGACATGGTTTGTAAATATTCAGATATTTAATTGCAGCAAAATGTCAAAGTTGAGCTACAAATCTTTGAAAATTTATAGCCCTGTCAGGTGTGGCTCGCGCCGGGGTCCGGTCCTTGGACCACCCAGTTTGTAGAAAGCCCTCTGGTTCTTGTGTTTTAGTGGAGCGCATAAAAAATGAGCGCAGCTTCAAAAGCCAATGGTGTGAAGCATTTTTGGACCTCCTCTTTTTATTGCGCTTGGGAAACAGCAAATGGGAATCGGAGGACTTCCTCCCTGTATTTTTGTCGTTCCCCTTGTTTTAAAATTCTGAAGTTTTTTTAGAAATGTAAAATATAGTCGGTTGCTTTTCTGATCTCGAGAGTGTTAGAAACTTGGTTTTGTTTACGTCGCGATTCTCGTTTCGCGGGAGCGTGACGTCATTATTAAAATGATTATTCCGTTCTCGTGAACGAATCGCGATGTGGACAAAACTTGGCTGATCATGCAAATCACCTTTCTCGCCGCTCACGCATCCTGTTTTGCATATCCAGAGGGCGTTGCCGGCAACGGTTATGTTCCGGAACGCACCCATCTTCGGATATAAAGGCTAGACACTTTTCTGGTTTTAAGTGAGATCGCTTTGGTCATTAGACCGGTTAGTCATTCGATCGATATACTGATCGATGGAAGGATCTAGATCGGGCAGACGGATCTTCGTAAAGTCATGTTTCGATGTTGTCGAAAGTTACGATAAAGTGTTTATCGGTGAACGCGAATATTTAAACTAAACTTAGTAGTTTTGATGGTTCTCAGTTAAGGAGACCATGTTTCCCGTGTTGTGGACTTTATAGTGCTGATCCGGAAAGGTTAAAGTTTTTGCCATAGCGTGTGCCCAGCTAGTGGTGGCGTCAGAAAGTGCACGTGGTCACGTAAGTGTGAAATGCTTTTATTCCACTTACTTGTGTAAATAATACTTAAACCAGAAACGTGTCTAGGCATGGAACTTACACTGAAAAACCTTCATATGAGCTGTAGTGCTCATGTTTTGTAAATAGTATGCTTTGGTTTTTGCTTACCTGTTCTCATGATATATATTGTAAGCAAATACAATGGATTCACTCTTCAATAAAAGTGATTTTGATTTAAACTGGAACTGTTCTCATTTAACACTTCTACTGCTACTTGTATTCCTAGAACTACTATCTAACGTTTGTTATAGCTGCAACACTCTGTTTTAAATATTTCAACGAAGTTGTGTAACCAGAATTTCGTGGCTCATAGTTATTCTATCACCAGCTTCAGAAATTTAATTATACGTTAATTTTCAATATATAACTTATGGATATGATACATATTTCCGTCAAAGGTTACGGGCCAGTGCTCCCCATAACAACGTTAAAAATTTAGAAGTGTTAGTGTTCCAACGAATCCTGTCGACGGGGGCCGCGGACGGCGCCATTTGCATGTCGACGAAAGCGTAAACAAAAGGTCTGTTCAGCTCAGTTCCAAAAGGCCACCTTGCCATGGAGGCAAATAAAATTACTGCATTAACTAGAGACAATTACGTCACTTGGAGGAATGAAGTTTCATTCGCTCTTAAAGGAGAGGGCTGTTTCGGATTTGTAGACCGAACAGCGTTACCGGTGGATGAAAAAACGTCACGCCGTGATTATGAAGATCACATGCGCAGAAAGGACCACGCGTTAGCGATCCTGTTCCAGAATGTTTCATCTGATTTCTTGGAAAATTTAAAATTTGAAGATAGCAAAGCACGCACTGTCAGAGTCAATAAGTGTTGGCTGGGTTATGAAAGTACACAAGTCCAGTTTTAAAGAAAAACTTCGTTCACTTTATTTGGTGAAAAACACAACTCGGCATATTACACGTACCTGGTAATTTTCCATGCCGTAAAACATCAAAAATATACTATGTACAAAAGATTTTTAGTTGTAAATGACTAGACAGAGATTCCTTGAAGCATTTGGTAGTAAGTTAAGATACTACCTCTATCACTTGCGTGTATTTCAGCCACCATCACTTGGCAAAGGGAAACCAAAGGATAGAACATCAGGTAAATATTTAAAGCGGCTTCCGAACGTTTGTAAGTAAATTTAACGTTCAATACATGCTGGTCCAAACTGACCACATCTGCATCCGTTTCGACTATTCACCGTCGTCAAACGATATTCCGCAGTACTTCAGTCAAAAACATTTCTGTCTGCCTGCATCAGACCATCAGTGTCTATCTCGTCTGACTTCTTCAGACGTCTGATCTCGATCGAACCTTTCGACCTTTTCATTTGCTTCAAGAAACCTCTGCCCTATATCTCCGAGAATGGACAGTTCCGGAAACGACCCCGGATATGCAAATCAGATGCGTACGCATTGAGAACTGATTTGCATGAAACCTCATGTTGAAAAACGTCACGGTTCACGCCGGTGAACGGGAAGAGTCGTTCATATTAAATTTGCATAAACGCCCGTTCACGGGAACGTGAATCGCGATGTATTGATTATTTCCAACAATCGGCCCCCTCATGCAAATCCTTAAGTCTCAATGCATATGCAAAAGAAAACTTACTCTGAGAAACCAAGGTATATCAATAAACACCAAGGCCCCCAGTATCCTATCAAACATATAATGAAGGAAAAAATTTAAAGTATTATATCATTATTAAATTTAAAATAAAATGCATAAGTACTTATAGCATCTGAAAAATAGTTAAGTATTGTCGACAATATTGTAACAACAACATTTCACATCAAGTAGAAATTTATATACAACACAACTTCAATGCTTAAGTATCAGCATTCAAAAATTGAAATTTTAGTTTAAATTTAATTATAAGTATCCAAAATTTAAGTATAAGCACATTATCATATTAAACAAGTCAACTTTAAAGATTAAGATTTTGTATAAGCATAGAATTTAAGTTTACTTCAAATTTGAGTATAAACACTATAATTCAAAAAGCTTAAAAAAAATTTAGTCTATTAACACAATATAAGTATACATAATTAATACTATTAGACTGCATTGATATACCAAATATTTAAAAATACATGATGCAAGTAATTAGATAATAAAATTCCTTTATCAAAACTTTCAACACATACTTTTTACCAAGTTGAAAAATACAAAATTTTACACACATAAGCTATTATTTAGCATCATGCGGGTCATGGAAAATGGATGTATATACAAAGGTGTAAAGTGAAAAAGATTCAATATCATAAAAATTTATACTCAAGATATACTATCTTATATCAATGAGGTTTAAGATAAACAATAATGTATATATATGACATCTTTTTAAAAAAAATTCCCAAGTTGTAAATTCAATTTAGTATTTAAAATTTTCTTTAGACTAAACATTTAATCTCAAAAAGTTTTGATTTAGTTTTTAAAAATTTTATTACAAAATTTAAGTATTATTTCCTTAGTCATTGGTTTAGTAAAGTGATCTGCTAAGTTATCTTTACTATTTACAAATTTAACATTAAAAGATTCATTGACTATTAAATTTCTTAGGAAATGATATCTAACATCAATATGCTTAGTTCTATTGTTTTCAATTGGAGAGTTAGAAAAATTAATGGCTGCTTGGTTGTCGCTAAAAATAACACTGTTACTTTTATTAAAGTTTAACCCAAGTAAATGACATTCTTCTATTATGTTTTGTACCCATACCATTTCCTTAGCGGCTTCAGTTAGTGATACGTATTCAGCTTCCATTGTTGATAAGCTGACACACTTATGTTTAAAGGTACGCCAAGAAATAGGTACATTGTCAATAAAGAGTATCATGCCTCCAAGTGAAACACGGTCATCTCGGTTTGCAGCAAAGTCAGAATCTGAATAACAATTCAATTTTAACTCCTGAATGTTAGATAAATTCAACATATAGTTTTTAGTCTTTTCAACATATCCTAAAAGTCTTAACAATGCATCCCAATGCTTAATTCCAGGGTTTTCTTGAAATTGAGATAATATATTGATGGCGTAACAAATATCAGGTCTAGTCCTACTAGATATAAAAGCCAAACACCCAATTAAGCTCCTGTAAGGAAAACTTTGCATTTGCTTTATTTCTTCACTTGTCTTTGGACAATCTATTTTACTTAGAATATTCCCTTTAGAAATGGGAAGTGAAGTAACTGGATATTTATATTGTTGAAACATTTGACATACTTTATCTATATACTGACTTTGATGTATAAAAAATTTATTGTCACACTCTTTAAATTCCACGCCTAAAAGTTTTCTAATTTTTCCTAATACCTTGATATCAAATTCTATGCTAAGTAATGAAACAATGTGGTCTATGTCCCTTTGATATTTTGAGAAGAGAATTATGTCATCCACATAGACTAGCATAAGAACTTTGCTATTGTAAATATATGCACAATTACACCATTGAAGTTTTAAAAAATTTAATTCTTTTAATTTGGTGTCAAGTTCATTAAACCATTCTCTTCCACTTTGATGAAGACCGTAAATGGCTTTCTTCAACAAACAAACATAATCAGGCTGTTCCTGATTGACATAACCTTGAGGCTGTTTCATATATACCTTTTGACTCAATTTAGCATAGAGATAGGCAGATTTGATATCTAATTGGAAATGCATCCAGCCAAGCATGCATACGAAAATTGAGAAGAATGCTCTAATTAAGTTGAAGTTAACAACAGGGCTAAAAACTTCATCGTATGATTCTCCCTTTTTCTGACCATACCCCTGGGCTACCAAACGAGCTTTAAACCTCTTGATTTTCCCTTTCTCGTCTTTCTTAATAGTGTAGACCCATCTATTGCCTATATGCTTTTGTGAGGTGGATGCAGGAACTAGTTCCCAGACACCCCTCTCTTGCATTACGGCCATTTCTTCATCCATAGCATTACACCATTTTTCGGACTGGGAAGATTTAATAGCAGCGTTGTACCCTTTTGGTATATTTATTTCAATATTGCTTGCTTCTGGTCTGCCTCTGACCCTTTTAAGACCTTTATTTTCCCGAAAATTAAACAGTTGCTGATCAAATTGTATATTCCTTTTATCACAATATTTCTTAACATCATTGTGTGACCTCAGCCTTTTATTATCTCCTTGAGCGTAATAATACACATCGGTTCTACTCCCATCGGGTCTTGGAACCGTCTTTCGCTGCCAAGCAATATCCGAGCAAGGAGTCATACTGGAGTCAGCAGGAGAGTCCGTTTCCTCACTGGATTCAGACGGATCGTCACCAGTGTCTTCACTCTCTCCTACCCCCCCATCAGACTGCCCTCTCGGATATTCCCCGTTGGAGTATTCTGAAAGGTTATCTCTTGATATCCCTGAGGAGATATTTCTGGGACAAATTGGGTCCAGGATGCCTTCCACTACATCACCCTCATCAAACCTCACATTGCAGGTCTCAATTGTTCGTTTCTCTCCTGACAAAAATATCCTATAGCCCTTAGTTTTAGTAGCATAGCCTACCATCACCCCTTCTGTAGCTTTCATGTCTAACTTCTTTCTGAGCTGACTGGGTTTGCCTACATATGCTCTACAACCAAAGGTTCTAAGATGTTTGACTGAAGGTTTTCTACCACTGTAGAGTTCATGTGGTGTTTTAGTCTTAAATTTGTGACATATTCGATTTTTAGTGTATGCAAAACACAATATTGCTTCCGCCCAGAATCTGTCATGCAATTTGCTGTCGTTCAACATGGCTCTAACACAGTCAAATGCGGTTAAGTTGAATCGCTCTGATACTCCATTTTGCTGTGGGGTATATGTGTTAGTCCTCTCAGCCTTAATACCGATATCCTTCAGGTAATTTCTGAACTTATCATGGCAGAATTCCATCCCATTATCCGTCCGGATACATAGAATTTTAGTACCTAACTGCCTTTCTTCTCTGGCCTGAAACTCTTTAAAATGTGAAAATACTTCTGACTTCTGTTTCATGAGGTAAACAAAAACTTTTCTACTATAATCATCTGTTATAGTTAAAACATACTTGTTCCCACCATATGAGGCTGTGGGTAAGGGACCACACACATCCATGTGAAAGGCCCAGACCATACAGCCAACCCAGGGGTTTGCGGCAATTGAGCGTATGGCCGGGCACACATCCATGTGTAACAATTGCAATGGTTTAGTGGACCTTATCCTACCGGTGGGTTTATATGATACTCTCCTAGACTTAGCCAATTTACACGATTTACAATTTAACTTTTTGTATTTAAGCCTAGGAAGTCCGTTTACGGCAGAAACTTTGCTGGTTTGGAGAAGATATTCAGCGTTTATGTGGCAATATCGTTTATGCCAAAGACAGTTTGTACTATTAAGTTCAGTTACTGAACTGCTAGGCTTAGAAATTAAACTATCCACATTTCTATTCTGCTTAGTTTTTGTTTTGTCAGATTTAAATTTAGTTTCTTTAAGATTAGGTGCTATTTTTACTTTGTCTATTTTTCTGGAAGCACTAGGATCCTTATCCTTGGATTTCTTATCCTTTTTGTGTTTCTTGTCTCCATCTCGATCCCTATTTTTAGATTGACGGTTTTCTACGTTATGTTGTTCCTGGGTACTATACTTAGGTTTTAAAAAATACAACCCATCCTTTCTTTTTGCATAAAAGAATTTCTCCCCTTTAGGTGTAAAAAACCATAGAACCCCATTAGCTCCATTAAAACTAAAATTTTGTTCCTCAAGAACAGATGCAGCTAATAAATTTCTCCTAAGTTTAGGAGAATACATAACATTTTCCAATTTGATAATACTTTGCTTATCCTTAAATTGGACATACATTTCCACCGTCCCGATAGCCTCAACTGGACTTTCGACATCCCCTACTGCTAGCGACATTGAAGTGCCTTTGCACTCATTAAATTTTGAAAATAACTTAATGTTATTACAGAAATGTCGCGTAGCAGCAGTGTCTACTACCCAGCTGAGTCTATCGCTAGGATCGATTACAGTATTAGCCTCAATCTGTGGAGACCCAAGAAATTCCACAATACTAGATCCATTATTTCTACTGCAATTAGATTTAGTATGACCTAGTTTGTTACACTTAAAACACTTACTTTTAGAAATATTTACATTATGACTAGAAGTATTTACATTAGACACATTAGGAAATTTAAGTTTAGACACTTTTACTCTATTTACAAATTTCTTAGAAGTAAAATATGCAGAATTTGAACTCACAGTTTTGGAAAAGTCACTTGCTTGCTGCCTCAGCCGGCTCTCCTCCGCTGCTAGCTCTGCTTGTATTTTGCTGAGCTTGAAGTCCGAGTCATTCCATCGATATATAAGCTGAACGATACCTCGGAATTCTTCCGGAAGGTACCGTATCGACTGGAATGCTACATATAGGTCTTCAATGGGGTGTTTCGCGTCTTTAAGCCTCGTCACGGCCTTCCGCAGTCTTGAGCAAAAAATGTCAACAGGCTCGTCTGGCTCCGGCCGAACGTCGAAGAACTCATCTAGTAATCTAACCAGGTTGGCTCGGGAAGGCGCTTGAAAATGTTCTTTCAAGGTATTCCATACTTGACTAGGTTCGTCGGTGACGTTTATCAACTCCTTGTATTCCGAGGATAAACTTTGATAAATGATGGCTAATGCTCGGTCTTTCCGGCGATAAAAATCATCATAGTCGCGGCGACTTGCATCTTCCTCGATAGGCTTAGCACTTCCATCTACGTGTCCGAAACATCCTTCTCCCTTGAGGACGAATGAGATGTCGGTACACCAGGTGACGTAGTTGTCCCGTGTCAGCAACTCCGTTCTACTTGCCTCCATGGCCACTCGTAGTTTTGAAGAAGCAGAAGTAAAAGTTCTTGTACACTGTTTACGTTTACACTGTTGCGTTTCGTTGTTCACACGAACTTCAAAATGGTGCCATGTGCGGCCCCCATCTGAACACTGGAACGATTTCTTTAAAGATACTTGCACTTATGACTCTATTGGGCGTTGAACTGGCCCCGTAACCGTTTCTCTTGGAAAATTTAAAATTTGAAGATAGCAAAGCACGCACTGTCAGAGTCAATAAGTGTTGGCTGGGTTATGAAAGTACACAAGTCCAGTTTTAAAGAAAAACTTCGTTCACTTTATTTGGTGAAAAACACAACTCGGCATATTACACGTACCTGGTAATTTTCCATGCCGTAAAACATCAAAAATATACTATGTACAAAAGATTTTTAGTTGTAAATGACTAGACAGAGATTCCTTGAAGCATTTGGTAGTAAGTTAAGATACTACCTCTATCACTTGCGTGTATTTCAGCCACCGAGCGATTGGAATACACTTTTAAACAGATATGTTTTGTATATTTTTCATTTATATTCTGTTGCATGATCATAAATTGACTTATAACATGTTGATGCTATTTATATTCACAATATTGAACGCTTCTGGGATTATGTTAAACGTACAGAGTTGCAGCCTTTTGATGAGAAATAAACATGTACTGCAATATTTCAGCCGATCTGTTTATTATATCAGATATGCTATTTTATTGCTGAACCCGTTATAGAAATTGCCCTATATAGTAAAAGTTTGATTTAAAATTATCATGTATTGTTCCTAAATTTTTCTTGTGTTTGAAAAACATTTTGTTTACATTTTTGTTTCTATGTGATCTCCGAAATTGTAATGTTTAAACATTTACAATTTACTTGAAGGTATGCATGCAATACTGTTTATTTATAAAAGCTAAAATTACTAAAATATGAGCATTGTCTGTATATATGAGCACGGTCATTATGTAAAAAACATAATTTATGTATGGGTACAAAGGAGTTTAATAATCAAGAACAGTTGTTCATTAGCTTTAAACCTATGTATTCAACATTCAAAGTTTTGAGGATAGCATTTAACATTTAAACTTTACTTCCTGTGCTAATTTTTTAGATACAAAAACTTTGAACTTTGAAAATTAACATAATTCGAATTTCATCAGAAATATAAATTTATGCTTTTTAAATTTTCATATCATAAATTTGTACATGACAATAGATAACATTGTACTGATTAAAATAATTCCAAGGTCTAAATATCTGTTGTTAAATTGTAAACAATGTTTGAAAAAAATGTCCAAGACTCTAAAATGTAAATAATTTTAAGATAAGCATAAAAAAAAATGTTAAACACAATAAATGTATTTTATAGTAGTTAATTGCAGAACGTGAACTATGAAGAATGATAATAATTGACAGCAAACTAATCCATAGCGTAATGGTTGATATAAATTTAGCAGCTCATTCAACTTCAAAGTATTTCATAAATATTAGATAATTGCTTATTTGTTTCCAATAGATGTAGTGTTTGCTGTATAGAATGTGCCAAGTACCTATCAATAAAAACTAATTTGTAGCCATTCAACGAGTAAGTCAAATTACAACTAGTATATATATTATATGTTTATATAAATACCTTTATATGTATATGGTTAAATATCTGCTATAAAATAATCCGAAACCCATAATTGGGTGAAAAATCAGGCTAAATTAAATGTAAAGCAGATGAATTGTCAAGCTGTAAACACTCTTCTGTAATCTTAACCGCAGTGTTGCAAAATACACAACTGTATATTTCTCACCAAAAAAGTGATAAAAATACAATGCTTTCACTCGCAGTTTTTCATTTAGCCCAACTTCTTCAATTGTCCGACAACCCTATCACCAACTTTTTTGCCAGAAAATTGGTGGAAAAGTTGTCTGAATTAGTTGGTTGTTCCAAAAGGTCTTGAATGCGATATGGCCTTTATAGTCAATTACCTCAGAATTGGAGACATTCTTGAATTACTTTCAATCGGATAGCCCTTATTACCACATCTATATGATGAATTAGCATTGTTGTTTAAAAGTCGAGCTTCACATTTTCTTGAAAAATGCATAGTACAGTACAACCTCGAAAATCCGGACTCGTCCGGACTTTGCCGATTCCGGATTTTCGATTTTTCCGGATTATAGAATTTCAATAAAATTCAGATTTGATATTAACTAAATACATTATAAAACACTATTTTTAGTAAAAATAATGGCAAAAGTTAAGTTAATCAATTAAAACATATTATTTAATCTAAAAAATAGGGCAAAAGAAATTTCTAAGAAAAAATATACACATTAATAATTTAGAATGTGTGAACGAAACGAAATGATAAAAGTACATTTTATCATTTCGTTTAAATATTTGAATTAACATTTGTTATTTCATTAATTTTGGTTTATGGGAAAACCGTTTTCTTTATCCTGTAGATGGACATTACTTCTGCTCGGTTATAATGCTTCTTTGTTCAAGACCTTTAATTGCATGATCGTTTTTTTGCATAAGATTATCAATGGGTATTTCTTCTTTTCCACATTTATCGTCACTACTTCGATCTTTTTTATTTAATACCATATCGCGAATTTCACCATCATTCAATTTATTTACGATTGGCGCATCATCATCAAAGTGCAGAACTTCCGTTATATCGGCTTTGTCGAGATTTAATGAAGCGCCGGAAGATTTAATGCAGTGCCGGTATTTAATAAAGATCGAGGATTAGCACTTTTAACGATATATTTAAAGGTGTAAATGTGTCTAAACCGTTTTCGCTATTAACGAACGAAAAACAAAAAATAAGAACTTAAAAGTTTTATTTATTATCTAGCATCTATATAATGTCATGTTTAAAAAGACTGATGACTCTGAAAAAAGTAAAAACTTTATTAGTAATAGTCAAATATGTAAAAAATATCGCAGTAGATAAAATAAATATCTTTTCCAAAAAAAAAAAAGAAAAATATCTCTCCTCTCAATGATTATTCTAAATTACGATGAGTCATTACTAGGTTACGGCAGCACCCGGACGTGGTGGGGCAGGGAAAGCGAAGAAAGGAATTTGCTTAGTTCCTAATCGTAAACACAGCCGACTGTCACCCGGTGGCAAGCCGACCCCTTTGAGAGCTCTGTGCGTTAATGACCTTGTTGCTCGGTTCTGTGCGATACGATATTATTTAGTTATTTATTTGCTATTTATAGTATGTAAATATGGCTTTCTAAACAAAAAAGGCAAAATATACAGTCGATTTCAGCTGACACGTTCGATGAGAACGAAAAAATCGTCAGATATCGGGAGGGGGAGGAAATTTTGAAGACAAAACAGAATACATTGAAGAATGGAAATCGTACTACGAAGTGAACAAAATAAATTTCCGTGAGCGTTAATATGAATTCTCGGGATTTTTAGATTTAATTGAACATCTGTGATAAAATGTTACGATAACGTTTTAAAGGGTTTAATATTAAAAATTATATTGTTTCAGAAAAATGTCTTTTTCAATAATGAGAAAAGGAAATTTGGATAATAAAAATTCCGTATTTAAATAACGATGTATATTTTATGCGAAATAATTCATCAGGAGTTGTGACTTGAATAAGGGGAGGAGGGATTAACGCTAACAACGCAATTCACGCTCCAACCACGAGCCTATCTATCTACGGCCGTCCATCTAAACTTTCGTTTCATTTCCGGGTTCAGAAATGAACTTTCGTTTCATTTCCGGGTTCGACCGGAAAATACGGTAAAATATATAATCTTATGTATAAAATAAATAATCTTACCCTGTTGTTTTTTAAATCCACGACTTCGTCAGTCCGGGGGAAAAAAAAAAGGAAAATTTGGAAAACGTCCGGATTTTGGAGGTTTCCGGATTTTGGATGTCCGGATTTTCGAGGTTGTACTGTATCAGTAAAAAATCTGAGTGACATTATGCTTGTTGACATCAACAAGGATTATCATGTACCCATTAAAAAAATTTATGTTGGGTTTGGTGTTTTAACTGCTATCTTAAAGGTGACAGAAAATAATAAAATAGTCTTTCAAACAGAATGCAGAGATTTTCTAATAAATCTTTTAAACAAACTGAAAATTAAGTCTCCTTTGTGTAAAAGACTGGTCAAAGGGCTATCATGTTTTTCACCACAGGTAATAATATCATCAGAATTAATTAGGCCAAATCGAGTGTCTATAACATTAAAGGAGTTTGTAGAGAAAAAACATTTAATTCCAATTCAGGCTGATTGTGTTAAATGCACATACTTAAAGCTTTGTGAAGATCCTACAGTAAAAACAAAATTGAGGGTTTACAATATAAAAAATGACAGACTAGATGAGTTTCTGATGGATCTTTTGAGAACTGTGGATGAGGGTAACCCATTAGTAATATTTGCTAAAAAGGTATTGACCATGTTCCATGGCAATGCTGCCATTGAGTGAAGTTTGTCAATCAACAAAAAGTGCATTGTTGAAAATTTCGAAGAAAATTCATTGGTCGCTCAACGTTCAGTCCATTCTACTGTTCTTCACTATGGTGATGTGAGAAGTATTTCTATAACCACAAGAATGATTGCAGTAGCTCGCAACGCTTCTGGAAAAAGGAATGAGGCTGTGAAGCAAAAGAAATTGAAGCTGAATTCTGAGGAACTAGAACAAAAGATGGCTGAAGCTAAATTTAAAGACATGAAGAAAAGAAAATTGTAAAGAATGCAAATAGCAAATGAAGAAATTGAACAATTAGAAAAAAAAATTGGGCTAACTGAAAAGAAAATAAAGAAATGTGTTTAAAGAATAAAGCAAGTAATACTTTGTTTAAAACACCATAAAAATTCAGGTAATTCTTTTTAAAACTAGACTTTTTTAAAATATTGAAGATGTGTATATTCCCACGGAGATGAAAAAAAAAAAGGGATTTTCCCAAGAAAATGACAAGTTTATTGCTTAGGTTAAGTATTTAAAGAGATCAATCAGAAGGCCCTGAATGACATTTTATAGCTGCTATACTTTTCTCTGCATTTCGACAAAAGTTAACTCTCATTAATTTCGGGGATTCCTTACTTAAACGTACTTTCTATCCTCTCGTAAATGCGCTGACGAACATTTTTTTTTCATTTTTTCCAATAAATGTTTATTAAATTATGCAAAATAGTGTGAATTCTGCATGGCACATCGCGTTTGAAGAGCGTAGGATTTCTTTAGCGATATCGGGATATTTCTAGCGAAAATTTGGAATACTTTTACCGAAAATCAAAGTCCCGGAACAAAACGCAGAAAAGAAAATGTAACGAATTCGGAAAAATCTAAACCTTTGTGTCTAGTGTGCTCTGCCCTATATACCCAGAAAAAAATGAAACGCCATTAAAAAAGCACCTTGTCGCGACTTGTCCGTAACTAACTCCTGTATTATACTATACAGGAGTTAGTTACTGACAAGTCGCGGCTCCTATCGAAACTAGTGAAGAATGGAATGACGCGTCTCGCCGTTAATGTGACGGTCTCGCCCGTGCCGGATCGTCACCTCTGAGAGCTACTATCGGGGGTGTGACGGCCGGATGCAGCCTCTTAGGAAATTTTTGGGGAAAACGATGCTACTTCCGATGTTTTCCGGAAAACAGGAATTGTGGAACTTCTCAGAAAAAACATGATCCACGGAATATTTTCATTCACTATCGCGAGAATTCCACGCGTTCGTTTTCGAATTTTAAGAATCAGCGGCGGCGAGTGCGCGGGGCATTTTTTTCTGCGCGGGAATTTTGAATTTCGTACGCGGTTTGCGCGTCGTATTTCAAACTCTCTAAAATAGTAGGTTTCAATGCATTTTTTTATTGATATTGCTAATTAAAGCAAAAAAGCATTTGGCGGGATTTTAAACAAAAAATCGCTATTTGGTGCAATATTTAGCAAATAATCGCTTGTTGGCGCAGAATTTGGCATTATTTTGCCGTATTCCGGTTTTGGGAGAGTCCGGATAAGAGGTCGCGTACTGTATAATTTTATATTGTTACACCTCTAATTTCTCACTTAGAAATGTCATTTGTATATCAATAATTTGTTTGTTTAGGCCAGCAAAATAATTTCAATATAAGTTATTGAACTGAAGTTTTTATTTGTTTCTGCTTTTTCCTAAAGGAAATTTATAATAAGTACAATTTAAGTTTCTTGTGATCTGACTTATGCTTTGTCTTCATTGTGAAAATGTAATTTTGAAAATTGTTTATTGATTAAACCTAAAATTTGATACTTCGGTAGTATTTTAATTAATTTTCCAGATTAGACTATAAGCAATATATAAATAAAAAAATAGTATTTTTCAAAAGATATTTTGAAGTGTAATTACATATAATTGACAGACATAATTAAGTAAAGTCAGGAATTTATTTTGGTAAGTCCCCAAAAAGTCAAGAAAAGTCATGAAATTGACTTTTAGAAACCCTGTAGACACGTAGACACCCTGCATTCGAATCATTATTAAATCACTGCAACAAATATATTGAAGCCGGAGGGACTTATTTTGAATAAAACAATAAAACAAATCATAATTTCTTTTTTCAATTTCATTTTACAGACCCAGTCTTAAAAATTATTTGATACACTGCGTATATATATATATATATATATATATATATATATATATATATATATACACCTGTTCCCCGATTTACATGGAAGATAATTGAAATCTTGGATTTTGCTAAGTAAAATCGTGTAAAACGAAAATAACTCCCAAATGTGCGTGATTCAGTCATTTATTTAAGTAAAACAAAAGTAAGACATCTTAGAAAACTTAAAATTATACTTAGTTTATAAAACAACAAACATATGAATGTAGTAATATAACATATTTAATTTATTTTACATTAGGAACAAAGAACAAAAAAACAAAAAGACCCTTAAAAATTAATTATAAGTTTAATCACTGTCATCACTTTCATGTACTATCAGTCTTTTCTTTCTGATAGGTATGATGTTACTTTCATCACTTGAGCTTTCTTGATGTGATTCTGGCTCAATGGTTGATGAATTAGGCAAGATCTCGGGTTGACAAGACTTTGTCATGAAATCTGTAATTAACAATTGCATAGGTTTTTTTGCTAAATCTTTATAGACCTCTTCATATTGATTAAAGCTTTTATGAAGGTCTCGCTAGAATCGGAGAGCTTGATCAACATTTGTGTCATATTGTAAGAAATAGTTGCCCAATTTTCTTCCCAAATCAAGTCCTACGCTTATGATTCTTGTTGTGAACGCAACTGGTTCAGATTGCTCTTCATCATATTTGTTTGTTTCACGAATCATGTTAATTAAATCATCTTCATTCAATTCTTCATCAGCCATTATTTCTTCAATATCTGCCTGAGCTAAATCTTCAAAACCTTCTCCTCCTATAGTATGGACCAACTCAGTGATCTGAGAATATTCATGCTCTATTGGTGATTTATCATTTCCACTTTCAACAACATCTGGCCATATTGCTTTCAAGCAGGCGTTGATTGTTGATTGTTTGATCTGAGTGTATGGCAATCCAACATGCTTAACACTATCTAAAATTGTAAATTTCTTCCAAGCATCAATCTGAGTAAGAGATTCATCATTCTCCATTTGTTCTAAGATATACCTGAAAGTTTGCTTGATGTACAGTGCTTTAAAAGTCGAAATTATCCCTTGATCTAACGGCTGTAATAAGGAAGTTGTATTCTTTGGTAAAAAAACAACTTTTACATTTTTGTGTTGTAAATCTGGAGGATGATCTGGTGCATTATCAATTAATAGAAGAGCCTTAAAAGGCAATCCCTTTTTAGTTAAATAATTTTTGACATCTGAAACAAAGAAGTTATGGAACCATTAATTGAAAGCTATGGCAGTGACCCATGCTTTTCTATTAGCCATCCAATAGACGGGAAGGTTTTTGATATTTATTCCTTTGAATGATTGTGGTGATTTTGATTTGTTAATCACCAATGGTTTCATCATATAATCGCCAGAAGCATTGCAACAGAAAAGAACTGTTATACGACTTTTCTCTACTTTATAACCACTAGCTGATTTGTGAGCTTTGGCAATAAAGGTTCTTTCCGGCATTTTTTTCCAGAATAATCCGGACTCGTCAGCACTCAAAACCTGATCAGAAGTGTAGGAGTTAGCGGCAATGATTTCAACAAGTTTTGTCGGATATTGTTGTGCTGCATCCAATGCACTTTCACCTTTCATTCTCAGATTATGTAAAGAATGTCTTTGTTTGAATCTCTCGAACCACCCATGGCTTGCGGAAAAAGATACCTTCTTTTCATCGGACGAAGTTGACGGCGACTGATTCTTAAATGATTGATAAATCTGCAAAGCTTTTTGTAACAGCATTGGTATCGATCGGGATTCGCATTTGAGTTTGGTCTTCTATCCATATCACTAAGGCTTTTTCCATATTTTCCATTGTAACATCTCTAACATATGAAGTCGTACTCATATTGCTGCAGGTTCCAGCTGCTACACTTTTTCTTATGGAGTCTTCATTTTTTCTTATTGTCCTTATTGTGGCTTCATTCATGGAGTAAAATTTAGCAACATCCGTTACTCTTTCTCTATTATGTAGACGGTTTAATATTTGAATTTTAGTTTCTAAAGAAATAACTTTTCATTTGATTTTTCTTCAAATCCTTTGACATTATAAAACCTTAACAAAATTACGCAAACTATAAAGATGCAAGAAAAACTATAAATGTTGAAAACTTACCAGTTCAAAAGATAAACGCACAATAATATAAGCTTTGCTGCTAAAATGTTTCTGCACTATGTACTTGCATGAACCAGATAGCTTTACTGTTGTGAAATACATACGGGGATTCCCCTATTATGGGGATTCCCCATTACGGAGATTCCCCTAAATGTATATATTTTACAACACACCGGGAATCCCCTGTTGTTTTCATCAGTGTTACCAAAGGAATAAAATTAAAAAATGTCATCAAATCTTTGTATAGGTGTATATAGAGCGGAATATACATTTTTATCAATTTTTTGAAATCTGTTAATTTATAAACCGTGTAAAAGCGAAATCGTGTAAAACAAATGCTGTGTAAATTGGGGAGGATAAGTATATCATAAGTTTAAGTACAACTGGAAAATGGGGATTACTAGAGAACAATACAAAATTAAAAAAGCGACATTATTCATTCATTAGATACTGCAAATCCTTTTATATAATCCATATCTAAATGTATAAATAATTTTTTTTATCATGACGTAGATACAAAATAAAAAATAGCCAGTTATAGACTGTCTCAAAAGTTTAAACACAGTACAAAATATTCTGGTATAAAACTTACATAATGAAGTTACTTATTGATAGTATTTTCATGGTTTTGTATCACTTCAAACAAACGTTTCCATTGACAAAATCAATTTTTTAAATATTTCTGGTTGCAGGGAGTACCATGCTTCCTAAATAGCCAATATAAATTCCTTAACAGAGTCATATTGTTTTCCATTGTTGTAAATTTGATGGGTTAAAATACCACAGATATTCTCAATGAGATTCAAGTCTGGGCTCAAAGATGGCCAGTCCAAAACTCGTATATTTTGCTCTGAAAGCCATTGTTTAGTAGAACTGGAGGTGTGTATGAGCATCGTTGTGTTGAAATTCCCATTCAGACCTACCAAGAAGCTCACCAAACGGAGGCAAATGTTGCCGAAGTGTTTCTTGATACTTCACTAAATTTTGTCTTCCTTGAACAATGTCAAAGAAGGTCGGACCATTAAAACCAAATGCCCCTCAAACCACAGATTTACTGTCCTGTTGTTTGCTGAACAGGGTCCTATCCTCTTTTCGGAGGTTTTGCCAATAAGAGTTCCAGCCATCAGGGCCGTCCAAATTCCATATTTTCTCGTCGCTGAATATTACTGAGATCCATTTGTCTCTATAAGACATGTACTTTCGAGCTCACCCCATTCTGTCCTTCTTATGACGTGGTTTTACACATGGTTTGCGGGCCATTTTCTTCAGAACAAGCTGCTGCATTCCCTGATATGTCTATGTATTATGTCCTTTGAGATCTTTACGCCAAGGTTATTTTTTATTTGATGTAAGAACATGTTTTATGTTGACACCAATATCTATCTGCACACTTGTTACACGAGGCCATCCACATCTTGGTTTTCTATCGAAATGGTAGACCCTGTGGAAAGTACTTGATATATACCATGCTTTGATCGATTTAAAGTAATAGCAATTTCACAAACAGTCTTACCTTCAGATTTTAACTTTAAAATCCTTGAAATCTCCACTTTTGTAAACTCCAAAGACTTTGGCATTTTGATTCACAGGCAGAAGTTATCTCTTTGCTTTCCTACCACTCAAGAGAAACGTCATTGCAACATCATCAGCACACTTTTGTAAAATTTTGCATAAAGTGCTTAAACTTTTAAGACAGTGTTTTTCCATCAAACTTTTCAAAATGTGTAATTTTTAACACATTTTTAGTGTTGTACACAATAAAATAGGTTTATTTTATTTCATTTCGATTACATTTTGATTATTTAGTGTTAAATTTTATTTCATATTTTTCCTTTTAATTTTATAAGCATCTTTATTCTGTATGTAAACTATTCAGACTGGCTGTATGTATATATACAGACATATTCTGATTAATTATTAAGGTTAATTTTTAAATTGCTTTCGCATAAACTATGATTGCGCAATTCAGTTTGTTCTCGTGAGTTGCCGAGAGGACATTAGTATCTTTTTCACTCCATCTCAATCTTCTAAATGTTGCATATTAGATTGACTTGATTAAATAAGATTAAGGACACAACGTTAGACAGAAGGTCTTTTATTAAAACTTCTTATAAGACGAACAAAGTATTAAAAATGCTAGAGCGCTTTCGAGCATTAATACTCTCTTCATCAGTAACTACATGGAAAGTAAATATGGATCGTTCATATATAGACCAATAACATAGCAAATTTGCATAAATAAATATAAAATTAGTAAATGAACAGACTATTATCCAAGAAATATACACAGAAAATATAAAATATATTTTAAACGGATTCAAAATGTAAGTACAGTACAGGATCTATTATCCAGAATGCTTGGGACTTCAGGCATTCTGGATAAGGTGTTTTTCCATAATTCAAAACACTTTTTCTAAAACTTACTGGAATGATCTGAAATGTCGTTATAGAAAATTGTAATTCAAAAATCATAAATGTATTAAATAAAGCTTTTTTACAATCTATATGAAAAATATACTTGGTTAACTAAAATGCAAAAGTGAGAAAATGTAGATTTCAATGCATTGATTGTTCAATTAAATCTAAAAACAAGAAATTCATTAACACACAGACTTCTCAAAGGGGTCGGCTGCGTTTACAATTACGAAATAAGCAAATTCCAATTCCTTTCTTCGTTTTCCCTGCCCCACCACGTCCGGGTGCAGCTGCAGTCTAGTAATGTCTCATTGTGATTTAGAAAAATCATTGAGAGGATATATATATATATATATATATATTTTTTTTTTGAAAAGATATTTATTTTATCTACTACGATATTTTTTACATATTTTGACTATTACTAATAAATTTTTTACTTTTTTCAGAGTCATCAGCCTTTTTAAACATAACATTATATTTAGAAAATAAATAAAACTTCAGTTCTTATTTTTTGTTCTTCGTTCGTTATTAGCGAAAACGGTTTAAACACATTTACACCTTCAAATATATATTGTCAAAAGTGTTAATCCTCGATCTTTATTAAATCTCGGCACTTCATCTTCCGGCGCTGCATTAAATCTCGACAAAGCCGATATAATGGAAGTTCTGCACTGTGATGATGATATAGTAAATAAATTGAGTGATGGCAAAATTTATGATATGATATTAAATAAAAAAAGATCAAAGTAGCGACGATAAATGTGGAGAAGAAAAAATACGCGTTGATAATCTTATGCAAACAATCAATCATGCAATTAAAGGCCTTGAACAAAGAAGCTTTATAACCGAGCAGAAATAATGTCCATCTACAGGATAAAGAAAACTGCTTTCCCATAAACCAAAATTAATGAAATAACAAATGTTAATTCAAATATTTAAACAAAATGATAAAATGTAATTTTATCATTTTGCTTCGTTCACATATTCTAAATTATTAATGTGTATATTTTTTCTTAGAAATTTCTTTTGCCCTATTTTTTAGATTAAATAATATGTTTTAATTGATTAACTTAACTTTTGTCATTATTTTTACTAAAAATAGTGCTTTATAGTGTATTTAGTTAATATTAAATCTGAATTTTATTCAAATTCTATAATCCGGAAAAATCGAAAGTCCGGAATCGGCAAAGTCCGGACGAGTCCGGATTTTCGAGGTTGTACTATTAATATTGCTAATTAAGGCAAAAAATCATTTGGGAGGGATTTTAAACAAAAAACCTCTATTTGGTGCAATTTTTGACAAATAATTGAGTGTTGGCGCAGAATTTGGCATTATTTTGCCTCATTCCGGTTTTGGGAGAGTCCGGATATTATAACACCGGATAAGAGGTCGCGTACTGTATATCACGAGAAAAGTACAATTGTAAAATAGTATTTTATTGCAGGAAAATGCAAATTCGAAAGGACAGTCAAACCCGATCTTTATGAGAATGACGTCGAAGATAACTATGAAGAGACTTGAATTGCATAGAATTGAGAATGAGTCACCAAGCATAACTTAAAATTTGAACATGATCAAGATTACAAATTGACACACGGTAGATATAAATAAAATAGTTCCCCTGTTGGCTCCCGATGGTGACTATATAACTTTTATATTGGCAGTACCAAATGCAATGTTGGCATCCATTTAGCAGAGCGCACTTGTGATGTCAAAGGTGGTAAACTTTCTACTACTCTTGCTCAATATGTAGTTAATGATAATTTCCTGCCCGTTTTTGAAAAAACTTTTCTTTTAATGCATTGTAATAACCCACGTAATATTCTCCTTTATGAATCCCTTTTTATTTAATTCTACCGTGCGTCGATTTGTAATTTTTATCCCTTTCAAATTTTAAGTTTTACTTGGTGACTCATTCTCAACTCTATGCAGTTAAAGTCTCTTCATAGTTATCTTTGATGTCATTCTCATAAAGATCGGACTTGACTGTCCTTTCAAATTTGCAGTTTTTCTGTAATGAAATACTATTTTACAATTGTACTTTTTTCTTGATATACTTATATTTTGAGTCCGTTAAAAATATATTTTATATTTTATATGTATATTTCTTGGATAATAGTCTGCTCATTTACTAATTTTATATTTATTTATGCAAATTTGCTATGTTACTGGTCTATATATGAACAATCCATATTTACTTTCCATGTAGCCACTGATGAAGAGCGTATTAACGCTTGAAAACGCTCTGGCATTTTTAATACTTTGTACATCTTATAAGAAGTTTTAATAAAGGACCTTCCGTCTAACGTTATGTCCTTAATCTTATTTAGTTGAAATCAGACATGATACCAAATTATTTGACTAACTAGCTTATTTTTATATTCTGGTTAATCATTAAAGTTAATTTTTTATTTAATGCAGTATTTTTTATGCATTAAGATTTAATGAATTAATCAAGAATTAATATTATCAAGTTATTTTTTTTTATGTTTTGTTATTAACATTATTTTAAACAAATAAATTTGAATTCAAAAGATAGTGCATGACAATTTTTTCTCCAGATAAGTTTAAAGCATAATGCACTTAAATGGTACAGTATTTTAATGTTTTATTTATAAGAAATATATAATATAATTTTAAACAAATATTAAGTGCCATAAGTAAACAATATATTTGTGACAAAATAGTCTCCTGCATTTTGTGTTTGGAAAGTCAGCATGTCTGACAACTGAAGAAAGACAACTTTCTGAAGATAAACTTTCTGTAGAATTAAGTTAATCTTCCTGTTTTGGATGCGGCGAAATACGTATCAGATAACCTAAAAATTGCAATTTCGATGTTTTTAAAAATGTGTATAGCCACATACAGGTAGGTTTTCTGGTGGACCATTTGGAAAAAAAATTTTTTACATCCGTGTCTGGCAAATCTTTTGAAAACAAATATCAAGGAAATGAAACAATGGCAACCCTTTATGAGCACTACAAATCATATCATATTAATTTCCTTTGAACAATGTATGTATGCTATTATGCACATCCCGTGTTTTACAAAGCTAAGCTAATTCTTGACCTGGAAACGTGGGTTTTTCTTTTTTTTTTTTTTTTTTGTGGAAATTATTTGGAAATGTGCAAAGTACATTCGAAAATTAGAAAAAATTAATAAAGTTTTTATTATTTACAAAAACCTAATAAAAGACCCAATTTTAGGAAAAGAAAGATGCATATTCCGAAATTTACCCAACCAATTCTTAGCATAGAAACTCGCGGGTTTTAAGTGCTAGGCAATCATCTGGGAATGTGTCAAGTGCATTCGAAGAAAAATCCCAAAACATACAAAATTTAATACTTTTCAAATATATTTAAAATTCTGCTAATTTTTGCCCTAGAAACTCGCCTTGTTTCAAATGGTAGCTAAAGGTCTGGGCATTTGCATAACACATCCGATAATTAAACAAATGTACAATTATTTATAAAACAAAACCCTCAAAACCAAAAATTTGGTTCTGAGACTTTTTCTTTTTATTAAATTGGGATATGATTTGGACATATACACAAAACATTCGAACATTTAACAAATAATTGCCGTATAGACTTTGAACTGCACAAAGGTCACTAGAACAGCAATGCTCTCACTCAAAAACAAAAGTTAACTCACTTGTGTGTACAGTTGGAAATTTTCAATATTAGTCAGAAAAATTTACTTCACACCCACTCCCCAGCCAAGATTGTCCACTTACGTCCCTGACTCGAACCAGTGAGATCATTTGCAAAAACTATTGTATAGCAGTATACAATCCTAAATATTCCATAAGATTGATTAAACATTAATTTTTGCCTGTTAAAGATATTCTCCAATCTCTCAGAAGTTCAATGCATCATGAAACATAACTAGCCTATCTAGTGTAGTAGAAATAAGTGAAAAAACACCTTGAGGTGGAACTAATTGCAACAAAAATTATTCTTGCTATGAATGGTAGGTAACACGCTCCTAATCAACATACTAAACATATACATCCGTACTGGTGCGCAAAATGCGTTTTTTTGCCACCATCTTGAAAAAACATAAAAAATTAAAAAAAACATGTGTGGTATCAAATTACAGGAAATTTCATGGTGAAAAAGATATATTGGTTTAAAAAAAGAAAAGGAAATAAGAAAATGGTGGCCGAAAAACTAAAGTTTTTACAGTGTTGAAATATATCTTTTTATTAATCTAAGCGGCTTAAAAATCTTAGATAGCTTTAACTTTGCTCACAATTTTTTAAAAAATGTTAAATTAAAAAAAATAATTAAAATTTTGATTATTTAAAGTTAAAATTTCACATTAAACAAAATCTGAAATTTGAAAAAGTTATACAATAAAAGGGGTTTTTATAATATAAAATCATATTTATTTCATCAAAATCAAACCTTATCTTCATATTCATCTAAATCAAAACTGTCTCTTGCATTTGTACAGTCCTTTCCACAAGAGTTTTTACAAACTACTGAACATGGAAGTCCATATCGGCGACATGTACATTTCATGATGTTACATGGTTCTTCAACTGTAGTTTGGCAGGCACATTTAATCATATTTAAGAGTTTGTCTGCTGCTGGGCTCAAGTCTGTTAATATCGGTTGAAATTCTCTATCAACCAACTGCCAACCCCATTGTGTAGGATCAGGGGTTAGCATATTAAGATTTTTCCAAATAAAACACTGCAAATGCACTCGAAGTAGATGGTATTTCGCTGCATTTTGTGTTGGAGGCACACAAGCTATATCAAATTCTTTTTTAGTTAAAACTATTTTCCTAATGTATTGTTCATAACGAAGCACATTTAGGTTGCTTGAGTCAATGTTACCTCCATACAGTGTGACACAATAACTTTTCACCTTCCCGGCCGTCCAAATAGCTGCTCTTAGTCCTCTGGACGAGTCGGACGGTCTGGGTCTTCAACAATAACTTTACAGCCAATTTCGACCAAATCTTCCTTAGTAATATCTTCGGATGATCCAAAATGGGAAGCCCATTTGCATAAGATTTTGTATTTTATCATATTCTTGAAAGCAGAAGATTTACTTTTGCCAAATAACACACTGGTGGTGTTAAACCCTGTTAATACTTGAATAAAATGTAAACTTTTGCAAGCCTCTTCTCCAATAGATCTTTGCATGGCTTGAATGTCATGGACTTTATCAGATTGTGTGGCAGACTGCAATAAAATGCTCTTAGAAGAAGGAATAGTAGAAGGATTAAAATATCAGTATCATCAGCTACTACAGTGACATGTTTTTCCTTGGCTATGTTTAAAGCTTGTTTGACGATTAGTATGTCTGCATCAACTTCTGTATGAATGACGGAATGACCTCTTCCTTGAAAATAACTCCCCAGTATATTGATAAAGCGTTGTTTGTTTGTAGAGTTAGAAAGAAATTTTTTTTTCTTGATGATCACAGGCGAATTTTCATCAAAGACTACTACAACAGACGACTGCTTCATACACAATCTGTGCTCCATATCTTTTATATTTGGTTTTTCATACCCATCAAAAACTATTGTCACTTTTCCATACCTTCTGTTGACATATTATTCAGTTTGCTTTATGATATCGCCAAATGTTTCAGAAGCGGACCATGGTAACTGGTGAACTAATGCACCACCATCAAGAATGTAGGAAGTACTTTTCTGGGAATGAGACTGTTGTATTTTATTGACATTCATGCTATCTAATGAGTTTGCCAATGATGATTTATCAGTTTTTCTCATTTGCTGGGTACTATGGTCAAATAATGAAGTTGGTAGAGTGGATAACTCGTAATTGAAAAACTCCCTTGTATCTTGAGCGATATTATCCAAGGATATACAAGCAAGCATCCTCTGTGTTAAAAGATGTGAATCTACATGATGAGTCTCACCAGCAATAGCAATTCCTTTGTTCAATACTTTCATGGTTACTGCTTGGTCTGATTTCAATTAATTTTCATCTTTAAAAAGTTTGCCGGTAAGTTTATCTAGAATGTTTCTTCCAATGAAGTCGACATTTTCTTTAACTTTGTTTTCACTATCCGTAATTCCATTGAAAATATTCCATAAATCACTTGAAGAAGTAGTAAATGGATTGTGGTCTATAAAAAATTGCATTAACTTTTTCATATCTTCGAAATCTCTGGCCATCCTTGCATCAGTTAAATCAGTATGTTGTTCATTGCCAATACGTGAAACACTGGTCAGCAAACTCATTGCAGATGTTAACGGATGCAATATCTGATGCACTAGGATGAAAGTACTTATTTTTGTGCAACAAATTTATTTCAGTTCTGATCAGTTTTGCTACAGACTCGATTAATCTAAATTTTTCTTCATCAGGGTCATCAAGTCTTTTTTGTTTGTGATAGTCCAAGATTATGTTTGATACAGTTTTTCCAAATGTTGTCATGTTACATTTCCCATCTGTGCCTGATATTATGATGTTGTCTCCAAACCAATCTTGCAAATTTTTTTTCAAATGTCTAAAGTGTAAGGCTCACTTCCCTCTGTTAAAAAACTACGCATTTTTTGCACTAAGTCACTGACAGATATTGGCTCTTCACAGTTATATTGTAATCACTCACATGTCTTTACAAAAGCATCAGAACTATCAGTGTCAATCGGACGGCCTACTGATGTGGGCAATCCTCCACTACCTTCAGGAGTATACTTCACTGGAATGGGATGCCGCTCCTAAAATTGACACTGCACACTTGATGATATCGAGCTTCTGCAGCAGGTAAATCTATGACTGAAAGCATCTTCGTGTGTACATTTGCTGCCCTTAGATCACTTCTAGTACTGCATAGTTTCAAAATTGTCTCGCGAAACTGGAAAGTACGCACAGGAATGACTGCCATGACTGCCATCATAATCCGCAATAATCTGGCTACAAAACAAGCAATTCTCTTTGAAATTGAATGATCCAACACTTTCTCATAGCGTTCTCGAGCTGGTCGAAGGAATATTATCTTGCGATGTTTTCAGTTTTATATCACTTTTAATTTTGATAGGATTGGCATGTACACGTCGACATTCTGTATTTACTTTAACAGCACCAGTAGGCATAGGATTGAAAAGTTCATGAATTTTATCATCTCTTTGTTTGCTCTCGTTGATAATTCCCGTCAAGCCTTTTGCTGTTAATGCGATATAGGAAGTATCGTCACAAAGCACATTGGAACACAAAAGGCAGGTTTCTTCTTCTATTTTTCTTATGATGATTTCTTTACTCAAAACAAAGATTACCTACCTGAAACAGATAATAAAGAAAATAAAAATTAGTCTCACAGCATCAGGTATAGGTGTAATGTAATGTAGCATAATTTAAGCATTTAAGGTGTAAATACAGGGTCATGAAGGTTGAAAATCCAGACCACATGACAGACCCAAAGGCTTACTGTTGCTAAGTGTGTGGCCGGAGGGTCATGAAGATGTAATTTTTTCATCATTTTTCTCCTACTTCATCTTTGTAAACATTTTACTTTTAAAAACCAATATCATATTCTTTTCAGCATGAAATTTCCTGTAATTTGATGCCACACATGATTTTTTTGGATTTTTTAAAATTTTTGATGTTTTTTCAAGATGGCGGCAAAAAAACGCATTTTGCATGACAGTACGGATGTATATTTTTAGTATGTTGATTAGGAGCGTGTTACCTACCATTTACAACAAGAATCATTTCTGTTGCAATTAGTTCCACCTCTAACACTATTTCTACCACACTAATCCTTGTAGACTACACAACAACAAAATACTAAACTACTAAAAAAAAAATTGTCTACAACACCAAATTAAAGGAATTAATGATAGTATAAACTTCTAAAAAACTCTTGAAAACATTACTAACACTGAAACTTTTCAAAGATTGGCTACTACTTAAACCTTCAAGAAAATTTCTAACACTTAAACTTCCACACATAAAATTTTCTAAACACTATTCAGCACTATACTCATAAATGTACTTTGACTTGATACCTCTGTCAAGAAGAACACAGCACTTTTTACTTAAACACAAACTATCTCATCATTGGAAGTGTACTAACCTCTCAAGCCAATCCCTAAATACTCAAAATATGTACAAGATTGGATTACAAAACATGGAAAATGCAAATGAAACATTCTAAAAGTATCAACCACTTAATGTGCACCCATGGTAGTACTAATGTTTCAGAAGTTTTAATAAAAATGAATAAATATTGAAAAGCATGTAACAAAATGAATGAATACTGAAAAACATGAAATGAATAAAATGACAAAATCAAAGGATGGGGAAAATTTTCAACCCAATTGAATTCTAGGTCTCTACACATATCTATGCTCAGGACTGTTAGAACCGTTAGGTAAATTTCTAGCGGAATTAGTGACATTGGAGTCATATAGTTCCTGGCTTGCAGAATCTGTTGTCATAAGTACCTGCTTTCTACTTGTAATGCGAGTGAGCCTATTTATATGAACCATTTGTGTATCAAAACGAGTCTGAGTGTTGGTGATCATGAAATTGAGATTTATTTTCTGTGATATCACTCTATATGGTCCCCTATTGAAATTAGTCAACTTTCGAGCTTGTCCTTTACAGACGACTGGAATGTACAAGAAAACTAAATCACCGACATTGATGTTTTTGTTCATTGCATATTGATTGCATGTTTGTTGATAACTCTCTTGTTGTTCAGCTGCTCTAACTAAATTTTGATTGGTTATTTTGAAGGTATTTTTCATGCGAATGGCCAAATCATCTGAGTAATCTTGTACAGAAACAAAGGCTGGTGTCTTAATATTAGAAGGCTGGTGTCTTAATATTAGTAAATCCTTAGGTAAGGTAATGTCTCTACCAAACAAACGAAAGGCAGGCGACTCTCCTGTTGCGCTGTGCTTTGCTACTCTATATGCCATAAGGGCAAAGTGCAAATGCCTATCCCAGTCACATATATTGTGATGGAGTGTCTAAATTACTACTTTCTACGGCTCCGCCTCCATCTCACCCATACTGAGGGTGGGCCATTGTGACGTAGAACCCAAACATCACTTCGCTTCCCGTACATCCTATATTTTCTTTCTTGTCTCAATATATGCCTATAATGCTATTATGGTTATTGTGCTGGATATAATATTTTAACGAAGTATCAATCAAGTAAGTGTTATATTTTAATATGTATAACAATGCAGATTTCCTTTTAACTATAATCTAACATCATTTCAAGATTGTTTTATATTAAATTCAGTATTATTTACAAAAATATCAAATTCTTATCAATCGTGTATAAAAGTGCACACTAAAAAACTGCATATTTTGTTAAACCTCGGAAAAGCTAGATGAACACAATGAAGTTTTTGCTGTTTATAAAATATCAGTAGCAAGCTGTTCAGTGTTTTTCTGGCCAAGAATTTGTAAAGATATCTATATGTAAAAATTATATTGTATGTGTAACTAAACAATTATTTGCCAATCTTTATAACAATTCATACTAGCATCTTTTTACACAAACCACTAATGCCTGGTAATAAATAGTTACACAATGCAGGCATACACACACGTAGAAATATATTTTAACTAATTATGTATGTACTTTTGGACAAACATTCATTCAACAAGCTTTCTTTTGTAGAAGTAAGTAATTTTGTTGCGATATTCAGTTTCTGTTATCATTTATATTAAACAAGACTTGGTCCAGCTTTGAAGCAATCAATGAGTTGCGCATTGCTTTTATTGTATAACTTTTGCACATGTCAAGGGTGTGTTTGAAAAGTTAACTGAATGGTCATCTCCGTTAATAATTGTTTATCAGTTATGCAGTCACTGACCAGAGAAGAAATAGCATGGTTATTCTGCACGATTCTAGACAGCATTTCAAGCAAAACACATGTTCTGTGTATCATGTGACCACATAACATTGATTGAGGAAATCATTGGTCATTCTGGTTATAACTGCACTGTGACCGAAACAATTTTTTAAATGGCAGTGGTTATGAAAAAGCTTTCAAACTCTCTGCTCATGACTGGTGGTTACCTGTCATAATTGTAGAAACTCTTCCAACTGTTTCCCAAATATTATCAGTTTTAGTTAGATTTTGTACAGTGGTATGCAGTCCATAGAAGCAATGCAAGCATTCCTTGCCTAACATCAGTTTTTAAAAAATAAAAAATGTTTACTGTACTATTTCAGCAGAATTTGTGAAACGGTGTTTGATGATAGATCATTGGTGACCAAGCTCAAATTAATCTTAATTAATAATAGCCAAGATACACTTTTTTGTTGTATTTTAAAAAGTTTTCTTCAAATTTGAGAAATAAGAATTCTTAATTTCAACGAAAATGTCATTAATGCATTTGCAGAAAAGTAAAAGATTGGAATTTATGTACAAATGGGTTCAACAGTACAGTCAACACTCCCATAATGCGATTAATACTAGAATGACTGATATTTTGAACTACCTAGAATGACGGACAGCGGTCAATTTGACCTCCATAGAAAAAGTATAATATATTTTTAATTCCAAACCAAAACACCATAGTTACAGCATTAAGGATGTTTCTTCGACACATTGTAATGTGATGTTTCTTCGACATGTCTTTGATCTTTCTTCGACACATGTAACATGTTACAATTTTGTTTTAAGTTTTTATAAAGAGTTAATTTTGAAGAAATATTTTATTTATTTTGGTTTTATGGTTGACAAGGGAGATAGCCTCTATCCAAATAATTTGTAAATAAACAAAGTATGTTTACTTTGTCTAGTAAAGCTAAGCGTCAGGCGGGATTTTCAGGCATGACGAATCTCTCTCTGTCTACCTACATCGGACGATATTCCATTGGAAATGGAACTTAAAATATGCACACAATTTATACTCGAACTACAGCAAGTCTTTGATAGACATGTCTAAGCTATAAGGAAGTGGCTGTTTTCTTAATAGTTAAAAGGAAATTTTACTTCAAATATCCTGATGTTTTAATTTATTCAATTTCACCTTACATTCTTTGATATTTATTTATTATTTGCTTCAATTTTTTTGTATAAATTAGAAGTAGCATAGTTGTTTATAATAAAGAAATTTACAAGTCTATGTATTAAGGTCAACGTAAAAAATTCTTATGGAAACCAAATCAATCTTGAATGAAATATACGAATATATATTTGTAATGTTCTTGATTAAATATTTATCAAATGAAAAAGTAAAGCTTGATAAGTAGTCTATTTATTTTCTTATATATTTTCCTTGATTTTTATATTCTAATTAAAATGGAGTTTTCCTTGTATTTTGTTTTCCTGCATATAATGTTTGTATTTCAAAACCGGGGTTTTTCTTCAATAAATTTGTTAATGTCATTAATTTATTTTAATTGTAATTCAGTTATTACTGAAAAATTCCTTAAAACTGTATTGCATACCTCTCAAACCACAGCCTAGTACAGAGGCACTGATAGGTATGGCAAAAAAATACTTTGCATAGGGGCTCGGGAGGCTTCATTTTTTTTTTACTCATACCATCTGACCTACTCGAAGGTGTAAGGTATCTGTTTAAATGACAGGGAAGTGTCATGCAATTTAGACCAGAAAACTAGTGGGGGCAGCATCTACAGGAACTGTATCTTTCGGAAGAACTTACAGGCCCACATATTTAACATTCCCGCTCTCCGCATGAACACATAGACAGTTTGGGCAGAACTGGGAATCAAACTTGGGTGATCCGAGTGCAATTCCCGTGCACTAACAACTGGACTGTCCCACAAACCGGACCCCTTTTTGCGTAACCATTTGTAAAACTAGATCAATAACTTGTAAAACACGAAGGGGTGCACATTTGTTGTATATGCCCAAAATATCTGACAGCTGCTAAGGTCCATTCAGCTGTACTAAGGTATATTTATTGTAATAGACTAAATGCTTTTATATGCAGATTTCTGTTTATCGAAGTTTACTCTATAATATATAAATTAATTTAAATGTTTTTCACGTACTGTACAGTGACCATTTTGTCCAATGCTTTTGTAAAAAAATACATTTATTGCCCAATATTTTGTTTTACATTAATTTTGTTATTTCTTACCTCATTTCAACAGCTGATAATCCGGCAGTCTTAAATGTAACCTAGCTAAAATATATATCATGAAACTTCATATTTGCAAATTTTGGACTCCGTTTTTCAGATTATTTTTACATGACTGCTCTGTCATCATGACTTTTATCATGACTAAACCATCCTCCTCAAAATTAAAAAACTAAATAATGAAAGACTTGTAAAGTTACTTGCTTTTTAAAAAGCAGTGTAAAAAGAATTAATTTTCAAATCTATTAAAATGAAATAAAAATGTAAAATTTACTGATAAACATCTCCAACTATATCTGATTTGGTATGAAATTGGTATAATGTCTTTAAATAACAATCTTAGAATGCATATAATTTTTTTTTTAAATCATTGTGCATGTAAATTTTTAGTGTAATTTAAAAAAAAAAAACATTTGACATTCTTACTTTCATCGATTTACACATTTTAGTTATCCCTGTACACAAAGAACAATTTTTAAATAATTTCTGAACAAATATTTGTATACAATATCGTTAACATTCTAAGTACTCATTTGTTTAACGTAATATGAAGTAAGGGATATTTATAGTTTGTTTTAAAGAAGCATGTTATCAACATGGAATAATTAATACCTGTAATGACAGCAAGAAAACTTGCATTGCTATATACCACAATAATGTGAATTTCTATTGGGACTGATGTATTAAATGCTACCATGTAGCCGGCTTCTAATTTATTAAAAATTAAATGCTTGAGAGACCTTTGCCTATAAAAATATTCCCAAAGTTTGAATCAGGTTCTAATTTAGGGTACAAAATAAGGGACACGACAGCCTAGTGGTTAACTCGCAGGAATTGTACTAGGACGGTCCGGGTTCAATTCCTGCCACTTCCAAAACTGCTGCCGTGTTCATGCGAAGTACGATCATGTTAAACATGTGGGTCCGTAAGTCTATCCGAGAGGTTGGTGATAGAGGAAGGAGGACATGTTCCCTATGTATGCCTCCTCCACTGGGTTCTGGTCTAAATTGGATGACACTTTCCGGCCATTCAAATAGATACCTTATACCCTATTGGTAGGTCAGACGGTCTAAGTCGAAGAGGAAGAAGGATGCAAAATAAGAGAATATTTTTCATTAGCAAAATGCTAATCAAAATTTCATTTCTATATTTTGACTTGCAGTTGACAACTATTATTTCACTAGTTCTTAAAAAATGTACCTATAAACATATCGAAATGCCAGGTTTGAAATATAAAAGAAAAAAACCATGAATATTACAGGAGCTATGCACGTATACAGAATTTTTTTTTTTTACCGTTATGAATCATTTGTTGTGATTTTTAAGATAAAGTCTCAAAATGCTATTCAGATTTATTTTTACATAGCAAAACACAAATTTTCTATCACAATTTGCAATGTGATACCACTTTTTTTTGCACACTGCTCTCATTGCAGATAAGGTAACTGCATCCATGAACATATAAAGCTGACATAAAAGTTTAAATCAAATCTCAGATTCACAACAGCATTCCTATGAAGTAATTTAGATTATTAATACTTTAAGGCGGAGTTAAACCAATTCAGAAAGTTACCTTTTTCCGATAGATGGCTCTGAATATCGCAGGTTTGGCAAGATCTGACCCTGCGCCAAACAGCGATTATTGTTCAATTTGCGGTAGCCCTTGTTTCACTTCCGGATTAATCCAGAAACCGGATACTATGAAATGCATTCAATCTCAAAGACAGAGCCTGTTTTTCTCGGCTTATAAATTCAAATAATAGACTATTATACATAAAAGTATGTAGAAACTTTCTTTCTATAAAATTTCATGTTTATATTGCATGTTCTTACAGATCAGTACAAATCTTAAATCTTATATGCGTATTGTTACTGTAATAAATATTGATATATAAATAATGAGTGTTGATGGGAAACTGACGAGTTAATTCATATATTGCTGTTGAAGTATATTTGAAATTTTAACACTTTAAATGGATTTGCTTGTCGTGCCTATCACCTACACTCTTAAGCATTTCATATTTTATTAGCTCTATTTCAATTGCTCATGGGTTAGCAAAATTCATTGTACCTGCATTGGTAATGTTTTTTATGCGTTCATAATGATATGCTTATTCTTTTATGCTTAATTCTAAACTATTTCAGAAAACAAGAACAAATTGGTTTCTGGTAAAACTGAGAAATTCCTATTTGTTGTTGTTGGAGTGTATTTGAAATTTCAGCAATTTAAATATTTTGCCTTTTCTACCTATAATGTATGTTCTTAACTATTTGTGGAGCTACTTTGTATGTTGTTTATATTCTCTTAATAACATAGCAAGCAAAATTCTAAGAAATGAATACTTCACCATCATTTTATAAGGAAGTTGCTTTACTCATCTTGAACCAAAAGGTGAATAGTAGAAACCACTTCCTTATTGTGGCCCTGCATCAGTGCTATTACACACAGACTTAAATAAAAAAAGAACAAAATGAAAGTTAATATTGGCTTGAAATGATATTGACAATTTCATCCCTTTCCTTATTTCCTATAAACCCAGTGTTAGCGAGTATTGAAATTTTTTTCTGTTTGATTGGAAATTCAACTGTGTACATTTTAAATTCAATATATTAGCAGAGTCATAGCAGTAAATATAATGTTCGACAGTAATTGTATTAAGGATCTATGTTACCTGCTCTCTATACATAACCCATATATGTATGCACAGGGGTTAAACAGGTATATTAAAATCTTTAACAATTTTACTAAAATCTAAAATTATTTTAGCATTTTCCTATTTTCTTTATCAAAAGTGCTAGTCTTGATTTTTTTAATATTAAAGTGAAATAGATCTAAATGTTTATCTGAAAAATAAGGTGCAATTACTATAGAATTTTCTTTAAAATATAAATCACACAAAAATCTCAAATGTAAAATCATACTAATATGGTAATATCATTTCAACCATGAATAGCAGGTGCTAGTTATCAAATATAAATAGAATCATAGACTAATTTAATATCCCAGAAACCCTAATGCCAAAATCTATAGAAAATTGGATTCCCTTCAGAAAATTACCAGATACATATTATCTCTAACATTAATCATAATTTGCTATCTTCATAGCTCAAAGTACACGTCTCTACCCCTAGTCCCTATTCTTTACCATTGACCAATTTTAACTAATAATAAGATATGCAAATTTAAAAAATTTCACATCCTTTTCACTTTAATGCACAATATAAATTCCTTTCACTCAAAATTCTCATGCTATCCAGAATCCTAGGACTAATGTTGTGTTTATCATTTTTAACATTTTAGTTAAAATGGCATGTTTTAACAAGATTTCTTTTCGGAAAATGCTAAATAGAACTGGCACAGTTAAGACATTGTGTACACTACAAAGTTAAGGTGGCTTTAGAAACACCCACTACCAACCAGGTCACCTTTTGTCAACAGATGATGCTGAATATTGCAGGTTTGGTGAAATGTGGCAAAAGGCGATTGTTTAATTTGCAGTAGCACTCTTCACTTCCAATTTAATTCTGAACAAAACCCGATATTAGGGGGATAATCAAAATCAACAGACAAAATTTTTTCTCCGAGAAGTACTCGGCTTTATTGCAACATGTTTCCGAGTGTTTTTCAAATTATATTGTATATTAATGTTAGGGTATGGCATGAAATATAGAATAACTATAGGTTTCGAAGAAGCAATTGCCTAATAAAAAAAGTAAGTTTTATCTTTTTCCTTCTTATTGATAATATTTGATATTTACATTATATGCAAATTAACTTAGAGCCCATATAAATAAAGTAAAATGTTGTAGTATAACAACATTTTACATGTTCTTATAATAGTATTGAATATTAGTATAAGATCTGATGCAAAACTGACAAGTTGATTTTATTGAAGTGTATTTGAAATTTCAACAAATATATTTACTTTTTGTACCTATGTTTTATGTTTTTAAGCATTGTTTGTTACGTTTTGTATATTTTAAGAGCTTTTATTCTCTAATGCACATGAGGTAAGTAAATTCCAGTATTTGACCTAAATAATATTTTGTTTATTTTTTATGCTCAATTCTAAACTGTTTTCGACAACAAAAGTTAATAGGTTCATACAAAAATGCCAAATATTTTTTGTTGTTTAAGTTTATTCAGCATTTTAAATATGTTTGCTTGTATGTCTGCATTTTTTCAAGCTACTTCCTATGGTTAGCTTTGTATATTATATTTTGTCTATTGATAATATAAGTGAACAAATGGAAATTCTATAAAATAAAATCTTTGACTATCATCATTCTATGAAAGCATAGCCAGACTCAAAGGATTATTTCCGATAAATTTGCTCAATGAATATCACACGTTTTTACTGATTGAAATTCAGCTGTTTATTTGGTTATACATTTTTTATTTAATAAAATAGCAGAGTTTTAACAGTAAATGTAATAAGAATATACCAATAAAATAAGAAATTTGTCAAAATACAGCATACATTACATTTTAGTAGTCAACTGGCTAAAATTTAATGTATGCTATATTATGAAGTTTATATTTTGTTTTTTACTGCATAGTTTTGAAGTAATTTTTGACAGAAAATGTAATAATCGACAGACACTGTATATTAGGGACCTATGTTCCTTACGCACTATGCATAACCCTATTTTTTTGTACTTCAAAATTTAAACGAAAGCCCTATATCTTTGTATTCTCAACAGATTTGGCTAAAGCAGATTACCATATCTTGGTTGTAATGAAGGTCTGGGGTGGGGGGATTATGCTTTTTTCCAGTTGAGAACCATGGAATTTACTCTTCACTTCAACAATAAATGTTAAGGAAACTCTTCCTTAAACTTGAAAATTCAAATGTTCACTTAGTAGCAAGCGCCCAAAAGGTAGTTTTAGTTTAGTGGCTACTGTATCACAATTTTTTTGTAAAATCAGTAAGTATAGTTACATATACTTAATATATATATAGGTATGAGGGATAAGAATTGGGGAAATAGTAAACAGTTATCAAACTTTTGGACAGTTTTCTGATTAAAACAGAATAGAAGAGGGGTGATGTGGCCCAAAGTTGTTTCATTTAATCACCACACTGCATTATGTAATCAACCTGTGGTAACTGGCGAGTTCCTATTTTCAGGTTTATTCTAGGATAATATTATAAACTTGCATTTTAATTTTTATAAAATTTCTCATACACCCCCCCCCCTTCCTTTTTTAATAATAAGCCCTTCTTATTTTTGTCTGCTTAAAAAAATCCACTGTTTTTTCCACACTTTTAGTATATATTTTTTAATTTTCTTTTTTCTTTCTCTTATTTGTTTTTATTTGTGGTGAACGTATATTTAGTTTAAGGATAAAAGAAAATATATTATGGAAATGAAAGCAATGAAATAATTTTGCCATGAACTCGGTCATATTCTGTATCTACTTTAAATATATTTGGTTGTATATATACTTCAATTTTCAATGCATGTTTGTTTTTATATATCAAAATAGTTTTAAATCATTATCGTCTTTCTGTAGTTCTGCACATGAGGCAAGAACCCCACTTTATAAGTAGGGCTCTGAATATTCCTTTGGTAGGATTTAGTACCCATAATTTCAGATGCAATGTAGAATACCATGTACATGTGAAAAATCACTGGGAAGGGTAATAATGTAACTTTGCACATTGCTTAGCCCCCTAAGCTTCCTTCTAGCTCTGATTATGCCTTACTTATTTCAGGAGTAATCACAAATTAGAAGGTGTGTTACATTATATTTTATTTACGTATAATGCAGTATCTTTTTACTAAGAAATATATATAATTATATGCAAAAAATATAAATTTATTTTAAAATAAATTTATTGTAATTAATAATCTTATATATATTCTACTTTCATGTTTTTGTTTCCATTCAGTGCAAGGTTTATATAAAGTATTTTGATGAAATTAAAAATTTCTAGATGTAGTTTTAATAGATGCTTTTGTAACTAGGTAAAGAAAGTACAATAGACCTCTGGTCGCTATGTTAGGCTCTCTTTAAGCCACCCACCTCTAAGTCATAAGTCAACTAGGTAAAGAACATGTTTGGGGAGGATGGTAATGAGGATATATGTGATGAGTTAATTTTTGGTTCAAACAGAGCAAAAACAGTTACGAATAATGGAATGCTCGGGGAAAAGTTTCTTGTTATAAATATGTAATAAGAAAGATTGTAATGGGTTTGAAAATGTAATATACAGCTTTGATTGCATATCCACATTTTGAACCTCGCACATTACAAATTGAATGTGTATTAAATCTTTAAATGTAAAAGTGAGTACCTAATCTGAATATGAAAAAATATATTAATTTTCATTTGTATATAGTACCATTATAAGTTGATAAAATAATATGTTCTTCACTTATTATTGACATTTATATCCTGTGAAATATCAGTAATGCTAGACATTTACCTTTGGTGAATGAAATCTAATTTTTAATCTGAATTGGAGTAATTACTGATTTAAATCAGTTTTAAGATATCAAAACTTGAAATGTTAATGGAAATAGAATATTTTTTTTAAACTTAAATAATATTGTAAAGATATATAAAAAAATTTTTTTCACTGCTGTCAAAAAGAATCTTAAAACTACAACTTCATTAGAACACAGCATCACCTTTGTTGGGATGATGCTAATGCTGTATCTCATTTATCATGACAAAGAAGGTTCTTTATTGCTTTTGAAACCCGTTGATATTTTTTTTTTTATTTTTTATGTGTTGCTAATTTTTTTAAAGACATTTATAGCTGGGCTGCTCATAGAAATTACGAGCCCACTACAAATATTTACCATGCCCCCACCCTAATTATGTTGGATTTTCTCCTCTTTGTAAACTTTTCATGTTTCCTTCAGCCTTAAAACTATTGAGGTCTGGGACCTTTACTCAAGTGGTATATGCCCCATCCACCTATGGGCGGCCTGTTAATAGAATGTAAAAATTATTTAAATTAAATGATATGACTAAATATTTTCACTTTTTATTTTTGATTTATGTGATGAAAAGGATATAAGCAAATTAGACAACATTTCATACTCAAATCATTTCATACTCATATCATTTCATACACTTTATAAGCAAGATAGAAAAATACATATTTTTTGTTAATTAAAAAAATATTTAACTTCTTATTTTTATTTTAAATTAACAACTTTGCCATTTAAATATTTTGATTTAAAAAATGTGTTTGGATGTTTTTATTAACAATCCATTGTTAAAATTGCATGACAAATGTCGAAAATTTCTTTAAAGCAAATAAAATAACATTGATATTCAATTCACGAATACGTTAGCTACAGCTGTGCTATCATCCACTGTCTACATAAAGGGAATTTATTTTAACATTTGATGCAATTTACAGAAAATTATGAAATAGATTAGGTGTAGAGAAAGCATAAAAATTTATTTTCTTGGTGAAACACATATGAACCATTTGGTGAGAAAACAAAATAGAAGTAGGCCTATACACTATTTAAGAGAAAGTCCAGTGAGGACTTACATTCTCTATATATATTTTTACTTTCCCTGCAATACATGGTAATGTATAGGGAACATATTGGAATCATGCCGAAAATCGCAACTCGAGTTTTCGATGGATCTACACGTTTCAGGATATCTAGAACACGAAAAAACTATTTTTAGCATGACGTTTGTGTCTGTCTGTCTGTGTAATGCATGTATCCACTCTAACTCAAAAACAAATCGACCGAATTTCATAAAATTTGGTAGGTAGGTAACTTGTGTATGACCTTGGTACTGATTAGTTTTGGGTAAGATTCGGGGTAAAAGAATCCGGCTTTTATTTCGAATTGGCCCTCAAAATTCGTCAAAATCTGAAATAAAAGACTATGTATGCTCAAATATGTCAATTAAATGCTTGTTTCACATGTAACTTTTGGTGATGAAAAAATAAAGATCGACCCCATTACTCTACGACTAGCCGTTCTCTAGATATTTTAGTTTTTTCACATTTTTGCTGCACTGGTTTGGAGAATAAGTCCAGTTACCAAATGAAAACGAAAGCTTATTTAAAAGTGCAAATTTAGTGTCATTTCAATTAATTATGCATGCTATTTAGTGCAATTAAACTCAATTTAACGAATTATTAATGAAATGAAGTGGAAATAACTTAGAGTCTGAGAGGGAAAGTCATGTGCTGCTCACATCAGATTTTGTAATTCACTAAAAGCTTTACCGAATACGATAAGAGGTGTCTTTCCAAATGAGTTTTCACTTGACTTTTTATATATATTTACTAATATTCCATATTATTTACCCTGTCCATATAATGAAAAAGATGTCTGTTTGTGCAGTCTGTAGCGGAAAAATCTAATCTCCGTACGGCAATGAAATTAGATACAGAGATACCTCGACTCCTGAGAAAAAATGCCTAATGAAGATTTTTTTTTATCGGATCGAGTGCAGCCGCATGTGTTCGCGCAGTGATTGACTACGCCTTTGGAAACATTGGATGAATGAATTTAATTAATTCTTGCTTTAAACCCCGAGCAACGTCGGATACATTTTCTGCGTGGTCGAGAGCTACTGCAAGGATGCTATTGTAATTAAACTCTTTTAGAAAAGCGCAGCGGTCATAGTGTAAATTTAATCAAAGTTTTGCATCTTAAATTCCGAGCAACGTCGTTTATTTGTTTGAGACCCAGACAGTCCGACCTACCAGAAAGGTGTAAGGTAACCATTTGGACGGCCGGGAAGTGCCACCCAATTTAGACCGGAACCCAGTGGGGGAAGCATCCATAGGGACCGTACCCTCCTTCCCCCTACCACCAACCTCTCGGAAGAACTTTCGGACCCACATGTTTAACGTGATCGTACTCCGCATGAACACGGCGGCAGTTGTGACAGCATGCAAATCCAGCGCGCAAACCATCGGGCTACCGCACCCGAAATGTGCCAACAGCACGTGGTGTTCCCAGGTGGTCACCCACCCAAGTACTAACCGCGCCCGATGCTGCTTGACTTCGGTGATCTAACGAGAATCGGTGTTTTCGGCACGGTACAACATCATGTACATTTTCTAGTATATATACAAGTTTCCTCGATTTTATGAAATTTAAAACTTAAATTACTTTTTGAAGGCGAAAATTTTTAAATTTACGTCCTATATTCTGTAAATGCACTTTATTTGGGACTTTTTATTACTAGTATATATTTTGATAAACTCGTGCATTCCCCATTTTTCCTTCTTCAATATCTTTGACGGTCTCGTTCTCAGCTCCCAGATCATGTAGAGAGCTAAGACTCGGCAGACAGTTCATCTCGCCGAACAGTTTTATTTATTAAATGTTCATGGCATTGCGTTGCATCGTTACGTCATTTATGTATGTCATAACAATGTCCCCCTCTTTTCATGTTTTTTTTTCTTTGCAAATTGCTGCTTAGAGTTTTCAGATGAAATGTTATTTTGCTAATTACGCATCGATCCTATATATAATACTGTATAGATTTGAAAGCAGATTACGTAAAAAAAAACTAAAGTATATGCTATAATATAATTAATGAAATATATACTATAATATAATTAATGCATAATATTGTGATGGTTTCGAATTCGAGTTTTCGGTTCATTTACATGTTTTAAATATCCCTGAGCTCGTTTTTGAAGCGATGTATAAACCTTCCATGGGCGAGCGATATTTCACAAATGAGTTGAAAAGAGTTATTTAAATGAAATTTGGTATGATTATTACAAATGGTGAATAACGCAATAACAGGATATTATATAATATTAAATAAATAATTATTTTTATATCATTAGAAAACGCATGTATGTAGAAAATGCATGCTTATTCAAGCAAAACATTAGGGATATATCTACATATTGCCCTGTAGATATATCTAGATTTTGTCTAGCTTATACAAAAGCTAGTTTTTGTCTAGCTTATACAATAGCTAGTTTTTGTCTAGCTTATATATAGCTAGTTTTTGTCTAGCTTATATATAGCTAGTTTTTGTTTAGCTTATATATAGCTAGTTTTTGTCTAGCTTATATATAGCTAGTTTTTGTCTATCTTATTGCCCCATAGATATATCTTTCTAAATACCTTGGATATATCCCATACATTCTTTATGGAAAATGGAAATGGTGGAAAATCTAAAATTCAAATAATTTGTGATCTAATAGTGCAAATTACAAAATATTTGATTTAGTTCTGGTTTTTTTTTTACGTAATATCATGACAAAATAAGATTTCATAGCGATACAAGCTTTTGTTTTTAGCTTAGTGTTCATATCTCAGAGACACACACGCACACATGGATATCGAAAAGTGTTCTAAATGTGTTCAGGTGGTCTTAAAATGTGCTCTCCCTCAAATTATCAAATTTAAGAATTTTTGAGTAAATAATACTTACTACATGCAACATCATACTTATTATATACCATAAGAAAATATACAGTTTTCCCAAAACTTTGGAAATCGTGATTTGACTGATAAACATTTTTTAAAATTTCTTAAACACATTTTGAATATTTTTTAAAAATATGTCCATAGGTGTGTATTATGAAAATTTTAGTGTGGATATACATTATGTTAAAAGTCTGATGTGAGTAGCACATGAAATTGACGCAGAGCGTTTATTTATTTAACAGCGAATTAATGGAACAAGATTCACAAAACTATGATTTTGCCATTGAATTAACAACATATAAATTGAAATTGGGCTCTTTTTGCAACTTATGATTCCAAACAAATGGCTTATTCAAACTCACGTACAAAATTTGGATCCATATGCAGTTAACATTTAATCAATTGTATGAAATAATTGACTATTAGCGAATTCTTAAGAGTCAAAATACAAAACTATTACAAAAAGTATCTTCCCTCGTGAGTGGAACTATTTAGATTCACGAAAATGATGTTGCATAACATTGTATACGGAAATTTAACATCTTTCACAATACTTACTACTTTTTTAATTTCGTATAAAAAAATTTTTTAAATTAATGTAAAAAACATGCAATATCTCGAGAACTGTTCATGCTGTTCTAAATTAAAATCATTTTTTAATTAAAAAATAATTATGTAAAATAATTTATGTAACAATATTCAAATTGCTGATTTTTCAAAATTTATTCTTAAATCGTGCAATATTTTGAAAACGTTCCTAGCTTTCTATAGGTTTTTGACGGTTTTTGATACAGATTATCAAGGCCATGGAGAGGTAATCCGGGCCCGGGGGGAGCAACTCGTGAGCCTCTATTTTGCTTAGGCCTTATTTCAATTTCCCTTCACAATGAGCTTAGTTTTAAAGTAGTTTGTATATTTTAGAGTAAACTTAAAGTGTAAGATGTTTTCGAGTTATAAAAAATACAGTAGACGAAACCGGAAAATAATAAATATAAATATCAAATATTTTTTTCAATTAATTGCTATTAATTTTTTCTTGAATAAGCAAAACATTAGAAATGGAACATCTTTTCGCTTTTGTAAACCAGATTTGTTGCAATACCACATTTTTTTTTTACCTGAAGATAAAAAGAAAGATAAATATTTTGAGTGAAAAAACTATTTTTTCACTTCCATAATCATTATTTATATATTTTCATTTAAATTTTTTTTTAAGAAGAGTTCAAAAATCTGGGCTCATGAGGAAACACCCCGTCCCCACCCCCTTCTCAACAGGCATGCAGATTATGAACCAATTTACTATATGAATGTAGGAGAAAGCCGAGTCAACTCTTTTCTGCATAACCTCACATACAACATGCGAGAGTGCGACAGAGAGTACGGTTAGAGATTTTTTGAGTGCGACCCCTATTATCCTCCCCAAAGAATGCTCGCCACCGCATACACATCTGTGACCACAGAATCTGTGTCTGTGACCTTGACAAAGAATGTGAAACAGTCAACATCCGTAGTAGCTTCTTTGAACAAATCTGAAAAATGCAGGGATGGGTCTTCTTGTTGGGATTGTTGAAGAACTTTCTCCATAGCTCTCTATGAGACGAGAATTTGACATATTTAATAATACTTCTCTGCATTTTTAAGTTTATATAATTTTTTTTATAAATATGTTTGAAAAACAGGCAGCATCTCGAGAATGGCTCATGGTAGCGTTCTAAAGTTTCTGTCATTCGTTTTCTAATGAAAAATCACAGCTGAAAGGATTATTTATTTATGATTATTGAAGATCCCGATTTTTAAAGACGTTTTCAAAAATTCATTTGAAAATTAAGGGAGTGTTTGTTCCCAAGGCCTGATTAAGCCAATGTGGGGCCCGGTGTTAATTGGGGCCCCCTACACTCACGACATACCAAATACATGCAAAGACAAACAAACATCACAAAGCAAATTTGGAAGTTTAGGACCACTATCCAGAAGGTACTTTTGTAAATACAGAACTTTTATTTAAAAGATATATAATATGTAAAACTATTAACATATTTTCAAATAATTAAATAAATAATTATTTCTGAATAAAATGGTTTAACCTATACAAAATTTAGGGGCCCAGGGCCGCGGGGAAGCCCGTGATAATCGTACCAAATTATTTCTGAAACGTTCATTTGTGAGATTTCACTTCCACATGCACACACTAACATACTTAGAGACAGACCTTCCCTCAAAAACTTTCGCTTCTATTGCAGGAATGCTTAAAACGTTTGCTCTTCCGTCGAAAACTCGAATTCGAATTTTCGACTTTGTCACAATACTTTCCTTATATACATTATACTATAATATAGGGAAAGTAAGAATTATGCATGTACCCGATGCGCACAAACAATGTTGTATATGTAACATGTACTTCTGTAGTTTTTATACCTTACGACATTGATTTTGCAAACATTATTCAAGCCACCTGCATTGAAAATGTTACATGTCTTATGTAGTTTCACACCTGGTCAATATTCAAAGAGATGTGGCACCAGTAATTTTTTGAAGTTGGGGGAATTCACTTTTTTTCTTAATTAGTATCATTCTGATATTAATTATGAAAAAAAGAAAAGAACCCATATATTTTATGAGCTTTTGTTCTATTCGTTTTCAAAAGACTTTTTGTGGGAGCCAGAAAGGCCTAGCTCCATGTGCAAAAAAATTTTATCTGTTTTGCAACTTTTCATCTTACACATTATTCTTGCTTTACACCATGTATGTTTATGCAAGAAACAAGGGGATTAATACTTTAAGTACCTGTATTACATATATGATTTATAACACTAAAATAAAAAATTTAATCTAAGGGTGCAGTTAAGGGATTATATTAAACCAATCTTTACCTATAGAAAACCTGAAGTTTTTTCTGATGTGCATACATTAGTAGAAAACTATGTATTATACATCAATTGTAGATAGAGTACTTATAGGTGTGATTAGAGAGAAAAAGGAAGAGCAACCACATCGGCAAAAGGAAGAATGTGGTTGCCCTGTATTTTATTTTGATGAAGGATGTCTTATAAATGAAAACATTCTTGCTTTTGCTGGTTTGATTGTTCTGCCTTTTTATATTTTACCGAAGGAGAATGATTTTTCTCCGAAACAGGTTGAGTCATTTAATCAATTATTTATACTGAAACTAAAGAAGTAGTTTTACTTTAAGGCTAATGGTTTTTAATTCCAGATTTTCTAATCGGAAAAAATATTTTGAAATATTTTTCACAATTATAAAAACTCTTATTGTAATTGTGTTTATAATACTTGGGGAATTTTTCCTTGTTCCACTCCTTCCATTGTTCTTTAGGGGGCTGTGTTTCTAATAAACTTACTGCATATTTATTTTATTGCAGTTTTAGTTTGAATTAATCATTAAGAGTTATATTATAAACACAATTACAGTAAGAGTTTCTATAATTGTGAAAATAATTCAAAATTGTTTTTCCGATTAGAAAAAGTTCTTATAACATGAAATTAAAAATACTTCAAGTTAGTTATAAAATACTTCAAGAAAGTTTCAGCATAAATAGTTGATTAAATATATCAACCGGTTACGGAGGCAAAAGCACTCTCCTTCGGATAAAAAGAGCAACCAAACCAGCAAAGGAAAGAATGTGGTTGCTCTGTATTTTATTTTGATGAAGGAGGCCTGAGAAACCATTTGATATATTCAACCTGCTTATGCTTTAAATAATAATGAAGTATTTTTAATTTTAAATTATTTAAGACAGCAGGCTTAGTGAAGATTTTGTGTTATATGTTTCTATACTATAATTATTACAATGCAATTTCGTCAGTTTTAGCAGTTAGTCTCTAATACAATATTATTAAATAAAATAATATTCAGCATTAAACTTCTTTTGATCTTTTAATTCATTTAATAAGTTAGACTAGACTAAACAAAAGTAAAATATTATACAAAATTTTAAAATATATTTTTACTTTAATTTTACATGAGGATATCTGATTAGAATTAGAGCTAATTTTAAGGATATCGGCAATTTTTTTTAAAAATTAGTAACTACTTTTCTGGTGGACCATTAAATTCATGACATTGCTCCCTACAACGCTTTTGACATAAATTCAGGAATGAGTAAACATCATTTCACAAATTAAACACGAGATTATGGGATAAACTTCTTAGCTGTGATTCAATGATTACCGTTCCTAGTTGGAAACATATAAATGAAATCATTTTATTTGTAATAAAACATTATATAAAAATAGATGTTCCTTTCACATATTTTTCCGTACATCACATAGTATATGTAAAGGGAATGTATTGGAGTAAAAATATATTAACTGTCGGATATTGATGGATCTGCACACTTTGAGCATAAAGAATGCAAATTAACCATTTTTTAAATCATGTCCGTGTGTATTGTCTGTCTGCGAGTCTGTAGACACGATATCTCTACAACAAATTGGAGGAATTGAATAAAACTTGGCACAATTGTTTTCATCGCAAGACGCCAGGGTCCGAGATTAAGATACGTCAGAGCCCCCCCCCCCCAATAACTCGTTTTTAAATATGTATACAAAACACTTAAAAACAAGAAAACTGTAAAAATTACAACATTTTGAGAAGTTACAAAATTTTATAAATTTGATCTTAACTAATTTTTAATTAAATGATGTGGCTATATTTAAATATATCTTTGACATTAGGAAATATAGTAATAGTGTGGCAAAAACGTATGAAATTCTTTAAGTAAACAATAAAACTTACTAAATACTCGTTCGTGTCTTATGAAAATCACAATTAGCACTTAGAGAAAACAAAAAAAAGGGGGCTGTGAATGATATATGACTGTGTATTTAGGGCTAGAGCTTGTCCACGTGTAAAGCTTTCATGCTTGGATTTTATTTTATCTTATCAATTCCTTTCCATTGATGTCTTTTGTTTGTCTTCAGCTTGATGACTAGAGGTTTGAATTTTATTTTCCACTTGATTGATGATTGATTCTCTGTTTGATACTTTTATTTGTAAGGCATTTTTTAATGTTTGTGTTTTTTGAGTTGAAACTTCTTTCTATTCTTTCATTGGATTTTCAAACTTTTATTATTATATATATATAATATGAAAATTCAATGATTGAATAGTGAGAAATTGTAGCTCAAAATACTAACTTAAAACATGCCTACAAATTAAAAAGAAGTATTAAAGATCCACGGTACAGTGTTTTCAATGTTGAATTAAACATTTGATCCTTTTTCGGATGATAGCATAACTATTTCAAAGAACCCAATTAACTTATATTTCACAACTCTAAATTAACAATTATTTATATTGATAGCATCCTCAATAAGCAACACAGTCTTTATATCAAAATATTTTAATAATTAATTCATTAATTAGGTGTCATTTTCAATAACTTTGACGATATTTTAGTCAATCTGTAATGAAATATCGACAAGATGGCGATATCCCTCTAGATTATTCGACAAGTTCGCCAATGGTATCGCCAAGTGTTACAGATAAACGGAGAAGAGAACATTTTTCTTATATACTAAAAGTATTCCCGTCATATGACGGAATTCAAAATTTGCAAATCATTACCTCCCATTTGGCGTCATTTTTATCAATTTGGCGACATTTCCCTCACTTTGACAACATTTAAAAAAGTCGCCAAGTTCGCAACATCCTGCCAAAATTTTCGCCTAGCGTTACGAACGAATTGTCGGAGAAATAAATTTATTCTTAAAGTCGATTTTTATGTTCTTTCCAAGATATTGAATTTTCTTCAATTAGTCGTCATTTCCATTGATTTAGCGTCAATTTTACCAATTTGGCGACTTTTTCGTCAATTTGGTAACTTTTAAAAAAGTTGCCAAGTTGGCGATATTTCACCACATTTGTCGCTAAAATTTCGCTAAGCGTTATGGATATGAAATAGGTTATTCTTATAGTAGGTAAATGACTATTAACGGTCAAATAAAAAAACTAGTACCGAAGTATCTTCTCTCGTGAATGGATCGTTCAAAATCCACGCGAATGATGTTAACAAATTTATTGCATGATATTATATATGAAAAGTAAAAATATTTTACGATAATTAATATTATTTTTTATTTTATATGATTTTTTGAAATTTATTTGAAAAATGCGTAATATCTCAAGAAAGGTTTATACTAGCGTTCTAATTTTTGTGTCAATCATTTTATGATGAAAAATTACATAGAAAATGATTATTTACGTAACTTCATTGAAAATTTTGATTTTTTGACGATTTTTCCAAATTTCATTCGAAAATTTGGGGGTGTTCTGAACATTCGAATGCGTCTAAAACCAATATAGTTCCAGTGTTCACAGATGGTAATTTTTGTACTAAATTTCGTTCGAATCTCTCCATTCGTTCGTGAGATGTCGTCTCCACAGACTCACGGACACACACACACATGCAGACATCACCTCAAAAACGTCTGATTCGTGTTCAGAGGTGCTTGAAACGTGATTTCCTGTTGAAAACTCAAATTCGAATGTTCGATCCCGTCACAATACTTTTCTTATACATTATGCAACTTATGTATAAGGAAAGTAATAAGCTTACCAAATTTCGAGAAATTCACTTGATTATTTTGAGATATCGCTTTTTTTTTTAGGAAAAGCAAAATTCCAAATATCTGGAGAACTATTTATAAAACTACTCATACATAAAGCAATACTATTCATACTACTTTAAATAGTAAAAAATAAGTAATTTTAAGGAATTTCTTAGGACTTAAAACACTTTTTAACTTGTATTAAAATAATAAAATATGTCTGCTTAGAATTTCTGACACTAAAATTCGCGATATTTCCGGCGAAGCACATTCACAATATTTTGGGAAAAAACAGTAAAATTCATTAATTTTGATTAATGGTTCTAAAATTCACAATTTTAAAGAAAAGCGTTAACATTTGCAATTTAAAAAAAATGCCCAAATGTATATTTTTATTTAAAATCGCTAAAAGTAGCAATTCTATTTAAAAACTTTAAAACCTGTAATTTTAAGAAAAGCTATAAAGCTAAAATGTAAGAAAATGTGTAAAATTAAAAGTACTTCTATTCACGAATGTCCCAGAGAACTGCGCTGATTCTAATGGTACATGAAAAAAGAAAGAAAATATTTTGTCTGGCCTTACATTACTATCTTTTACAGTGACTGTACTTCTACTGAAAAAATTAATTGCTTACGTGTTGCAACCACAGCTGCTGCTCGATAGTTTTGAGGAAGCAGTTCTAGTATTTATCAACATTCTTAGTGGCGGGAGAATCCTAGATGCGGGAAATTAAAGAATGCCATTTATCATTGAGTATGCGGTAGAAGTCTCAAGCTTTGTTTTTAACGTTTTATTTGGTATGCTCCGACCGGTTATATTCATTGAGAAATTTTAAAATTAATTTTAAGGGACGCGACAGCCCAGTGGTTAGTGCGCGTGAATCGCATTCGGTTGGCCCGGGTTCGATTGCCGCCACTGCCAAAACTGTTGCCGTGTTTTCACGCGGAATACTATCACGTTAAACATGTGAGTCCATAAGTCCTTCCAAGAGGTTGGTGGTAGGGGAAGGAGGGTACGGTCCCTATGGATGCCTCCTCCACTGGGTTCCGGTCTAAATTGAGTGGCACTTTCCGGCAGTCTAAACAGATACCTTATACCTTTCTGGTAGGTCGGACGGTCTGGGTCGAAGAAGAAGAAATTAATTTTAATTAAGTATATTAAATTACTGTGTTTATTTCAGTTACGTAGAGATACATGCTTAAAAACAAACTTTTATCTCAATTCTTCATAGAAAATTTCCCCACATTCGTGTTTTTAACATATTTGAATACAAATCATATTGTGCTGAGACTCATTAGTCTTCGGGTCGGGTCGGATCGTGAATTTATACGTTTCTTTGGATTCGGGCTGAGTTTAAACACTAACATTTCGGGTCTGTCCGGGTGAAAATCTGGATTTCGGCCTTGCAGACCGCTTATGTGCGGATACGGATAAATAAATATAGATGAACACCGAAAACCTAAAATAGACTGAAAAAATCTTATCCGAGAACGGCTCGAGATGACGTCTGAACAATGTTGTTCATTAATTTCAGATTAAAAATATTTACAAAACATTCATTCATTTGACAATAGTGAGTTTTTTCGATGTTTTATGAGTTTTGTTATTTTGGATCAAAAACGGGATATATCGCGAGAACGGCGTATGTGTGCATCTTATAAATGATAGCATTCGCATTTATATAAATATCCACATAAATATAGGAATTTTTGTAATATTTTATAACCTAATTATGTTTCTATAACATTTTTATCGATTTTCGGAATGAAAAGTTCGTTATGTCGTGAACCTATACCGACGCATCTCATTCTCAATTTATATATATAACAGCTGAAGTTATTTTTTATGTATCTATTATTTTTACTCTCCTTATATACATAGTATAACGTATAAGGAAAGTTATTGTGACTGGGTCGAAAATTCGAATTCGAGTTTTCGATGGGAGAGCATGTTTCAAGCATCCCTGAACACGAATCAAACGTTTTTGAGGTGAAGTCTGTGTGTGTGTGAAAGGATGTGTGTGTTAGTGAGTCTGTGGTGACCATAACTGATGAATGAATGCACCGATCCGAACGAAATTTGATACAAGAATTACAATCCGTGAATTCTGGAAGCCTATTGTTTTTACATGCAAACGAATGTCCAGAACCCACCTAAAATTTTAAATAAAATTTTGAAAAATCATCAAAAAATTAAAACATTCAATAAAAAAAATTGCCTAAATAATCATTTCTTATGTAATTTTTCATTAGAAAACGATTGACAAACTTTAGAATGCTAGCATGAACCGTTCTCGAGATATTGCACATTTTAAAAATAAATTTGTCAGAAAATCACATAAAATTCATAAAAAGTATTAACTATTGTGAAATATATTCACTTTTCATGTGTAATATTATGCGATAAATTATTATCATTATTCTCGTAGATCTAGCTCATTCCTTCATGAGAGAAGACGCTTTGGGTAATAGCATTCTAATTTGACGCCAATAGTCGTTTATCTATTATAAGAATAACCTATTTCTGCAACCACAATGCTTGGCTAAACTTTGACAATGAATTTGGCGGAATATCGTCAACTTAGCAAGTTTTTAAATGTTGCCAGATTGACGAAAATATCGCCAAATTGATAAAAATGTCACCAAATTGATAAAAAATGTCTCTGAAAAAAAGTTTTCATATTCTAGATGTCCCCAAACGTGTAGATCCGGTGAAAACTCGAGTTGCAATTTTCGGCATGATTCCAATAATTCCTTATACATTACCATGTTTTGAAGGGAAAGTAAAAGTGTAACTAGGGGCACGCATGAAATAGGAGATCCAGATTTGTGTGTGTGTGTGTGGGGGGGGGGGGGGTAAGTTTTAGTACAATCTCGCACTCTTTTTATGTAAGTGCAATAGCTTAATTGTAATAAGAATTAATAAAAGTTAAATAATTTTTCACAGAAATATTCAACATTGAAGCATTTATTTAATCACACTGGGAAATAAACAAAAATAAAAAACTGCATAAATGACTATTTTTATATTTTCCATACAGTAACTTCATTTGCCGTGGGTATCTTATCTTCCTTGCATATTCATCTACCACTCCTTCTGGATTGATTAATACTGATCTATGGATGTACAAAAATACAACTAACAAACCTAAAATCAATGAGCGTTGTGTACTATAGTGGGTAAAACATCATACAATATAAGTCAAAATGCTATTTTATCTAGTTGTTGTTGTTGAGACCCAGACCTTCCGACCTACCAGAAAGGTGCAAGGTAACTGTTTGGACAGCCGGGAAGTGCCACCCAATTTAGACCGGAATCCAGTGGGGGCTATTTTATCTAGTGTAAGAAGATTTCATCTGGAGGGAGGGGGAAGCCCCCTGGAGATAATTAACTAATTTATGCATTTTTACTTTCCCTGCAATACATGGTAATATATAAGGAAAGTGTTGAAATCATGTCGAAAATCGTAACTCGAGTTTTCGACGGATCTATACGTTTCGGGATCTTTAGAATACGAAAAAACTATTTTTAGCGTAACGTCTGTGTCTGTGCAGTGTATGTATCCACTCTAACTCAAAAACTAATAAACCAAATTTAATAAAATTTGGTAGGTAAGATACTTGTGTGTGAACCTGGTGCTGATTAGACTGTAGCTCGATTCGGGATAAAAGAACCCGCCTTTTTTTTTTCCCCTGCAAAAATCTGATGTATCTACTCTAGCTAAAAAACTAATTGACCACATTGCACAAAATTCGGTAGATAAGTCACTTATAGCTTACCCTGGTGCTGATTAAATTTTGGTATGATTCCGGAAAAGGAACTTCCTTATTTTGCGAAATGGCCCTCAAAAATCGTATGTGTCCACTTTAGCTGACAAACTATTTGACCAAATTACACAAAATTTGTTAAATATGTAGCTTGTGGGATACTGTGGTGCTGGTAAAATTTTGGTACGATTCGAAGAGAGAAAAAAAAAGAATCTGCCTATGTTTGTCTGCAATTCTAAAATATACGATCTAAAATAAAATACGACATATGCTCAAATGTATCAATTTAACACTTGCTTTACACGTAATTTTTGACGAATAAAGGAAGAAGATCCACCCCATTACTTTAAAATGGACCATTCTCGAGATATTTAAATTTTTAATTTTGAGGAAATGAAGACGATTTTCACTGTAGTTAAAAAACTATTTAATAAATTTTTTTAAAACTTTGTAGTTAAGTCCCCTTGATGGGTATCCTGATGCTGATTCGATTTTGATACGATTCGAAAAAGTATAACTGACTCTTTTATGCGAAATGGCCCGCAAAGATCGTGGAAATCTGAAATAAATGACAAAAATTGTTGAAATATATTAAGTACTTGTTCTTCAGGTAAATTTTGACGACTAAGCAAATAAGACTGATCTCATGACTGTAGGATAAACCGTTCTCAAGATTTTTTTTCTTTGGAATTTTGTGGAGCTCAAGAATTTAAAGTGAATTAATTTGCCAAATGAAACGAAGATGCAATAAAAATGAAAATTGGGTATAATATCAGAAAAGTATCCATGTTATTTTCTGTAATTAAACTCAATGTAATGCATAATGAAATAAAAAATTACAAAGTGAATTTGAATTTGCAAATAAAGTCATGTGTTGTTCACAGATTTTTGAAAATAAACTATGCCATAAGAGAGAGAGAGAGAGAGAGCATGATATTTAGACATAATGCTTGTGGATAGCCTTCTTTTAACGTGCAAGCTGTCTGAAAATCTATAACCCCCTTACAGTCGCTTATTGATTGAAATAGTTATATCAAAATTCCGATGAATCCAGTAATGTCGACAGATTTTTTTTCACTATCTGTGTGTCAGTGGTTTTGGTGTGTGTGTGTGGCAAGGTATCTAGAAAGGTATTTACTGTGTGGGGGGTGGGGGAGACCAAGTATTTTGTTTCCCATTTATCTGTCATTTTTCCGAACTTCAGTGGGTTCCTGGCTACACCATTGTTTGGATCTCTCAATTTGTTCGAGATATATCGTGCCCACAGAACTTCACATCCTACGAGATAACTTCTTAAATATTTATTCCATAATTTTCTATCCCCCCCACCTTTATAGTTCTGCATCCCTCTCCCCTGAACAAAAAATCGATTTTCCCTGCGATTTCTCTGACATTTTACTCCACTTTCAAATTCCCGATTTCCAGAGTGTGCACGAACCTTGAAAAAAAGAATTCGCAGAGTCCAACAATCTGGTTCCCCCTTCTTTCCCCCCAACATCTAACACGTTACTCAAACTCACCAATGAAAGAAAATAAACCCTAGCTTTCCCACCGGCGTCAAATACATAAGGCGTCACGCTGCATCTCCCATCATGGGTGGGGGATTTATTTTTAGAATACGATCAGCCACGTTAGTCAGTGAAACCGAAAATAAACATTCATCGCACGGACTCGTTACAAAACAAATGGGAAAACCCGTGTGGAAATATTTTCAGCACTTATTAAAATATACTCTCGATCTCAACTGATTAAATTTTTATTTTTTTAGGAAATTAATGAAAATTTTAGGAATATGAATATTTTAGGAAATTAAGGAACTCAGAAAAAAATAAGAAATTTTAGGAAAAATGCGATCCCTGTATCATACCCATAGACAGTGACAGAACTTCATCTTGCCTTCACTTGCGAGTGCGACAGTCTAGACTTAGCCCTTACTAAATATAACTTTCTAAATATTTTGTCCACAATTTTCTCTTTATTCCCTCCGTATATCTGTACCCCTTGCTCAAATAGATAAAGTTAAATAAAATAATTTTTGAAAATACAAATGAAATAAGAAATTTATAAAGAAATCTTCATAGGTTGGCAAGTAGTGTAATTTGCACAGTAATGACTGATATGGATTCAGTATTAAATTCTGGAGGGGAATGGGATGATTGACTAAGGATTTCCACTTCCGGTTCTGCAGATGCCAATTTAGATTCAAAATTGTACATTTTTCTTGCAACATCTATTTTTCAAGACCATCTACAAATAGCATAGATGACCACTGATATGGATGTAGCATCAATTTCAGAGAGGATAGGGGATTCACTAAAAATTTCCACTTTCGATTGAAAATCCCCCCCCCCCTCCTCTGAAACACTTAATTGACTAGAAATAGAGCTTAGATGATGACTCATGGATTTAGCATCAAACTCCATGGGGCCTAGGGGTTTACTAAGGATTTCCACTTTTTTCTTTTTGACACATCTATTTTTCAGAATTGGGTTAGATGATGACCAATACTAATTCACTATCAAATTTTAAATGGGTAGAGGGACTCACTAAGAATTTCAAATTCAAGTTAAAATGTTCCTTGAAGCATCTATTTCTTAGAATTGGCTATAAATGGAGCTTAGATGATGCCTGATATTGATTCAAATTGAAACTTCAGAGAGAGTACGAGGGTTCACTAATGATTTCCACTAGCGGTTTTCACAAAAAAATGTATAACTGTACGAAATAAATGTGCAAATGAATATAACAATTTTTAATAGTTTTGTCAAAAATGGAGTGTACACAGCACTTGCTACAATATGAAAGCTTCTTCATAAATGTCTTGTTAAAACTCTTTTTGTTTATGTAAATGTTCTAAATGTGATGTTGATTAGAGATTTGAGTGGAGCCTTACACTCTGGACATTTTTCATTTCATATCAAAAACCATGCAATAACTTGAAAAAAACATTATCACTCACTTTTAAATAAAACAAATATATATATATATATATATATATATATATATATATATATATATATATATATATTTTATCCTACGTCGGGGCGGAGGCCATATCGGCCATGAGCCCTCTGGCAGCTCAATAAAAACCAGTCTTGTTATAAAAGTAAAACAAATATGTATGACTCACTGCTTTTATTATTGTTTATAAAATTCTTTTTTTTTTTTTTTTGTAATCATTTCTAATTTTAAATTTTTGAGAAACTAATATTTGAAAAATTATGAGACTTTGTTTTATGTCAGATCTACCTGAAAGTCCTCTTACTCTCGCTACTTGATTGAAATGACTATCGAAATTCATCTTATTTTCTCAATTTATTTAAAAAATATTGTGCCAACAACCATTCGGAAATGCAACATAATTACATTCATACAAAATTCTTCTTCTCCTAATAATGAGGCTAGTTCATTCATAAATATATCTTTTTTTTTTTTTTAAAAGATAAAACTGAAAGGAAGAAATAATGACCCACAAAGGGCTCTAGTATCAATGATGATCATTGTTTAGTTTATATATATATGCGTGTGTACTATTTTGACAGAAATGGCGCGTTTGGAATGCTCCTCGGACAACAGAATTTAAAAAATACCAGGCAAAAGAAATTGTTTGTCATTAATGTTATTATATTTATGTGAGTATACATATATTTCTATTTATTAACAAAATTATTCATATTCGGTGTACAGTCATGTATCTCTGCATCTAGAAGAAATAGTACACATTACCTAGTATTTTAAAATGCTGGCTAGACAGACAGCATTATAAACACATCATTTGTTCCAAAATCGATTTTGTTAGATAAGAGAAAATAGTCAACAAAATTTCCTTGAAGAAAGCAGGCATATGTCAGTTAGGTGATGACAATTGTTTCAACTCTGTATTGTAGTCACTAGTATAAGTGTGCAAAGATTCAGACTTCTAGGTCAACAGAGGAGGGTTTAAAAGTACTTATTAGCTTTTATTATAGTTACAACTAGTATAGCATCTCTTAGACAAGGAAAATAACACTCATAAAAAATGAAGTTGGAACTTTTTTTCATATTTTATTTTGTTTAAAAATATATAATACTTAGCACTGAAAACAGTTGTTAATCAAAAATTGGATCAGTTAAGTTCTGCCCTGTTGTCAATACAATAAAAGAGTCTAGAAGTTTCAACTTTCTAGACTCTTGGTGTAATGTGCTTGTAGTGGGTCTTGTAAGGCATAAAAATTAAAATTATTTTCTACGCCCTGTGTGGGAGTTGATTCCATGCAGTGAAAGATAGTATAAGTGTGTAAAGCCTTCTAGGTTACCAGTGAGCTTTTGGAGGTTATGGAAAGACTTTAACAAAAAATAAAACTCATATTTTGTCACAGGAATGTGTGCGTATGTGTGGAGAATGACAAATATCCTGCTTCGTTAAGTTTTGTCCCATAATCAATACTATAAGTGTGCAAAGATTCAGTCTTCTAGGTTACCAAGGGCCTTCTGGAAGGTCTTCAAAAAAGATAAACTTTCAAATTACAACAGTTTTGGTCACATATTTTAATCATAAAGTAAAGCATTTAACTTTTTATACGGGCCTTTTACAAAAGAAGCAATTTTAATTAGCAAATTGTTCTTTATGCAAAGTTGTTTTGAAAAAATTCTAGGTTTTGGTTTTCTAATATAAGAAATCTGATGTGAGCAATTGTCAAAGTTATAGGACTTAAGACTACTTTCACCAGATCAAATGAAATGGTTAAAACACAGATTTTAGTCTTACAAAAATTGAATTTTATTAGGTAAAATTTGCATTCAAAAACATGAATATCTATCTTTAGCAAAAGTTTTGTTCAGTCCTCTATTACACACAAAAAACTTTAATGATATCTTTAATATGATAATGAAAACTTTTATTTAATGATAATTAAATTATTTTATGATATTAATTTTATTTTATGATAATGAAAACTTTTATTTAATGACAATGGAACTTTTCTTGTTTAACCAATTTTGATATAGAAAATATTTTTATAATTGGCAATTATTTTAAGGGTTCATATTCAAACTTGACAATGAAATTCACTCAGTCTTCAGAAGAATTTTAGCAAACTTCCATAGCCTGAATAACAATTATCTGCTCACAACATTTTGTAGTATAATAGTTTTATTTAGTGAAATTAATAACACAAAAATTAAAATGTAAATATAGCCAATTTAATGATAAAACACAAAATCAAATTTTGCAAATCAAAACTTTAGTTTTAATTGCAATAATGTAAAGAATCTTTAGAAAAAAAATTAATTATAGTAATAATCAAAACCTCAAATGCTAACTAGACAAAAGTTAATATTTGTTTAGGTTTTCATTAATTTTTTTCTGTCATTAGATTATTTGCTAAAACATACAAATGGCATCTAACACAATTTTGTATCACTCCCCCCCCCCCATGTTATCTAGAAAAAATAACAAATGTTATTGTTATAACAAAAATAATGATTACAATTAAGGGTTAAAAAAATCACATTAAAGGTTACAAAAAATAAGAAAACAAAATTCAAGGGTAAATATTATATTTAATACTCTTAAAACACAACTCCAATGGCTTTCATTTATATGTCGTAACAATATAAATATTACAAATTTAAACTTTTGTGAATATTATGTAGAATGGAGAATTTTTGACCCTGATGAAGATAGACATGGTACATATAGGATAAAATTATAAAAATTCTACTTAAATTAAGTTTGAACAGATAAAAAACAAATTGCATCTTGGAATTAGAAAACTATTTGAAAATGAAAATAAATTCCTTTAAAAAGAATTTATATTTTAATGAAATGTTTTGCTTAAAATGACATATTTGATTAATATCAGGATTGAAGGTCAATAAAAAGTAATGTACTGATCCATATTTGCTATACATATGTGTAGCAAATATTATACACTTGCTATACTTCAAGCCTCGGTTAAGGTGGTGTTCCCCAACCTGTGGAAACCAAGACGAATTGATGAGATGGCTGAAAACATTGTAGAATCATTGTGCAATCATCTGCAGACTTGTCAATTTTCAATTCAGCTGGATGAGTCCACATTACCAACCAATGAAGCATTGTTATTGTCATACGTGAGGTTTATCAAAGATGAGAAAATATGTCAAGAACTATTGTTTGCTACGAATTTGGAAACAGATACAAAAGGAGAAACCATATTTGATACACTGGAAAAGTTTGTGACGAAAAGGAAATTTCTTTTAATAATATTTTGTCAGTTGCTACAAATGGCACACCGGCTATGATAGGGCGTCACAAAGGCTTCATAGCTTGTTTAAAAAATAAAGTTCCTGACGTGCTTGCTGTGCATTGCTTAATTCATCGCCAGCATTTGGTTGCAAAAAATTTGAGTGAACGCCTCCATACATCACTGCAATATGTTATCAGAGCAGTTAATAAAATCAGAAGTAACTCGTTGAATGACAGATTATTTAGTCAGCTTTGCATTGCCAATGATGAAGATTTCAGCCGATTGCTGCTTCACACAGAGGTGCGCTGGTTGTCAAAAAGTACTTGTTTGACTCGATTTTACAATCTATTTAGGTCTGTGATAGAGTTCCTAGGAAACAAAGACATGGAATTGCGCGACAACCTTATCTCATCAAAGAACGATATTGCGTACTTGACAGACCTGTATAAATTGTGTAATGATGTCAATCTCCAACTTCAAGGCGACGACTTAAACTTGATTAGGACAAAAAATAGTGTTGCTGCTTTCGTATCCAAACTGCTATTATACAAAAGAAATATCGGCAGACGCGAATTCAATAGCTTCCCAAATTTATCAGCAGTATCATTCAAGCACGACGGCTTGCTTGTTTACTGTCAACACTTGGAAAACTTCCACAGTGATTTCAAGGAATGATTCCAGGACATTTTAAACATGGACATACAAGACTGGGTTTTGGATCCTTTTTCAAATGTCAACACAGCAGGATCATCCCAGTTAGAAGAAGAACTAATAGAACTGACGACAAATGAGGAATTAAAAATTAAATTCAAGAATGGCTACCAAGAATTTTGGCTACAGAAGCCGATTTTGCAACTGTACCCAGGATTATGGTCGATTGTTCAACGATTTCTGATAGCATTCCCAGCTTCCTATTTTGCTGAACGTGGATTTAGTGCTGTAGCAACGTTGGTAACTAAAAAGAGAAATCGGCTCCATGTTACTGAACGCAGCGACTTACGGTTGCTTTTAAGTAAAATCGAGCCTGATATTAACAAACTCCTTAAAATGCATCAAATTCAACCTTCTCATTAGATAAGTTATAAATTCAATGTCTTTTGAATGTTAATAAAAATACTTTTAAATATAATTAAATATGCGTTTTAATTGTTCTCATTGAAACAGTCTTCTTTAAACTCAGAAATAGGATAGGGCCATATCCTATCTTATGACTATAGTATATAATATTGCACGTTTAAATATAATTGTGGCAATAGCTGTTTCAGATTCGCAAGTAAAAAAAATTGGGGGGGGGGGGAGCATTAGGAAAAAAAATATTCTCAAAGTGGGCGGTGGGCAAAAAAAGGTTGAGAACCTATGGTTTAAATAAATAAAAAAAAAAATGGCTTCAGACTGTTCACATACTTCTTTGTAATAATTTATCAGCCCAATTAAAAAAAAAATCAATAATACATGCATGTGATCTCTCGATTTTATTCTTATGCTTTTGTTTTATTTTAAATAGGTACTGATGCAACTTTTCTCATTTAAATATGGAATAATAAAAAACAATTTATTATGTGAAGCAAATACATGGAATGCACCTTTTATTTTAATACATTAAAATAATAAAAGGCAATTTGTTTCTTAATTCCGGGTTGCATTAGAGGCCCTATATCTAGGGACTCTAGGTTGCATGTGCCTGCACGGCAGACTTATCATTATAATGTAGCGGATGTACCGTTTCAGGACTTAGCGAGCTATCGGTATGGTCATGAATTTTTGTTCATTTGTTTTAAAAAACATAATTGTACTAAAAATGTGATGCAGATGAAACTGACTGCTTGCTGCAAATATCACAGTATAACATTAATTAGTGATTTGAAGCATCATAAGAATTGCAGCAGATACTGCTCATTGACGACCCATTTCAAAGTTGCAAAAATATCTGGTTTTCTGTACTGCCGCTGATAACAAGAGGTTCTTAATTTCCCTATGCTTGCTAAGTGATTAAGAAGCATTCGAACCTTGCGTATGCACATATTCATTCACATTGGAAATTTACTTTATTTGGAGAAAAACTTCATAATGTTTTGTATCCAGCTGCAAAAGGACTTATCTCTAAATAGCAGGTTCAAGATTGCCATCATTAGAACTTTCTTGGGGTAAAGCCATTTCACTGGAATTTTACGTGGGAAATTAGAATTAAGTGGAAATGGCATCTCTAACTTTTACAAATAAAATACCTTGGAATTTCTAAAGGTACAAACATGATATCGAGAATGATGATAACGCTCATAAGTTGGATTATTTAAATTTAATTTCTGTGCAGGTGTTTTTACTTATTTCTTCAAAAGAATATCATATTTTAGCAGAATATTGTATGTTGAAGTGATAAATTTTTGATGTTTTCTTTGTATTTTTGCTATCTAAAAATAATTTTCTTCCGGGTGTTGGTAATGACTTTATATTTGCGTCCCTCCCTAACAATTTCACATTAAAAATGCACTGTAGAGCATAAAAAACTAACCCTGAGTGTACACAATAACCTCAAAGTTTGGATCCTTGTCTAATAAATTAGATTTCTGCAGAGATTGGGAGTTGTTATCAAATAACACATTTAATCCATAGATTGATTAACATCAATTAATTAAGATATGAACACAAAATAAAATTATAATACATAGTTATTAGAAAATGAATAAAATTGAAATACAAAGGTAAATATACCCCTGCCAATAACACTTTTTCCTTACAGGTGTGGATAGCCCAGTGGTTAAGTTATAGGGATTGCACTCAAAAGACCTATGTTCAATACACAGAGCTATCCAAACTATCCTTGTGTTTACGTGGAGTGTGGGAGCGTTAAATCTGTGGGTCTCAATGTTTTTTCCGAAAGGTTTGTGGCAGGGGGAAAAGGATACAGCCCTGTAGATATCGCTCCCACTGGGTTTCAGTCAACATTAGGTGGCTCAAGGACATAATGTAATCCAACCTCTGTAGTGCACGGGGGTGGATTACGATGTAAAACGATTCTGTAAAGCTGGTATCCTTCTAGAGTTTATATTCTGCAGATGGTATGTCAATTGCAATGAAAAGGTTCATTATCACCGATATGGCCCAGGAAGACAAGTATTAATGGAAAATGGTGAAAAAGATATTTTAACCTATTTCTCATCCTATCCATATGCGAATGCCCAGGCTATAAGTACACTGAGGAACATCTCCCTTGGTCTAACTGAACCCACCACCAGTCTACTCAAACCTGTTACTTACTTTATTACATAGAAGAGTTCTTACTGATTCGTCTATAAGGGTTTTCATTCATTGGAAAAATACAGTGAAAAAAATGTGTTAGAAACGTATTATTAGACGAACACTAGAGTCTACTGAAACAGTGGTTTTAAATTATCGTAGTTGATTTCAAAAATTGAAAGGCATGCTTATATATAAGCATGCCTTTCAATTTATCCATAGATTTTGTTATGAAAATATCTGACAGACAGACTGCCAAAAATCACAATAATTTATTTTATTTACTTTATTTAAAGTATTAAAATAAATATTAACCAGTATCGTCTGCCTGTTTTTAATAGTTTCAAAAACATACTGTGGAAAAAAATTCTTTTAAAACCCCTTACTAAACGATTTCTGTGCATTCATTCAATTTGTGAATGGCCCCTGGATTCATGAATTTTGAAGATTAAAGAATATTAAAAAATCACAAAAAAGTGGTGTAAGTCATGAAGTTTGACAGTTTATTTCATCCTAAATAACAAAATTTTTCTTTAGTTTGACTAAATGAAGTATTAATACCATTTTTTTAATTTGACTTTTCACGATAGAGAGGCTGTATAAAAGGTTAATTTTCTTAATTTTTACTAAAATATGGTACAGCATTTAAATTATAGTATTGGATCTATTATGTGGAATGCTTGGGACTTTTTCCTTTCTGTATAAGGGGTTTTTCCGTAATTTGGAACACTTTTCTAAAATCTATTGGAATGTTCTACAATACTGTTGTGTAGGAAATTATAATTCAATTTTTAAGCATTAATGTATTACAAAAAGCTTAATTACTTAATTTTCTTAATTAAATATAATTCTATATTATTAAAACTATATGTGATAAAAGTAGAATCACACATATCTAGTTGTTAAAAAAAATTATGAAAAGGAGTCAAAACATAAAAGAAGTTTATTATTGAAGATTGATAGAGCACAAGTTTACACTAAAGATAATAACATTTATTTATTTTTAATAAAATTATAACCCCATATTTATAGTTGGGAATATATCAAATTTTAATATATCCTGTCAAAAAATGACTGTATTTCAAATGCCTAAATTGTTATTTTAATACATTTCTCTAGAAAATAACCCTTCATTTTATTAACTACATATCTAAAAAGTAATTTTCCCGCATAAAACATCAAATTATTAATAAAATCTTAGTCGATTCAAACAGATTGCAAAAATTGACAATGTCTTTTAAATTATGTTTCTCGGCATTTTGTACAGTGATAACCAAAATTAATTTTGGAAATCAGGATTTTAAAACTCATTTTTAAACGTTCGATAAAAGGAAAAAAATATTTGACCAAAATTGCATTGCACAAACATGGGTGTGATATACTTTGAAATCTGCTTAAACTATGCACTGTAGCTTGGAAGCGTGAAGTTTGGTGACCAAGGAAAAAGAGATATTAATGAATTACGTGGACGTATATTTCTCTTGTTGCATGGATTGACAGCACATGTAACTGTAAATTTTTGGCGGCCAATGTCAATTTTCCATAGGGAAACATAGAAAAACAGTAATTTGTATTATAATGATGTTTTTTATAGAAACTATGAAAAAATTGGTAGAATAAACACTTCTGCAAGATTTTAAAAGAAAAAAAATGCTATTTTGGCCACTTTCTGGCAAAATATGTTTGTTGATGCAAAATTCTGCACTATTCTACCCATTTCCTGTTTTGGTAGCATACTGGATATCAAGACGCTGAATAAACGATCTTGTACTGTACTATATTTACACTGGTCCCATTCACACACACCAGTAGCAATTCTGGATGTAATTCTAGCCTCATATATGATGTTTTTCTAATAAGCGTTGTTTGCTTTTGATATAGGATTTATAGTATCGCATGTTTAAAATTGTGTTTTTTTTTTTATATCACATTCTGATAAATTGTAATTTGTATTATGATGTACTGCAATTAAGACAAGTCTTTTATAGATACCGCAATGTCTACATATGTCTTATTCTAAGCTGCAGGTTGGAACTTCTAAAAGTTCATCTAGGGACTGTTATACCACAAGATTCAATGGACCACCCAGAAGGTGAGTTTGTGTTATTCTAATTTCATTTGTTTGTATATCTACTAGAAATATCCTACTCCTTCTCATCTGCTATCTGCTACTTCTACTGATTTTTCCAAATCGAACTTCCTATATACTCCAGGATCGGTACCTTCTGGAATGATTTCCGAGGTCCTTCCCAAAATATACAAATGTGTTTGTGTATGCATCGGATATTCAAATTTGCATGAAGACTTCTTCTAAAAGAACACCTTGAGTCATTCCCGAGAACGAGGCAAGTCAAAAATAAATTTGTGTTTTTGAACATCACTCAGGAGAATAGTGAATCACAATTGTTTGTTTATGTTCTTCCAGCAAAAATGATGCGGTAGTAATTACACAATCGCACACTCCGAATTTCTCTGCCCTTCAGAACTCTCCTATGAGTCACTGCCCTCTCGATGCTCATGACTACCAGAGTGTATTGTGTCATAAAAAAATATGCATACATTTTCGTTCGAAGTTTATCACTCGCTTCTCGGATTATAGCCTATCGTTTTCGACAAAAAATGGCTCTTTTCAGAAATAATTCTGTAACACGAATTGTTTAAAACTGTAATGCAGGATTTTAAGTTGAATGTGTTTTTTGTTTTGTTTATTGAAGAGATTATCTAATAACAACTGTGTTGGGGGTTAACGGGAAAAATTAGCTCGAATAACAGATGGGAGCCAGATATTATTTTGATTGCGCGCTGGGTCAAGGATGCTTGAGTGACAGGGATGTGCAGTCTTTCGTCTGTTTTGAGGACGCTGGGTGTAAAAAAATGTATGGAGCTTGTCACACTAGAACGAGCTTCCTGAAAACGAACGGGAGAGAATGCTTATATGTTATAGGTCTACTTACTTGGAATCGGACTTTAAAAGATTCCAATGAAGTTTTTGTTATGAAAATTAATTTTTATTATATATATATATATTCGTTTTCAAGTGTTTTTGAATAATTAATGGAAAATCAGGATCAATTTATACGTGAGTTTTGGATTTTTTCAGATTTTTTTCTATGAAAGTAGGGGTGTCGACTTATACGTGAGTATATACAGTATTTAATATTGTTGCCAATGCTGGAAGAATGTAAACAAAAGATCATGATTCACTATTCTCCTGAGGGATGTTCAAAAACACAAATTTATTTTTGATTTACTTACACTTCATTCTCTGGAAGGATTCACAGCATTCTTTCAACAGAAGTCTTCATGCAAATTTGAATATCCGATGTGCACACAAACTCATTTGCATATTTAGGGGCGGACCTTGGAAATCATTCCGGTAGGGGCCAATCCCGGTGTATATAGGAAGTTCAGTTTGGAAACATCAGTATGCGATTGCATCAGTATTTCAAAAATGTAGTATTGCATTAGTATCATTATATTGATTGTATTACGATAGAGCTCAGTAACTGAGCTTGATGGTCTAGTTCAGTGGTTTTCAACGCGGGCGGTAGTGCCCCCCCCAGGGGGCATTTTGCTTTTTCCAGGGGACAGTGGGAGGGCATTGGCCATTTTGTAACCTTTTTTATTACTTTTCTTTTTAATAATAAAATATTGTGAATTGGTGTTTATTGATAAAGCAATGAAACTTCTATCAAAATATTTCGAAGATTTTATTGTAAAGAGGAGTTAAAAAATGTTCTTTTAATGTTAGTCTAATTATGTAAAAGAAATATTTATAATGTTCAACACGCCTTCCACAAGAAAATTAACTGTTTGCAAGTACGTTGACCGGAAGTGGTCTGGCAACCCACCAAATTATCCCATGTGGACACAGGCTTTGCTTTATCATCGTTTCCTTCCTACTATTGTTGGGACTCTACGACAGTGTGTGGACAGAACAGAAGGGATTGTGCGGGAGGAGATGTGGTGATAAAAAGCAGTGTCACTTTAGTTGTTAGCAAAGTAAAATCAGTGTTGAGTGAAGTTTTTTGCATTGTGCGTTTTAAGTCGTGTTTAAACTCTTGCAGTGTCTGCTGTTTGCAGTATGTGACAAGGTCAAAGGATTGTAAAGAACACTTTTAAAACATAACTGAAAAGAAGAAATGCCGCCAATATTCAAATGAATACTTGAAATTCTGTTTCATCCCTTCTCCTACAAATGTGCAGCATCCCTTCTGCCTTCTTTGAATCTTCAGATTGAATAATAGTTCATTTGGAATGGATGGCAAATTTTTGTAAAATTTAAGTGCTAGCTTTTTAATTTGGGCTCTAACAGTTTTTATTTTGAAGTCATTCCTAATTACCAAGTTTAAGTACCTGGGAGCTTTTCTGATAATCTGTAGGATTTTATTTTGTTTCTAGAAAGTCTATTGTAGTTTTACAGGCATATCCCCATACAGGTGCTGCATACAGCATTCCCGGGCGGATGACCGATTTATAAATTAGTAGTTTGTTTTAATAACTGAAATTTCCATTTCCTGTCATTGGGTATAAGGCTCCTATAGTTATATACGCTTTTTTGATTAAGTTTGTTACGTGCTGTTTCCAGGTTAGGCGGGAATCTATCGTTACATCTAGGTATTTAGTAGATTTTTCCGCGCGTAGGGCATGGTTGTTTATGTACAGTGGCAGCGGAGGTTTATGTTTCCTCAAGAAATAAATCCAATGCCATTTATTGGGGTTTAATTTTATTCGCTATTTTTCCAGCCAAGTTTGGAGTATGTCTAAGTGTTGTTGTAGCTGTCTGTGCATTACTGAGACATAGGGGTGTTTTGCAAGTATCGCACTGTCGTCTGCATAGAGTACCAGCTCTGTGTTTGGAGTCCTAGGGATGTCGTTCAGGTATATGTTAAAGAGTGTTGGGCCCAGGATAGAACCTTGCGGTACACTACTTTTAATGAGATTGGGTGTAGATAAGTTACCTCCTACTCTGACTTGAAAGTGTCTGTTATTTAAGTATGAGATTAAAAGTGTGACAAGAGCATCAGGGACTTTTAAAATGATCAATTTGTACGCTAATCCACAGTGCCACACTTTATCAAAGGCTTTTTGTATGTCCAGAAAAATCGCAGCTGTGGGTGTCTTGTTATTGAGACCAGAAGATATGTACTCTACCACTCTCAGCAATTGATGAGTGATGGAGTGCTTTGACTGAAATCCAAACTGCTCCGGAATGATAATGTAATTCTCACTAAGCTGTGTGTTCAGTCTCTTAGTAAAATTACTGAGAAAATAATTCTTAAGTGTCGGTAGCAAGCTAATTGGTCTGTAGTTGGCTGGAATTGTTTCTGGCTGATTAAATCTTATGTTACTTCTAAGTTGGATATTTTAGATATATATGGTCTTCATTGGTATACTCATGACCAATATAGGCCCATTACCATAGTTGACTGGCCATGAAAAATTTTAACTTTTTACCGTGAAGACACAGAGCAGAGTAGCTGTAGCACAATGTTAAAGGCAGTTGTAAAAATACAAACATTAACTGTAGAGGGTAAAATGTTCAGGAAAAAAGGCAATTCAAATTTAAAGACAAATCACTTTATTGTGATGTGAATCCATTGTTTTTTTTTAGTTACATCAAACTACTTTATCTTATTCATAAAGTCAAAGACTATATACATGTTGAGCTCTTAAGCTCAAGGAAAAATATGTTTCAGCATAGTTCCTCACTAGAGACATTTTTGGTAGCTAAGCTTTAAAAATACGCAGGTAAGTAAAAGAAGTAGTTTTAACTTACACAAAACATTGTGCATTTCAGATGGCCACCATTAGCGTGTCACACTCTACGGCAAATACTTTAAACTTTTCCTATTTGTGTTCCTCAGAGTCCTTAACGCGAAAAACATGGTTTTTCAAACAGAAAACCATCAAAACACAAGATCCACAATTGCCAGGATCAAACTTCCGCGATCACGATACACTTATTGAAACTTTCGAACTAATTAGTCGAAACAGACTCTAAATTTCAGCAGGTAACAACCTTCACAAGGTCTGACGGTCAAAGTCCATCAGTCAGAATAGATCTTCATTTTATCAGATCATCAGAGAGAGATCTACTCTTCCTCACTACTCCTCTGTTGTACCTCCTTAATGAAACCAAAAATGTGTCCAGTATATATATGCTAGGATAGGTGCGTTCCGGAACACAACCATTGCCGGCAACTCCCTCTGGATATGCAAAACAGGATGCGTGCACGGCGAGAAAGGTGATTTGCATGATAAGCCTAGTTTTGTCCATATCGCGAATCGTTCACGTGAAAGGAAAAACCATTAAAGATAATGGCGTCACGTTCACAGGAAATGAGAATTTTATACATAATTTTATACATAATAAAATTTAAAGAAGCACGTATAACATTCTAAAAAGTGAACAGTTTTTGTCGATTATACAAATTGGCAAAATACTTAAAAAGTACACTTATCCACGATACAGATCATAAGCATTCTTTAAGGTACATGATCAATGACAACAAAGTAAAAAGAAACTGAGTATCACCATACAATTGCCTCTCTTAAGTACTAGCTCTTACTATAGAAATTCATTTCTTTACTTCATTGAAAAATTTTATATAGAAATATTAAGTCTTTATATTAAAATTTAGTCAAGATTTGAGCTCTAGAAAATTTAAGTACAGTAAACTCCCGATTATCCGCGGGCGGATTATCCGCGCGGTCTTCCGCGATTTTTTTTTTTTTTTTTGCGACGATCATTTACGGAATGTAGAGAAATAAACACGCAACACGCCTTTCCTGATCAACAAATGCAAAATCTATTTTTAGAGCAACAATCGGATTGTTCCTGTTCCTTTCTACCCCCCCCCCCCCCCCCCCCCCCCCAAAGTCATCGAAACCTGTACAATGGACAAATATGCCGTTTGTCAGGTTTCGGACCAGATTGAAGGTCGTGGCGAATTGGTCGTGGTCATTTTCCGTACCTCCCCATTCCTTTACGCTTGCCATTTCAAGTCAGAATTGATACCACATCACTTTAGTACGTTGCGGTCAATCTGTGTGCACGATCTGCTCGCGTCTGTTTAAACTTGTAATTTTAGCTATGAGCGAAAAGAGAAAAAAAGTTGTCTTATCCATCCAAGATAAGTTAGAGTTGATAAAAAAAATTGAAAATGGTTCATCGAAAAAACAAATGATTTTGAAGTATGGCATTGGAGAATCTACAGTTAGAGACATTATGAAGCAAAAAGATAAACTAATGCAATTTGCTTCCGCATCGGACAACTCATCGTCCATGAAGAAAAGGAAAACCATGAAAACCAGCACCTATGAAGAATTGGATGCGGTATTATTAAAATGGGTGAGTCAAGTAAGAAGTGAGGATACACCCATTTCAGGACCGATTATTGCTGCAAAAGCTAAGCAATTTTTCGAAAAGCTTGGAATGGAAGGGACTTTTGATGCGTCATCAGGCTGGTTAACTAGATTCAAACAGCGCCATGGGATTAGAGAAATCGGACTTCACGGTGACAAATTAAATTGCGATAATCAGGCAGCAGAGGACTTTAAAAATGATTTTGAGGAATTTTTAAAATCAGAAGAACTTTCGTATGAACAAGTATACAACGCTGACGAATCTGGACTGTATTGGAAATGTTTGCCGACGCGAACACTGGCGTTTGAAAGAGAGTGTCAAGCATCAGGACATAAAACCAGTAAGGAACGATTGACAATAATGTCTTGCAGCAATGTCACGGGAACACACAAACTAAGACTCGAAGTGATTGGGAAAGTAAAAAAACCTAGATCCTTTAAAGGTACAAGAGCTGAAAACCTTCCAGTTCATTACTTTAACCAAAAAAAGCCTGGATGATTCAAGAAATATTTCAGGAATGGTTCGAAAAAAAATTCATTCCCCAAGTGAGAGAGCATCTCAAGTCTAAAAACCTACCTGAAAAAGCCATGTTGTTGCTTGACAACGCCTCGGCTCACCCAGGAGAAAGTGTTCTGAAATCAGAAGATGGAAATTTTTTCGTCAAGTTTTTGCCACCTAACGTCACGACACTTATCCAGCCTATGGACCAGGGAGTTATTGCTTCTATGAAGAAACGGTATCGAACCAACTTATTGAAAAAACGGATTGAAGAGGGGGGCGATCTCCAGGGCTTCTGGAAGGACTACACGATTCTTGACAGCATTTATGACATCAACACTACTTGGAATACGGTCAAGATAACGACTTTAGTAAAGTCCTGGAGAAAAATTTTGCCAAATGTGGAAAAAACGTTAGAGTCTCCACAGGAAGAAGAAGACGAGGAAGTTACTGCATCTGATGTGGCAAATTTAGCAAAATCTGTTCCTGGAGGAAGTAATGTGGATGAAGATAACATCGTTGAGTGGATCAATTGTGACGCAAACGATCCAGGCTTCGAACATCTTACCGATGAAGAAATCATAGCCGGAGAAAAAGGTGTGGTTTCGGCTGAGAACGATGAAGAAGATGAGGGAGAAGTGATGCAGAAGAAAATGAGCCATGATGAAGCGCTAACTCACATTGATGGAATCATTAAATACATAGAGGAGCAGGACGATTCATTACTTTGCGACAAGATGCTGTTAAAAAAACTTCAATCGCAAATAAAGAAGAGGAGCATCGAAACGAAAAAACAAAAACAATTAACCGACTTTTTTGTAAAAACTTAAGGATACCGTTTATGAAGTCACAACTCTATGTGTATAAGTATGTGCTACTATATTATGATTCTTAAAAATGGTTTAAATGCATTTGTGTGTGGATTTTTGTACTTTTCCAGCTATTTTGCGGATTATCCGCGAAATTCGCTTATCCGTGGTTATCGAGCCACCCTATTCCGCGGATAATCGGGAGTTTACTGTATAACTGTTAAATTCAATATTTAAATTTAAAAATTTAAGTATAAACATCAAATTCAAGTTAGAAAAATTCAAGTTTAAACATCAAATTCAAGTTAGAAAAATTTAAGTATAACTATTAAATTCAATATTTAAGTTTAAAAATTCAAGTATAAACATCAAATTTTAATTAGAAAAATTTAATTTTTTATTATCTCAGCCCAAGACCAGTATACACAATTAATACCAATAACAATGGCAAAGATAATAAAAGAAATACAGAAGGTAAACATGCATTTGAAAAAAAAACACAGATTAAAAATTTATGATTCATGTGGTTTCATATCAATGATGTATAACCCAAAAATCAAACACACATTTTATTCACATAAGCAAAGTCGTATTATGCGGGTGATAAAAAATGGATATATATTTTTCAAGTGTAATGTGAGAAAAGTAACAGTTCATTGTCACTTCAATATATATACTCAAAATACATTCATTTGTATCAATGAGAAAGAAGTAAATAATAAGATTCCCTAACCATATTTTTAAAAAATGTTTAAAAATTTCAAAGAAAAATTTCTTTAATGTAGAAAGTTAAACTTATATTTCGAAAATTTCATTACAAAATTTTAAGACCCTATCTTTAGTCATTGGTTTTGTGAAATAATCTACTATGTTAACCTTAGTATTAACAATGTTAATCTTAAAAGACTCATTTACAACTAAGTTCCTTAAAAAGTGATACTTTATGTGCTTAGTTCTAGTATTCTCAATTGGGGAATTTGAAAAATTTATTGCAGCTTGGTTGTCACAAAGGATTATACTATTATTTTTCTTAAATTTTAACCCTAGCTTTTTACACTCCTCAATAATGTTTTGCATCCAGATCATTTCTTTAGCGGCCCAGTTTAGACTTAAATCACAAATGTTTAACAAATTTAACATATACTCCTTTCGTCTTTTCAACATACCCTAACAATGTTAGTAATGCATCCCAATGCTTTATCCCTGGATTCTCTTGAAATTGAGACAGAATATTAACAGCGTAACATATATCTGGTCTAGTTCTACTGGTCAGATAGGCTGGACATCCAATCAAGCTTCTGTATGGGAGACCGTGCATTTGAATTAATTCACCTTTATTCATTGGGCAATCAATCTTGCTCAAAATGCTTCCCTTTGCAATAGGAAGTGAGGAAATGGGGTATTTGAACTTCTTGAACATCTGACAAATTTTGTCAATGTAATTACCTTGATGTATATGAAATTTGTTCTCAATCTCTTTAAATTCCACACCCAAAAGTCTTTTAACTTTTCCTAGTTCCTTGATATCAAACTCTTTACTCAATAATGAAACAGCATGATCTATATCCTTTTGTTGTTGTGAAAACAAAACTATGTCATCTACGTAAACCAGCATCAATACCTTGTTCTGGTATATATAGGCACAGTTGCACCATTTAAATTTTAAAAAGTTTAACTTTTTCAAAGTGGTGTCAAGCTCAGTGTACCACTTCCTTCCACTTTGATGAAGGCCATATATTGTCTTCTTTAGCAAACAGACATATTGTGGTTGGTTAGGATCAACATATCCATGCGGCTGTTTCATAAAAATTTTTGCATTTAGTTTCGCATAAAGATATGCAGACTTCATGTCCAGTTGAAAATGTTTCCAATTAAGCATGCAAACGAATATGGAGAAGAGAGCTCTGATCAAACTAAAATTAATAACAGGGCTAAACACCTCATCATATGAGTCCCCCTTTTCCTGGGTATATCCTTGAGCTACTAGGCGAGCTTTGAATCTTTTGACATTCCCCATTTCATCCTTCTTTATGGTGTAAACCCATCTATTTCCAATTACTTTTTGTGGTGAGATGGGCGCAGGCAGTAACTCCCAGACGCCCCTCTTCTGCATAGTAGCTATTTCATCATTCATGGCTTCGTGCCAATTTTCGGACTGGGGAGATTCAATTGCCACTTTATAGCTTTTGGGTATCAAGATCTCGACATTGCTTGCTTCCGATTTTCCTTTGATATCATTTACCCCCTTTTTCTCTCTAAAATTAAACATTTGCTGATCATAATGAATATTGGCTTTCGCACAAAATTTTCTGACATCATTATGAGATTTCAGCCTTTTACTATCCCCTTTTATTAAGTAGTAAACATCCATCCTACTCCCATCAGGCCTAGGTATGGCTTTCCGTTCCCATTTAACATTTGAGCAAGGTGTCAAATCAGAATCAGCAGGAGAGTCCCCTTCCTCACTAGACTTGCTAGTGTCATGGCTCTCACCTGCTTCTTCCTCTGATACTCCTCCCAAACATTGATTCTGAGTCTATTGAGTAAGTAATTCTCGATTTCCTCGAGGTGATAGTTCCGGGGTAACTAGGGTCCAGGACGCCTTCCGCTGCCTCATCCTCCTTAAATCTAACATTACAAGTTTCGATAACTTTCTTATCCTTTGCTATAAATATCCTATAGCCTTTGGTGCTCTCGGCATAACAGACTATGATTCCTACTTGGGCTCTCATGTCCAACTTTTTTCGAAGTTGTTTTGCCGTGCTGACATAGGCTTTGCACCCGAAAACTTTGAGGTGAGCTACGGCTGACTTCCTTCCATAATATAACTCGTGTGGAGTTTTTGATTTGAACATGTGACATATCCTGTTTTTCGTATATGTGAAACATAAAACTGCCTCTGCCCACATCCTGTCACCAACCTTACTCTGATCTAGCATAGCTTTTACACAATCAAGTGCCGTCCCCCACTGGGTTCCGGTTTAAATTGGGTGGTACTTCCCGGCCATCCAAACAGTTACCTTACACCTTTCTGGTAGGTCGGACGGTCTGGGTCTCAACAACAACAACAATCAAGTACCATTAAATTAAATCATTCAGAAACCCTGTTTTGTTCGGGTGTATATACATTGGACCCTTCCGATTTAATTCCTAATTTCTTTAAGTATGCTTTAAATTAGTTGTGACAGAACTTTATACCATTGTCCGTACGGATACACAAAATCTTTTTACCTAGTTGCCTTTCTTCCTTAACTTGGAAGTCTTTAAAGATTCTAAATATATCTGATTTTTGTTTCATAAAGAAAACAAACACCTTCCGGCTGAAGTCATCAGTTACTGTCAAAAAGTATTTGTTTCCACCCAGAGAAGCTGTAGGTAAGGGACCACACACTTCCATATGGAGTGATTGTAAAGGTTTAGTGGATCTTATCCTACCAATCGACTTCAATGAAATTCTCTTAGACTTTGCTAATTTACAATGAGTACAATTAATTTTTGCATATTTTAGTCTAGGGAGTCCAGTAGCCGTGGAAACTTTACTAGTCTGATATAAGTAATCAGAGTTTATGTGGCAATATCTCCTATGCCAGAATTCAATTTTGCTTAAAACTTCTATTACCGAACAATTTGGTGTAACACCAACTTCTCTTTTTGACATTGACTTTTTATCAGATCCATTTTTCATTTTATTTATACTAGGCAAAATATCCATTTTGTTAAGACTATTTTTTTCATTTAAGGGTTTTTTATCTTTTCTAGATTTTCTATCCCTATCCTGATCCTTTCTTTCTACTTTACTGTCTTCGACATTACTATTTACATTCTGAGTTACGTATTGTGGTTTCAAAAAATGTAAACCGTCTTTTCTTTTGGCATAGAAATATTTTTCCCCCTCAGGAGTATTAAACCACAATACCCCGTGAGCCCCTTTAAATGTAAACCCCTGTTCCTCTAGAACAGATGCAGCTAACAAATTTTGCCTTAACTTCGGTGAAAACATAACATCAGAAAGTAAAATGCCACTTTTCTTGTTCTTAAACTGAACAAACATTTCGACTGTACCGATAGCCTCAACTGGGCTCTCGATATTACCCACTGCTAGCGACATAGAAGTACCTTTGCATTCTTTAAATTTTGAAAACATTTTAATGTTGTTGCAAAAGTGCCGCGTAGCAGCGATGTCAATTACCCAGCTGAGTCTATCGCTAGGATCTTGCACAGTATTTGCTTCAATTCTAACAGGTGAATGTACTTCAATAATACAGTTAGAGCTAGTCTTAAGTTTAGGGCAGTTTCTTTTTAGGTGACCAACTTTTTTACAAAAATAACACTGTCTTATGACCTTCTTAACTGGTTTTCCAGTTTTACACACACTGTTATTTTTACATTTTACATTAGCATTACATTGAGATAAAAATACAGATGAATTTTGACTTACATGGTTCTGGTCACTTCGGAGTTGCCGAATCCGGCCCTCTTCCTCAGAAAGTTCCCATTGAATTTTCTCCAACATGAAGGCTTTATCGCTCCAGCGATAAATCTGCTGTATGATGCTTTGAAAGTCATCAGAGAGGTACCTTATGGCCTGGAATGCCTCATAGACATTTTCCACCGGGTGATTAACGTCCTTCAGTTTGGTAACCGTTTTCTTTAAACATGTACAGAAAATATCCACTGGTTCATCTGGCTCTGGACGCAGGCTGAAGAACTCGTCGAGCAAGCACACTAAGTTGGCGCCTCAAAATGTGCTTTCAGCTTATCCCATGCATCCGCAGAATCATCGGCGATATCAATTAGCTCTCGGTAGTCAGATGACACATTCTGGAACAAGATTGCTAGTGTGTGGTCCCTTCTGCGCACATGCTCCTCATAGTCACGTCGTGACATCTTTTCATCTACCAGTAATGTTGTTTGGTCTACGTATCCGAAGCAGCCCTCTCCTTTTAGAGCGAACGAAATCTCTTTCCTCCACGTAATGTAGATATCTCTCGATAATGCAACAATTTTATTTGCCTCCATGGCAAGAAAGTCTATTTAAACGGAGCTGAACTTAGTTGTTTACACTTTTCCGACATGCAAATGGCGCCGTCGGCAGCCCCCGTCTACAGGATTCACAGCTGTTTTTTCGAAACACTGACACTTCTTACACCTTTAACGTTGTTATGGGGGAGCTGTTGCCCATAACCTGCTGGCAGATTAAATCTTATCTTGCATCTAAGTTGAATATTTTAGATATATATCGTCTTCATTGGTATACTCATGACCAATATAGGCCCATTACCATAGTTGACTGGCCATGAAAAATTTTAACTTTTTACTGTGAAAAAATAGAGCAGAGAGTAGCTGCAGCACAATGTTAAAGGCAGTTGTAAAAATACAAACATTAAGTGTAGAGGTGTAAAATGTTCGTGAAAAAAGGCAATTCAAATTTAAAGACAAATCACTTTATTGTAATGTGAATCCATTGTTTTTTTTTAGTTACATCAAACTACTGTAACTTATTCACAAAGTCAAAGACTATATACATGTTGAGCTCTTAAGCTCAAGGAAAAATATGTTTCAGCATAGTTCCTCACTAGACACATTTTTGGTAGCTAAGCTTTGAAAATATGCAGGTAAGTTAAAGAAGTAGTTTTAACTTACGCAAAACATCGTGCACTTCAGATGGCCACCAATAGCTGGTCACACGCTACAGCAAATACTTTAAACTTTTCTTATTTGCGTTCCTCAAAGTCCTCAACGCGAAAAACATGGTTTCTCAAACAGAAAACCATCAAAGCACAAGATCCACAATTGCCAGGATCAAACTTCCGTGTTCACGATACACTTATTGAAACTTTCGAACTAATTAGTCGAAACAGACTCTAAATTTCATGAGGTAACAACCTTCACAAGGTCTGATGGTCAAAGTCCGTCAGTCGGAACAGATCATCATTTTATCAGATCATCAGAGAGAGATCTACTCTTCCTCACTACTCCTCTGTTCTACTTTCTTAATGAAACCAAAAACCGCTTTTAGATATCATAGAAACACTTAAGTTCCAAAAGTTTTTTTTTTTTTAAATTTAGTATAGCTATCAAAATTTAAGTTTCAAGAAATTTGAGTATAATTATCAAATTCAAGTCTTCAAGAAATTTAGGTATAACTATTAAATTTAACATTTAAGATTAAAAATTTACTATAAATATCAAATTCAAGTTGTAAAAAATTTTACGTATAACTATTAAATTCAATATTTAACATTAAAAAAAATTTACTATAAATATTCAATTTAAGTTTAGTTGTTCATTATCTCTGTCCAAGACCAGTATACATTATCAATACTAACAGTAGTGACACAGAAAATGAAAGATTTTTCTTTCTGTATTGTATTCATATAAAAATTTAAAGACGTGATTTTTCATTAATGAATCATAACTAAGTGTATGATAACAAGGAGTAAACACACAAGTTATACACATAAGCATAGTTGTCTTATGCGAGAATTGAAAACATGGATATATATATACATTCAGTGTAATGTGAAAAAATTTTGAAAAGTTCATTGTAAACAATACACATATATATACTCTAGATACAAGTATCTGTATCAAAGAGGGAGGAGTAAATTATATGATATCCTAACCATATTTGTACAAGAAAGAAAAATTTAGAAGTTAGAAATTTTTAGAAGTTACAATTTTAATCATTTGTGTTTTTGAAAATTTGATTACAAAATTTTAATGCTCTGTCATTGGCTTTGTAAAATAGTCTACTATGTTTTCTTTGGTATTTACAAAGATGATCTTAAAAGATTCATTTCTCAACTTCATTCTCAGAAAATGATATTTTATGTCAATATGTTTGGTTCGGTTATTCTCAATTGGGGAATTTGAAAAATTAATTGCAGCTTGATTGTTACAGTAGATTATGCTATTATTTCTGTTAAATTTTAACCCTAGTGTGTGGAGGTAAGCGAAAGAATGCTACAAATGGACTGTATATTAACAAAACTTTATTTGCGTAAAACAAGCACCACGACAGCACATGACGGATGCAACAGAGCAACTGCTCTCGCACACAAGTTCTCGCTCTTTTCTACCTTCCTCGGCAAGGTTACAACAACCTAATTAGCACCAAGGCGGAGTGTTCAGTCGCCAAATGGCGATCGCGAAACAGATACGGAACATCCTGCCCGGCGTTGAAATATTCAATAATTTCAAATATTACATAACTTTACAAATAAAACATTCTAACAAAATCAATATAAACATATACAAAGTAAATATCACAATAATTATAAAAAGAACAAATTATTACTTCAATACTAAAATATAAATATAGAAATAAACAATAATTATCTTACATTGGACTGTGATTATCTGGAATTGGCAAGATCTGACCTTTGTATTTAATTTGAAATGGTCCACACAGATCTAAACCGACATTAAAAAATGGAGCGCTGCAAATAACTCTCTCAGGAGGAAGATCCCCCATCATTTGATTTGCCACAATTGGCTTTGCTTTAAAGCACGGTACACATTCATGAACAACTTGTCGCGCAATATTTCTGCCACCAAGCGGCCAATAATTTTGCCGAACAGTGTTCAATAAGGCTTGTGGCCCAAGGTGCAAATTTTTTCTATGATAATACTGAAAGATCACTTTAACTATTTTGTTACCAGAAGGCAAAACTATTGGGTGTCTGTGATCGTAATTTAAATTTGAATTAGTAAGACGACCACCGACCCTAATTAAACCTCTACTGTCCAGAAATGGATGCAAAAATCTGAGCTTACTTTTAGTTAGAACTGATGCTCCTTTCTGTAAGGCCGAAATTTCTGGAATGAAATAATTTACCTGGACTTGCTGAATTAAACATTCTTCAGCCTCTTTACATTCATTTACAGAGAGAATACCTTTTAATGCATGTGCATTACCCTTACAGTTTTTAATAAACCTAAAAATAAATGCTAGCATTCTAATTAGTTTATGAAAATCATTAGTGGGATCAATTAAATTATCATAAAACTTAGAGTCACTATTCAAGGCTAAAGTTAATTTAGAAGGGACCTTGAGTTCCTCCAGATAGACCTTGTCCATTATGAAATCAGGATCACACAAAGTCTCATGACTTGAAATTGCCAACACAGAAGAATCTTGTTCACACCACCATAGTTTACTGTCTGCAAGAGTTCCCGCGTCCAATCTTCTGGAAATGAGGTCAGCAGGATTAGATTCAGAGGGGATATGTTGCCATTGGAAGTTCTTGGTCAGCTGCTGGATTTGGGATACTCTGTTACTTACGAAGGTTTTGAGCAAGTGGGGAGAAGTCCCTATCCAAGCCAGGCTGATAGTTGAATCAGACCATAGTTGAACAGAGTCCACCTTCTGTCTTAAAGCATCTAAGACCTTATGGATTAGTTGTGAAAGAAGGAGACACGCCGCAAGTTCAAGTCTTGGAATCGTCATGGTCTTGATGGGAGCCACATGTGATTTACTACACAGAAGTTGACAGGAGGCTTGGCTTGCATAGTTTACAGACAACACGCACACTACTGCTCCATAAGCCTTAGAGGAGGCGTCAGCAAACCCATGGAGAACAATAGACTTGATCTCGGATTTAAGGACGCATCTGGGCACTTTGATGAATTCCAAATCTGGCAGTGTCTTAATAAAGGACATCCACTGTTTCGAAAAGTCTGGTGGTAATGTTTCATGCCAGCTTAATTTCAGCAACCACAATTGTTGCATGAAAATCTTCGCCTTGGCAATAATTGGCCCAAGAAGACCAATAGGATCATAGATGCGGGCAATTTGTGAAAGCACATCTCGTTTAGTGAAACTACACTTATTGTCGATTGAAACGTTGTATGTAAATGTGTCAGTTGAGCTATTCCAAAGCATGTCTAACGTTTTTACTGTTATCTCTTCTGAATTTCTATCTAAGGGAAAAATCTGTTCAGAAGTGTGAGTTGTATTGGAACACCACTTATGCAAAGACATTCTTCCTCTTTTAAGGAGCTGTGTTAATTTTAATTGAATACTTTTAAATTCCTTCAAATCCGGTGAACCAGAAAGACAGCCATCCATATAGAAGTTGCGCAGGATAACACTCGATGCTAATGGGAAGTGTTTGCTTTCATCTAAAGCAAGTTGATGCAAAACTTTTGTAGCTAAATAGGGCGCACTCGCAGTGCCATAGGTAACAGTTTTTAACTGATAAGCCTTGCTTGTTGCCGATTTATTGTCTTTCCACAAAATCTTTTGAAGCTTTCTTTGTGACGGATCAATTTCAATCATTCTAAACATCTTTTCTATATCTGTAGTGAATGCATAGAGATGTTTTCTAAAACGTATTAATATCGAAAAAAGATCTTCCTGTATCACCCCTCCTTTGCATATCAAATCATTTAAAGAATTCTTGTTAGTAGTTTTTGCGCTCGCATCGAAAACTATGCGCAATTTGGTTGTTTGACTAGTTGGTCGCAAAACGCCATGGTGAGAGAGATAATAACCTTCTTCAGAATCTTCATCTTCCTTTATTTCCTCCATGTGGCCTAGAACTTCATATTCCCTAAGAAAATCTGAATATAGCTCTTGCATGGTAGGATTGCGTTCTAAGCGTCTCCATAAATGTTCTAATCTTTTAGAAGCAATTTCTTTAGAACTCCCTAACATATTTTCAGAAAGCTCTGATTTGAATGGCATTTTAACTACATATGTTCCATCTGCGTTCCGATAGTGCGTTTTTTCAAAGTGTTCGTTGCAATATTTTAACTCTTCACTGATACAAGTTTCGTGACTTTCGATGTTTTCTGTTTCCCAGAACGATGTAAGTGTTTTATTTAGAGTCTCCAAATTTTTAGACAAAAAACAATAGCTAGTTGACATATCAGAATCATCGTCAGAAACACTGCCCGAAACCAAATGTCCAAAAACAGTTGATTGTAGAAATAAATTTTCTGTCAATCTAATTCTGTCCGAGTTTAAGAAAGCGAAAAAATATTCAGCACCCAAAAGTAAATCAACCTTTTGAGGCAAAAAGAATTTAGGATCTGCGAGTTTTAAGTTCCTTGGAATTTTCAAATTAGAAATCTTAAATTTCTTCGAAAGCGTAACCTCGGTTATTTTAGGTACAATAAGTAACTCTAATTCCCACTTTGAATCATTACTTTCATTCGATATTTCAGCGGTGACCCTTGACCTGACATTCAGAGTAGTGTCATTCAAACCGCAAATTGATATTTGTATCTTTTCTTTCTTTAATTTAAGTGCATCAGCCGCTTTGTACGATAAAAATGATGTCTCAGATGCACAGTCCAAAATTGCTCTCAATGCAATTCTTTGACCACATGAATCCTTCACGTACACGATTGCTGTATTAACCAACATACTTTTCGAATTTCCATTTGTAAAAAGGGAAGAACGAGTCAATAACTTGGGCGGAATTGTTAACTCTTTCTGGCTCCTTATAAGATGCCGACGTGTCTGGCGATAACCTCTGCGCTTTAGTTAAAGTGGGTGTATAATAATACCTATGTAGCAGTGTATGGTGAGTCGATGCCTTAGAAACGAAACAAGAACTTTTCGAATTGCAGTTTGATAAAATATGAAGATCGCTCAAACAATTAAAACATAGTTTGTGTTTTTTAACAATCTCTAATCTGTTATCTAGTTTCATATCCTTGAATTTTTCACAATGATAAATAGGATGATATTTGTATTTGCATGCAACACATAATTTCGAGGAATTATTGGATTTAACGATAAATGATTTTGATCGTTCCACATTGGGTTTAGCAATATTTCTGCTAATACTACTAAAAATTTGACATCTTCTTTCTAAAAATTCCAAAAATGCATCGAAATCTGGAACTTCATTGTTTGTTAGCGTCTACTCATATTGCTTGCGTGTTTCGCGATCTAATTTGTTAAGTATTATATTTAATAATAATGCATTAGAAAATTTGTCGCGTTTAAATTCCAAAACATTTAAAGCTCTGAGATTCTTCTTTACAATGTCTAATAGGCTGCGAAGTTCCCTTTCAGATTCGTATTTGATTGAATCCATATTAAGAATATTTTTCATATGCGTCTCAACAATAATTCTATGATTTTCATAGTGTTGTTCCAAAGCCTTAAAAAGAGAATTGTACTAATCATCAGAAGTTTCAATAATCTCAGCCTCACCCTTTAATGAACCGTGTAAATAATGGAGTTTTTCATTTCCTGATAAATCTTGATTTTCAGTTATTAAGGCATTAAATTGACTTTTAAACAGGTTCCATTCCTCAAATTTACCACTCAATATAGGTAATGGAATTTTGGGTAGTTTGATCGAAGCCTTTTTATGCTGAACTGTATGTAATGAACATACCTCTTGAGTAGAACTCTTCCCAGTTGTTGTAGAATTATCTGAATTATCATTAATTTTATTAATAGAGGTCCTAATTCTTGTTGGAAACTTGGTTCTGTTTTCGTCGCGATTCTCGTTATCGCGAGAACGTGTTTACATTTTTAGAATGGTTCTACCGTTCTCGTGAACGACTCGTGACGGGAACAGAACATGCCATTCATGCAAATCGCCATCTCGCCGCGCGCGCATTCTGATTTGCATATAGTGAGGGCGCTGCCGTCAACGGTTGTGTTCCGGAGCGTACCCATCACAGTGTATATATGATAGGACACATTCTCAGTTATTCAGAGACTTTACAGACCTTGACTGACCATGTAGTAGACGTGGGAGACTTTTCAGAGTTTAAGATCTTGTAGTTATGCAGACTTAAGACTCGACGTATAGTCAGATCGATCAGACGGTGATCGACGGTGAAAGACCTTGTATGGAAGGCAGACCTTGATCGGTAGAGAGTAGTCTAACTTCTAAAGCCATGACGTGTGACCTGATGATGGTGGCTTCATTAACGTGCACGGCATGTGTGGTACAGTAGCTGTTTTTTCTACTTACCGATGTTATAGTAACTGAGAGTGTGTGCCTAGTCATAAAAACTGTTTAAAACCTTTTTCATGAGCTTGCTAGCTCATTGTATATAATTTTGCTTTGCAACGAATGTTACAGTGTTTTATTTTGTAACTTCATCTGATGCAATGGATCTCACAACAAATAAATTGTGTTTGTGTTTAACGAGCTTGTTTTCTTGAGAAAACACATCACTACTGCATATCATCTGCTACAAAATTTTCTTTACCAGCACTTCAGATATGGATATGGCCAAACACTGCTAAATCTGCAAATGACTTTCAAATTTTTCTAGTCAAGTCGCTCAGCTAACACAGCAATAGCAGCCGACATTTGGTTATGGGCCCGTAGTATGTCAAGGCCATAACTTTTATCCGTGATAAAGCAGCAGTGAAGAGTTGTGAATTCCATCGACGGGGGCCGCGACCGGCGCCATTTGCATCAAGCAGAAAGGTAAACAACGCACTCTAGTCACAGTTAAAGACTATGGAGGTGAGCAACGGCATAGAAGCGTTAAACAGGGACAATTACGTCACCTGGCGTAATGAAATTTCATTTATCCTGAAAGGAGAAGGATGTTACGGCCACATCAACCGTACTGCATTACCAGTCGACGAATCTACGTCACGCCGCGAGCGAGAGGAGTACATGCGCAGCAGCGACCGCGCACTTTCCATCCTGTTTCGAAATATCTCGGCGGAGTACAGAGAACTGCTCGACATCGACGACAGCCCGGCGGATGCGTGGGAGAAGTTGGAGGCGCATTTTGAGGCCCCAACGCGCGCTAATTTAGTTCATCTGTTGGACGAGTTTTTCAGTCTACGCCCGGAAATCGAGGAGCCCATCGACATATTCTGTACGAGGATAAGGAAAGCTGTCACCAAGCTCAAGAACGTGAACCACCCGGTGGAGGATGTGTACGTGGCATTCCAAGCCATCCGGTATCTCCCAGCCCAGTACCAGAGTATCATCCAAATCATTTATCGCTGGAGCGATACTGATTTTAAATTGGATAAAATTCAGAAAGAACTCTCCTTGGAGGAGGGCAGGATTAGACAGTTGAGGAAGGATTATGACAATAATAATGTAAGTTCCAATTCATCTGTATATTTTTCAAATGTTAACGCTAAATGCAAAAATGTTACTAAAGTTAAAAAGTCTATTAAGGTCATAGGACCATGTTTTATGTGTAATAAAAATGGTCATGTAAAGGCACAATGCCCAAAATTGAAAAAGATGACTAGCTCTAGTATTATTGAAGTATTTTCAAATATAAATGTAGAAGCTAATATTGTTGATAATCCTGACAATAGGCTCAGCTGGGTGATTGACACCGCTGCTACGCGACACTTTTGTAATGATGTTAAAATGTTTTCAAAATTTGATAAATGTAAGGATACATCTATGTCGCTAGCAGTGGGTGATATGGAAAGCCCAGTTGAGGCTATTGGAACGGTGAACATGTATGTTAAATTTAAAGATCATACAAATAATATTGTGCTACAAAATGTTATGTATTCACCAAAATTACGGCGTAACTTGTTGGCCGCATCTGTATTAGAAGAGCAGGGCTATTCTTTTAGTGCAGCCAAAGGTATTCTATGGTTTAAGACTCCTGAGGGAGAAAATTTCTTTTACGCTAAACGTAAAGAAGGATTGTATTTCTTAAAACCACAGTACTCAACTAAAAGTTTAAATAGTAGTGTTGAGGGCCGTAAAGGAGATCAGGATAGGGACAAAAATTCTAAACAGGTTAGAAAAACCCCTGCAACAAATAGTCAAAGTCAAAACAAAATTAGGCCTAACTTGAATAAAAGGAAAAACAAATCTGATTTAAAATCAAAGTCAAATAAAATTAGTGGTTCAACAGTTGAAATTCTGAACAAAACTGAATTATGGCATAGAAGATATGGCCATATTAACTCAGACTACTTGCACCAAACAAGTAAAGTTTCCGCGGCAAACGGACTCCCAAAATTAAAATATGCAAAAGTAAATTGCATTCATTGCAAACTTGCAAAATCTAAGAGAGTTTCGTACAAACCAATAGGCAGGATTAGATCTACAGAACCTTTGCAATTACTGCACATGGACGTTTGTGGTCCAATGCCTGTAGCTTCATTGGGGGGAAACAAATACTTCTTGACTATTACAGACGATTTTAGCCGCAAGGTGTTTGTTTTTATTTTAAAACAAAAATCAGATGTGTTCAAAGTTTTTCAGGATTTTCAAGCTTGTCAGGAGAGACAATTAGGCAAAAAGATTTTGTGCATCCGTACTGATAACGGCATGGAATTTTGTCACGGTCAATTTAAAGCTTTTTTGAAAAAGTTAGGGATTAAGCATGAACGATCTAACACTTATACACCCGAACAAAACGGGGTATCTGAAAGATTCAACCTGACAGCGTTAGATTGTGTCAAGGCAATGCTTAATCAAAGCAAAGTTGGTGACAAAATGTGGGCAGAGGCAATCCTATGTTTTACTTATACAAAGAACAGGATTTGCCATAAATTTAAAGTTAAAACTCCACACGAATTGTACTATGGGAAGAAGCCTGCTGTATCCCATCTCAGAGTTTTTGGATGTAAGGCTTATGCTGGTATTGCAAAACAGCTTAGGAAGAAGCTAGACCTAAGAGCTCAACTGGGAGTTATGGTAGGATATGCGGAAAATACCAGGGGCTATAGAATTCTTCTTGTGAAAGAAGGAAAAATATTAGAAATAAGCAATGTCCGTTTTGAGGAGATGGAAGCAGCGGAAGGCGTCCTGGACCCCATTCGACCTAGAAACTTCACCCAAAAGAAATCGGGTTTTACTCGAACATCAGATTCAGGATCGGGATGTTTGGATAGTGAGTCAGAGGAAGAAGCAGGTGAGAGCCATGACACTAGTCATACTAGTGAGGAAGAGGACTCTCCTGCTGATTCCGATCTGACCCCCTGTTCAAACATAGATTGGGAAAGGAAAGCTGTACCCAGGCCTGATGGAACTCGAACTGATGTTTACTACTCAGTGAGGGGTGATAAACATAGGCTGAGAAGTCATAATGATGTTAAAAAATTCTGTGCTAAGGCTAACATACATTATGACCAAAATTTGTTTAACTTCAGAGAAAAGAGGGATATCAAATCCAGGCCAGAGGCAAGCAACATAGAGATAATAGTTCCCAAAAACTATAAATCGGCAATTGAATCTCCGCACTCGCAAGAATGGCAGGAAGCCATGAATAATGAAATAGCAATAATGCAAGAGAGAGGTGTTTGGGACTTAGTGCCTACACCCACCTCACAAAAGATAATCGGATCCAGATGGGTATACACCATCAAAAGGGATGAAAATGGAATAGTAAAGAGATTCAAAGCTCGATTAGTGGCTCAGGGATATTCACAAGAGAAGGGGGATTCGTATGACGAAGTATTTAGCCCCGTTATAAATTTTTGCTTAATAAGAGCTTTTTTTGCAATTTTTGTATGTTTGCTTAACTGGAAGCATTTTCAATTAGACATCAAGTCAGCATACCTTTATGCTAAATTGAATGCCAAAGTGTTTATGAAACAACCACCTGGATATGTCGATCCGAACCAACAAAATCATGTCTGTTTGCTGAAAAAAGCAATATATGGCTTACATCAGAGCGGCAGAGAGTGGTATAATGAGCTTGACACCACTTTGAGAAAATTAAATTTCTTCAAACTCAAATGGTGCAATTGTGCATATTTTTACCAGAACAAAGTATTAATGTTGGTATATGTGGATGACATAGTTTTATTTTCAAAACATCAAGGTGATATTGATCATGCAGTTTCTTTACTAAAGGAAGAATTTGATATCAAAACTCTAGGGAAGGTCCAAAAACTGTTAGGTGTGGAATTTACAGAAATCAATAACAAAATTTTTATACATCAAAGGCAGTATATTGATAAAATTTGCCAAATGTTTAAAGAATTCAAATATCCTATTTCTTCACTCCCTATTACAAAAGGAATCACGTTGAGTAAAAATGATTGCCCAATGAATGATGGAGAATTAAAACAAATGCAAAATATCCCATACAGAAGTTTGATAGGATGTTTAGCCTTTTTGTCAAGTAGAACTAGACCAGATATATGTTACGCTGTAAATATTCTGTCTCAATTCCAAGAGAATCCTGGCATGAAACATTGGGACGCATTACTTAAACTTTTAGGATATCTTGAGAAAACAAAGAATTACATGTTAAACTTATCAGGCATTGGTAACTTAAATTTAAATTGCTACTCGGATTCGGATTTTGCCGCCAATAGGGATGACAGGGTGTCACTCGGGGGTATGTTATTTCTTATAGATAGAGTACCCGTTTCTTGGCGTACATTTAAACACAAGTGTGTTAGTCTGTCAACGATGGAAGCGGAATATGTTTCATTGACAGAAGCTGCGAAAGAAGTTATTTGGCTACAAAATATCATTGAGGAATGTATGAAGCTAGGGTTAAAATTTAACAGAAATAATAGCATAATCTACTGTGATAACCAAGCTGCAATTAATTTTTCAAATTCCCCAATAGAGAATAACCGAACCAAACATATTGATATAAAGTACCATTTCCTGAGGAATTTAGTTGAGAATGAATCTTTTAAAATCATCTTTGTAAATACCAAGGAAAATGTAGCAGATTACTTTACAAAACCAATGACCAAAGATAGAGCATTAAACTTTTGTAATCAAATTTTCAAAAACAAAAATGATTAAATTTGTAACTTCTAAATTTTTTTTTCTTTCTTTTACAAAATATGGTTAGGATATCGTATAATTTACTCCTCCCTCTGTGATGCAGATAATTGTATCTAGAGTATATATATGTGTATTGTTTACAATGAACTTTCTAAAATTTTTCACATTACACTGAATGTATATATATATCCATGTTTTCAATTCCCGCATAAGACAGTTATGCTTATGTGTATTATTTTGTGTGTTTACTCCTTGTTATCATACACTTGGCTATGATTCATTGACAAACCACTTATTCAAATTTGTATATGAATACAACACAGAAAAGAAAAAAAAAATCTTTCATTATCTGTGTCATTGCTATTAGTATTAATTATGTATACTGGTCTTGGACAGAGATAATGAACAGCCATAATTGAATTTAATATTTATAGTAAATTTTTTTTTAATCTTAAATGTTAAATTTAATAATTATACATGAAATTTTCTACACAAATTGAATTTGATATTTATAGTAAAATTTTTAATCTTAAATGTTAAATTTAATAATTATACATGAAATTTTCTACACAAATTGAATTTGATATTTATAGTGAAATTTTTAATCTTAAATGTTAAATTTAATAATTATACATGAAATTTTCTACACAAATTGAATTTGATATTTATAGTGAAATTTTTAATCTTAAATGTTAAATTTAATAATTATACATAAAATTTTCTACATACTTGAATTTAATATTTATAGTGAAATTTTTTAATCTTAAATGTTAAATTTAATAATTATACATAAAATTTTCTACATAATTGAATTTGATATTTATAGTGAAATTTTTAATCTTAAATGTTAAATTTAAATTATCATACTTAAATTTCTTGAAACTTAAATTTTGACTTAAATTAAATTTTTTTGGAACTTAGTGTTTCAATGATATCTAAATTTTTCTTTCAATGATAAATTTTTTTTGCTTAACATGAAAAGTAATATATATACTTTATGTTTTTGCTGGATACTAAAGAACTTGACATTTTTGCTGTTATGTTTTTTAGAATAATTTCATTGATTGATAGCACGTGCGCCGAGATTTGGGGTTTTGCATGAGGGGGCCGATTGTTGGAAACTTGGTTCTGTTTTCGTCGCGATTCTCGTTATCGCGAGAACGTGTTTACATTTTTAGAATGGTTCTACCGTTCTCGTGAACGACTCGTGACGGGAACAGAACATGCCATTCATGCAAATCGCCATCTCGCCGCGCGCGCATTCTGATTTGCATATAGTGAGGGCGCTGCCGTCAACGGTTGTGTTCCGGAGCGTACCCATCACAGTGTATATATGATAGGACACATTCTCAGTTATTCAGAGACTTTACAGACCTTGACTGACCATGTAGTAGACGTGGGAGACTTTTCAGAGTTTAAGATCTTGTAGTTATGCAGACTTAAGACTCGACGTATAGTCAGATCGATCAGACGGTGATCGACGGTGAAAGACCTTGTATGGAAGGCAGACCTTGATCGGTAGAGAGTAGTCTAACTTCTAAAGCCATGACGTGTGACCTGATGATGGTGGCTTCATTAACGTGCACGGCATGTGTGGTACAGTAGCTGTTTTTTCTACTTACCGATGTTATAGTAACTGAGAGTGTGTGCCTAGTCATAAAAACTGTTTAAAACCTTTTTCATGAGCTTGCTAGCTCATTGTATATAATTTTGCTTTGCAACGAATGTTACAGTGTTTTATTTTGTAACTTCATCTGATGCAATGGATCTCACAACAAATAAATTGTGTTTGTGTTTAACGAGCTTGTTTTCTTGAGAAAACACATCACTACTGCATATCATCTGCTACAAAATTTTCTTTACCAGCACTTCAGATATGGATATGGCCAAACACTGCTAAATCTGCAAATGACTTTCAAATTTTTCTAGTCAAGTCGCTCAGCTAACACAGCAATAGCAGCCGACACACCCTCCGCGATATTCTTCATAACTTATTTATTATTGACTTTTAAACAGGTTCCATTCCTCAAATTTACCACTCAATATAGGTAATGGAATTTTGGGTAGTTTGATCGAAGCCTTTTTATGCTGAACTGTATGTAATGAACATACCTCTTGAGTAGAACTCTTCCCAGTTGTTGTAGAATTATCTGAATTATCATTAATTTTATTAATAGAGGTCCTAATTCTAACCTCTATTTTTTGCATCTCTTCATCAATTAGCTACAGGGCTGCTTCCGCTTCTTCGAATTCTTCATCCGGAACAGTAGCGTAATACTCTTCTTTTAGTGCATCAAACTTTACTTGAATCTTTGTAATCAATTCACAGTAGGCATTCAGTTCATTGAATGTTGGTTCCTTTCCCTCGGTAAGACAGCTCGTAACTTTGGTCAATTGACCCTTAATATTACGCGCTTGCGGTTTAGAACAGTAATTGTGTTACTGTTAGTCATGGCGCGCGATGAAACTAAAGTAAGATTAAATTAGTTATTTAATCAAATCCTTTACCATAGGAACTGGTAGTACCTCCGGTTCGTCTTGACCATTAAATGTGCGGAGGTAAGCGAAAGAATGCTACAAATGGACTGTATATTAACAAAACTTTATTTGCATTTAACAAGCACCACGACAGCACATGACGGATGCAGCAGAGCAACTGTTCTCGCACGCAAGTTCTCGCTCTTTTCTACCTTCCTCGGCAAGGTTACAACAACCTAATTAGCGCCAAGGCAGAGTGTGCAATCGCCAAATGGCGATCACGAAACAGATACGGAACATCTAGCTTCATACATTCCTCAATGATATTTTGCAGCCAAATAATTTCTTTCGCAGCTTCTGCCAATGAAGCATATTCTCCTTCCATCATTGACAGACTAACACACTTTTGTTTAAATGTATGCCAAGAAATGGGTACTCTATCTATTAGAAATAACGTACCCCCGAGTGACACTCTGTCATCCCTATTGGCGGCAAAGTCTGAATCCGAGTAGCAATTTAAATTTAAGTTACCAATGCCTGATAAGTTCAACATGTAATTCTTTGTTTTTTTCAAGATATCCCAAAAGTTTAAGTAATGCGTCCTAATGTTTCATGCCTAGATTCTCTTGGAATTAAGACAGAATATTTACAGCATAACATATGTCTGGTCTAGTTCTACTTGATAAATAGGCTAAACATCCGATCAAACTTCTGTATGGGAAATTTTGCATTTGCTTTAATTCTTCATCATTCATTGGGCAATCATTTTTGCTCAATGTGATTCCCTCTATTTTTACTCAGTGTGATTTTAGCAAACAGACATAATTTTGTTGGTTTGGATCGACATATCCAGATGGTTGTTTCATGAAAACTTTAGCATTCAATTTAGCATAAAGGTATGCTGACTTGATGTCTAATTGAAAATGCTTCCAGTTAAGCAAACATACAAAAATTGCAAAAAAAGCTTTTATTAAGCTAAAATTTATAACGGGGCTAAATACTTCGTAATACGAATCCCCCTTCTCTTGAGAATATCTCTGAGCCACTAAACGGGCTTTGAATCTCTTCACTTTTCCATTTTCATCCCTCTAGATGGTGTATACCCATCTGGATCCGATTACTTTTTGTGAGATGGGCACAGGCACTAAGTCCCAGACACCCCTCTCTTGCATTATTGCTATTTCATTATTCATGGCTTCTTGCCATCTTTGTGAGTGCAGAGATTCAATTGCCGACTTATAGTTTTTGGGAATTATTATTTCTATGTTGCTTGCCTCTGGCCTGGATTTGATATCTTTCTTTTCTCTGAAGTTGAAAAAATGTTGGTCATAATGTATGTTAGACATAACACAGAATTTTTTAATGTTATTATGACTTCTCAGTCTTCTTTTATCACCCTTCACTGAATAGTAAATATCAGTTCGAGTTCCATCAGGCCTAGGTACGGCTTTCCGTTCCCAGTCGATGTCTGAGCAGGGGGTCAGACCGGAATCGGCAGGGGAGTCCTCTTCCTCACTAGTATGACTAGTGTCATGTCTCTCACCTGCCTCTTCCTCTGACTCACCATCCAAACATCCCAATCCTGAATCCATCGAGCGAGTAAATCTCGATGTCTGTGGTGTTGAAGACCCAGACCGTCCGACTCGTCCAGAGGACTAAGAGCAACTATTTGGACGGCCGGGATGTCTGTGGTGTGAAGTTTCTAGAATAACTAGGCTCCAGGACGCCTTCCGCTGCTTCCATTTCCTCAAAACGGACATTGCTTGTCTCTATCACTTTTCTATTCTTTACTAAAAAAATTCTTTAGCCCATGGTATTTTCAGCATATCCTACCATAACTCCCTGTTGAGCTCTTAGGTCTAGCTTTTTCCTAAGTTGTTTTGCCATATCAGTATAAGCCTTACATCCAAAAATTCTGAGATGGGATACGACAGGCTTCTTCCCATAATACAACTCGTGTAGTGTTTTTATTTTAAATTTATGGCAAATCCTGTTCTTTGTATAAGTGAAACATAGGATTGCCTCTGCCCTCATTTTGTCACCAATTTTACTTTGATTAAGCATTGCTTTGACACAATCTAAAGCTGTCAGGTTGAATCTTTCAGATACCCCGTTTTGTTCGGGTGTATATGTGTTAGATCGCTCATGCTTAATTCCTAACTTTTTCAAAAAAGCTTTAAACTGACAGTGACAAAATTCAGTATGGATGACAAAATATCAGTATGGATACACAAAATCTTTTTGCCTAATTGTCTTTCCTGGCAAACTTGAAAATCCTGAAAAACTTTGAACACATATGATTTTTGTTTTAAAGTAAAAACAAACACCTTGCGGCTAAAATCTTCCGTAATAGTCAAAAAAATATTTGTTTCCTCCCAATGAAGCTATAGGCATTGGACCACAAACGTCCATGTGCAGTAATTGCAAAGGTTTTGTAGATCTAATCCTGTCTATTGGTTTGCACGAAACTCTCTTAGATTTTGCAAGTTTGCAATGAATGCTATTTACTTTTGCATGCTTCATCTTAGGGAGTCCGTTTGCCACGGAAACTTTACTTGTTTGGTGCAAGTAGTCTGAGTTAATATGGCCATATCTTCTATGCCATAATTCAATTTTATTCAGAATTTCAACTGTTGAACCACCAATTTTGTTTGACTTTGATTTTAAATCAGATTTGTTTTTCCTATTACTCAAGTTAGCCCTAATTTTGTTTTGACTTTGACTATCTATTGCAGGGGATTTTCTAACCTATTTAGAACTTTTGTCCCTATCCTGATCTCTTTTACGGCCCTCAACATTACTACTTAAATTTTTAGTTAAGAACTGCGGTTTTAAAAAATACAGTCCTTCTTTACGTTTAGCATAAAACAAATTTTCTCCCTCAGGAGTTTTAAACCATAGTACACCTTTGGCTGCACTAAAAGAATAGCCCTGCTCTTCTAATACAGATGCGGCCAACAAGTTTCGCCGTAATTTTGGTGAATACATAACATTATTTAGAATAATATTACTTGTATGATCTTTAAATTTAATATACATGTTCACCGATCCAATAGCCTCAACTGGGCTTTCAATATCACCCACTGCTAGCGACATAGAAGTATCTTTGCATTTACTAAATTTGGAAAACATTTTTATGTCATTGCAGAAATTACTCGCAGCAGCAGTGTCAATTACCCAACTGAGCCTATTGTCAGGATCATCAACTGCATTAGCTTCAACATTAATATTTGAAAATACTTCAATAATATTAGAGCTAGTCAACTTTTTTAGCTTTGGACACTGTGCCTTTAAATGACCAGTTTTATTACAAAAAAGCATGGTCCTATGACTTTAACGAATTTTTTTGCTTTAGTGACATTTTTCCTTTTAGCGTTAACATTAGAAAAGTATACATATGAATTAAAACTTACATTGTTACCATCTTTCTTCAACTGCCTCATCTGGCCTTCTTCCTGGAACAACTCCTTCTGAATTTTATCAAGCTTAAAGTCCTTGTCGCTCCAGCGATAGATGACTTGTATTATACTCTGATAGTCATCTGGCAGGTACCGGATGGCCTGGAATGCCATGTATACGTCCTCTATGGTATGGTTCACGTTCTTTAGCTTGGTGACTGCCTTCCTTATCCTTGTACAGAAGATATGCACTGGTTCCTCGATTTCCGGGCGAATACTGAAAAATTTGTCCAGCAGACGCAGTAGTTTGGTGAACATTGGGGCTTCAAAATGAGCCTCCAACTTCTCCCACGCTTCCGCGGGGCTGTCGTTGATATCGAGTAACTCTCTATATTCCGCCGATATGTTCCGAAACGGGATGGATAGTGCACGGTTGTTGCTGCGCACATACTCCTCACTGTCGGCTGCTATTGCTGTGTTAGCTGAGCGACTAGACTAGAAAATTTGAAAGTCATTTGCAGATTTAGCAGTGTTTTGGCCATATCCATATCTGAAGTGCTGGTAAAGAAAATTTTGTAGCAGATGATATGCAGTAGTGATGTGTTTTCTCAAGAAAGCAAGCTCGTTAAACACAAACACAATTTATTTGTTGTGAGATCCATTGCATCAGATGAAGTTACAAAATAAAACACTGTAACATTCGTTGCAAAGCAAAACTATATACAATGAGCTAGCAAGCTCATGAAAAAGGTTTTAAACAGTCTATGACTAGGCACACACTCTCAGTTATTATAACATCGGTAAGTAGAAAAAACAGCTACTGTACCACTCATGTCGTGCACGTTAATGAAGCCACCATCATCAGGTCACACGTCATGGCTTTAGAAGTTAGACTACTCTCTACCGATCAAGGTCTGCCTTCCATACAAGGTCTTTCACCGTCGATCACCGTCTGATCGATCTGACTATACGTCGAGTCTTAAGTCTGCATAACTACAAGATCTTAAACTCTGAAAAGTCTCCCACGTCTACTACATGGTCAGTCAAGGTCTGTAAAGTCTCTGAATAACTGAGAATGTGTCCTATCATATATACACTGTGATGGGTACGCTCCGGAACACAACCGTTGACGGCAGCGCCCTCACTATATGCAAATCAGAATGCGCGCGCGGCGAGATGGCGATTTGCATGAATGGCATGTTCTGTTCCCGTCACGAGTCGTTCACGAGAACGGTAGAACCATTCTAAAAATGTAAACACGTTCTCGCGATAACGAGAATCGCGACGAAAACAGAACCAAGTTTCCAACAAATCGGCCCCCTCATGCAAAACCCCAAATCTCGGCGCACGTGCTATCAATCAATGAAATTATTCTAAAAAACATAACAGCAAAAATGTCAAGTTCTTTAGTATCCAGCAAAAACATAAAGTATATATATTACTTTTCATGTTAAGCAAAAAAAAATTTATCATTGAAAGAAAATTTTAGATATCATTGAAACACTAAGTTCCAAAAAATTTAATTTAAGTCAAAATTTAAGTTTCAAGAAATTTAAGTATAATAATTTAAATTTAACATTTAAGATTAAAAAATTTTACTATAAATATCAAATTCAATTTGTGTAGAAAATTTTATGTATAATTATTAAATTTAACATTTAAGATTAAAAAAATTTCACTTTAAATATCAAATTCAATTATGTAGAAAATTTTATGTATAATTATTAAATTTAACATTTAAGATTAAAAAAAATTTCACTATAAATATTAAATTCAATTTGTAGAAAATTTTATGTATAATTATTAAATTTAACATTTAAGATTAAAAAAATTTCACTATAAATATTAAATTCAATTTGTAGAAAATTTCATGTATAACTATTAAATTTAACATTTAAGATTAAAAAATTTCACTATAAATATCAAATTCAATTATGTAGAAAATTTTATGTATAATTATTAAATTTAACATTTAAGATTAAAAAAATTTACTATAAATATTAAATTCAATTCTGTTCATTATCTCTGTCCAAGACCAGTATACATAATTAATACTAATAGCAATGACACAGATAACGTAAGATTTTTTTTTTTTTTTTTTCTTTCTGTGTTGTATTCAAATTTAAATAAGTGGTTTGTCATCAATGAATCATAGCCAAGTGTATGATAACAAGGAGTAAACACACAAAATAATACACATAAGCATAACTGTCTTATGCGGGAATTGAAAACATGGATATATATATACATTCAGTGTAATGTGAAAAATTTTAGAAAGTTCATTGTAAACAATACACATATATATACTCTAGATACAATTATCTGCATCACAGAGGGAGGAGTAAATTATACGATATCCTAACCATATTTTGTAAAAGAAAGAAAAAAATTTAGAAGTTACAAATTTAATCATTTTTGTTTTTGAAAATTTGATTACAAAAGTTTAATGCTCTATCTTTGGTCATTGGTTTTGTAAAGTAATCTGCTACATTTTCCTTGGTATTTACAAAGATGATTTTAAAAGATTCATTCTCAACTAAATTCCTCAGGAAATGGTACTTTATATCAATATGTTTGGTTCGGTTATTCTCTATTGGGGAATTTGAAAAATTAATTGCAGCTTGGTTATCACAGTAGATTATGCTATTATTTCTGTTAAATTTTAACCCTAGCTTCATACATTCCTCAATGATATTTTGTAGCCAAATAACTTCTTTCGCAGCTTCTGTCAATGAAACATATTCCGCTTCCATCGTTGACAGACTAACACACTTGTGTTTAAATGTACGCCAAGAAACGGGTACTCTATCTATAAGAAATAACATACCCCCGAGTGACACCCTGTCATCCCTATTGGCGGCAAAATCCGAATCCGAGTAGCAATTTAAATTTAAGTTACCAATGCCTGATAAGTTTAACATGTAATTCTTTGTTTTCTCAAGATATCCTAAAAGTTTAAGTAATGCGTCCCAATGTTTCATGCCAGGATTCTCTTGGAATTGAGACAGAATATTTACAGCGTAACATATATCTGGTCTAGTTCTACTTGACAAAAAGGCTAAACATCCTATCAAACTTCTGTATGGGATATTTTGCATTTGTTTTAATTCTCCATCATTCATTGGGCAATCATTTTTACTCAACGTGATTCCTTTTGTAATAGGGAGTGAAGAAATAGGATATTTGAATTCTTTAAACATTTGGCAAATTTTATCAATATACTGCCTTTGATGTATAAAAATTTTGTTATTGATTTCTGTAAATTCCACACCTAACAGTTTTTGGACCTTCCCTAGAGTTTTGATATCAAATTCTTCCTTTAGTAAAGAAACTGCATGATCAATATCACCTTGATGTTTTGAAAATAAAACTATGTCATCCACATATACCAACATTAATACTTTGTTCTGGTAAAAATATGCACAATTGCACCATTTGAGTTTGAAGAAATTTAATTTTCTCAAAGTGGTGTCAAGCTCATTATACCACTCTCTGCCGCTCTGATGTAAGCCATATATTGCTTTTTTCAGCAAACAGACATGATTTTGTTGGTTCGGATCGACATATCCAGGTGGTTGTTTCATAAACACTTTGGCATTCAATTTAGCATAAAGGTATGCTGACTTGATGTCTAATTGAAAATGCTTCCAGTTAAGCAAACATACAAAAATTGCAAAAAAAGCTCTTATTAAGCAAAAATTTATAACGGGGCTAAATACTTCGTCATACGAATCCCCCTTCTCTTGTGAATATCCCTGAGCCACTAATCGAGCTTTGAATCTCTTTACTATTCCATTTTCATCCCTTTTGATGGTGTATACCCATCTGGATCCGATTATCTTTTGTGAGGTGGGTGTAGGCACCAAGTCCCAAACACCTCTCTCTTGCATTATTGCTATTTCATTATTCATGGCTTCTTGCCATTCTTGCGAGTGCGGAGATTCAATTGCCGATTTATAGTTTTTGGGAACTATTATCTCTATGTTGCTTGCCTCTGGCCTGGATTTGATATCCCTCTTTTCTCTGAAGTTAAACAAATTTTGGTCATAATGTATGTTAGCCTTAGCACAGAATTTTTTAACATCATTATGACTTCTCAGCCTATGTTTATCACCCCTCACTGAGTAGTAAACATCAGTTCGAGTTCCATCAGGCCTGGGTACAGTTTTCCTTTCCCAATCTATGTTTGAACAGGGGGTCAGATCGGAATCAGCAGGAGAGTCCTCTTCCTCACTAGTATGACTAGTGTCATGGCTCTCACCTGCTTCTTCCTCTGACTCACTATCCAAACATCCCGATCCTGAATCTGATGTTCGAGTAAAACCCGATTTCTTTTGGGTGAAGTTTCTAGGTCGAATGGGGTCCAGGACGCCTTCCGCTGCTTCCATCTCCTCAAAACGGACATTGCTTATTTCTAATATTTTTCCTTCTTTCACAAGAAGAATTCTATAGCCCCTGGTATTTTCCGCATATCCTACCATAACTCCCAGTTGAGCTCTTAGGTCTAGCTTCTTCCTAAGCTGTTTTGCTATACCAGCATAAGCCTTACATCCAAAAACTCTGAGATGGGATACAGCAGGCTTCTTCCCATAGTACAATTCGTGTGGAGTTTTAACTTTAAATTTATGGCAAATCCTGTTCTTTGTATAAGTAAAACATAGGATTGCCTCTGCCCACATTTTGTCACCAACTTTGCTTTGATTAAGCATTGCCTTGACACAATCTAACGCTGTCAGGTTGAATCTTTCAGATACCCCGTTTTGTTCGGGTGTATAAGTGTTAGATCGTTCATGCTTAATCCCTAACTTTTTCAAAAAAGCTTTAAATTGACCGTGACAAAATTCCATGCCGTTATCAGTACGGATGCACAAAATCTTTTTGCCTAATTGTCTCTCCTGACAAGCTTGAAAATCCTGAAAAACTTTGAACACATCTGATTTTTGTTTTAAAATAAAAACAAACACCTTGCGGCTAAAATCGTCTGTAATAGTCAAGAAGTATTTGTTTCCCCCCAATGAAGCTACAGGCATTGGACCACAAACGTCCATGTGCAGTAATTGCAAAGGTTCTGTAGATCTAATCCTGCCTATTGGTTTGTACGAAACTCTTTTAGATTTTGCAAGTTTGCAATGAATGCAATTTACCTTTGCATATTTTAATTTTGGGAGCCCGTTTGCCGCGGAAACTTTACTTGTTTGGTGCAAGTAGTCTGAGTTAATATGGCCATATCTTCTATGCCATAATTCAGTTTTGTTCAGAATTTCAACTGTTGAACCACTAATTTTATTTGACTTTGATTTTAAATCAGATTTGTTTTTCCTTTTATTCAAGTTAGGCTTAATTTTGTTTTGACTTTGACTATTTGTTGCAGGGGTTTTTCTAACCTGTTTAGAATTTTTGTCCCTATCCTGATCTCCTTTACGGCCCTCAACACTACTATTTAAACTTTTAGTTGAGTACTGTGGTTTTAAGAAATACAATCCTTCTTTACGTTTAGCGTAAAAGAAATTTTCTCCCTCAGGAGTCTTAAACCATAGAATACCTTTGGCTGCACTAAAAGAATAGCTCTGCTCTTCTAATACAGATGCGGCCAACAAGTTACGCCGTAATTTTGGTGAATACATAACATTTTGTAGCACAATATTATTTGTATGATCTTTAAATTTAACATACATGTTCACCGTTCCAATAGCCTCAACTGGGCTTTCCATATCACCCACTGCTAGCGACATAGATGTATCCTTACATTTATCAAATTTTGAAAACATTTTAACATCATTACAAAAGTGTCGCGTAGCAGCGGTGTCAATCACCCAGCTGAGCCTATTGTCAGGATTATCAACAATATTAGCTTCTACATTTATATTTGAAAATACTTCAATAATACTAGAGCTAGTCATCTTTTTCAATTTTGGGCATTGTGCCTTTACATGACCATTTTTATTACACATAAAACATGGTCCTATGACCTTAATAGACTTTTTAACTTTGGTGACATTTTTACATTTAGCGTTAACATTTGAAAAATATACAGATGAATTGGAACTTACATTATTATTGTCATGATCCTTCCTCAACTGTCTAATCCTGCCCTCCTCCAAAGAGAGTTCTTTCTGAATTTTATCCAATTTAAAATCAGTATCGCTCCAGCGATAAATGATTTGGATGATACTCTGGTACTGGGCTGGGAGATACCGGATGGCTTGGAATGCCACGTACACATCCTCCACGGGGTGATTCACGTTCTTGAGCTTGGTGACAGCTTTCCTTATCCTCGTACAGAATATGTCGATGGGCTCCTCGATTTCCGGGCGTAGACTGAAAAACTCGTCCAACAGATGAACTAAATTGGCGCGCGTTGGGGCCTCAAAATGCGCCTCCAACTTCTCCCACGCATCCGCCGGGTTGTCGTCGATGTCGAGCAGTTCTCTGTACTCCGCCGAGATATTTCGAAACAGGATGGAAAGTGCGCGGTCGCTGCTGCGCATGTACTCCTCTCGCTCGCGGCGTGACGTAGATTCGTCGACTGGTAATGCAGTACGGTTGATGTGGCCGTAACATCCTTCTCCTTTCAGGATAAATGAAATTTCATTACGCCAGGTGACGTAATTGTCCCTGTTTAACGCTTCTATGCCGTTGCTCACCTCCATAGTCTTTAACTGTGACTAGAGTGCGTTGTTTACCTTTCTGCTTGATGCAAATGGCGCCGGTCGCGGCCCCCGTCGATGGAATTCACAACTCTTCACTGCTGCTTTATCACGGATAAAAGTTATGGCCTTGACATACTACGGCCCATAACCAAATGTCGGCTGCTATTGCTGTGTTAGCTGAGCGACTAGACTAGAAAATTTGAAAGTCATTTGCAGATTTAGCAGTGTTTTGGCCATATCCATATCTGAAGTGCTGGTAAAGAAAATTTTGTAGCAGATGATATGCAGTAGTGATGTGTTTTCTCAAGAAAGCAAGCTCGTTAAACACAAACACAATTTATTTGTTGTGAGATCCATTGCATCAGATGAAGTTACAAAATAAAACACTGTAACATTCGTTGCAAAGCAAAACTATATACAATGAGCTAGCAAGCTCATGAAAAAGGTTTTAAACAGTCTATGACTAGGCACACACTCTCAGTTATTATAACATCGGTAAGTAGAAAAAACAGCTACTGTACCACTCATGTCGTGCACGTTAATGAAGCCACCATCATCAGGTCACACGTCATGGCTTTAGAAGTTAGACTACTCTCTACCGATCAAGGTCTGCCTTCCATACAAGGTCTTTCACCGTCGATCACCGTCTGATCGATCTGACTATACGTCGAGTCTTAAGTCTGCATAACTACAAGATCTTAAACTCTGAAAAGTCTCCCACGTCTACTACATGGTCAGTCAAGGTCTGTAAAGTCTCTGAATAACTGAGAATGTGTCCTATCATATATACACTGTGATGGGTACGCTCCGGAACACAACCGTTGACGGCAGCGCCCTCACTATATGCAAATCAGAATGCGCGCGCGGCGAGATGGCGATTTGCATGAATGGCATGTTCTGTTCCCGTCACGAGTCGTTCACGAGAACGGTAGAACCATTCTAAAAATGTAAACACGTTCTCGCGATAACGAGAATCGCGACGAAAACAGAACCAAGTTTCCAACACTCACGTCATGACGTAGACTCGTCGGCTGGCAATGCTGTACGGTTGACATGGCCGTAGCAGCCTTCTCCTTTTAAGAGGAAAGAAATTTCGTTATGCCAGGTGACGTAATTGTCCTTGTTCAACGCTTCAATGCTGTTGCTCGCTTCCATAGTCATAAAGTATCTAAACTTTGACTGTGACTAGAGTGCACTGTTTACCTTTCTGTTTGATGAAAATGGCGCCACTCGCGGCCCCCGTCGATGGAATTCACAATACTTCACTGCTGCTTTGCTGCACTATAAGGATTCTAATTAAATGTTAGGGCTTTAACATGCTGGTGGCCCATAACCAAATGTTGCTTGGAGGCTGTGGAGTATTTAAAAAATGTTTGCTACTGTTTTCCCTTTCCTTATAACTTAACGTGCTGATGTTACTATTAGCAGAGCGGAAGTTTAGCAGAGGGTAAGATGCAGTTGTAAAGTGTTCTTTAATAAAAGGCAAATTCATTAAACACAAACATCACCTTTATTATCGTGAGATCCATTGCTTAAGATATGGTTACAAAACACTATAACGTTGTTGCAAAACCAAACAGTGTGTACAAAAAATGAGCTAGCAAGCTCATGAAAAGGGTTGTTAAACAGTTTATGACTAGACATACACACTCTCAGTTGTGCCATTGCTATAACATTGGTAAGTAGAGAAAAGCTACATTACCAATAATGCCGTGTTTGTTTACGAAGCCACCACAGTCAGGTCACACGTCATGGCATTACACAGAGTCCAAGGCTGCGAAAAATTAATTCGGTCTCTTTAAGATTGAAAGAGCCAATACTAGAGACATTTTATCGCACCTTCCGACATAAAACTATCGGAACTTGACTTGTACTTTTGTTTAAGCAACTTAGCTGACAACTGTTGGAAACTTTGTTTTGTTTGCATCGCGATTCTCGTTTTGCGGGAGCGTGATATCATTATTCTATATGATTTTTCCGTTCTCGTGAATGAATCGCGATGTAGACAAAACTGGGCTTATCATGCAAATCACCTTCTCGCCTTTCACGCATCCAGCTATGCATATCCAGAGGGCGTTGCCGGCAACTATTGTGTTCCGGAATGCACCCATCGTCGGATATAAATGCTGGACACATTTTTGGTTTAAGCAGATCGGATCTCAGACCAGATCGATCAACTTGCAGACAGATTGTTGGTTGGATCGATGTACAGATCAGTGTATTGATCGTATGAATCGTCAGATCGATGTTAAGACGGATCGACATAGTCTTGTTCGAAGTTGTCGAATGTATGGATGTTTTTCATTGACGCGGATGTTTGATCCAATGTAATAGTGGATCTTATGTTTTTTATGGTTCTCAGTCAAGGAGACCATGTTGTTCCGTGTTGTGGACTTTATGCAGTGTTAATCCGTGAAGTTTAAAGTTTTAGCCGTAGCGTGTGACCAGCTATTGGTGGCATCGGGAAATGCATGTAGTTATGTAAGTCTGAAAAGCTTTTTGTTCTACTTACCCATGTATTTCAAAGATTGCTTAAACCAGGAATGTGTCTGAGCGTGGAACTTTTCTGAAACCTTACAATTGAGCTTGACAGCTCAAGTTTTTGTACATAGTATGCTTGCATTGTGTTACAATGCCAAAAATATCTTGTAAGCAAATGCAATGGATTCACTTCTTAATAAAAGTGATTTGAACTAAATTGGAACTGTTCTTTTTCAACACCTCTACAATTAGTTGTATTTTTTTACAACTACCATTGACATTGTTATCACTGCAACTCTGCTTAAATTCCAGCGAAGTTGTTCAACTGAAATTTTTACCTTGTACATTATGTACCTCGTATTATTTTTATAACCAGCAGGTTATCCTGCCCCCTGACAACTACGCTAACATACCGCAACATACTCAAACTGAGTATTTGCTAAGCATTAGATTACTATAAGACCTCGGTCATCGATCCATCCAAAAGACCCTAAGTCCATAAGACAGAAGCCACTCAAAAGAACATAAGATCATAAGTAACTGAGAATGCGTCCTAGTATATATACACAGTGATGGGTACGCTCCAGAACACAACCGTTGACGGCAGCGCCCTCACAATATGTAAATCAGGATGTGCGCACGGCGAGAAGGCGATTTACATGAATGGCATGTTCTGTTCTCGTCACGAGTCGTTCACGGGAACGGTAAAACCATTCTTAAAATGAAGACATGTTCCCGTGATAACGAGAATTGCGACAAAAACAGAACCAAGTTTCCAACACTTTGGGCCTGAAGAAGGGGCTTAAAATAACCTCGAACCAATTGTAGTCACCTAACTGACATATGCTTGCTTTCTTCAAGGCGGCCTTGTAAGTTGTTATATCTTTGTCGACTTTATGAATCTTTTATAGACTTTATCGGATTGTGCCCCCCCCCCTCATCCCTTTGAGATTTTGAAAACTCGGCTCCTATGCCTGAGAGATGTTGATAGTAGCGACAACCCTTCCACACCTTCCTATCTTAGGAAAAGAAGACCAAGACATCTTCTTTCTGGTCCTACGGTGCCACCGTGGAAGCGCCCCAGATATCTAACACCCCAAGCAGTAGTTTCCTAATCTCTTCGCCGGGCGGCGATATCAGTGACTCTGTTCCACTTAGGTTATTGCCTAGGCAATGCCAAAGTGGAATGGAGATCCTTGATTCGTCCCACCCGGTGAACCCTCAATTCTCGAGAAAATGCATTGCTTTAGCTCGCGATTTTAATGTCAGCCCGGTCTTCTCCTTAGTTGCCCTTCATGGTAATTGTGTTGTGAAATTTAATTTAATCTTTTACTTTAATGGAAACTTCTAAACTTTTTATTTAATTTTTGAATTAAACTGTAACTTTATTAGTTTAAATGCATCTATTGCTTTTTGTGTTTCTAACAGAACACTCTGTACTTCTTTCAGGGAACTCCTAAAGTTCCTGATTTTCTATTAGCCTGCTCTTCCCCTGTCCCCACCCCCTTCTCTTACAGCCACAGCCCAGTATCAGCCATTCCAAGACTAAGATGGCAGAACATCAGCCGTCTCTGACCTGAACATAGCACCTAAGAACTGAAGAGTGCATATTGCTATCTCACTTGCTACTCAAAACTCACTAACAGTGGGCATTCAACATTCTGAGGTGACCGGCCACACATTAAACTGCCGTAAACCCTTAGGTTGGCTGTGTGGTCTGGGCTTTCGACATTCTGAGGTGAAGGTAAGAGTCCTTCAGACCCAGGTACTCCGTAAGCAAGCGTCTTGCTTGGCTTCAATCTGCATGAAGACTTCTGCTGAAAGAACTCATTCACGAGAACTTGGTAAGTGAATCAAAAAAATAAAACTGAGGTTTTGAACATTGCTCTGGAGAATGGTAACTCGCGATCTTTTGTTTATATTCTTCCAACAGTTTATATGACCCATGATGTAAGGTCCATTATCTCCTCTGTGCAACTATGAAATTTCGAAGGTCTTAGGCTTATTTTCAGGATGGGACATCCCTTTATTCTCTTGATTGAGGAATGTGCAGTGTCTCCTCATGTCCTCTTTTTCCGCAGATGCAGCACACCATTCCTTTCGCAAATGGACTAGATATTCACTTTACTTTGCTTCGCCTTTGCAGCATATCTATTATTTCCTTCATAGTGTGTAGTGTTGTGCTTAGTTTCAGAGATGCTTTATTTTCGAATCGATATTTCGGATTTTATTTCGGAATCGATCTCAGGTTGTCCTAGCGCTCTAACCACTAGGCTCATCCTATTTGTGAATTTATTGCTTTTAAAGACTGACTTCATTACATTTTTTTTAATATAGAAAACAAAGATTGTGGTCTCATGCTGAAACTAGAAGAGTTATAGAAATTTGGGAACAAAATTATGATATAATAAAAGAAGGCTCTGGACCATTCGTGACTCAGATTTTTTATGAAATGGAAAAAGTTCTTAAAGAAGAGAGTATTTTATGTGATGCTTTTGATATTAAAGCTTTAATTGAAGATTTATTCTCTGAATACAAGTAAGCATTTTTTCCTCAGTATTTTTATCATATTTTATCAAATGTTTTAATTAGGGTTGTCATGAAACCAAAAAAGAACAGATACCAAATAACCAATATTATCGCATTACCAAAGACCAACCGATGGCGATATTAGATTGCCAAATTATAACGTATGACAAATTCATAATTGCTGTAAAATTACGTCTAAAACTTATTTCCAAGACTTCCATTCATATCTTCTGTAATAATTATCTGCTCATGCTGATTATTTGTATGACGTTGCTATTAACAACCCAAACACATTTGTGTGATTTTTATTTTTGTAGAAATAATTTTTTGTATGAAACATTAATTATGAAATCAATAATTGAAAAAATATGAATACAAACCTGGACATGTTTTGATAAAAATTGATTCACAAGAAGTTTTTATATGTTTATATAAAATTCCAGGTGTTTCCTCCCACTAATTCTTTCGAAATGTTTAAATATTCAGCATCACGATGATTTTAGGAGTCGTATAATAGTTTGAAAAATGACTAATTTGAAAAGTTATATAAATTGTAAGTTAATCTTTATTTAAGAAAGCGGACATTTATTTTTACACAGTTTTAACAAAAACTTTTTATAAATAGTGTTGTATAGATGTAACCTAATCAACGTAATTCTTCTACTATATTGAAGAGTGAAAACTTGTATTGTTATAAATGGGATCTCTACTTATGTTACTGCCGATTAATAGTTCCGGAGCTACTGCGAGTTGAAATCGCCCACAAAATGTGATAATTTATAATAAAAAGTATTTATATAAAACAATAACAAATTATAAAATTGTGATTCTAAACACCAACAAGACTTCAAGCGGTGATTGATAATGACGGATTGATACTTTTAAATTTGTTACCAAGTTCCAACGGAACTGTTTTGTCGCTTGATCTGCAGATATTTGTTAGTCTCATAAATTGTTTTTCAAATAACATTATAAAATAACATTTGAAAATAAACATTTCATTCTTCTTTATTTCTTCTTTCTTTTATTAACCCTGGCATGAATGCCCCATTAGTTTTTAGCAACATACCCAGTATGGATTTCTACCCCTAATAATCATGCCCCATTTGAGGCTCAATCGTGCCCTATTTGAGGCAAATTTTACGCACATTTATTTATAGAGGATGTTATTCCTAATCGAATGGTATATTTCAATTTTCTCTATGATGAACGATGCTCGATTAACAGAGGGTGGGGTGTTTTTTTTTCTGCGGCTGTACATCAATTGACCGAGAATGATCCCTTCATGAGTAGGGATACCCACAGATAGGAACTTTGGAAAAGGAGCTTAGGGCCCCAGGTTGAATAAATAGTTTACGGAAAAATGTAATCAACTTGTAAGGGGGTAGAAGGGGGTATATTTACTGCACAGAGGTCTGAAAATTTTGTTGGCGATGGCACTGGTCGCCAGCCTATGTTTCCAATATGATCCCAATATTATGCAATTAACTAAACATACTGTAGCACACCGCTATACTATTTGAAAAATAAGTTATCATGTAGTGATAATTATTCACTAACCAATTTTATTCATTTTCAGGAAGCAGCTGTCTAAAAAAAATATTCCGAAAGACTGTCCCTTTCGCTTTTTTCATGAGATTCACAATTTTTGTAAAAGGGACATTGAAGTAATTAATCCAAGACGACAACGTAAGATTCCTTTTTTATGTAATTAAAAATATTTACTTTCAATCTTTCATTGTAATCAGGCATGTAGCCAGAGGAGGGGCTCAAGGGGCTGAAGACTCCCCTCAAATCTAACCCGGTGCTTATATTACCCCTAGTGTTTTGTGCTATTTTGAAATGTTTTTAGGATTTCACTTCTATGTAATAAAAGGCAATGTCTGTCTGTGTGTGTGTCTTATACACTATAGGCTCAGAGACCACGCCACACAGAGCTACGAAATTTGGCAGTCGGAGACCCGGGGGATGGAGGGTGGAAAGGTGACAAGTAAAAACCGATTTTTAAAATTTAAATTATTTTTTTTGTTATTTAATGTTTTATGCGACTTCGACCATTTTCCCCCTTTTTTCTCCACCATCCAGACATCGTAGAAAAAAAAATCACACGACTGGAAAGAGCAGTAAATTGCGAGTAAAAATATATCAATTTCAAATCTCAATTTCAATTTCTAATATTTTTTAAAGTCAACAAAAGTCACTTTCGGCTCAAAAAAACGAACTTCCGTTTTTAAATCCTCGCATCCGAAAAGTACCGACAATTTCGACTAATAATTTACATTTTTAGAAAGCTCAAAGATCTGGCTTTCTTACAATCCCAATCTGGTCAAGAAATAATTATAAATAGCAGACCGATCCTGATTTTAAAGAAGTAATGATTTTAAATTTCTCGGGCAGTTCCGACCGACTACCCACTTACTCTGCACGCGAAACCAGGGACGTCACGCCGTTTCCATGGAGATTGTGAATCGGATCGGGTTATTTTAAATGAGGGAATTAAGAGCTTAGCACATGGCAGAGGTGGCATTTCAGCATTCCATTTGGGGATGCGAGATTTGTATTTATGAAAATTTACAATATGGAATAAATAAAATGTTTTTTAATAGGGGGGGGGGGGGAAATCACAAAATTGAATTGATTGATGTTGAGAAAAATAATTGTTGTTAACATAATTTTTGTATATAATTGTGTTAACATAATTTGTTGTTAACATAATTTTTCTAAATACAAATATCTATATTTATTTACCTTATATTGAAGTTTTAAACGCAGGTTCTCCAAGTCTGGAGGAAGAGAAAATTTTTTACAATATCATCATATTCCAGTGGTATATCTTGTTCTATAGCTAAAACAGCTAAAAATGGAAGTCTTTCTTGTCCCATTGTACTGCAAAAGTAATTTTTCAGCCTCCTAAGGCACTAAAAAGACCTTTCACAACTGACTGAGCTAATTGGCACAGTCAAAAACAATTTAACTAATAATGTTGTGACAGGAATCACATTTTTTAAATTCCACTAAAATAATCCAGGCAACTCTTAAAATTGGGATGGTTTATGTTTTCATTTTTCACCATTGAATAAAACAGCAGCATTTCACACAGTAATTCCTCTTTCTAATATACTTTGCATATGGATGAAACATTTTCTTTTTCGACATCTGATCCGGATAATACTGAACTAAGGGTAAACAAAACAGATATATTGTTCTCATTAAATCTTGTCCCAATTTCATTAAATACTGAATCTATAATTTCATATTTAATATTGATTCTGTGATATGATTTAACATCATCATGGGGATTTTTTTCACCGCCTCCAAACTCGCTTGGAATTTTTTTATGCCTTTTCAGTTTTGGTCCAGAATAAGAATTGTTTTCGCAAAGTTTTGTCACAAAACTCCACACTTGATTAAAATATGCATCAGTGCGAAAAAAACTAACAGTTTCGATAGTAGCTTTAGCCAAAGCTTGCACAGTCTGAAAATTAAGATCAGATGACTGAAGATGCTTTGAGAGAGTATTGTATTGATCAAAAACACTGTTTCAATACAAACAAAGGGAACAAAAATTCGAACGATGTCATGCATGGATGGTAAAAAAGCTTCGACTCTTCCACCATTGAGAGAATCGTTTTCAGATAATTCTTCCAGTGTTAAAATCACCACTTCAAAATTATCAAGTAGTGCTTTTATGGCTTTAACTCTGGAAGACCACCTCGTATCACTTAATGATTGCAGAATTGAAGAGCCTCCAGAAAAAGTATTTGTTGAAGAGTGAATCTTTTCGAAAATAACATGTTTTTTATAGGATGTTTCTATGAAAAAATATAATGCATTGAGCTGCTGAAATGCATTTCTAGCAGAAGGAATGGATGAGCATGCACTAACTACACATACATTTAATCGACACTTGTTATCCTTTTCACTTGAAAATTTCATCACCCCAATCTTTTTAAATTGAAAAGGATTCGTTCCAGCCGGAAGTGGGAACGTCACTGTGAAGGCTGAAGGTTGGCTCTTTTGAAATACCATAGCGTGCGAAAACTGACCAGTGAACAGTCAATAAAACAAGAGAGAAGCCGATAGACAACAAGGAAAAATTTGGGGGTGCGACCGTGCCCCCTTACACCCCCTATTTGCCACCCCTGGCATAGGGTCATTATAAAACTTAAATGATTGAATTATGGTGAATTGAATTGTGGTGATGTATTGTATACATTGGGTGAAATTATTATATTTATATTTTAAATGGTGGAACGATATGGATTTTTTAAATGGATATTTTAATTTATGAATATTTTAAATGGATATTTTAAATAGATATTTTAATTTTATGGATATTCTAAATGATGGAATGAGGATGATGGAATCGGAAGACCTTCCGAGAGGTTGGTGGTAGGGGAAGGAGGGTACGGTCCCTGTGGATGCCTCCCCCACTGGGTTCCGGTCTAAATTGGGTGGCACTTCCTGGGCGTCCAAATAGTTACCTTATGATATTACATATGAAAAGTGAACATGTTTCTCAACAGTTAATATTTTTTTTAATTTATGGGATTTTTGATAAATTTATTTGAAAAATGTTCAATATCTCAAGAACGGTTCATGCTAGCGTTCTAAAATTTGTCAATCGTTTTCTAAGGAAAAATTACATAAGAAATGTCTATGTAATTTTATTAAAGGTTTTGATTTTTTGATGAACTCGAAAGTTTAGGGGGGTTCTGAACATTCGATTACGTTTAAAAACAATAGGCTTCCAGTATTCATGGATTGTGATTTTTGTACCAAATTTCATTAGAATCGCTCCATTCGTTCATGAGATATCGTCTCCACAGACTCACTGACACACGCACACACAGACATCACCTCAAAAATGTTTGATTTGTGACCAGGGATGCTTCAAACGTGCTCTTCCGTCGAAAACTCGAATTCGAATTTTCGACACCATCACAATACTTTCCTTTTTCCTTATACATTATGTATATAAGGAATGTAAAAAACAACGGCAAGTTGGTGCGTAGTTGGGGTGGGCGTGGGTAGGGAGTCACAGCTCGGCACTAATTGAAAAAGTTGAAGCTAGAAAGGTAAAGGATCATTACGGTTTCAAGCACAAGGTTTACCGCCCCCCCCGAAATAAAATCCTGGCTACTGGCCTGATTATAATAAAAGGCAATGTCTGTGTGTCTTATACACTATAGGTTCAGCGATCGCGCTTTACAGAGCTACGAAATTTGGCAATCGAAGACCCAGGGTGGTAAGAAGAAGACATGTCTAAATCGATTTTTAAAATGTTAATTATTTTTTTTGTTATTTAATTTTTTATGCAATTTCGACCGTTTTGTTTCCTTTTTGCCCTTTTTCCTTCACCATCCAGACGTCATAGGAAAAAACAAATGACGCTACCAGAAAGAGGAGACAATTGCGAGAAAAAATATATCAATTTCAAATCTCAGGGACAAATTTTAATATTTTTTAAAGATTTTAAAACAAAAGTCACTTTCGGCTTAAAAAAACTAACTTTCGTTTTTAAATCCTGTCATCCAAAAAAGTAGCAAGATTTTCAACTAATAATTTACATTTTTAGAGAGCTCAAACATCAGGCATTCTTACAAGCCTAATCTGGTCAAGAAATAATTAAAAATGGCCGCTGGATCGGAATTTTAAAGAAGTAATGATTTTAAATTTCTTGGCGAATTCTTGCCGAAGATCCAATTTTACTCCTGCCAGGGACGTCACGTGTTTTCATGGAGACGGGTTAGAAAATTACATGATATTTTAAATGATGGAATTAAGTGCTTAGCATATGGTCATTTTAAATGGATATTTTAATTTATGGATATTTTAAATGGATATTTTAAATGATGGAACGATGGAATGAGGGTATTTAAAATGATATTACGTTATATTTTAAATGATGGTATTAAGAGCTTAGCATATGGTCATTATAAAATTTAAATGATTGAATTATGGTTTGTACAGTTTTTAGCCTAGGGACAATTAAACACCGAATTAGTGTTTGCTTTTTATAAGGTTTTTGGCTCATTGTGCTAGATTGAATTGTGGCAATGTTTACATCGGGTGATGGTTGGGACCACAATAAAAAAAACTTAAACGCTGAAGAAATAAAGAAATAAATAAAAACAAAGTTATGGAGATTATCGCGGTGCCTTAAAATTTCATTATTAGTTTTAACGTCATTAAACTAAACCAAACTTTGTTAACTCCACAGGGTTGAGGGCGCAGTATCCCAGTGGTTAGCACTCGGGAATTGCACTCAGTAGGCCCGGGTTCGATTCCCGCTGCTGCCAAAACTGCCGCAGTGTTCATGCAGAGTATGATCACCTTAAACATGTGAATTCGTAAGTCCTTCCAAGAGGTTGGTGGTAGGGGAAGAAGGGTACTGTCCCTGTGGATACCTCTCCCACTGGGTTTCAGTCTAAATTGGGTGGCACTTCCCAGCCGTCCAAGCAGATACCTTACACCTTTCTGGTAGGTCGTATGGTCTGGGTCTCAACAACAACAATAGGGTTATGGCACTAGCAAGTTTGCCACAGTCAGAATTTTCAAGGGTAGCGAACAGGCTGGTCGCCGAAGGCGGCTAGTCTATAATAAAAGAAACTAAAACAGACAATTCCATGGAAATGTGTATTTGTCTGTTTGCTTTATGTGTTTCTTTGTTCTTTATTTGCCTCTTTTGGCACTGATTTACACAATTTTTTAGATGGATGCAAATCTGCAATAACATTTTGGTAGTGGAACGGGGGACATTTTTGTTAGCAATAAAGCCAAACTGGGATCATGCTTGCTGGCTATCCTCATTCTTCTCAGGCAGCAGCTTGGTAGATTATAACACCATGAAAGAATTTTGGAGAAAATAGGGTGTAAGTGAATATCCTATAGATATCCTAAAGAAGGATATCTACTCCTAGAACAGAGCTGGTCAATGTCAGTTTGTTCTTTTATTGTATTGTAGTGAGAGAAATATGGCCTTTGATACTTCAGATCTCTTTGAGCTTCGAATGAGTAGTGGCAGTTTGAAGTGAGGCAAGAGGCTGATGTGTGGCACATGGTATGTTTCATTATGAGTCATGGTTCTTTATTTCCTTTCTTCTAATCTGTCTTGGAAAAATTTTTGAGTACAAAGTTGTTTTGATTTTGTGCCTATTTTTCATTCTCTGAGGGTCATATTTTGTTTTACTTTCTTCAGACGTAAAAGCAAGTGTTTTGTTTTAGCAATTAATTAATTTCAACTATCTTTTCACAGACTTTCGTTTATTGAAATATACTCTTTTGCAAAAAAAACCAAGCACCCCTAAAAAATAATCCGATCATCTCAAAATTTCGCTTGCAAATTCCTTTATACGAAATATACAAATGATTAAATTTGCAAAACCAATGAGTGTTAACTGCAGTCATAGCGTGCGCTTCCACTGCTTAACTAGCATCCTATAAAACATGTTAAAAATGTCAATGGTTTATCTTTATTCATTATCGGCATTGCAGTTTCATGGAGACACAACCAATAATGCTGTTATGATGTTGCCGAAGACCTTATAAGCAATTAGATGAGTTCGAATGTGGTCATATAGTTTGGATGCGTGAAGCTGGCTAGTCATACCGAGCAATAGGCCACCACCTGCACTTAATAGACACTGCTGTGCAAAGGTACTGGTATCAATGATTGCTGCAAGGAACTTATCGGCAGAATGAAGGCTCTGGAAGGCCAATGTGCATGAATGCGAGGCAAGATTGAATGATTGTGCAACAAACCCGAACTGTCCCAATGGCATTATTGTCCACCATCCAACATGCTACAGCCTCTTCCATACCACCCATGGTATCTTCTACCATCTCACGGTGCTTAGCTGAGATGGGGTTATGCTCAAGGTGGCCTTTAAGACATCTGCCCATAACCCCACAACATTGACAGAGTTGTTTGGAGTGGTGTCATAGCTGAACATCATGGCTGCCAGCAGACTGGCATCGCATAGTGTTCAGCGATGGATTTTACTTCAGTCTAGCAGATGACCATTGAGTACATGTGGAGGTGCCAGGTCCAGCAGTCAAAATCAGATTTTGTTTTACACAGGCACACAGCCATTACCCCTGGTATGATGGTGTGGGGTGCAATCTCTTATGACAGTAGGTCACCCCTAATCATCCTGCGTACAGCTTTAACAGCTCAACAATATGTTGATGAAATCCTGTGGCCGTTTGCATAATCCTTCATGGCATATCATTCTGGGGCCATTTTCCAACAAGATAATGCCATGCCACATATGGCTCACATATCTGTGGACTGTCTCCGTGCTGTTGATACTGTTCCTTGACCAGCAAGGTGTCATAAAAGATATGACATTTTGTGCAATCCTAATTAATGCACAGTGTTTTAAGAACCTTTTAAACCATTTTTAATTCAAATTTTAATGAAGTTAATATTTTGCAAAATTGGATTTTTTACAAGTTTTTTTTTTAATGTATTCTAAAGGCATTCGCCTGGCAATAGAGCCATTTTCAAAATCATTTTCTCACGGGATGTGACATCTGCAGGATGAGCTCACAACTGCAAAAGAGAGCAGTCTACAGCCCCCCCCCCCCCCCCCCGCCCCTTTTAGCACGTGCAAGGAAGATTTTACATTGCTTAACCCGTAACGGTCAAGATTCCTTCACAGCCACAAACTTTGTTTCCCACAGAAACCTTATGCTGGAATTCTGCACCCTTCAAGTTCACATGGGCAGTCATTTAAAGATGGCCATTTTCACTGTCAACTTCCAAAAATAATGGGGAAAAGTTACTCCCACTTTACAGTACAGCTGGACATAAGTCGCAGATGGGCTTGACGCTTCAAGGGGGAAATCAACATCATATCCCCTTTGATTTCGCATTAGAGTAGGCCACGTCCAATAAGAGGTTTTGTAAGTCAAGGAGTAGCCAATTACAGATGTTCCTGCAAGAGCGCTATGACTAGCACAGCAAAAAATATAGTAAAAAAAAAATAGAGAGGAGGGAGTCGTGAAAAAGTGTGGTCCGGCTTGCACCGGCCACTCTGGGCTCTTTTCTACAGAATGTCGACTGAAAATATTTGACCGTGCTGGGCTGGTTAAGAATTGTATGTACGAAACGACGGACAGGAGTTCGGATGACCCGAGCCATACGTTAGGCTTAGAGGCCCACTTCGCTCTAGTGGTCTGATAGACCTCCGTATCATGGCTGTAACATAGAGCCCAATTTTTTTTAAGGACATATGTCCTCAGATTTTATTGAGTGCAGATATGGGTTTCTCAACTCACCAATTGATGGTGGCATGTACTATTATTAGCTGCTAAACCTTGAGAGCGGCTATGTTATGGAATGTCTGTTATATGATCAAAGGGACAAAATCAATCTTTAGGCTTAGAGCCATAGACGCAATGAAGCACAGTATAGTGCCTGGTCCACAGAGACTCATTATGTTTTCGATTTGTTAATAATTGGCAGAAGGTCATAGTGGATGCATCAACTCACAAATGAACTACTTATTGCACCATGCTGGGACTTATGACTTACTAGGAAGTGAAAGTATATGAATGCAGCCCTAATAGGATGACGTTCTTGGCGGCCTATAGTATCTCCACACACACACAAAAAAAAAGAATTTTAGTTGCTGATGAATAATTGGAGCTCAACCCACACAAGCCCAGTTCTTGAACTCAACTACATCATGCATGTAAGTTTTATGAACATTTATTTAATTCATAGTATCACCTGGTTTTATCTAAGTATATGTAAATTTCAAAATGTATAAATGTCCTTAAACATACACTTGATGATGCTAAGTATTACTCTTGAGAAACAAAATTTACAATTAATGATAACACTCCGTTAAGAGTTATGTATGAAATTAAAGTAAGCCTTAAGGCCACCCTGGATAAATATGGAAAGAATATATATATATAAAACTGTTATGATTTATTATAGAATAATTTAAATGAGAACATAAATGAATATCTTTGTTAAAATTGAGACATCAAAAAAAAATATGGAAAACAATAACAATATTTTGGCTCATCCTTATAAGAATGATGAACATATTAATCACTTCTCTTGCTTATAAATAAATATATATATATTAATAAATGTTATTTTGGATACATACCTGCCTCTTCTTTTAACTCCAAGCCTTTTGAAATGAATCATAATTATGTTTGAGTTTCAGGTATCTTGGAGGGTAAGTCTGATTTTTTAAAATGCTAGCCACTTGTGATCAGATAATTTAAATTTAAGTAATAGACAATATTAATTATATATTAATGAAGTATGCAATCCTTAGTAATTAAAGTACAGTTGTACGTGGTCTATATACTTCTTTAATTATGTCAGGATAGATACGGCCTTTACATCCTGATATTTTGGTACTGTGACTACAGGAAGTGAACCGGGTAGTTAAATGAGTTAATGATATTTTTTTTGCACAACTGTAAAATTCAGAAAGAAATGTAAAATTGAAAATAAAAGAGAATGATTGAAGTTATATTAAATTGATGTCAAATGAAACTTATAAATAATTGTACAAAAAAAAAGTAAAAATTATTCAATAAATGATGATTAATCAAAATTAATAAATTTTAATCAGGTAAGGAGGTGTGAAAGGCCCAGACCATACAGCCAACCCAGGGGTTTACTGTATGGTCTGGGCCTTTCACACCTCCTTACCTGATTAAATAAGGAGGTGTGGATCAATGTGAAAGCCCCAGGCCGTCCGGCTCGTCCAGGTGTGGATCAATGTGTAATATAAGAGAGGCAACATATTTAATGAATTATTGCAAGAGTATAAATTACGAATAATGGTATTATAAAAAGAAAAGAAAACAAAACACTCTTGCTTAAATAAGATGATGAAAGGTTTTTATTTTAATGATTGATGAAATATGTTTATATAAAAAAAAAATCATGACAATTAATTATACAGAGCAGATTTGATTTTGATTTGCCTAATAATAATAACTTGAATTGAAATTTTTAAACTAGGCAATTATCAATTAAGTGTAGCAATTTAATTTTTTTGCTCTGTGCAATTAAATTTAAGATGTATTGAATATTGATTTGACAAATTTTGAAATGTATATGCATTTATGAAAATTCATTTTGGAGGACGCAGAGTATAATATGTGTTACAATTAATGATATATCAAATTATATCTAATTAAAACAAGATCTTGATAAGATATTTAAAATTTAACTAAAGATGGCAATTAGTAAATTAACAAAGAAAGATAAGGAGGATATTGAAAATAAGAAGCTAACACAAAGCATTAAAGATTTAATTGATGTGATGCAAGAAAATCAAAATGTATCAAATTTACCCCTCAGTCAATTACTGAATGAATTTAATGGAGAGGAAAATGAAAATATTGAGTTCTTTTTCAATCAACTTGAAGAAATTTCAAGTATTGCTCAATGGGACAATAAAAATAAACTTATTATAACTAAATCTTTAATTAAAGGCAAAGCTCTTCAATATGTGATTAAGTATAAGGAAATTTTAGAATTAAATAATTATGATAACTTTAAAACTAAACTAATTGCAAAATTTCAAAAAACTCTAAAATTTTGAAGAACTACAAGAACAATTTTATGACATATCAGAGGTACCAAATTAGTCTATTAATGAAATTGCAGAGATAATTGAAAATGCTTCTGCAAAATACACCAGAACTTTAGACATAAATAATATAGAAACATCTAAATTTATCGATAATCTAAAACTGACTAAATTCCTAGAAGTATTACGTAAAGATATTAGAATAGAAACTAAGAAAAGAGGTCCTAACTCTTATTTAGAAGCTGTAAATATTGCCAAAAATATAGAAATAGTACTAGAAGAGGAGCAATTACTAAATAATGCAATCAAAACAGAAAAACAAAATCAAAATGTCAATACAATTCAAGAAAATACATCTCAGGAAAACAATGATATTGATATCGATAAACTTTATTGCCTATTATGTGGCCTAAAACATTTAACCATAAATTGTCATCAATATAAGAAAATAAACAAGAGTCAAAGCAACCAGAAAAAGGGGTCAGTCAATACTTATAGAGGCGAGAGTGTCAATGCAATTCAAGATATTACATATAAAGAAAAGTATGATAAACTATGTTGCTTATTATGTGGCCAAAAACACTTAACAATCATGTGTAATCAATATAAGACCATGTATAGAAATCAAATTAAACAGCAAAAGAGGTCATTCAGTAATTATAGAAACTACCCATATAAAGAGAATAAATATAATCATAACTTTAAAATGAGAAATGATAATGGGCAAAGGAACTATAGAGAAAACTTTACATCTAACAGATATGACTATAATAATTATAGAAAAAGGAACTCTATAGTAATTATGAGAATTACCAAAAGTATACGAATTACCCTAACTATCAGCAACAGAGATATAACAGGAAAAGGCAAAATGTTAATTATCAATCTAGTTACCCCGCCGCTTCCACAGAAATGAGTGCAGGGAATAATGTTTATAGGCAAAATCGAAGACTTACAAATCAGAAATTTCAAAATAAATATCACAAATCTTCTCAAACTAACAATTCAAGCATGAGTACTTTCACACAAACTGCAAAATTTAACTCTAGTAAATATACACAAACTCAAAATTTAAATGCAAACAAAGGTACACAAAGTAATAGAGAAACTATAGCTTCATGTGCAACTAATGAAACCTCACTACAAGCAAATAAACTACCTTTACTAAATATTTCTGTAAACAACTTCAAAGTAACATCAATGATTGATTCAGGATCTACGATTTGCCTTATAAGTAATAACCTGTTTGAGAAAATTAAGGAATCCAGGCATGGAAATAAAATATCTTTCAAAGTGTGTATCCATACATGCAATTAATGGTTCAAAAATTCCATTCCGACATGCAATAGAATTGGGATTCAAAATTGAAAATAAGTATTTTAAGAACACATTTTTTGTCACAAATGATTCATGGTATACTACCTACGATGCAATCTTAGGATTCGACTTTCTGAAGATAAATAAGATTATATTAGATATGTACAATAACAAATTATCCATATCAAATTGTGAAATTGAATTGGAATCAACAGAAAAAGTAAATAATGTAAATAAGAACGAAGTAAATGACAAAAGTGTAAATTGTAAACAATGCCTAAATCAAAATAATTCAAGTAAGAACCATAATCCAGAGACTGGTGGGATGAGCATTGCAACCAACAAAGTTAATAGGGAAAGTCAAACTCTAGATGTAAACAATCATCAAAATTTAAGGAAACAGAAGAATGGTAAACAAAATTCAGATAACTCAATTACCTTAGTGAGCAAAATAAAGTTAATGCCTTTTACTACAGAAATTGTTGAAATTAAGAGCAAGAATAAAATTAAAGCAAATACTGAGTATTTAATTGAACCATACGTAAATTATTTAAATATTGAATTAGAGAGAGGTATCATCAAAAGCAATGACAACAAGAAATTGTTTATTTTTATAACCAATACCTCAAATAAACCAGTAACTGTGAATAAAGAAATAAAATTAGCCAATATTTCAAGGAACTTTAAAATTGTTGAGTAGAAACAGTTAATAGTTTATCTCAAGAAGAAATTTTGAAATTAAGAGAGGAACAATTTTCTATAGATGACTTCAATTTGGAACATTTAGACCAGAAGCAAAAATCAACTGTACAGAGCATACTGAAACAAAATTCAGCTGCATTTTCTAAGAATTATGAAACTTTGGGCTGTACAGATAAAGTTGTACCTGAATTCCATATTTTAAATCAATATCCTATTCAATGTAAGCCATATAAAGTTCCACATTTATTAAAGAGCATAGCATATAAGGAAATTCAAAGTTTACTTAAAAGTGGCATAATTGAGGAGACTACCAGCAATGTAGCATTCCCTGCCTTATTCATTAGAAAGAAGGATTTGAGCAAATCTGACAAACCTGAGAATCAGAAGCTCAGGATGACCATCGATTATAGATTGCTCAATAGTTATCTTGTAAAATATCGCTTCTCTGTAGACCAAATCCATGATATACTGCAGGAAGTATCAGGTAAAAAGTTGTACTGTGTCCTAGATCTTAAAAGTGCCTTCTTCCAGATCAAATTGAGACCTGGCGACAAAAACCTCCTCAGCTTCACCACCGAGTGGGGTAATTTTTCACCTACTCGCCTCCCGTTTGGGACTGCTAACAGTACTAGCTACTTCGCAAAATTGATACATAAGTGCCTGGGTGACATCAGAGAAAAGGGAGTAAGATATTTCTTGGACGATATAATTGTTGCAGGTGATACTTTCCAACAAGTACTCGAAACCTTACAATTAGTGTTCGACAGGTTGTTATCTTACAACTTGACTCTCGACCCGAAGAAAGTACAGCTTTTCAAGACAGATATAGAGTACCTGGCATTTAAAATTAACAATAGAGGACCTTCAGATAAAAACATTCAAAAAATTCAAAATTTTCCTATTCCAAATTCAGCTAAACAAGTTAAAACTCTTTTAGGCATGACTAACTATTTTAGATCACTTATTGATAACTATGCAGGTATTGTACAACCTTTAGTAAACTTAACAAAGAAAAGTCAGAAATTTATTTGGTCTCAAGAATGTCAGGAAGCATTAGAAAAACTGCAAAATATAATTTTAAAAGAGCCCATAGTTAAAAATGCCAATTTCAAAAAACCCTTCTTCCTAATTTGTGATGCCTCATTACAGGCTGTATCTGCCATTCTGTCTCAGGAATATAATGGACAAATGCACCCTGTAAAATTTTTCTCGAGAAAACTCAGAGATACAGAATCTAGATATCCCAGCATAAAAAGAGAGCTTCTTGCAATTTATGAGGGAGTAAAACATTTCCAGGATTACTTGGTCGGTGCAGAATTTGAGATTCAAAGCGATGCAAAGGCATTATCTTATCATTTAGCATTGGAAAAAGCTAATGATATAGAGAGCAGATGGTTGCTATTTCTGCAATCATTCAAATTCAAAGTCAAGTACGTCCAAGGAAAAGATAACCCCGCAGATTACATGTCAAGAGAAATATTTCCACAAAATACAGTGAATGAATTAATTAATCATATATTTCAAACTGAAAATAGATTGACCCATGAAAATATATTAAGAGAGTAATTAAAAGATAAGAAATTAAGCAAAATTAGAAAAATATTGGAAAATAATGAATTTAACTCAAGATATGAGAATTACAAAATTGACTGTAATGATAATTTATTAAAATTCAAACTTAAAGCAAAAAATAAATCACCTAATGCAATTAAGATAGTAATTCCAAAAAGTTTACAAAGAACAACTATACAAGCTGGCCATGTTGCTCACTTTGGCATAAGTAAAACATATAATAAAATCAAAAAACTGTACTTCTGGAGTGGAATGTTCTCAGACACTAAAAATTTCTGTTTAAATTGTGAGAGATGCCTTAAATTCAAAGCAAAGCAAATCAAGAGACAAGAGATTCAGTTGCAAAATAAAAACATACAAGTAGGAGAGCAAATAGCCATAGATTTGGTAGGAAAGCTGGTGAGATCATCTGGTCAGCACCATTACATCGTTACTATTGTCGACCACTTAAGCAGATACCTGGAAACAATCCCAGTAAGATCAATAACTGCACAGAGTATAATTAATGTACTTTCTCAATATATTGGGAGATTCGGAGCTCCGAAAGTTTTAATCTCGGATAATGGTTCACAATTTACTGCTAAGGAATTCACAGACTTCCTGAAGGATATGAATATTTCCCACCATCGCAGCAGTGTATACCACCCGAGGAGCAACGGTCTTTTAGAAAAATGCCATTTTTTGCTTAAGAATTCCATTGCATGCTTAGCTAATGAGTCATTCAACTGGGACAAGCAACTTCAAGTTTTCAAAAATTGAGTATAATAATTCAGAGCATATTATAACAGGCTATACTCCAGCTCAAATTTTTTCAATAGAGAAGTAAGAACACCTTTTGACATGCATATGGACACTAAATTCACTAATTTAACTTTTAAGCAATTTGTAGAGGAAGCCAAGAAAGCTCACCAAGAGATAATCCAAAAAGTTTACAAAAATCAGGCAGAAGCTAATTCAACGCAGAAGAAATATTTTAAACCTGCAAGAGCATACGAACTAAAAATTGGTGATATTGTATATTTAAAAAATTTTATACCAGCAGCACCTCTGAAACCTAAATTTTCAGGTCCATACACTATAAAAACAATCATAAGAAATAAAAATGCAATAATTGAAAATGAAGATAAAACAATAAAAGTACATTTCGATAAACTATTCGTAGTGCCTAAAATTAAAGAGCATCTGAAAGATAACACTGAAGTGGACAAGTAAAGTTAAAAATGTGGTAGGTGTCCTTTAATATGTGGCCACATATGACGGAGACTTTTGCACTTCATGTTGGCGTGACTTGCATTAATAAGAAATTTTTCTTTTACCATATTTGACTTAACTGAGGCTAACTTTAGTACTTAGCTTTTCATGTGTGTAATATTCTACTAAAATGATAAATATAAGGATAAATATAATATTCAGATTAATGTAAAATTGGTTTAATGAAATCTAGGCTTCCCTTTACAAATCACCACCATCACTAAAAAATTGCATAATGTAGACCAGGTTTTGGATTAACTACAACAAGTGTAGTTTTAACACATTTTGAGATTATTATTACCTTGCTAACATTCATGCACTTATTTCAATGTGGAATTCCTTCCTTTTATCTAAAATTTTGATTTGGATAATTTTTGTGCGACAGTAGTTAATTAGGAAAATTTAATTATTAAGGAAAGAATCCTTGGGTGATCAACAAGTATTCGCTTTATCTTCTTTTTACTAATTTTCTGTGCGAACTGATGCTTGGATGGAACTGTATGTTGCAGATTGTTATGTATGGAATGAGAGTAAACAAAACTCAAAATAAAATCAATTGAGGAATTTTAACATGCACAAAAAAAAAACCTTTTCCATTATAAATAAATATACATATATATACAAATTATGTAATAAATTGATGAAAATGATAAAATCCAATGGAGATAGTAAAAAAAAATATGTTGAGCAAAAAAAAAGGAGATTATGAAAAATTTGAATTACTAAATGAGAATGAGCGGCAATGCGTACATATGGAGTATAATGAATGAGCAAAAGTAATCAAAAGTTGAAGGAATAACTTATGAGGATTAATAATGATAAAGAAAGAAAATGATAGCTAGCGATAAGAATGTGTTGAAAAAGTACCGGTACGTGAGGAATTACATGACGAAGTACATGATGAATTACAGAATGAATATTACATGATAATCTATATGAGAAATTACAATCGCAATTAAATGCAAATATTGGATAATGGATGAGATATTTTACAAATTTTGTTAATGTATATTAGTGTGCAAAATGATTGAAACGTATTGAATGTGCTATTTGGTTTATATATATATATATTGAGTATACAATGTTTTGAAGTTGAAGTATTGCACAAAACTTATGAATTGATGATTTTAAAGATATGAAATGTGTATATAAGTTGATCCGACTATATTTGTTTACTACGAGGATGTTTCAAAATTTTTCGCGAGAACAATTACAAAAAATCAACAAGAGTTGAAAGATCAGGTAATTAGATTATATTATTAGAAGTCTTAAGCAAACTAAGTTTATCGGGAAAATCGGATAATAACTGAATGATTCGAAATAGAGGTACAATTACTTAAAACTTTTGAAAAACATAATTCAAGCTTCAAGTAGGTCTAGTATAATCTAAAATCTTTACCAAATTGAATTGCAGAAAGTATTTACACGCAAATCTAAGTAAAATTAGAAGTAGAACTAATTTTAAAATGTAAATCTTTAACTCTTTAGGATATGTAACAAAAAAGCTGAATTCTCATTTTCACCGCAAACGAAGTGCCTTTTTGCCGTATGAACTGCTGTTTGTCACTGATAAGGAAAATTGAAATTCCGTTCAAGTGCCTCCGTAGCAGATTAGCGCTAATTCTTTCCCCTTCGTCTCATCGGTATAGAGAGAGTAGAGAGTGACAGAAGATGTTTGATTGACAGCCCACTTAACCAATAGGAATTAGACGAAGAGCTAGGCGAATATGTGGAACAGCTGGCGGTTGCTATGGAAATAGAAAGACGCTACATGTGGTGCGCTTATTTGTTTTGAATTGCAAGACAGAAAGCGTGTATTTTAATATGGGAATATTAAGCCCGGTAGGTCAGCGACTTATCTCGTTGTTTTTGTTTTGTGAGTGAAGTAAATTTCAAAGCACATCCGTGCAGTACTCATGAGAATAACACGAGATTTTTTTTATATGATTGAGAATATACAAATGAAAATTGTGATTTTGCAAAAAGCAAAATATGAGAGAATCAGCACTTAATGATAATAATGTATTGATGTTTGAAAATTTACATAATAATAATAATGTATTAAATATTAATAATTTGATTTGTGCATATGTGTAAATAGCCATTGCTTAAATATTTTATAATTACTATTGAAATTTAACCTGTGAACTAATAGAGAAGTGAAGTGTACATATATAATGTTATGAATATAATTGCTGTCTACAATGATCACTTGCACAACAATGAATATGTAAAATTTACAGCCAAAATTGCATAATTGAATGTTAATGAAATTTTATTTATTTATAAGAGATCCAAATGTCAAATATTCTTTCCCTAGTCTCCGGGGGTATGTCATAAAAGATATGACATTTTGTGCAATCCTAATTAATGCACAGTGTTTTAAGAACCTTTTAAACCTTTTTTAATTTAAATTTTAATGAAGTTAAAGTTAATATTTTGCAAAATTGGATTTTTTACAAGTTTTTTTTTAAATGTATTTTAAAGGCATTCGCCTGGCAATAGAGCCATTTTCAAACTCATTTTCTCACGGGATGTAACATCTGCAGGATGAGCTCACAGTTGCAAAAGAGAGCAGTCTACAGCCCCCCCCCCCTTTAGCACGTGCAAGGAAGATTTTACATTTCTTAACCCGTAACGGTCAAGATTCCTTCACAGCCACAAACTTTGTTTCCCACAGAAACCTTATGCTGGAATTCTGTGCCCTTCAAGTTCACATGGGCAGTCATTTGAAGATGGCCATTTTCACTGTCAACTTCCAAAAATAATGGGGAAAAGTTACTCCCACTTTACAGTACAGCTGGACATAAGTCGCAGATGGGCATGACGCTTCAAGGGGGAAATCAACATCATATCCCCTTTGATTTTGCATTAGAGTAGGCCACGTCCAATAAGAGGTTTTGTAAGTCAAGGAGTAGCCAATTACAGATGTTCCTGCAAGAGTGCTATGACTAGCGCAGCAAAAAATATAATAAAAAAAATAGAGAGGAGGGAGTCGTGAAAAAGTGTGTGGTCCGGCTTGCACCGGCCACTCTGGGCTCTTTTCTACAGAATGTCGACTGAAAATATTTGGCCGTGCTGGGCTGGTTAAGAATTGTATGTACGAAACGACGGACAGGAGTTCGGATGACCCGAGCCATACGTTAGGCTTAAGGCCCTATCACATTCAACAACTTTTGGAACAACCAACTATTTCGGACAACTTTTCCCCAATTTTTCGGTGAAAAAGTTGGCGATAGGGTTATTGACAGTTTGAAGAAGTTGTGCTAAATGACAAAACTATGGCGGTATGTTTATCGCCTTTTGACGACAACTATACATTTGTACATGTACTTTTCGGCAGGCAGTGCGTTCTCGCTTCGACTTCGGCAGTAAAACAAGACTTTTACTTGGTACTTCCTTTTGTAACCTTTATTACTTTGTAATTATGACTAAATTGCTATCAGCTGCGGGGAAAAATCAAATATGCCTTGGCATAATTACGCTAGGATTATTCCTGCTTAAGAAGAAGAAGCAACGTAAACCGAGAAGGATGTGGACAAAATCTATTGTAAATTTTTGATTTGCTCTTTTTTATATGGATTACTTCAGATATCAGAAGCTTAAACAGATGAATGAACATTAAAGAATATTTGGATTTGTCACACATCCGTATAAAAAAGCAAATAAATATTTGTTGAAAAATATTTACTCTATTTTAAGATACAAAATTAGTTTAAAAAGCGATATTGCCGATATTGACTGAAATGAAACAAAGAAAAAGTAAAAAGTATTTAAATTCAAGAATGCCGTTATTAAAATATTATGTCTTCAACAAATTTAAGTTCATTACCATTTTATACTTGATTTCAAAGGTTTTCAAATACGTATCTATTTTAAATATCCGAAGATGTTCTTTGCTCGTTTGTAAAGTTTAAAATATTTCTCATTAAAGTAAACTTTTAAAAATTATTTTATCTACATTTATATTTATTTAGTAATTATATTTTAAAATAGATTTAAATGTACATTCCATCTATGGTATAAAGTATACTTCAAGATGTTTTTCAAAGTAACTTCGAAATAAATTTTTATAAGCATTTAAATTTAAAAGAGTAAGCTTTTCATATTTATATACAAACTTATTTTTTTTATTAAAAGTAAATGACTTTCAAATGTATTGTAAATTTCTAATTGTCTATGTGCGTTTAAAATAATAAAAAAAAAAGTCTTCAAATGTCAGCATTAAATTATTAAAATTTCAAAGTAGTTTGATTTTTGTTTTTATTCTAATCTAAAATGTTCAAAATTACATGTCGAAAGATAACTACTACTCGTATAAGGATGTTCGATGATTTCTGTCTAATCTTACATGCACATTTTATATTTGCTAATTTTACAAGCACTTTTTTACTTAAGAATATATTCCATCTATACCTGGTATAAAGTATACTTCAAGATATTTTTCAAAGTAACTTCGAAATAAATTTTTATAAGCATTCAAATTTAAAAATTATTTACTGATATAAGGTTATTTTGTATATAGAACGTAAAATAATTTAAAACAAAAAAATTCTGCAGATTATTAAAGAAAAACTGTATTTGAATATTTTAGCAACAGATGGCAGCACTTGTAAATTTAAAATTCGCTTGGATTCGAAGCAGAGCCCAGCCGTTTGCTGATCTGATTCTCTACCACCCAAGCCAAAACTTCACATTCAGAAAACTGATGAAATATGTATATATCGCCAAAGCAAACTCGCGTACGCTCTTGATTAAATTCACAGAAAGGCGGATTTTCTGAAACGCATCTATACTGTAAACTAGCAAGCTGCTGGTAAATATAAATTTGAATCACAGGAGACCAAAGAGATTATATTAGTAATAATATCTTAATATTTATTATATAATATTTCATGTATATAAAATCGCTTTGGAAGAGATGGTTCGTAAAAATGATATTTTCTCGTACGCATGGTTCTTCAAATTCTTTTTTAAATACAGTGGATCTTTTAGATTCCACAAAAATGATTTTTCACGTATTGATTCAATTAACTCCATTTCCATCTCGCATGACTACTTTTTTTGACTTCGAGACGACTTCCATTGACATTCACCTTTATGACACAGAAATATTATAAATACTTAACAAAATTCTAAATCTAAACTAAAATAATACTTCGCGCTGCCTGGTTATTATATCAATATAATCTATCTGTTATTATATTCTATCTGTTCGCGCTCCACAGATTCAAACTTGCGCGAGGATTTCACGCCAAACCAGAATGTAGTAGAATCTGCGCCAACCTTTCTACACACGTGATTCCTTCGCTACTCATCTGTGATTGGCTGGTTGGTAAAAAATTGTCCCAAATGAACAACTTTTTCTATACCTGTCAGATAAAGTTGTCCCAATTTTTTGACCTCATTTCACCCGAGTTTTCCCCCAACTCGGCGTAAAAATTGTTCGAAAAGTTGGTTGTCCGAAAAATTGCCGGAAAAGTTGTTGAATGTGATAGGGGCTTTAGAGGCCCACTTCGCTCTAGTGGTCTGATAGACCTCCGTATCATGGCTATAACATAGAGCCCAATTTTTTTTAAGGACATATGTCCTAGATCAGCCTACTCACAAATCTAGCCTACTCAGAAATGAACTACTTATTGCACCATGCTGGGACTTATGACTTACTAGGAAGTGAAAGTATATGAATGCAGCCCTAATAGGATGACTCTCTTGGCGGCCTATAGTATCTCCACACACTCACAAAAAAAAAGAATTTTAGTTGCTGATGAATAATTGGAGCTCAACCCACACAAGCCCAGTTCTTGAACTCAACTACATCATGTATGTAAGTTTTATGAACATTTATATAATTCATAGTATCACCTGGTTTTATCTAAGTATATGTAAATTTCAAAATGTATAAATGTCCTTAAACATACACTTGATGATGCTAAGTATTACTCTTGAGAAACAAAATTTACAATTAATGATAACACTCCGTTAAGAGTTATGTATGAAATTAAAGTAAGCCTTAAGGCCACCCCGGATAAATATGGAAAGAATATATATATATATAACTGTTACGATTTATTATAGAATAATTTAAATGAGAACATAAATGAATATCTTTGTTAAAATTGAGACATCAAAAAAAATATGGATAACAATAACAATATTTTGGCTCATCCTTATAAGAATGATGAACATATTAATCACTTCTCTTGCTTATAAATAAATATATATATATTAATAAATGTTATTTTGGATCCATACCTGCCTCTTCTTTTGACTCCAAGCCTTTTGAATTTAATCATAATTATGTTTGAGTTTCAGGTATCTTGGAGGGTAAATCTGATTTTTTAAAATGCTAACCACTTGTAATCAAATAATTTAAATTTAAGTAATAGACAATATTAATTATATATTAATGAAGTATGCAATCCTTAGTAATTAAAGTACAGTTGTACGTGGTCTATATACTTACTTCTTTAATTATGTCAGGATAGATACGGCCTTTACATCCTGATACAAGGTCTCAATACCTTTCACCATTCACGCATGTATGGGACATGCTGGGCCATCAGATTCCGGCACCCCGAAATCTAGCAAATCTGGAGCAACAATTGAGAAATGCCTGGCAGAATGTATCACAGGATGACATTAGAAAACTATCACTCCTTACCTAGACGTATACAAGCTTGCATTGCTGCCAAGGAGAGTTCACCAATTACTGATTTGCAAATTCAATGTGCAATTGCTAACCATCGATGGGTCCTGCGGCCTTGATTTTGTAATCATTTCATTACCTCTGTATGATCTGTATGCATATTTAATTTCAATAAAAACAGTCACTTTCTTCATGGATTTTTTTTTCTAGCAAAAGAGTGTATATGTTTAGTTTTTGGATTTTCATTTAAATCGTGTAAATGACGAATATTGTTTCTGATAGTTCAAAATTACATGACTTTGATCATCTAAAACAGTGTTTTTCAAACTTTTGGTTGAAGACCCAGACCGTCCGACTCGTCCTGAGGACTTGAGCAACTATTTGGTCAAACTTTTGGTTGTGAAATCATATTGAAATTCAATTAGATGGTAAAATCCCAAAATTAGAAAAGGTCCATTGTGATCCAAATTGTGCATTCAAATGTGCTTTCTCATGGTGTCCATTTAGAAGACTGCCATTGATCTAATAGCATAGATGCCTTCATTTGCAATGGTGTCAGGATAGAGCCACGTGGACGGCGGAATGGCATAGGTTCGTGTTCTCAGACAGGTCGCGCTTCTGTTTTAGCAATGACAGTCACCGTGTACGAGTCTGGCGCCGAAGTGGTGACAGGTACAATCTGGCTGCATCTGTGGAACACCACACTGTGTGATAATGCAGCATCATGGTTTGGGATGCCATCGCCTACGATAGCAGGTCCATAGATAGGCCATACGATAGCAGGTACGATCTCTGGTCCATATTGAGGACACTATGATGGCCCAATGATACATGGATGACGTACTGCGACCGGTGACACTACCTTTTCTTCAGGGGGTGCCCAATGTCATTTATGAGCAGGATAATGCCCGACCACACATGGCATGCATTGGCCAACTTGCCCTGCAAGGTACCCAGATGCTTCCCTGGTCACCAGTCTCCCCTGATCTCTCACCAATCGAACATGTCTGGGATGTGATTGGACATCACATGCGCTGCCACCGCTGCATTTAGAAGACAAACTCTGTCAAATGTTTGACAGGCAGCCATCCCTCAGGACACCATTTGCATGCTTGTTGACTCTGCACCTAGACATTTTGCTGCCTGCATAGCCACCTGCAGTGGTCCTACAACTTACTGATCAAACTGTGTTATCGCTCAGTGTATAGGTGTATCATGTTGCAATAAACATCACTTATTGTTCATTGCTGTCCCTCTCTGTTTCCCAATTTTCATCACTTTCTGACCACTCCTTCTTGCTGTCTCATTTTCACTCTCACGTACTAAAATATGACTTTCATATAAGACTTGGTGGTTGGTTGGTGTCATGTCCATATGAAGTCAAATTAAACCATGTGCAGATATTACTGCCCTAGTGAGATCCACAATCTTCTCATTATAAAGTTCTTCCTGGAAAGGGAATTCGCCAATGCTTTGTAAAACCACAAGCATTGCTGGACAGTCAAATATGTATTCCAGTGTAAGTTCTTCACCCGGGCAGTTTCTACAGTATTTATAGGTTCTGGTGCCATCCGCATTAATTTTCATACCACCTAGGCGTCTAGTTCTTAGTCCGGCAATTGTCTTGGGGATCTCCCTATTCTCATTTATTACACAGACCTGGTGGTCCAATCCTATAGGTTTCACTCTAAGTCTGTATCTAGCGATAGCATTAGCATCGTCAAGAGTGATATTGCTTGAGGTGTCTTTATTTAAGTTCCTTCCCTCTTTGGCCAATTCATCGGCCGCCTCATTGCCGTCCATTCCTACATGTGCAGGCATCCACTGTGGAATTCAATGCTTTCCCATTTTATCAATTGTAGCCATGTGTTTGTGAATACGATGCGAGAGCCCTGAGCGCCCATGTTGTATTGCCTGTAGGGCAGCTCTAGAGTCGCAGAAAATTACAAGTCCGCTAGCTCTGTCTACATCTTCGAAAGAAATATAAGACTTTCATATTCTTTATAAAACAGGTCATTTGCCCCAATGTGGTAGAAATAGGTATGCATTAAATATTGGTAGGTTTAGTGTTAAAATTGCAAACTATACTTGGCTAAGCAAATTTTTTTTTTAAACCATCTGCAGCAGTTTCTGTATTATCATTAAATGTTGTTTAACCACAAGATTGGACCACCAAAGGATGTTCCTTTTTGTAATATAAACTTTGTTTGGACACCTCAATATTTTACCTTAATTTAACACTAGAATGACGGAAGCGGTCACTTTGACCACATAACTACTTTGAAAAATGATTTCTCCAAATTGGCTAATCCCAGCCCATTGAAATTTTATGACTTTTCTTATTTTCTTGAAGTTATTGAAAACACAGAAAAAAATAAGAAAAGTCAATGGGCTGGGATTAGCCGCTTTAGAGGAATTATTTCTCAAAGTAGTTATGCAGTCAAAATGACATCTTCGTCATTCCAGTGTTAAAACATTACATTTTAAAAATATAAGAAAAACATTGCTAAAAGAGAAATATCAGTCATTTTTTTAATCTGATTTTCGTTGCAATTTTCCAATGGGTCCATAATTTGTTGTATTTCCATTAAATATTTCATAATCATTCATTTTATTACCAGGTTAAATTTCTACTCATAGTATACAGTTTGTTTGCGCAAATTCAACTTGTTGTGTATGATGTGTTACAAAGTTCAGCTTTTTCTGGTGGAGGGCTGTACCATGTCTAAAGTAAAAAATAAAGTGGGGATTTATAGGATTTCTTTTTATATTAAAAAAAAAAGTAGCCGCTGCTGTTTGACAAATTTCATGCTCCTTGAACTTCTCTGTCACATACCACAAAATCTATAGCATACAAAATTATGAAGTTACATTTGTAGAGAAATATTAAGAAAAAACAGTGATATAAACCATTTTTCGATTTAAATTTTAGTTTAATAAATATTTATAGCATACAAAATTATGAAGTTACATTTGTAGAGAAATATTAAGAAAAAACAGTGATATAAACCATTTTTCGATTTAAATTTTAGTTTAATAAATATTTATTTGAGCTATGAGTTTACATCCTAAAAAGATTAACAATAGCACACCTCCAATTTTAGTTGACAGGTACCTACATAGTTGACTTATACAGTGACTCACATAGTTGAAATTTTGCAGGATGAAGCCCTTTTTTTTATTTTAATTTAGTTAACAAGTTATTCAATTTTTTATGAACTTTTGGTCGAGATGATTGCTTGCTTCTGATTGGTTTCTGGCAGAAACATTATGAAATGGTCGAGAACTAAGTTATTGAAACATTGAACATGTTAAAAGTATAGCTATTTGTTTCTAAATATAACTACAATGTTAGTGCATTTGGGTAAATGTGAAATGTTGACAATCATATATGTTTATTCTGACAAACAGAGCATTTCATAACTTTTGTTGTCATGATCATCACTATTTCATTGTTATATAGTAGAAACTGGATTATCCGGATCCTCAATTATTCGAACACACAGAGCTCAGCTTTTTTTTTTCATTTTGAAACAAGCCCCCGTTAGGAAGAGAGGGTGGGAGGGGAAGGCACCCATGGTAACGAAAGCCCGTTTCATATGGTATGTACTGGCCAGTTCGTAGGTTCTTGTTATGTATTGTGATTTGTAACTGTGACTGTGAAACTGTCTTTAACCATAACCATGTTGTGTGATTCTGATGTAAACACATAGCCAGCTTATCGCCTATTTCAATGGTTTGTTTTATTTTACTATTTTGTGTGTGCGATGCCGAACTCAAAGCGGAAAAGAGTTGTGTTAACGATCAAGGACAAATTGGAGGTTTTGGATCGTTTAAAAAAAAGGTGAATTGGACCACTATCGGAAATTTATGACTCAGGAACATCCACGATTTTGGACATTAAAAAACAATCTGAGTCTCTCTTGACATTCATGAGTAAACTTGATAATGATGAAGGAAGTTCGTAGTGCAATGTTATGAGCTGACCAGTCAACAAGATCTTAGACGAGGCTGTTTTCACATGGTTTATACAAAAATGTTCACCTGAACAACCTATGAGTGGACCATTGATTTGCGAAAAGGCTCTAGATTTTAACCTAAAATTAGGGGGTAACCCTTCTTTTGTGGCTAGTGCAGGATGGCTGGGCAATTTCAAAGCTCGACATGGCAGTCGTTAATTCAGGATATTCAGGGTGAAAAATTGAGTGCAGTTTCTTCGACTGCCTATTTAGTTGTGACAAAGTTTTCAAAAGTGTTGACTGAAAAAGGTTACGATCTGGACCTTATTTATAATGCGGACGAAACTGGCCTTTTCTGGAAAACCTTACTCTCTAAAACCTTGGCTTCCAAGAGGGAAAAATCAGCCTCAGGGTACAAAGTTAACAAGAATCTGGTCACACTGATGGCCTGTGCAAATGCAACTAGTACTCACAGAATTCCAATACTTCTCATTGGGAAATCAAAAAGACCAAAGTGTTTTAAAAAGGCAAAAATTCCTTTGGTTTACAAAGATCAGGCACAAGCATGGATGAATTCTGCAATGTTTCTTGACTGGTACGACAACACATTCCTACCCAAAGTGAATACATTTCGCGAACAAGCAGGTAAGCAGGAAAAGCCTGTGCTACTGGTTTTGTATAATGCACTGCCACATCCCGATGCTGACAATTTGGAATGTGAGAGGTTCAAAGTTGAATTTTTACCCCCAAACTTTACACCCATTCTTCAGCCAATGGATTAAAGTGTGATAGAAACGATGAAGAGGCTTTATCTAAAGCAACTTCTGTGATTACTTTTGGTGAATGATGATGACGATACTGATAGTGTCTGCAAATTTTTAAAGTCGATCAATTTGAAGGACTCTTGCTATATGGTTGTTGATGCCTGGAATTCAGTTTCACCTTCCACATTGCAAAAAGCCTGAAATAAATTGCTGAAACCTAAATATAATACACTGGAGCTGAAAGATGGACCTGAGGATGCTGACAGCATGACAGAAGTCCTTGAGATACTCGAGATCCTCAACATCATTGGAGATTGTGATAGAGAGGATGTAACAGACTGGTTCAGCTGCGATGGCAATGAAAACTGATTCCAGATCCTTACTGATGAGGAAATAGTTGACTCCTGTCTTGAAAGAAATTATGAAGAAGAAGATTATGTTGTACATTGACCCTGAAGCTGCAGGACCTTCCCACGACCAATCACTAAAAGCTGTTAACATAGTATTCCAGTGGTTTGAAAGACTAGAGGCAGAAGCAATCCAGCTATTGAAGCAGTCCAGCTGAAAAGGATTTGCGATTTAGCCCTGACGAAAAGGATAAAGAGTATCGAGCAAATGAAATTTAGTGATATCTTTAATGTACTTTAACATCTTTGAGACATCATAATTTTTTTTACATACATACAATAAGTTTAATGTACATCAATAAAGTTGTTATACCATTTTTAAATGTTTTTCCTGGTTTTCTAATTTTTTATTTATTTATGTTTTAATTGTATTCGATTATCCGGATTTTTTGCTTATCCAGATGCCCTGGTCCCAATTAGTTCGGATAATCATTTTTCTACTGTATTGAACAACAATTATAAGTTTTATTGTTGTAAATATCTCTATACTGAAAGCGTAACACAATATTATGCCACTGCATTACGAACAAATAGTAAAACGTACAGAACGTATGAAATGTTGCCGTTTCTTCTGAAATTGTTCTTCATGGCAGGCAGTACGAAAGGATTCGTGATGTAAGCGAGACGATCCCTTTAACAGATGCATCATGCTTGTGGCGAGCTCAGATTAATGAGCAGCAGCCAATAAAGGGCATAGTACCAAGTTTTGAGAGCATTAGTGAGCATGGGACACAATAGGCGATCATGTACACCATTCGAATTGAAAGAGCTCATGAAGTGAGCGCTACGGCTGGTGAATATCAGTTATAATAAGGAATGGTCCCCAATGGGTGTATTATGCCTGCATAGCAGGTGGTATGGAAATGCTCGTGAAGCGAACTTAGAAGAGGCTAATATGGAGAATTTTATAGGAAAAAAAAGTCAGAACGAACTTTTTAAAAAAGTTAATATGAAGAATTTTATAGAAAAAGAAGCCAACTTTTATATCATCTTATTCATTATCAGTTTTGTCATATTTCAAATTTTTATATATTAAGTAGTGTACAACTTTTTTTAGTTTAGAACTTTTTATATTAAGTAGATATCTAGATTTAAAACAATCAACAAATGAATTGAGTTATATTTCATTCGAAGTGTTGTGTAAAATGAATTGTTAAAAAGTGATATTTTAAAATCCAAATACCAGTTTGTTATTAAAACTGAAGATTATCATTTTATAAATAAATATACATTCTTGGGGCGGGGTCTAATATTTTTGTCTGAATTATCCGAAAATCCATCTTGCTATCTCAATACAATTTTGCAAATCTTTATTTTTCCTTTAATTTCTGCAATTTAAATGTGAAAATTGAGTTATATTTTATTTTCATTTTTATGTATTTAATATTTTTACTTTCTTATATAGCTGACAAGGGGAGTGATCCCGATAGCCCTCCCCCCCTGAAATCTTCATAATGGGTACAAATGTACTACGTATGTTTTTTTTTTATTTTATTATATTTCATCAATTATGTATTTTTTTCGTGCAATGTTGTCTTTTAAAATTGCTTTGCCTCAAAATGCAATTTTTGTTGCCGTTGATTCTGATTTTTTTTATTTCAAATTGAAATATTCTAAATCCACGAAATTTTGATCGGTTTTATCTTCTAAGACTCTGGTAGCCATTGTCTGTATTTAAAACCCATCATGACTGGTTTTTCCCAGACTATCCTCTCAGGAAAGTGGAATCATTCAGTCCACAATGCACATATTTTCTAAATCCATATGTCATAGAGTTATATTAACTAAGTGTTACAGAGCTATAAGTAAGAATTTTTCTCAGTGAGGTAGCATATTTTAATATTATCACTTTAGATATATATTTTAAACATCTTGAACTTCAGTTAAATACAAAAAAATCAAACCTACGTCTGACATTAAATTTCACCTTTATACAATAAAAAACATATTTGAAAATCATTAACTGCAATTACAAGATTTATAATTTTTAATCTTTAAACATGAGACTAGATTGTAACAATATTGGCATTTTGAACCAAAATGTACTAAATATTTACCTTTATAAATTTTTAAAGTTTTATCCTTTCAAAAAGGAGGCAAAAGATGATGGCGGCAAAAAGTTTGCACAATTTATAAATATAGTAAAGTGAAAATTGTTTATTTTTATGTAACATAAAATAATTACACTTCAACAAGAAACTTGTTTTGGGTATTGACTTGATGGACTTTAGATTTACTGTGCACTAGTTTTGTGCAATTTTGCCAAGCATTGGTTGCAAAGTCATCTGTCACTGTAAATTCGATACACACAATTGTGAGCTAATTACAAATAACATGCAATAAATGTATGTATAAATTATAAAGCTGTAGTCCACTTTTGCTCAGTGGAATCCAAATTCAAAATATTCAGTGTAAAATATAAGAAAATGGTTAATAATATATGCTCATAGCCATTCAACAGCTCTACAGTGCCACCTAGTGCAGAATTGCAAAACTAGAAATTAATTAGTTTGAGTTTTTTATTTATACATTTTTAATTTATTAATATTTTATGAAAATGCTTTCCACTGAGCAAACTGCATATTCCATTCTATGTATTACAACAAATTTCAAAAGGATGTGAGCACGCATTCTTTTGCAATTGTGTGCATAAAAATGTTCTTTACTTTAACATGGATAGAAAAAAGTCGAAATCTGCCTTAAAAGGTTAAAATGGCAGCCACTGGACAAAGCATGATGCCTTGCCATTCATCGATAAAAATGGCACCCATACAAGCAAGGTTTGAAATTGCTGAAATAAAGTTTGCTAAAATGGGGTTAATTTTAAATGCCAGCAATCCAAAAATGGGTTTAAAAACACAATTTAAATGCTAAAAAGAAAAAAACTTAATTATCAAAAATGGGAAAACAATTAAAGAATTTAAAAAAATAAAAAGGGAAAAATTAAGAGAAACAACTTTGAAATTTTGAACAGAAACGGGAAAATTTGGAAAAATAAACAGAATTTTAAACGTAAAACAGAAGATCCAAAAGCAGCATAACAATTGTTAGAATGTTTTTCACTGTATTTGTCTGTATATTAGCATGGTTACATTTACAACTTAATGTTAAATGTGCATATGAACTCTTGATTAATTTGGAAAAGTAGCATCATTGAAAACCGTCGTAAAGACATGAATCCTGAATTGCTTTTATTGCACTTAATATATCTTCTGGCTCCCATTTCTGTCTTAGTTCCCTTTTTTCCATCTTATTTCCTGGCATAGTGACACCTGGAAAAAAAAAAGTTATAATATGGAACATTTAGTTTGATATTATCATACTGTGCCATTTTCCAAATGACGCAATGAATCTTAATGTTAAAAAAGTTTTTGAATAACTAATCCAACCGTTTTTAAGTTTAATCTTATCATTATCCGATGCACTTCAGATAATATGTTAGGTTTATAAGTAAAAATGGAAAGAATTTTTTTAATCTTGCTTTATGAAAAGTTTGGATGGTTATAAAACACACTACCTGCTCTCATAACTGTAAATGTTATACTGATGCCAGTGCCCTCATGTAATCTAAATGGGACCTAATGGTTATTGTTCATTTATTTATTAATAGATGGAAGCAGCAGTAGTAGTTCTAGGATTATGTCGAGTTTCATATTACCACATTCTCTATTTTATTCTTGTAGCAATGTTCATTGATTGTGATTATATAGCATTCTTTTTGTTTCTCTCAATGTAATGCATTAAGTTCTAGTGTATATAATTCTATATAAGAAAAGCTATTCTCTATATCTCTCTGTAATGTTTTGCAATAAATTTGTTGACATTTTGGAAAATGTTGCCAAATTGAAAAAAAAATTACCAAATTAATGAAAAATCACCAAATTCAATTTTTTTTATGAAAATGGACGTGTGCAATAACTGAATTAAATTATTTCTATTTACTCTGTTGTCAAATATTAAGCAATCAATAAAATGTTATGTATATAATTGATTTAAACCCAGTGGTTATGGCAGGAGGATTGCACACGGTATTCAATCCTTGACAATGTCTATAAACTATCTCTGTGTATATCTGGAGTATAGGCATGATAAATTGTTATGTCCAAAAGTCCATCCAAGGGGTAATGGGTTAGGGGAAGTAAGGTAGAGTCCCTGTGATTTTTACCTGTACTAGGTTCTGGCCTAAATCGAGTGGTTAAAGGGTGCAATGTAATCCACATCCTATTGTGCACTATAAATATAGAAAAATAATTTCATTATTGTCATATTTATAGGTGAATGATTGAGTAATCAAGTGTCTGGCCTTTGGAAAGAAAAAATTACTGTTGTGGGCATTTGGTATTATCACCAAAATACAAAATGTTTTGATTAGTTCATAGCTAAACCAATGTAGATTATAATAGTTAAATTTTAAATTATTCTTTAGAGCACCAACATTAGACTCAAAGCTATGATCATAGATATTCTGCAAAATGTGTTTAAAGGTTAATATCATCTGACCCTACAAAACTAAAATCAGTGCTATCAAGGAGTGATTTTACTATTAATGTAAGGATGTAAATAACAAATTTTAGTGTATCTACAATTTTTCATTTTTGATAATCTAATCCAAAATTTTAGAATGACGTGTATAAACAATATAAAGAAAGATCTTTGGATGATTCGAGCCTAAGAATGTAAAGAGGGTGTTATAATCCATTTCTTTAGAATCTGTGGTTCAAAGTTGTGCCTTCCTCTTCCTACCTTGACCTGTAACCATAGTAGCATTAGCCTCGAATGAGTACATTCACTTTTTTTCTCTACTTCAGTTGAGGCTAAAGAAAGTCTACATTAAGCAGTTATCCTAAACTACTAAAATGGCACATAATTTTTAAAATAAAAATTATGCTAAGTGTAAAACAAATATTGTTGCTAGAAATGCTTAAATTTAATTAAATTAAATTAAATTTATAACTGTGTTTAAATGCTCTTTTAATTTTTTCATTAAGTCATTCTGGTATTTATATATCATTGATTTTAAAACTCTCTTTGTTTCAGAATGCATGGTTTTTAGGTCATTGGATTTTTGAAATTTTAAGATTTGATAGTAATGTATTATAGATTTCTACTAAAAATGTTAGTATTTTAATGTTTAAACTTTTATTTTTATCATTAAATCCAATTTTTATATATGTATATTTGTTGTTGTTGTTTTATATTTGTTGTTGTTTACTAAAATGCTGGCGACTAGAAAGTCATTTAGAAAATTTTGCAGTGTTTGGCCTTTTCCTTATAACTCTGAAGTGCTGGTATTACTATTAGCAGAGTAGAAATTTTAGTAGAGGATGATACGCAGTAGTGAAGTGTATTTCAAGAAAACAAGTTCGTCAAACACAAACACAATTTTTATTCTTGTGAGATCCATTGCACAATTTAAAGTTACAAAATAACTGTAACATTCGTTGCAAAGCAAAAGTATATACACAATGAGCTAGCAAGCTCATGAAAAAGGTTTATAAGCAGTTTATGACTAGGCACACACTCTCAGTTACACGTTCAGTTGCTATAACATTGGTAAGTAGAAAACAGCTACTTTACCACAAATGCCGTGCACGTTAACGAAGCCACCATCATCAGGTCACACGTCATGGCATTACACTGAGTCCTAGAACCGCGAAAAATTAACTGGTCTCTTTAAAATTGAAAGAGCCAAACTCTAGAAAAACATTTTATCGCACTTTCCGAAATAACCATCAGAAACTTGACTCCTATTTAGTTAAAGCAACTTATCTGGAAGATGCTAGCGTTACCGTAACATACTCAAACCGAGTATTTTGCTAAGCATCGGATCTATCAATCAGATCCCGTTCCATTACATCAGGTCTCTGCAAGGTATGCAAGGTCAGACTGCTTGCTCTCTGTCTGAGTCTCCCTCGTCGTATGCCTCTCAAGGTCTGAATAATTGAGAATGTGTCCTATCATATATACACCGTGATGGGTACGCTCCGGAACTCAACCGTTGACGGCAGCACCCTCACTATATGCAAAACAGGATGCGCGCGCGGCAAGAAGGCGATTTGCATGAATGGCATGTTCTGTTCTCGTCACGAGTTGTTCACGAGAATGGTAAAACCATTCTAAAAATGTAGACACGTTCCCGCGATAACGAGAATCGCGATGAAAACAGAACCAAGTTTCCAATGATCGGCCCCCTCATGCAAAACCCCAAATCTCGGCGCACGTGCTATCAATCAATGAAGTTACTCTAAAAACATAACAGCAAAAATGTCAAGTTCTTTAGTATCCAGCAAAAACATAAAGTATATATATCACTTTCATGTTGAGCAAAAAAAATTTTTATCATTGAAAGAAAATTTAGATATCATTGAAAGACTAAGTTCCAAAATTTTAATCTAAGTCAATCAAAATTTAAGTTTCAAGAAATTTAAGTATAACTATTTAAATTTAACATTTAAGATTAAAAAAATTTTTTACTATAAATATCAAATTCAAGTTGTAGAAAATTTTATGTATAGTTATTAAATTTAACATTTAAGATTAAAAAATTTCACTATAAATATCAAATTCAATTATGTAGAAAATATTATGTATAATTATTAAATTTAACATTTAAGATTAAAAAATTTCACTATAAATATAAAATTCAAATTATGTAGAAATTATTATGTATAATTATTAAATTTAACATTTAAGATTAAAAAAAATTTCACTATAAATATCAAATTCAATTATGTAGAAAATATTATGTATAATTATTAAATTTAACATTTAAGATTAAAAAATTTCACTATAAATATCAAATTCAAATTATGTAGAAAATATTATGTATAATTATTAAATTTAACATTTAAGATTAAAAAATTTCACTATAAATATCAAATTCAATTATAGCTGTTCATTATCTCTGTCCAAGACCAGTATACACAGTTAATACTAACAGCAGTGACACAGATAATGAAAGATTTTTTTTTTTTCTTTCTGTATTGTATTCATATACAAATTTGAAGAAGTGGTTTGTCATCAATGAATCATGAAGTGTATGATAACAAGGAGTAAACACACAAAGTAATACACATAAGCATAATTGGAGGCCAACGGCCGTACCATGCTGAAAACACCGGTTCTCGTTAGATCACCGAAGTCAAGCAGCATCGGGCGCGGTTAGTACTTAGTGGGTGACCACCTCGGAACACTGTGTGCTATTGGCCATCTCGGGTGCGGTATCCCCGTGGTTTGCGCGCTAGATTTGCACGCTACCACAAATGCCGCCGTGTTCATGCGGAGTACGATCACGTTAAACATGTGGGTCCGTAAGTCCTTCCGAGAGGTTGGTGGTAGGGGAAGGAGGGTACGGTCCCTGTGGATGCCTCCCCCACTGGGTTCCGGTCTAAATTGGGTGGCACTTCCCGGCCGTCCATACAGTTACCTTACACCTTTCTGGTAGGTCGGACGGTCTGGGTCTCAACAACAACATAAGCATAATTGTCTTATGCGGGAATTGAAAACATGGATATATATATATACATTCAGTGTAATGTAAAAAAATTTTAAAAATTTCATTGTAAACAATACACATATACAAGTATCTGCATCACAGAGGGAGGAGTAAATTATACGATATCCTAACCATATTTGTACAAGAAAGAAAAATTTAGAAGTTACAAGTTTAAGAAGTTACAAATTTAATCATTTTGTTTTTGAAAATTTGATTACAAAATTTTAATTTTAAAATTGCTTAAACATTTGGCAAATCTTATCAATGTACTGCCTTTGATGTATAAAAAATTTTGTTATTGATTTCAGTAAATTCCACACCTAACAGTTTTTTGACCTTCCCTAGAGTTTTGATATCAAATTCTTCCTTTAGTGAAGAAACTGCATGATCAATATCACCTATTATTTCTATATTGCTTGCCTCTGGCCTGGATTTGATATCTTTCTTTTCTCTGAAGTTAAACAAATTTTGGTCATAATGTATGTTAGCCTTAGCACAGAATTTTTTAACATCATTATGACTTCTCAGTCTTCGTTTATCACCCTTCACTGAGTAGTAAACATCAGTTCGAGTGCCATCAGGCCTGGGTACGACTTTCCTTTCCCAGTCGATGTTTGAACAGGGGGTCAGACCGGAATCAGCAGGAGAGTCCTCTTCCTCACTAGTATGACTAGTGTCATGGCTCTCACCTGCTTCTTCCTCTGACTCACTATCCAAACATCCCGATCCTGAATCTGTTGATCGAGTAAAACCCGATTTCTTTTGGGTGAAGTTTCTAGGTCGAATAGGCTCCAGGACGCCTTCCGCTGCTTCCATCTCCTCAAAACGGACATTGCTTATTTCTATTACTTTTCTTTCTTTCACAAGATGAATTCTATAGCCCCTGGTATTTTCCGCATATCCTACCATAACTCCCAGTTGAGCTCTTAGGTCTAGCTTCTTCCTAAGCTGTTTTGCTATATCAGCATAAGCCTTACATCCAAAAATTCTGAGATGGGATACAGCAGGCTTCTTCCCATAATACAATTCGTGTGGAGTTTTATCTTTAAATTTATGGCAAATCCTGTTCTTTGTGTAAGTAAAACATAGGATTGCCTCTGCCCACATTTTATCACCAACTTTACTTTGATTAAGCATTGCCTTGACACAATCTAACGCTGTCAGGTTGAATCTTTCAGATACCCCGTTTTGTTCGGGTGTATATGTGTTAGATCGTTCATGCTTAATTCCTAACTTTTTCAGAAAAGCTTTAAATTGACCTTGACAAAATTCCATGCCGTTATCAGTACGGATGCACAAAATCTTTTTGCCTAATTGTCTCTCCTGACAAGCTTGAAAATCCTGAAAAGCTTTAAACACATCTGATTTTTGTTTTAAAATAAAAACAAATACCTTGCGGCTAAAATCATCTGTAATAGTCAAAAAATATTTGTTTCCCCCCAATGAAGCTACAGGCATTGGACCACAAACGTCCATGTGCAGTAATTGCAAAGGTTCTGTAGATCTAATCCTGCCTATTGGTTTTTACGAAACTCTCTTAGATTTTGGAAGTTTGCAATGAATGCAATTTACTTTTGCATATTTTAATTTTGGGAGTCCGTTTGCCGCGGAAACTTTACTTGTTTGGTGCAAGTAGTCTGAATTAATATGGCCATATCTTCTATGCCATAATTCAGTTTTATTCAGAATTTCAACTGTTGAACAACTAATTTTATTTGACTTTGATTTTAAATCAGATTTGTTTTTCCTTTTATTCAAGTTAGGCCTAATTTTGCTTTGACTTTGACTATCTATTGCAGGGGATTTTCTAACCTGTTTAGAATTTCTGTCCCTATCCTGATCTCCTTTACGGCCCTCAATACTACTATTTAAACTTTTAGTTGAGTACTGTGGTTTTAAGAAATAAAGCCCTTCTTTACGTTTAGCGTAAAAGAAATTTTCTCCCTCAGGAGTCTTAAACCATAGAATACCTTTGGCTGCACTAAAAGAATAGCCCTGCTCTTCTAATACAGATGCGGCCAACAAGTTATACCGTAATTTTGGTGAATACATAACATTATGCAATACAATATTATTTACATGATCCTTAAATTTAACATACATATTCACCGATCCAATGGCCTCAACTGGGCTTTCCATATCACCCACTGCTAGCGACATAGATGTATCCTTACATTTATTAAATTTAGAAAACATTTTTATATCATTACAAAAATGTCGCGTAGAAGCGGTGTCAATCACCCAGCTGAGCCTATTATCAGGATCATCAACAATATTAGCTTCAACATTAATATTTGAAAATACTTCAATAATATTAGAGCTTGTCAATTTTTTCAACTTTGGGCATTTTGCCTTTAAATGACCAGTTTTATTACAAATAAAGCATGGTCCTATGACCTTAATAGATTTATTGACTTTGGTGACATTTTTGCTTTTAGCTTTAACATTAGAAAAGTATACAGATGAATTGGAACTTACATTGTTATTGTCACGATCCCTCTTCAACTGCCTTATCCTTCCTTCCTCCTGGGACAGCTCCTTCTGAATTTTATCCGGCTTGAATTCTTTATCACTCCAACGGTAGATGACTTGGATTATGCTCTGAAAATCATCTGGCAAGTACCGGATGGCTTGGAACGCTACGTATACGTTCTCCACGGGATGGTTCACGTTTTTCAGCTTGGTGACAGCTTTCCTTATCCTTGTACAAAAAATATCAATAGTTCCTCGATTTCCGGGCGAAGACTGAAAAACTCGTCCAACAGATGAACTAAATTAGCACGCGTTGAGGCTTCAAAATGCGCCTCCAACTTCTCCCACGCATCCGCCGGGCTGTCGTTGATATCGAGCAGTTCTCTGTATTCCGCTGATATGTTTCGAAATAGGATGGAAAGTGTGCGGTTGCTGCTGCGCATGTACTCCTCTCGCTCGCGTCGTGACGTAGACTCGTCGACTGGCAATGCAGTACGGTTGACATGGCCGTAGCATCCTTCTCCTTTTAGGATAAAAGAAATTTCATTACGCCAGGTGATGTAATTGTCCCTGTTCAACGCTTCTATGCCGTTGCTCACCTCCATAGTCTTTAACCTTTAACTGTGACTAGAGTGCTCTGTTTACTTTTCTGCTTGATGCTTTTCTGCTTGATGGCGACTAGAAAGTCATTTAGAAAATTTTGCAGTGTTTGGCCTTTTCCTTATAACTCTGAAGTGCTGGTATTACTATTAGCAGAGTAGAAATTTTAGTAGAGGATGATACGCAGTAGTGAAGTGTATTTCAAGAAAGCAAGTTCGTCAAACACAAACACAATTTTTATTCTTGTGAGATCCATTGCACAATTTAAAGTTACAAAATAACTGTAACATTCGTTGCAAAGCAAAAGTATATACACAATGAGCTAGCAAGCTCATGAAAAAGGTTTATAAGCAGTTTATGACTAGGCACACACTCTCAGTTACACGTTCAGTTGCTATAACATTGGTAAGTAGAAAACAGCTACTTTACCACAAATGCCGTGCACGTTAACGAAGCCACCATCATCAGGTCACACGTCATGGCATTACACTGAGTCCTAGAACCGCGAAAAATTAACTGGTCTCTTTAAAATTGAAAGAGCCAAACTCTAGAAAAACATTTTATCGCACTTTCCGAAATAACCATCGGAAACTTGACTCCTATTTAGTTAAAGCAACTTATCTGGAAGATGCTAGCGATACCGTAACATACTCAAACCGAGTATTTTGCTAAGCATCGGATCTATCAATCAGATCCCGTTCCATTATATCAAGGTATGCAAGGTCGGACTGCTCTCTGTCTGAGTCTCCCTCGTCGTCTGCCTCTCAAGGTCTGAATAATTGAGAATGTGTCCTATCATATATACACCGTGATGGGTACGCTCCGGAACTCAACCGTTGACGGCAGCACCCTCACTATATGCAAAACAGGATGCGCACGCGGTGAGAAGGCGATTTGCATGAATGGCATGTTCTGTTCTCGTCACGAGTTGTTCACGAGAACGGTAAAACCATTCTAAAAATGTAGACACGTTCCCGCGATAACGAGAATCGCGATGAAAACAGAACCAAGTTTCCAATGATCGGCCCCCTCATGCAAAACCCCAAATCTCGGCGCACGTGCTATCAATCAATGAAGTTACTCTAAAAACATAACAGCAAAAATGTCAAGTTCTTTAGTATCCAGCAAAAACATAAAGTATATATATCACTTTCATGTTGAGCAAAAAAAATTTTTATCATTGAAAGAAAATTTAGATATCATTGAAAGACTAAGTTCCAAAATTTTAATCTAAGTCAATCAAAATTTAAGTTTCAAGAAATTTAAGTATAACTATTTAAATTTAACATTTAAGATTAAAAAAATTTTTTTACTATAAATATCAAATTCAAGTTGTAGAAAATTTTATGTATAGTTATTAAATTTAACATTTAAGATTAAAAAATTTCACTATAAATATCAAATTCAATTATGTAGAAAATATTATGTATAATTATTAAATTTAACATTTAAGATTAAAAAATTTCACTATAAATATCAAATTCAAATTATGTAGAAATTATGTATAATTATTAAATTTAACATTTAAGATTAAAAAAAATTTCACTATAAATATCAAATTCAATTATGTAGAAAATATTATGTATAATTATTAAATTTAACATTTAAGATTAAAAAATTTCACTATAAATATCAAATTCAATTATAGCTGTTCATTATCTCTGTCCAAGACCAGTATACACAGTTAATACTAACAGCAGTGACACAGATAATGAAAGATTTTTTTTTTTTTCTTTCTGTATTGTATTCATATACAAATTTGAAGAAGTGGTTTGTCATCAATGAATCATGAAGTGTATGATAACAAGGAGTAAACACACAAAGTAATACACATAAGCATAATTGGAGGCCAACGGCCGTACCGTGCTGAAAACACCGGTTCTCGTTAGATCACCGAAGTCAAGCAGCATCGGGCGCGGTTAGTACTTAGTGGGTGACCACCTCGGAACACCGCATGCTATTGGCCATCTCGGGTGCGGTATCCCCGTGGTTTGCGCGCTAGATTTGCACGCTACCACAAATGCCGCCGTGTTCATGCGGAGTACGATCACGTTAAACATGTGGGTCCGTAAGTCCTTCCGAGAGGTTGGTGGTAGAGGAAGGAAGGTACGGTCCCTGTGGATGCCTCCCCCACTGAGTTCCGGTCTAAATTGGGTGGCACTTCCCGGCCGTCCATACAGTTACCTTACACCTTTCTGGTAGGTCGGACGGTCTGGGTCTCAACAACAACATAAGCATAATTGTCTTATGTGGGAATTGAAAACATGGATATATATATACATTCAGTGTAATGTAAAAATATTTTAAAAATTTCATTGTAAAATATAATCAGTTTTTAGTCTGTTCATGTATAATTAAAGTAGAATTTTTGGTATAATTTATAACTTTATATCCCTGGCTGCTTTTTACCCATTGGCCAGTCTTTTCTTCAGCTTTAACATTGAAAAATAATTTCAGTTAAAGCAGTTTATTTCACTAAACTCCTTGTTTCCTGTTTTTATGTATAAGGTAAATGATCAAGAGAAATAATAGAGCTGTAATACATAAAACAGAAAAAGCTGTTATTGTAGTTAAACCTGTAACAGAATCCAAATAAAATGTCTTTAAAATCACACCAAAAAAGTCATTTATATGTAATACAGGTACTAAACCCCTTGTACCCTATATTAACATACATGTTGAATATTCAAAATATGGTAACGAGCAGTATAACATCTAACAGAAATAGCAACGATTTGAGTTACGACTTTATCAACACCCAAATAAAATTGTGACATATATATATTTTTGTACATATATCTTGACCCAAAGCAATTCACACATCAGGGTGTCCAGTCTACTGACTCTCTTTTGCGGTTCTGGAGAATATTCTGGATAGATGCCTGAAGGCAGAGTATTGTATATCATCCTGGGGTCACCCTTGAAAGACCTTTTATCTAGCAGAATGTTCCTAAGCAAGACTCATGTGAATAGGTCCTATGAAAATGAAGTTGCTCCATTTGTGTTGATGATATTTTAGCGTAAGGAGGTGAAAACTTATTTGCCAGTAATGTTTTATCACTAATATAAATGCTTAAATTAATTATTTGCAATTAAAATAGTGTTTAGCATAGGGGTTTGATATTAAAGTTTGTTTAAATTAATTCTTATATTTATTCAACATTATTTTTAATTGCTTTAACATCTTGATCTTAGAATGAACATTATTTATTTTATCAGAATTTTATATAGTTTTGAAAAATTATTCTTGTAAAATATTTGTGTATTTGAAATTTGTATAAAACTTTCGGATGGATTTGCTCATTGAAAACATTCCAACATATTAACCAGTAATTCAATAATATCTAGGGGTATAATATCTCTCGAACAAATTGAAATAATCAAACAAAATGTCATACAATTATTCTATTGCCTAAACATAACAATTCTTTTGATTTTCACTTTTAGTGAGGTCAGACCAAGTATTTATTCCTAAAACTGAAAATACATAAAATAATGTTATCTATGTATGTACAGAAATGGCTATTTAATATTGATTTTTTTTTAATTTATAAAGCAAATGACATCATTTACAGGATGTACTGTCGTCCAGATATTGAATATTTTTTATCTGTGTTAAAAATTATAAAACTTTAAATAGGATATTTATTATCAATTGGGTGGATACTTTAAGTACTTTTAACCCGAAATAAATTGAAAATGCATTTAGGATTTATCACAAACCACTTTTGAGATATTAGACATTTTACTTTCCTCACGAGTGTAATATCTTTCAAGATCATTAAACAATTTCCACATGATTAGGTACACTTATTTTAATCTGTGTCATGGTATACTCATTTTAATCAGTGTTAGGTATACTTATTTTAATCAGTGGCCATTTATTTTCAGTGAATTCGCATCATAAGGAAGTTCTAATTTTTTATTGTTTATGGATATCAAAATATATTCATTTGCTGAAAGTTTAGATACATCAGATGTGTTTTAGTTATTAGATCTATGGATAATTTTATCGTTCTCTGAGAAGTAAATAAAATAATTAAAATTTACAGAAAAATTGTAGATTCTTCCAAATTATCAAATAACTCATAATAAATATTTACAGCAGATGTATTGTTGAACATACAATTAAAAATAGTTAAGGGAGATGGGTCTCAGATACCTGTCATACTACAAAATTAATCATATTAGAAGATCGTAGGATGCAAATAGGACATTTTCTTTCTCCAGTTGGATATTTATATACTACTAGAATAAATTACCTGCTATTACGTTGCCCAGATCCTAAATAAGCTTCCGATACTTAAATAATACATTTACAGATAAAACCTCTCAAAAAAAATTCCCATATTGCCTTCAAACTGCCTCAATTTCCAACTCATTTCTCCTTTCGTTTCGCAACCATGGAAAGCAGGAAAATATAATAAATAAATAAAAGAAACAAAATGGAATCCTTTCTCTAGGCGAGAAGACGTGGCTTAAACCACACCGTGAGTTCCAAGGCTTTGACGATCATGCACTCAAATGTCTACGGGGGAGAAAAGTAGATATGCACTTCATTAAGGATACCTACAATTTTAATTTTTATGCTTTATTTGAAAATTCACAAAAATTAAAATAATGTAGTTATTAAAAAAAATATTTCGTTAGAAAACGAAAATATACACACATAATTAAGTATTAAATAATCTAAAATATACACATTTCGATGTATTTAAAATAAATAAATAAACATAAGGAATTGTCCTACTGGTTCGATTCGGTTCAAATATTATTGGAAAGAACGTTATTCAATCTTTCCGATGGTGTTAAAATAGAAACTCTGTGACAAAATTTTAGATCGTTAAAGAATCGATTTGATATAAAATAACAAAAATATTTAAAATGAAAACTTCAATATAAAATAACTAAAAAACTAATACGAATATAAAAAAAAAATCACCAAGTCGTATTTGTTCGGGTCCTAAGTAGCTATCGCATTCCTTCGCTGTTCGCAGGTTAGATTTTCTGCTACAGAATACACACCTTCTTATATTAAGTAAAATTAACTGTTTGGTATCTCTATGGTGTGCTGAAATAGAGATCAGCTGATATAGAAGATCCAAACTGCTATTGCATATTTTAAAAAAATCTGATTTGGGCAGCACATGGATTTCTTATTAAAAAAAAAAAAAAGGGTTATTCTTATAGTAGATACTTATATTTTTTCCCGAGATATTGAATTTTCGCCAAATAGTCGTTATTTCATTGATTTAGCGTCATTTTTATTCATTTGGCGAGTTTTTCATTAATTTAGCAACATTGAAGAAAATCACCAAGTTGGCGACCTCGCCAAGCGTTGTGGATGAAGAAATAGGTTATTCTTATATCAGATAAATGATTATTGGCATTCAAATACAAAAATATTACTCAAAGTATCGTTTCTCATAAATGGAATAAGTTAGATCCATGAGAATGATGTCACCTAATTTAGCGCATGATATTACATATGAAAAGTGAACCTGTTTCTCAACAGTTAATATTTTTTTAATTTATACGATTTTTTGATAAATGTATTTGAAAAATATGCAATATCTCGAGAACGGTTCATGCTAGCGTTCTAAAGTTTATGTCAATTGTTTACTAAGGAAAAATTACATAAGAAGTGTCTGCATAACTTTATTAAATGTTTTGATTTTTTGATGAGTTTTTCAAAATTTCACACAAAAATTTAGGAAGGTTCTGAACATTCAATTGTGTTTAAAAACAATAGACTTCCAGTATTCAAGGATTGTAATTTTTTGTACCAAATTTCATTTGAATTGCTTCATTCGTTCTCTACAGACTCGCTGATACACACACACATACATCAACTCAAAAATGTTCGGTTCGTGATCAGGGATGCTTGAAACGTGCTCTCTCGTCGAAAACGCGAATTCAAATTTTAGATTCCGTCACAATACTTTCCTTATACATTATACTATGTATATAAGGAAAGTAAAAATCGTTTACCGGAAAAGCTAGAAACTTTGCATGAGATTTTGATACGAAAAATAGATTGATACACAAAATCAGAATATCATATCCTGCTTTTATTAAAAGAGTGGCAATAGGAATAAAAGTTGTCAAATAATGATATTGGATGATATTTTGGATATATATATATTTTTTTACTTTATTGATGAATATACATTTATTTATTTTTTTTGTTTCTTAAGTGATTGTTATTACCACTGTGTTTCACTATTTTGTAACTAGAGAATGCAATTTTAAATTATTTAAAAATATTAAGCAAAAAGTATTTTATTACAGTTAACTTCGCCGAAAATACGTTGGATACAGGGAGGGGGGGGGGGGGGTAATCTGTCATTAATTTACATGGAGCACACGGCTTTACCTGGTACCCTGTCTCACAATTTGATGTGGGGAACCTGTGTCTGATCCATTGGATATATATATACATAAGATTAACAATACAATAGTAAAAATCTGATGTGGGCAGCAATTGACTTTCCCTGCAGACTTATATCAATGTTCTCTTTATTTTAATTACATTTAATTCATTTTTAATTCAATTTTTGTTCTCATTTGGTAACTGGACTTATTTTCAAAGATGACATACAGAAAATACAAAAGAACTGAAATATCTCTAGAACGGTTAGTCCTAGTGTAATGGACTAAATAGTGTAATGGACTGTTAGTCCTAGTGTAGTGGTCTTATTCTTTTCTTCATTAAAAATTACATATTTAACAAGCATTTAATGGATATATTTGAGCATACGTAGTTTTTTATTTTAGAGTTTGGCAATTTTTGCCGGCCATTTTGTTAAAAAAGGCAGGTTATTTTTTTCCGAATCGTACCAAAACTAATCAGCACCAGATTCACCTACAAGTGACTTACTTACCTACCAAATTTTATGAAATTTGGTCCATTAGTTTATTAGTTAGTGGATACAAAATCTGCACAGACGTCACGCTAAAAATTTTTTCGTATTCTAGAGGTCTCAAAACGTGTAGATCCGTCGAAAACTCGAGTTGTGATTTTCGGCATGATTCCAATACTTTCCCTATACATTACTATGTATTGCAGGGAAATTAAAACACTGTATATTAAAATTAGATAAATGTTTTGTATACACCTCTGAAAAATTTTATAATGTCATTACCTTCAATCCATTGTTATTCATTCTTTTTTTTAATTAGAAAAACAATCTGTATGAATTAAAACTATGTATGTGTATCTTCATTCATTTCCTTGAATTTTTATTTAGTAAGTAATCAGTGGAATTCTTTTGTTTGATTTTGGGTACTATACTATGCCTCTTCTAGTTCTACTTCATATCATATACATATTTATTTGATATTACACTATATGTACCACATTTGGAAGATGCTTCAAAATAATAAAACACATATCAATCGTCCTTATCTTAGGAGCCTCTACATTCATGAGGAAAATAAAAGACCAACCTTTTTGTAAGTGGAAAATCTGTAAATGAAGCTTCAAAGGCTAAATGTGTATTTGCTTAGAGTGTGGATAATATATCTCACCTTTGCAAATTCATTTTTGGCTGATTTGTTTCAACAATGAAGCAGCTGTAATCAAGAAGAGAACTGAAGTTAAGAATAATACCGGAAAGGGTAAGATTTTTGGCTAAAAAATGTATTAAAATTTTTGTTCTTATTATTTTAATAATTTTTTTTATCCAGAAAACCTTTAAGAGTGCATTTTGGGCTGTGTATTGGTTTATTAAAGAAGAAAATGTAAGCAGCACAAGAATATTTATATCTGTAAATGAAGTTTTAGAGACTAAATGTGCATTTGCTTAGAGTGTGGATAATATATCTCACCTTTGCAAATGCATTTTTGGTTGATTTGTTTCAACAATGAAGGAGCTGTATTCAGGAAGAGAACTGCAGTTAAGAATACCAGAAAATGTAAGCTTTTGTCCAAAACATGTATTAAAAATGTTTTATTATTCTAATAATTTTTTAATACAGAAAACCGAGTGTATTTTGGACTGCTTTGATTCAACAGAGAAGAAGAAAATATAAGCAGCACAAGAATATTTATAAGCAAATTTAAGGGTATAACCAGTTATGAAATGTAACTTGAAGATATATGAAACAGAACAATAGAATGTATATTCATATTTAATTTTAGCAAATTCTTTACAATCTTCTGCTATTCTATTCACTCTGCTTTATACCTCTTGGATTTTCTTTGTTTTATTCATTATTTATTTTTGGATTGGCACAACTATTGTCCCAGGTTACATAAATATCATTCTGTTTACAAAAATTTCTCTACCATTGTAGTGATTGCTGTCTAATTTATCTTGATGAAGAAGGCTCTTTCTTGTCTTTGAAACCAGTACATACATTTAATCAACTGTTGATGCTGCTACTAACAAATTTTTTATGTATAAATTAATTAGTTTATGTTGATAAATGCTTGTCATATTTTCTCAATGTGCAAATTTTAAAATAAGTAGTTTTTTTAAATATATCAACAATTTTATTTTCTTAAATAACAGATTTAAATTTAATAATAAAATATATGAAATAAGTTTGCAGCAATATAATAAATAAAATAATTTGATGTATAGTTTTAATGTTGAATTAAATGAACTATATATCATAACTTAAAATCATTTCATTTATCATTAATATTGACATAAGGAATATTTTTTATAAATTTTTTTGTTTGATTTAGTAATTTTTTTAAATATATCAACATTTTTGTTTTCTTAAATAACTAAAAACTAAATAAAATATATGAAATAAGTTTGCAGCAATATAATAAATAAAACAATTTCATGTATAGTTTTGATGTTGAGTTAAATGAACTATATATCATAATTAAAGATCATTTTATTTATCATTAATATTGACACAAGAAATATTTTTATATATTTTTTTGTTTAACTTCTGTCTAATAAATAAATCCTAATAAAATGGGGGGAATGTTCCTGGGCCAAATTTAGCTCAACTTCCTCCATTTCCCAATCATTAGTATATAACAGGTGTGTTATGCATGGATGTAACATTAAAGCTATATTCAGATTCAAATTCTTAGAATATATTGCTTTGTATTACATTTTTAGGTATGTCATGTTTTAGTTATATCAATATTTTGTGCCTGTTATTATTTTAGTGTATATAAAAAGCGATATATTAAATTTATACTATTTACTAGCAGTATACCCGTTCTTCGCACTGAATATATAATAAAAAAATTAAAACTTCAGTTTTGTGCATATTCCTATAATATTTTAAATGACATTGTTATTCTAATCATTTTATTAAAATAGTTAACTTAATTCTCCTAAAAATACGTATAAGAATCTCTGTTCTCGCTATACGAAATTATCTTCACAGGCAGATAGGAAGAAAAATCCCCGTTTGTAAAACAAATTTACAAAAACTATTATTTAAATTTCCACACAATGACAAAGGCTTTAAGGGAAATTGAACTTAATTTTGCAAATTATTGAATTTTCATCAATTTAGTATCATTTTATCAATTCGGCCGCATTTTTAGTAATTTAACGGCATTTTAAAAAGTCGCCAAATTTTTCGGAAAGTGGGGCAGTTCGACTAATAGACAAACGATACCGAAATATCATTACAATACTAACTTCTTTCAAAACGCAATTAATTTCGTTGATTTGGCGTCATTTTTTCAATTTGACAACAGTTTTATCGATTTGGAGATATTTGAGCAATTTGACCACATTTTAAAAAGTCGCCAAAATGTTAAATAAATAACATAATTTAAAAGCTAATTTCAACATGGTATTATTGTTCACATATATATAATATTTATAGATAAATACATTGAAACATAAGAATATAAAATAGGGTTTCCTTCAAAAGTAAAATTAAATTCCCAATCTCGTGAAATATTGGGATTAAAAAAATTTTATTCCCGAAATCCCAAGATTGTATAAGTATCCGAGATTACAATCTCTAAATGTATGAAAGCATAAATGTACGAAGTTATTCTTCTTCTTATTATTATTATGTTACATGTTCAAAAGGGATTACAAACTATAAATTTAAGATATTTGTAATAAAAAAATAATTGTTTCCTCTGTTATTTTTAAACCTTGAGCAATAATCAAGCATGGTTTTTATTCAATAATACCCCACTTTGCTGAATGCATTTTTCGTTTTCCTGTGAATAAATAGCCTTGGGTGTTGGTCTCATTATCCGAGATGAAGGGTGAAGATACACGCTCAAAGTGATATAGTACTGTACGGACACATACAATGGTAAGGGGAAGAACTTCGAGGGTGGGAATTCGACTCTTTCTGTCGGTCCTCTTGTGTGGGAAAGCAAAGTAGTAGGTCCCATCCGATCTCGAAGAGAAAGGGATCTAGATATTTTCTGTATGATGGGGAGCATTAACAAAGTCAGAGGTTTATATCTAACAGAGGGATTGATTTATTTTAAAATGTAATTTTGAAAGTACATAGTATGCTTTTATGTCACAGGTAGATGTGTTTTTCATTACACTGAAAAGTTCAGTTAAAAACTACTAACTAACTTTAAAATTGAGCAGATATATATTTATCTTTTTCGCGATTGTTGATTTTGACGAAGAATTTTACTAAATTTTGAACTTTGGTTCTTGACGTTCCACTCAAATATTTTTACTTTATTATGTAATATAGTATAGAGAAAGTATTCACGACAATTTTCGAATTCGATATTGTAATTAATGCCAATATACGTTTTAGGATTTCCTGTAAACATTTTGACAATTTTTGGAATGCTATCTGTCTGCATGTCTAAAGCCGATCTTTTGTGTACACGATAGCTTCCACAAAAAATCTGACGTGGGCAGCACATGAATTTCCCTACAAATTCATTTTCTCTTTATTTCTTTAATAATTTATTAAATTGAATTGAATTGTACAAAATAACACCGAATTTGCACTTTTAATTCAGTTTTTGTTTTTATTTGGTAACTGGACGGCGTAACGAAAATTGAAGAACGAACGGTTAGAAGATCCTCGAGAGCGGTCAGTTCTACAGAAATGGGGTAAGAATGGTCTTATTCTTTTCTCGTCAAAAATTACGTATAAAATAAACATTTAATTGATACATTTGAGCATACGTAGTCTTTTATTTTAGATTTTGGCAATTTTTGAGGGTCATTTCGTAAAAAACGGCAAGCTTTTCCGAATCATACCAAAATCAAATCAGCACCAGGGTATCCCACAAGTAACTTATCTACCAAATTTTGTGAAATTCGGTTAATTAGTTTTTTAGCTAGAATGGATGAGATTTTTGCGGCCCATTTCGCAAAAAAAAAAAGGCAGGTTCTTTTATCTCGAATCGTACCAAAATCTAATCAGCACCAAGTTCATACACAAGTGACTTACCTATAAAATTTTATGAAATTTGATCCATTAATTTTTAGTTAAAGTGGATACATACATTGCAGAAACAAACATACACAGATGTCACGCTAAAAGTTTTTTTTTTTTTTCGTGTTCTAGATGTCCCGAAACGTGTAGATCCGTCGACTTGCGATTTTTGACTTGATTCCAATACTTTCGTTATACATGATCATGTATTACAGGGAAAGTAATAATAATGGATTTTCCCAAAACTTTATCCTGCTTTGTTATCAAAAATTTAGAACAAGATAGAAGTTTTTTAAATTCGAGCGAAAACTTCGAATTTTATTTGAAATTTTATACATTTTTTTAACATGTCAGCATATGATAAAATTTGATATAATCATGCATAAAAGAACTTATTCATGGTTCATTAACCAAGAGACTTAATAGTTTCAATCATCGTAAAAAAAAAAGGCGCGATACAATTTTCCCCCTTTTAAGCAGAAAACGTTTTGGGACCTTTTTTTTTAATATTTTAAGGGTAATATTTTTTTTTTATTTTAGGTCATTTTCTACCATTTTTTAAAATAAATTAAATTGATCAATTCTAATTGTTTACAACAGTACATAGTTCTAAGACAACATCCGAAAATTCTGAAGTTAAAAAGATAGGGTGAGAGGTGTTGATAAGTTGAAGTGAGTCCATTGCAGAGTAGAAAATACAACATGAAAATTTCATCAAAACCAAAGCAAGAGTCGCCAAGATCGGACCTTCCGGCCCCCTTTCACGGACCCTTTCACAGCCTACTTTTTAAAAATATTTATAAATGCCCCCCCAGCAACACCGTACATCAAAAAGTATTTGTTTTACGCCATTTCACCATTCTTATTTAAGTAGAATTAAAATCTTAATTGCTAACTTTAGAAGTAATTATCATAGAAACGTGATTTTTTCAGGGAATGCTTATAATACTGTTACAATCTTATAATTCAAATTTCCCACCTTTGTCTGCAAAACTCGGGATTTTAAAATTCTGAATTTTGAATCCTACTATCCAAGTTCCCAAGAGAGTGTCTCTTCCCTTATTACAAACTCCTCCTAGATATTCACACCCCCACCCGCACCATATTCACTCGCTGGCTTTTGTACATCTGTGACCTTGACAGCTCCTTTCATACATATACGAGTAGAAAGAATACTTTGTAGGAAGCGAGGCGGACAATCGTAGTTCAAATTCGGTCAGAGGCAAGAGACCTCCCAGCACAACCCAGAATTTGAGACATAAAACGTCTCCTTACCAGAGGCAATCGTGAAAGAAAAGACATACCGTTATTATACATATTATGATAGTAACGAACCGCCAACAAAAGTGTTTATATAAATTGACAGATTATGCAAGGAAATGGATTGGACAGGACATTTAATTATAAAATTGACACAGCAGAATAAAAAAAAAACTGATGCGGACAGCATATGACTTTCCTTACATACTCAAATGCATTTGCTTCTTATTTCTTTAATAATCTATTAAATTGAGTTTAATGGTACAAAATAACACACATAATTATTTTAAATGACATTGATATTGCACTTTTAATCCAACTTTCGTTTTCATTTGGTAACTAGACGTATTTTCAAAGGCGAAAATACTCAAATATCTCGAGAACGGCTAGTCCTACAGTAATGTGGTTGGTCTTATTTTTTTAACATAAAAAATTATGTATAAAATAAGCATTTAATTGATATATTTCAACATACTTAGTCTTTTATTATAGATTTTGGCGAATTTTTACATGCTATTTTTTTTTAAAGGGGGGGGGGGTACAGGTCCTTTTATCCCAAATTGTGATAAATCTAATTGGCATCAGAATCATCCACAAGTGTAAAATTTGGTGAATTAGTTTTTGGGTTAGAGTGATTACATACATTGCACCAACAGACACATACGCAGACGCCATGCTAAAAATAATTTTTTGTGTTTGGGAGATCCCTGTAGATCGGTTGAAAAACTCGAGTTGCGATTTTCCACGATTCCAAAACATTCCCTATACATTACCATGTATTGCAGGGAAAGTAATATAAAAATAACATATTTATTTGTCTAAAAATTCAGACAATGACCATGTCACGATGAATATAAATAAATAGCGATTCAAGACACAAAATATTACGTGGATTATTACAATTAGTTAAAAGAAAGGTTTTATCGAAAACCGGGATGAAGTTATCATTAATAACAATTTGGAATAAAGCAGTGGAAAGTTTGTTTTTATATTTTAAGTTATAGTTAGTAGGGGGGGGGGATCTTACAGGTGATGGCAGGATGTGACATTCAGCCACTGTCTCTGTGGACACGATATATCGAACAAATTGAGATATTCAAACAGTCAGGGCCGTCTTAGCAACAGTGTGGGCCCTGGGCGAATAAATTAACTGAGGCCCCCTGCCCATCCATACAAATAAAAATTTAAACGGTAATAAAAATGTGTCTTTTTTGGTGGTTGGGGGGGGGGGGGGCGGAGATGAAACTTGCAATTTAAGCTACAACTTTGAATATTCATTTTGTAAAAAAAAAATGTATAAAAAAACATTACACTCTTAAACGTGAAAAAAGCAATGATAGATCAACATAAACTTTTGAGCAATATAACATAAGCTTTAAAAAAATATGAAAAAAAAAATTTCAAAATATAAATGATAACTGGTATATCGCATAGACGGAGATGGCACACCATGTGAATTATTTACGACTAATCCTCAACACAAATGTTTGCGAAATTTCTTTTCAATGAATTGATTTATAATTGGTATGAAGTCAATGGTGTTCAGGATATCATTTTCCATGCACATGAGAGAAAGCCAGCTTAAACGCTGCTGCCCCATTGCGTTACGAAGCTGATTCTTTATAAGTTTTAATCTTGAGAAAGAACGTTCTCCTGTGCAGTTAGTTACCATCATACACATAAACAATCTGAGTGCAATTTCGACATTTGGAAACACAGATTTCAAGTTGTCGGAAATTATTTTTCTGTATAAGGCAGGGAGAGTTTCACACTTTTTATCAAGAACTATGTAGTGCTTGAGATGTACGCACTCATTTAGAAGATCTCGATAATCAAGGTCTTGGTGATACACATTAGCTAGATATTCACACCTTTTGCTTAATTCATTGGAAGTAATTGTTTTCAATTGACTGAAAAAGGAAAACAGATTTCCAATCGAAGAATAAGCTTCTGCACGTTTTGTTAATTCAGAGCTCAGAGAATCCAAAACAGGAAGGAATGTTTCCACTTTAAACTTTTCACTTTTGTGTAGATATATCTCTTCTTCTGGTCCATCATATACAGTAAGACGCACACTTCGCTTTCTTTCTCGCTTTTTCACATCGCTATAATCCGATTCTGGACACCTATTCTTGGCCTTCAATTCATATTCACTAAACTTGCCTCTAATATCTTGAAGATACGTTTTCAGAGACTCAAGAAGATTTATGGCCACAAGTATGTTCGCATCTTTTGACTGCAAGACTTTACTTGTTTTGTTCACTCTTTCCAGAATGTCATTCCATAAAATTGTCAAAAATATCGTTTCTAATTTCTCCATTTTCTTGCTTAATCCTTCTGCCTCCCGCCTTGTGTTCGCTTTCTGGTCAGTATCAGCTGATAGAGAATCTAGTGCATTTTTGATTTTCTCGAAACCCCCATATAGAGCATGGGCAGCATCAAAATGTGATGACCATCTCGTATCGGACAGACATTTGATCACAACATGATTTTTTCCTAAATATGATGTTAGAATATTCCACCGATGTGTAGAACCCTAGAAAAAGGAATATAGACGCTGAACAAAGTCAAAGAATTTTACAGTCTGTAGACAACACTCTACCACTGTTACTCCCACCAAATTCAGGCTGTGTCCAGCACAGGGAACATAAATGGCGAACTCGTTCAGTTCACGGATTCGTGCCTGCAATCCTGTATAGCGTCCAGACATATTGGAAGCATTGTCATATGACTGGCCACGTAGGTTTGATATTGGAATTTTGTTCTCGTTCAGAAAATGCACAACAGTGTCTGCTAGATTCTTTGCTCCATGAGAAAAGATGGGAATGAACTGAATGAAACGTTCCATAGACTCATATCCTCGAATGTACCGGATAGTAAATGTCAGCTGATCAAGATGTGAGATGTCTGGAGTAGAATCTACACTTATTGAATAATACTTTGACGTTTTTATTTCTTCTAGAATAGTAGAAAGAACACGTTGCCCCATTAATTGACTAAATTTCTCGCATATATTTGCTGATAGATATGATGGGTTCCCCTTTCCAGCATTTCCGTACAGTTTGAGATGCTCTTCCAAAAAAGGGTCAAATTCACTCAACAGCTCTAGAATACCTAAAAAGTTTCCGTTTTTTGGCGACCCAATAGTTTGGTTATCCCCACGAAATGCCAAACCTCTGGAGGCAAGAAAGCGAATGACAGAAATCACACGTGTCAACACTTTACGCCAGTACTCCTGCTCTGAGCGATGATGTTTAATCAACAAAGAATCTACACATCCAGTTTCTTTATGCCGAATAAAATATGCCGCCATGCACTTCATATGTTCTGCTCCATTTTCATGTACAATAAGATTGTTCCCAGGTAGCACAAATACGTAATTCTTACGTATCAAGCAATACGTAATCTTTACGTGTCAGGCCATACGTAATTATTACGCAAAAATGGTACGTTAGAATACGGTATACCAACCGTTATAAAAAAGGTTATTATTACGTATCCTTATACATTATTATTATTACGTATCCTTATACGTTAATATTACGTATATTCACATACATTATTATTACGTATATGCACATACGTGTTTATTACGTATCCATATACGTTATTATTACGTATATCCACATACGTTATTATTACGTATACCCACATACATTATTATTACGTATCTACATACGTGTATATTACGTATCCACATACGTTATTATTATGTATATCCACATGTGTTATTATTACGTATCCAGATACATGTTAATTACGTATCACATACGTGTATATTACGTATATCCACATACGTTATTATTACGTATCCAGATACATGTTTATTACATATCATATACGTGTATATTACGTATATTCACATACGTGTTTCTTACGTATATCCACATACATGTTTATAACGTGTTCCCATATGTATTTATGCGTTCCCATACGCATTTATAATGTATTCCCATACATATTTATATTGTGTTTCTACATGTATTTATTACATGTTTATATTGTGTTTCTACACGTATTTATTACGTGTTTATATTGTGTTTCTACACGTATTTATATACATATTTATCACACATTGGACAACTCTACAGAATAGTGCATGTTGCAGACATGATATTTACAAAGTTTTATGCATCTTTGTAAAACAAACATATTGAGTCAGGTGAATATATTTTTATAATAGATGTCAAATTTTCAGATTGTGTTGATTTCAATAATGTACTTGAATTTATAAATTTGAAATCAACACAATCTGAAACAGTATCTTTAAAATTTAAAATACATTCATCTAAATCATATTTTTACAAAGATACGATATATCAAATGTGTCATATATGCAAAATTCACAATACTATAGAATCATTCTGTTCATATGTAATAAAATTTTTATTTTAATTTATATTATATATTGTTAATACAATAATTTTAATGCAAAAATGTTTTTTTCCTTTATTTTCAGTTTATATTTAAATATATTTTTAATTCTAATTATTTCTAAATATTGCAAAAATTATAATCTACTACATTATGAAATATAATTTTAAATCTAAAAGATAAGCTATTTTAAATTGAAAATAACTTAAAAATACAGAATAAAATTTTGGGATATATTAAAACACATAATACTTAAAACATTTTTGCAATTTTTAAAGAGTTAATTTTTTAAAAGTAAACTTCAATATTAAAAATATATAAAAAAAACAATATTAATAATATTGTAATTAAGTTTATAGGCTATTTTAAATTACAATTATAGGCTATTTTAAATTTTAATTTAGCATGCTAAAACTACACATCTCTGATCAATGGTGGTATCATGCAACTGTGATGATTTTTAAGAGTGAAAACAGTGAGTAAGGGCACAGAGCCCAAGTAGAACATGTTTCTAGATACACAGAACACAAACTGTTTCACAATTATTTCTAAAAATTGCAAAAATTATAATCTACTACATTATGAAATATAATATTGTGTTTAATGTTTTTAAAAAAATTCCCAGAATTGTGTTTTTATTTCTTGTACGTATCATATTTATTTTCTTTTAAGTATAAGGCTTTTTTAACTTCTTATTGTGTTTTTTAACATTTCACCCCAGTATCAACTTTTTTTTAAAATTTGTCCTAAGTAGCATATTATTTTAAAATTTCTTCCTAGTATATATATTTTTTTAATTCTTCCAAATCATGTATTTAAAAAAATTATACCGAAATATCGTTTTTTAAATGCTTATAAATGAGACTTACTATTTAACCTAGAGAGCTTAAATTAGTGTTATTTTCTTTTGCTTTTAATGAGTCTTAATTTGATATATAACATGACTATGCTATTTCAAATTTGAATTTTTTGAAAAGCTTCAAAAATTTTTTTTTTAAATCTCAAAAACACCTCTTTTAATTTTTTTGAAAAAAAAATATATGCTTTATGGACTACTTGTATGCCAAGTTTCATAATGGGAAGCCAATGGGTTCCTATGAAAATTATTTTTTTTTTGTATTAAACTATAAGTGAAATTAGCTAAATTACAAAAAATTTAATTTCCATAGGAACCCCTTAACGACCGACTATGAAATTTGGCACACAAATAGTCCCTTAATGTCTTTAATAAAAGTAAATAACTGAAAATCTAAAAGCCCCCAAAATCTGAAATTTTACAGTTTTTGTAAACTTTACTGGTACTATCACTGTACCAAAAATGATCGATTTCTGAGGTATCAAGGTTCAAACCATTAATTGATTTGACACGGAATAACATATACTTAGTACATAACTCATTAACCAGTTGTTTCAAACATTCAGCCCACATATGTTCTTTTCAATTTTAACAATTTGCTACACACTTAATATTTCACATATGTCACTCAAAATTTAATTTTGTATTTACAATCAGTTACAAAACGTTACTTTTCAAGAACTTTTAAAATAAGTACTTCTCCAAACAAGTGAAGACAATTTCATCTCTTCCTTGCTCAAGAGTACAAACTCTCCCAGTTGCAGTATCAGGCTCTACTTTTTGCGAAATGGTCTCACCTAGCACATTCAAATATTCAATACGTCACTTGGTTGAGGATAAAAGAAAGAAGGAGAAGGTCCTTTAGGATGTAGGAAGCTAACTATATAGTCGCTCGTCTTTTCAAGAATACATGCAAGCTACCAAGATCCTTTATAGAGTATAGTGACAGATCCAGATTCAATTTTTGCTTAATTAGTTGGTGTAATATAGTCTAATGCTGTCACACGTTCAGTAAATTGGTGTTCACTACAGTAATTATGCTTAACATGAAGTATATTTTCAGAAATTGGGTAGAAAGAATGAAGTTTTTGAGTACCCATGATTGCCTTAAAGTCATTCAACTGTGGCGACAGTATTTCTTTAACTTCTTCATACTCATCAACTGTGCTGTACTCAAAAACTTCATTCTTTTTACCCAATTTCTGAAAATTGGCTTCTTGTTAAGCATTATTACTGTAGTGAACACCGGTTTACTGAACGTGTGACAGCATTCGACTATATTACACAAACTAATTTAGTAAAAATTGAATCTGGATTTGGCACTATATAGTCTATAAAGGATCTTTGTGGCTTGCATGTATTCTTGAGAAGAATAATGTTACGAGCGACTATAAAGTAAGCTTCCTACATCCTAAGGGACCTTTTCTTACTTTCATCCTCAACCGAGTGACGTATTGAATGTGCCAGGTGAGATCATTTTGCAAAAAGTAGAGCCTGTTACTGCAACTGGGAGAGTTTGTACTCTTGAGCAAGGAAGAAATGAAATTATCTTCACTCAGTTTGGAGAAAAACTTATTTTAAAAGTTCTTGAACGTTTTGTAATTATAATTGTAAATATAAAATTAAATTGAGTGGCATGTGAAATATCAGGGTGGCCACTCTTCAGACACATTGAAATTCCCTGACTTTTCCAGGTGAATTGAAAAGAAATTCCAGACCAGTAATTTTAACATAAAATGCGTGCACATCCCTATTTAGTTACAAATTTGATTAAAGAATCTTAACAATTACTCCACTATTAAAAAAAAAGTTATATTAAATCAGGAGAAAAAAATACACATTTTTTGTTTTTACAAATAAATTTTGACATTTTTAATAAAAAATACATGTAAATGCAGCAAAATTGAACTACTGAAATATTTAAAAGAATTTAATGTTTTTTTTCCCTGAAGAAATAAAAAGAAATAGTCTAAACTGATGTCCTTAAATATGGGCATTGCAAATTGTTCACAATGACAGACATTAAAGATATGCAAAAACTACACTGTAACAAGCTACAGCCATTGAATAATTAATGTCAATTCAGCAATGTCAAAAGAATGTCATTAAAATAGAAAAAATATTGTAAAATGTATATAATATTCTTGGCAACAGTTGTCCAAAATGGAGCACAAACTCTGCATTTTTGTTTTTATACGGAATCAAATGGACACATGGCAGCCTTTATTTAGAAGTTACGAGTACAGCATAATACTTGGCGAAATTTTTCGAAAATGGCATACAAACTGGGCAGTCCTGTTTTTATAAGGACAACTAGTATTAAAAAAAAAAAAAAAAAAAAAAACAGAATTTTCACAAAATTCCCTGACTTTTCCCGGTTGAGTGGCCATCCTGAATATTAAGTGTGTAGCAAATTGTAAAAATTGAGAACATATGTGGGCTGAATGTATGAAAAAACTGGCTAATGAGTTATGTACTAAATGTATGTCATTTTGTGTCAAATCACTTAATGGTTTGAACCTTGATATCTAAAAAATTGATCATTTTTGGTACAGTGATAGTACCAGTAAAGTTTAAAAACACCGTAAAATTTCATATTTTTTGCGCTTTTAGATTTTCAGTTATTCACTTTTTTAAAAAAGCCAAATCTGGTAAAGTTTTGAAATCTTTAAACAGTGGTAGATCAAAAACTATTTGACCAAGAGAGTTCAAATTAGTGCAGTCTTTTGTTTTCGATGGACCTTAATTTGATATACAACATGATTATGGTATTTAACTCTTTTTTAAAATTGGAGTTTCTAAAATAATTACAAACTAAAAGAGAAATTGTTTTTAGAGAATAGCATAGTCATATCAAATTAAGACCCATTAAAAGAAAAAAAAAATGACACCAATTTGAGATCTCTAGGTCAAATACTTTTTTTTTTTGCCAAATTTCGCTTTTAAGAAAGTCAATAACTGAAAACTAAGAGCCCAAAAAATCTAATATTTACAGTTTTTGTCAGCTTCACTGGTACTACTATTGTACCAAAAATTATCATTTTCCATGATGTCAAGGTTCAGATCATTGGTTGATTTGACACGGAATGACCCTTGGATGAATATTCAATTTGGCAGTATTTTAATTTCTTAAGTTTTACACCATATGAAATATTGTTTAAAAACAAACTAATTATTCTTTGTAATCAAAGTTAGAGGTAAGTTACGGTACAGGAAAATTAAGCGTTCTGCATTTTCAGGTTGCAGCCTATTACCATCTTTAAGTTTAAAATTTAAGTTATACCATCTTTAAGTTTAAAATACATAAAAACATGTAAAAGAATAATTTCTGATTTTACAATATTTGAAATAAACATGCATGCATGACAACAAATGCAATCTCGGACCACGTTTTCATTTAATCTCCGCTTAGATAGTATTAAATGCGAGCATGGATGCACATACCACGATGCTGAAAACATGCACTTTTCCCGTTTGCTTTTAAAGCAATATGTGCATACATACAACAATGCTAGGAAGATATATAAAATAAAAGTTAAAGCTAAATATAATTAAATAAGTTATATAAATTAAGCAACATGTTAACCACAGAATACTATATTCAGAAGGCTCACTCCCATAGGATCCTATGGCAACATTTCTAACATGGGATGTCCCATAGACACTAGCGCTAGTCAGATGGACCAACTGAAGTGCGATGCGTCTGCCAGATTTGGCGCGTTATCGCTCGCTTGGCGATTTTTTTTTAAACGGGAGGGGAACAAAATGTTGAGGACTGTACTTTTATAATTTTTGAAACTATAGAAAGGATCAGGATTTAAAAATACATTAATCTGCAACATAAATATATTCATTAGTTTAAGAATATTTAAATAAACATAGTTATATATTTAATTCAAATAATCATAAAATAGACTAAATAATACACACATTGCATTGTCTCACTATAAAACATAATGCACAAAAAATTACAAGCTAACATACTCAAAAGACTGAAATATTATATAATACTTTCAGTCTAAAAAGTATACTAGCGTGTTGATCGTTCTTAATTTATTCTGGGATACTGATAATAGACTTTTTTTTTTTAATATAAAAATATTCATATAGTAAATATCAAATTTACATAAATGCACTATCGAAGTTGTGGAACTCAATCATTAATTACCCGAGGGGGGGGGGGGAATTTTTCACCATGATGCACTTAATAAAAATTTTACATAAATATATACACATACTATATCACATTCAACTAAGAAAAAGCTATCCAAATATCAATTATTTCACATTTTATAAAAATACGGAAAATATTTAACTAATTATACCACTACCTCTTAAAATTTAGTCTAATCCGGCAGTAATAACAACACAGCACTAATTTCGTATGATGAACACATGTATACTTATATGAACACGTGTATACTTATGAACACGTGTATACTTATAATGAACACGTATGTAGGATGGTGATAACTAAAATTATTTCAATTTTAATAAACATAAATTACATACCCTGTAACGCAACCAGTTTTCTTCTATCAATCCATTTCTATAAAATGATCTAAACACTTAACAAATAATCCTTTTTCACGTTACTCAAACCACGCTAGTCTGTTGTTCTAAGTTTTCGCCGAGCGAAATAGGGTTATAACATTGAAAATCGGCTTGGACCCAAACCAGATCATCGCCAAGCGCTCGGATCAAACCAGACCATCGCCAAGAGCGCGCCAACCCAATGTTTGGTCTATCTCTAATGGCCGCCGCGAAAACGAAACTATCCAGAGTGACAGGTCTGTATAGTAGTCTGTGATGTTAACCTAAAGGTGCCTTCCCACTCACCGCAACGCAACAGCAGACGGTTCACGGCAACGCTCGAGGTACACGCAAGTCTTTGCGGCAAAATAAACCCCTTCACACTGTCGGTCGACGGCGAAGAAATGTAGCCAATCAGATGCAAGCGCAGAAATTTCTCCTCGTTCAGCGGCCATGTTTACAAACCATCTCTTCCAAAGCGATTTTATATACATGAAATGTTATATAATAAAAATTAAGATATTATTACTAATAAAATCTCTTTGGTCTCTTCTGATTCAAATTTATGTTTACCAGCGGCTTGCTAGTTTACAGTATTGACGCGTTTCAGAAAATCCGCCTATCTGTGAATTTAAGCAAGAGCTACGGAGTTTGCTTTGGCGATATATACATATTTCATCAGTTTTCTAAAATAAGTTAACTAAAGTGATTCCATCACAAAACACAAAGGATCCTAATCTAAATTGTTTTAGAATATTTACTACATTATGGAAATTTTCTCGTGTTAACGAATGCAATTCGAATCGTTAAAAAAAAACATCCGACAGAATTCAGAAAATAAATTTTGACGTATGTTCTTCATAGACTTTTTTTTATCCCTCTATTGCAACCCTAAAACAACTCGAAAACATATTCTGTTTACTCTTTAAAATAATATTCTAAAATAGCATTAAATGCTTTGCATGATATAATTTGTTAGTACTTTTCAGGTGTAGACATTTTGGCTTGAGTGGTAGAGAAACAGCTCCGTAAACGAGTGGGTTCTGGTTCGAATCCAAGCGAATATTTATTTTTACAAGTGCTGCCATCTGTTGCTGAAATATTCAAATACAGTTTTTCTTTAACAATCTGCAGAATTTTTTTGTTTTAAATTATTTTAAGTGCTATATACAAAATAACCTTATATCAGCAAATTATTTTTAAGTTTGAATGCTTATAAAAATTTATTTCGAAGTTACTTTGAAAAATATCTTGAAGTACTTTAAACCAGCTATAGATGGAATGTACTCTTCATAATTAAGAAAGTGTTTGTAGAAATAGCAAATATAAAATGTGCATATAAAATTAGACAGAAATCATCGAACATCATTATACAAGTAGTAGTTATCTTTCGATATGTAATTTTGAACATTTTAGATTGGAATAGAAACAAAAATCAAACTACTTTGGAATTTTAAAGAGGTTGTATTTTAATAATTTGGCGCTAACATTTGAAGAATTTTTTTATTATTTTAAATGCACATAGACAATTAGAAATTTACAATACATTTGAAAATTCATTTATTTTTAATAAAATAAATAAGTTTACATGTAAATATGAAAAGTTTACTCTTTTAAGTTTGAATGCTTATAAAAATTTATGTTGAAGTTACTTTGAAAAACATCTTGAAGTATACTTTATACCAGCTATAGATGGAATATACATTTAAATCTATTTTAAAACATAATTACTCAATAAATATAAATGTAGATAAAATAATTTTTAAATTTAAAAGTTTACTTTAAGGAGAAATATTTTAAACGTTACAAATGAGCAAAGAACATATTCGGATATTTAAAACAGATACGTATTTGAAAACCATTGAAATCAAGTATTAAATGGTAATGAACTTAAATTTGTTTAAGACATAATATTTTAATAACGGTATTCTTGAATTTAAATACTTTTTACGTTTTTTTTTCTTTGTTTGTTTCATTTCAGTCGATATCGGCAATATCGCTTTTTAAACTAATTTTGTATCTTGAGTGAATATTTTTCAACAAATATTTATTTGCTTTTTTATACGGATGTGTGACAAATCCAAATATTTTTTAATGTTCATTCATCTGTTTAAGCTTCTGATATCTAAAGTAATCCATATAAAAAGATCAAATCAAAAATGTACTATACGAAATATTGATTTAGCAGTAAAAACATGATCTACGATGCTATTGGCTGTGGCGTTGCCGTCAACCGTGCGGTACGCGTTGAATTCGGTTCCATTTCGAATTTAGCGTTGCGGCCTGCGTCCACCGCGGAAGACGACTTTCCCCCACTTTTTCATTTTTTTTTTTTGGGAAGGTACCTTTAGTGTAAAGGTACCTTCCCACTCACCGCAAGGCAACGCACCGCAGAGGACGGTTGAGTTCACGCATGCGCTGTACGATGAAAAAGTGGGGGAAAGTCGTCTTCCGCGGTGGACGCAGGCCGCAACGCTAAATTCGAAATGGAACCGAATTCAACGCGTACCGCACGGTTGACGGCAACGCCACAGCCAATAGCATCGTAGATCATGTTTTTACTGCTAAATCAATATTTCGTATAGTACATTTTTGATTTGATCTTTTTTATATGGATTACTTTAGATATCAGAAGCTTAAACAGATGAATGAACATTAAAAAATATTTGGATTTGTCACACATCCGTATAAAAAAGCAAATAAATATTTGTTGAAAAATATTCACTCAAGATACAAAATTAGTTTAAAAAGCGATATTGCCGATATTGACTGAAATGAAACAAACAAAGAAAAAAAAACGTAAAAAGTATTTAAATTCAAGAATACCGTTATTAAAATATTATGTCTTAAACAAATTTTTTCAATGGTTTTCAAATACGTATCTGTTTTAAATATCCGAATATGTTCTTTGCTCATTTGTAACGTTTAAAATATTTTTCCTTAAAGTAAACTTTTAAATTTAAAAATTATTTTATCTGCATTTATATTTATTGAGTAATTATGTTTTAAAATAGATTTAAATGTATATTCCATCTATAGCTGGTATAAAGTATACTTCAAGATGTTTTTCAAAGTAACTTCAACATAAATTTTTATAAGCATTCAAACTTAAAAGAGTAAACTTTTCATATTTACATGTAAACTTATTTATTTTATTAAAAATAAATGAATTTTCAAATGTATTGTAAATTTCTAATTGTCTATGTGCATTTAAAATAATAAAAAAATTCTTCAAATGTTAGCGCCAAATTATTAAAATACAACCTCTTTAAAATTCCAAAGTAGTTTGATTTTTGTTTCTATTCCAATCTAAAATGTTCAAAATTACATATCGAAAGATAACTACTGCTTGTATAATGATGTTCGATGATTTCTGTCTAATTTTATATGCACATTTTATTGCTATTTCTACAAACACTTTCTTAATTATGAAGAGTACATTCCATCTATAGCTGGTTTAAAGTACTTCAAGATATTTTTCAAAGTAACTTCGAAATAAATTTTTATAAGCATTCAAACTTAAAAATAATTTGCTGATATAAGGTTATTTTGTATATAGAACTTAAAATAATTTAAAACAAAAAAATTCTGCAGATTGTTAAAGAAAAACTGTATTTGAATATTTCAGCAACAGATGGCAGCACTTGTAAAAATAAATATTCGCTTGGATTCGAACCAGAACCCACTCGTTTACGGAGCTGTTTCTCTACCACTCAAGCCAAAACGTCTACACCTGAAATGTACTAACAAATTATTTCATGCAAAGCATTTAATGCTATTTTAGAATATTATTTTAAAGAGTAAACAGAATATGTTTTCAAGTTGTTTTAGGATTGCAATAGAGGGATAAAAAAAAGTATATGAAGAACATACGTCAAAATTTATTTTCTGAATTCTGTCGGATGTTTTTTTTTAACGATTGGAATTGCATTCGTTAAAACGAGAAAATTTCCATAGTGTAGTAAATATTCTAAAACAATTTAGATTAGGATCCTTTGTGTTTTGTGATGGAATCACTTTAGTTAGCTTATTTTAGAAAACTGATGAAATATGTATATATCGCCAAAGCAAACTCCGTAGCTCTTGCTTAAATTCACAGATAGGCGGATTTTCTGAAACGCGTCAATACTGTAAACTAGCAAGCCTCTGGTAAATATAAATTTGAATCAGAAGAGACCAAAGAGATTTTATTAGTAATAATATCTTAATTTTTATTATATAACATTTCATGTATATAAAATCGCTTTGGAAGAGATGGTTTGTAAACATGGCCACTGAACGAGGAGAAATTTCTGCGCTTGCATCTGATTGGCTACATTTCTTCGCCGTCGACCGACAGTGTGAAGGGGTTTATTTTGCCGCAAAGACTTGCGTGTACCTCGAGCGTTGCCGTGAACCGTCTGCTGTTGCGTTGCGGTGAGTGGGAAGGCACCTTAACCTAAGACGGGAAAATCAAGTTCAAGATACAAACCTACAAACCATGGCGGGAAACGTAAAGAATGATTACTGCACTCAGTGTTGCCAGATGCACAAAGCTTATGGCTTCGTCCCCTGAGGTAGAAATGAGTCCGTTCTGGAAGCTTCCAGAACTGCGTGACGTCACGGCGGGGTTAGAACTTGGGAGGGTGAAGATAAACAAGAAGGGATACATGAAAATGCCTTGGGGAAAAGGGTTCGAGAACAAAGCTGAAAGAGGATTTGAGCAAGGGGGAGCGTTAATGGTTATTTTTACGTATGAAAAATGGTAATTTTAATGTAATATAAACGGTATTTATAACGTATGATAAACGGTATTTATAATGTATTTTAAACGGTAATACATAAAAATGCCTTTGGGAAAAGGGTTCGAGAACAAAGCTGAAAGAGGATTTGAGCGAGAGGGGAGCGTTAATGGTTATTTTTACGTATGATAAATTGGTATTTTTAACGTAATAAAAACGGTTATTTTAATGTAAAATAAACAGTAATACATACGTATTTAAAACGGTATTTCTACATACGGTATGTTCATACACGGTAATTCATACGTATGATATACGGTATTTTTATATACCGTTTACTCATAACGGTATTATAACCGATGTATTACCGTTTATCGTATAACACATACGAAAATATAACGTATAAACGGTTTATCAACGGTTATAATACCGTATGTGTGTTACCTGGGTTATGTTTCCAGTCATTGAATCCTGATGAAACAAAGGGACATTCTTTATTGGACAATAAGCGACATGCAAAACAGTACAAACAACCTTGCGATGGTGAATACAGTAACCATTCGCGTTTAATACACTCGCCATTCCGCAGTTCACGTTTGAACACATTCTTTGATAAATACCTTGTCTCTTTTCTGGCTCCGTCATACACTCTACCTGAGTTTGAAGGGTTGCAGTCATGATTCTGACATAACGTCGGCCCACTACGAATTCAGTATTCCACTGTATTAGTATCCTTAATGTTCCATAGCCCGGGATCTGTGACGTTAGTTTCAAGACCCTTTACAGTTCCAGATTTTTGTATTTCTTCTTGCAGAATGTCCCCAGCAACAGGTAGTAATATGTTTGGAACTAAGTGTTCTGACGCAGAAGATGTAGACGGCAATTCTGCATTTGGAGGAGTAATATTAGTAGCTGCTGGTGCTGACGTGGCACCTGGATTCAGCCACGATGTTAACTTCGGAAGCTTTCTCGTTTTCTCCTTCTCCACTACAGCCTTTTTTCTCTTCTGTGCTCCACTCATGAAAGTACGCTTCATTTCTGTTCAAAAACTTAGCCACCTGGGAAAATTAGAAATATTCACTTCATCAAGCTCAAATAACTATATATGCATCCTAATTTCAAACTAACAACCAAATCATCTTCTATATAATAAAAGGCAATGTCTGTGTTGAAGACCCTGTCTGTGTGAAGAAGAAGGTGACACGTCAAAACCAATTTTTAAAATTTGAATTATTTTTGTTGTTGTTGTTGTTATTTAATGTTTTATGCGATTTCGACCGGTCCCCCCCCCCCCCCCCCCACTTTTTATCCAACATCCAGGCGTCATAGAAAAAAAAACAAATCACACGACCGGAAAGAGCAGACAATTGCGAGTAAAAATATACCAATTTCAAATCTCAGGGACAAATTCTAATATTTTTTAAATATTTTAAAACAAAAGTCACTTTCGGCTCAAAAAAACTAATTTTCGTATTTAAATCCTCGTATCGGAAAAAGTACCGGCAATTTCGACTAATAATTTACATTTTTAGAAAGCTGAAACATCAGGCTTTCTTACAAGCCCAATCTGATCAAGAAATAATGAAAAGTAGCCGCAGGGTCCGGATTTTAAGAATTTCTGAATTTCAATTTCTCAGCGAAAACCGCTATTGAAGTTTTTTACCCACAACGCACTACGCGCGCAGACGCACGGTGTTTCCATGGGAAAAAAAATAAATAAAAAGAAAGTGATGGAGATTGTGGATCGGGTTAGAAAATTACGTTTTATTTGGAGATTGTGTATCGGGTTAGATAATTACGTTATATTTTAGCATATGGCCATTATAAAATTTAAATGATTGAATTATGGTGGATTGAATTACGGTGATGTATTGTATACATCGGGTGGTGGTAACAGTATACAGAGTGAAATTATTATATTTATATGAAATTATTATATTTATTAGAAAATTACGCTATATTTTAAATGATGGAATTAAGAGCTTAGCATATGGTCATTAAAAAATGTAAATGATTGAATTATGGTTTTAACGTCATTAAACTAAAACAAACGTTGTTAACTCCACGGGGTTGAGGGCGCGGTAGCCCAGTGGTTAACGCGCGGGAATTGCACACGGTAGGCCCGGGTTCGATTCCCGCCACTATCAAAACTGCCGCCGTGTTCACGCGGAGTACGATCACATTAAAAATGTGGGTCCGTAAGTCTTTCTGAGAAGTTGGTGGTAGGGGAAAGCGGGTACGGTCCCTGTGGATGCCTCCCCCACTTGGTTCCGGTCTAAATTGGGTGGCACTTCCTGGCCGTCCAAATAGTTACTTTAAACCTTTCTGGTAGGTCGATTGGTCTGGGTAACTCTACGGGGTTATGGCGCCAGCGAGTTTGCCACGGTCAGAATTTTCAAGGGTAGCGAACAGGCTGGTCGAAGAAGGCGGCTAGTACATAATAATTTAATCTCTAATAATTAAATAATTCAAATATCCAGACAAATTGTAAGATACAAAGAAGAAGAAAAAGTTTTGGAAAGCCATGAGAGCTCTAGTAGACCTATCTGTAGAAATTAATTCCTGTTCATGCGAAACAAGTTCATTATCTTTCTGCTTGAGCCCACAATATTACATATATAAGGACTAAACTGCAAGGGCTATTTTGAGAAAAAGTTGCAACTGCACAAATTCTTCAGTTTTACAGATGTAGATATATCATAATAAAGTATTGAATTTAGAAAAAGAAAAAGTGATAACCACTTGAAAAGCGATCGTGCAAAAACCGTGACAATGAACAAACCAGTATCAATTAAAAATCATTAAAATTCTAAATTCTGAGCAAAAATATTCCTTATCCTTCAATACATTATGGTACATACGCATACAGTTTCGGAAAAGAATCAATAGTATTCTTTATAGGAACGTTTGAGAACTATCTCAAACTTATGTTTATTTTAATTACTAGACTACAACCATGTTTATTTTAATTCTATTTATATTACTATATGTCGCACCTAAAATATTATAAATTAATAATAAAGAACACAGATTTTTATACGCGACAAGTTATACAGTTAAGCCTACCTAGATTTGAATTGAAAAACTCTTGACTTTAAAATGCATAATTTTAAGATCATTCTAACTTAGTAAATAGTGATATTAAAAATCACGTTTCAAGTAAAAATCAAATTTAATTATTTGGGAGAAATTTGAAAATGATTTTCCAAACTTACTTGAATTTAACGAACAGACGTACAGAAAACGTGTCTCTCTATCGCAAGATTCTCAAAAGCAAAGCAAAACAAAACGACGCTGTTCACATATGTCTAGCCTGTGACGCTATGAGGTCATTGCGGCCCAGGAAATACGCTGACGAGTATCAGAAATTAAAAACATGTTTCTCATTTCTTGAGTTTGTTATACTAATCTTTCAAAATTTTAAAGCAGTCTATTTTCAAAAACAAGATTTTTATTTTAATTTACTGGCCTCTAGAAATCCGATGGGGCCACCCGAAATTAAAAAAAAAAAAAAAAAGATTTTAAGACAAAAAAAAAAAATCGATTTTTTTATAGCCCCTAACCTTTTTTAATTTGGAGGCCCCTAAATCGTGGGGGCCCCTGGCGACTGCCCAGAGTGCCCATGCGTTAAGACGGCCCTGCAAACAGTGACTTCACCAGGAATCCACTGGAGTTCAGAGAAATGAGAAACAAAATGTTTTGTTACCCCCCCCCCCCCCCATCCCTTTTATACACACAAAATTTCTAGCGGCGCTACTGGATTCATGTGAATTTTGATATAACTATAAACATTAATTATCGATTGTAAGAGGGCTATTGATTGCATACTAAAGGAAGGCCATCCACAAGGATTATATCCCAGTAGGAATAACATGAATAACAAGAAAAGTTATTTTTATTTTAAAACATAAATAGAATTAAGCAGTTTTACAATTGTAATGTCACATTAAGCAAGAAAGATCAATCATGCATAAAGCATTGATTATGAAACACTTCCCAACTCCAATGCAATTTTATTTAAACATCTCTAAATTGCGATACATTCCTCTGTAATATTTTTAAAATTATCGCAATGCTACATTAATTTATTATATTTGGAAACTTAAAACTTCATCGAAAAAAATGAACGTCATTCAAATGACGGCATTGAAATATAAATTGCCCGGTTTAAACATCTCTAAAATGCGATACATTCCTCTGTAATATTTTTTGAATTATCATAGCACTACAATAACTTATCATATTTAAAAACTTCATCGAAAACAAATGAAATTTATTAAAATGACGTCATCGAAATATAACACACCTGGCTCTATCTATAAAAGCAGCATTTCATTCACAAACTTTTTCCATTCATTTCATTCATCACAATACTATAATAATTTATTTTATTTAAAAACTTAAGACCATGGAGGTACAAGTAATTAAACTATGCTTAAAACTCATAGAAAAAATCGTCTGCTTCTCTGTGTAAAATCAATGAATTTTCATTCATATCAGCTATATTGTAGACTCCATGAGCTAAATAATTTTGCGTTAAAGAAATGCAGCAATTCTTATACAACTCATTCTACATCTTTTGGTATTTACATTCTCCATAAGTGAGAATTAGCCTTCGTTGTAGAAATAATCAAAATTTGATGATCATTTAAACTCAAATATATTTTAATTGCGTTGTTTCAGTATGTAGATGCACAGAATTTAAGCAAAAATAAAGCGGTTTTAGGACGGATACAACACTAAACATGAATTAAGAAAAAAAATAAAAATCACGATTTTGACATAAGATGGATGCCATATTTTATTTTGAAGTGGGTCACATGATCTCTTCATATAATTGTCACGTGATCTCTTTATAAAAGGCGTAATTATTATTTTAATTTGTATTTAAAATCTACTGAATATATTTTACTGAAATTTTTTTATATTATTTATGAGATAATTTAAATATTTCCCAAAACTTTCGAAGCAATTTGTGAATTTTAAATCCGCTTAAAAAATGTTTGAAAAATTAGGTCCCATAGGGTTCAATGTATTTCATTTTTTCAACCCGGGTTCAATCCAAAACTAATTGGGTGATATTATTCATTTATATTCCCACAGACTCTCTGAACAACATACTAAACTTTCATTTTGATAAAGTCATTTTTACAGCAGTTATCGTGCTAACGGACAGACAGACAGACGGAAGGAACAAAGTCATAAACACTTTTCAACTATGTTATAAAGTGTTAATAAGGAAGAATTTCAAAATATACATTATATAACAAAATTATACAACAATAATAATAATGGGATTAAATAATATACTATAATTTATGACATACAAGTCCTATAAAGTTCTTCAGAACAATATTGCCATATACTCTAAATACATAATAATACAAGAAAGATCAATCATGCATAAGCATTGATTATGAAATACTTTCCAACTGAAATGCAATTTCATTTAAAAATCTCTAAAATGTGATACATTCAGTTGTGATATCTTTTACATTATCACAGTACTAGAGTAATTTATTACACTTAAATATTTAAAACTTCATCGAAATCGTCTGATTCTCTATGCAAAATCGATGAATATTTCATTCATATAACTTGTATTCCAGAGCTAAACAATTTTGCGCGAAAAAAAATCAGCAATTCTTATATAACTCACCTTACAATCGCTTGAGATATTTGCATTCTGCATAAGTTAAAATTAGGCTTCGTTGAATAAATAATAAAAGTTTAGGGATCATTTAAAATCACAACTATTGTAATTGCGTAGGCACGGAATTTAGATACACAGATAATATGTGTGTGTGTGTGTATGTATTCAAAGTATTGGAATCGTGCCGAAGATCGGAACTCGAATTTTCGAAGGATCCACACATTTTGGGACTTCTAGAACACGAAAAACTATTTTTAGGAAGACGTCTGTGTGTGTAAGGGTGTATCTGTGTGCGTTTCTGTGTGTCTGTGAGGATATTGCATCCACTCTAACTAAAAAACTAATGGGCCGAATTTCATAAAATTTGGTAGGTAAGTTTTTCGTGGGAAACCCTGATGCTCATTAGATTTTAGTACGATTCGTAATAAAAGAATTTGCCTTCTTTGCGAAATGGCCGGCAAAAATTGCCTTTATCCACTCTAGATAAAAACTAATGGACCAAATTTAACAAAATTTGGTATATAAATCACTTGTAGGTTATTGTGGTACGATTCGGGAAAAAGGAACGGGCTGTTTTTGCGAAATGCCCCGCAAAGATCTTTAAATCTAAAAATAAAAGACTACGTGTGCTCAATTATATGCTTATTTATACGTGATTTTTGATAACAAAAAGAATAAGACTAACCCCATTACTCTAGGGCTAGCCGTTCTCGAGATATATCAGTTTTTTCGCTACGTGTGCCTTTGACAATAAGTCCAGCTATCAAATGAGAACCAAATTTAAGTTTAACGTGCAAATTCAGTGTCATTTAAAATACTTAAGGGTGTTATTTTGTACAGATAAACTCAAATGATTATTAAAGAAATAAAGGGAACATGAATATGAGTCTGCAGGGAAAGTCATGTGCTACCTACATAAGAATTTTTAACAATCTTACAACAATGATTCATAGAAGTGAACGGGGATTATTTGCACGCCATTTCGAAAAAAATGTAGGATCTATATTTGAGGATCCACAAATTTTTGTAGAATAAAATGTTCTACTAATTTAAGTTGTGTACCAAATTTCAACTCTCTAGGACGTAAGTAGAAGAGAAAAGTGCGTTCTACACCAGCAGGCGCAAGCGCGCAATATTGCGCCTGGAGGAGGGTCCCTCTTTGGGGAGGAGGATCCTCTTTTGGGAGGATGCCTCTTTTGAGAGGATCCTCTTTGGAGTGAATCCTCTCAGAGGGTCTTTAGACCCCCAGGAGGATGCCTCTTTGGAGTGGATCCTCTTAGAGGGTCTTTAGACCCCCCAGGAGGATGTCTCTCTTGAGACCCCCTCCCCTCTTTTGGAAGTTTGGTGAGGCGGTGCAGCACCGGATGCCTCTCTTGGGAGGATGCCTCTTTAATAGTATTGCGAAAGAGGGCAATTGCGAAGTCTTTCACAGTATTGTGAAAGAGGCATGATGACTCATACGGAGTGAGTTCCACTTCACTCGGAGTCTTGAGAGGGAGTGTCACAATCGTTGACAGACCCTTGACCTGAGAAAGTGGTTTCAAGCGATGTCGCAATCACATAATCTGGAAATGACGTGTCGCGATTGATAACCTTAGAAGTGACCTTTGACAAGAACACACGTCCTCCCTCTCTGCTGTCTGGGAACAAACTGAAAGATCTTATCAGCGGGATATAGTTAAAGCGCCCTCTGGCGAATTTTGATGAAGTGCTGCCATCTATCGGCATTTTTTCCCCAAAAGAAATTAATGTTTCACTGGTCAGGAGCTGGATTCGAACTTGGAACCAACCGATTACAAGCCACGCGTTTTACCGCCGTGCCACAAGGCCTTGCTTCACAGAAAGTTATCTTCGAAGTGTACCTTATCAGCGGAAGCAGAAGTTAGATTATTTTTCGCTCGGTGAATAGCGATGCAAGGGCGCGTTTTAAAACAGAATGCTATGGAGTGAATATAAAATTGTGTTATTATAACACTATGATTTTTTAAAACAAATTGTGTTCAGTGAACACAAAAATTGTATTCAGTGATATATAGCAATGCGGATTTTTTTTTTTTTTTTTTAAATAAGTCTAACAGCATATATCAATATGATTTTTTTTTAAATGAATTGAATACACCCAAGTATAGTTACACATTTTCAAAATGGTGTTAAGTGAATACCATTCAACCCTTTTAACACTTAAAATTTAAACACACTATACTTAGCTAAGTGATTTATAGCAATATGGATTTTTTTTTTTTTTTTTTTAAATAAATCTAACAACGTATATGATTTTTATAATAATAACGAAATGATTTCGAATGTTTAAAAACAAATTTAAACACACTATACTTAACAAAAATTGTGTTAAGTGAATAGGATTTGACCCTTTTATGTGTTGTGTATCTAAAAACAAATTTATACACGTACACAAACTTTAAAATAGCGCATTTAGTTAAAATGAAGTGAACAAGATTCGACCATTCTAAGTGATATATGGCAATGTGTTTAAAAATAAATCTAACAGCATATACGACTAGTAACGAAATGATTTTTTTTTTCTTTTTATAAAAATAATAATGAAAATTAGAACTCACAGAACGTCATCTTCATAGCTTCGCGTCCACGCTACAAATGAGTGATACACTCTCATTATGCTATTAAAAATTAGATCTTATCTACAATGACGTCAGCATTATGAAGTGTTGCCACCTATTTTTTTCTAATAATATATTTCTAGTAACTGGATACTTCAAGGGTCTGATTTGCTACACGTAATCTGAAATACATCATTTTAATGATATTGTGCATTGAATATCATTTGACCCTTTTCACATCGTAATTTTACTACCATTATAGAACTTAGAAGTGAGTGTACATTATTTTTACACCACATCAACACTTTTAAAATCTATTGCAAGTTTGGCTTAAAACCTTTTTTTTAAAAATAAATCTAACAACATATATGACTATTATAATAACGAAATGATTTCAAATGTTTAAAAATATAATAGATTACGGATTTCCAATGAACACAAAAATTGTGTTCAGTGGACACATAAATTGTGTTAAGTGTTACCCTTTTGTGTGTTGTGTATCTAAAAACAAATGTATACACGTACACAATATATTTGCTAAGTTTTAAAATTTAAACGCATTAGATAAAATGAAGTGAACAACCCTTTCAAATGTTTAAAAATTAATGTATTACTACATTGTACTTAGCCATTTTCAAAAAAATTGTGCGACAATTGTGCACTCCGCTCCATCTGAAAAGAAAGTTTCCACTAGAAAATATATGTTATTATGTACTGTTACATATATACTAATATTTAATTAAATGGAGTTTCACTGCATTAAATAACACACATAATTAGTTAAAATTGCAATGACGACCCAAAGATTGAGAATATATGTAAATAAAACACATCAGAGAAGTAGATATGAATTATATTCAAAAATAAAACTATTCAAATTCTAGCCATTTCTAGCAGGTCATCGAATGTTCCAGCTTATCGGAAATCACGTGCTTCTGACTTTTCGGAGGACGCTGTTTGTTTAGCACAAAGCAAAGGTCCCCTCGGAAAAGGGTATAAAATGCGGTCCTTATCGAGCTATGGTCAACTGCTCTTTTTTCAGCCAGTGCTTTGCTTTTAATTTAAATACGATAGCGACAATATTTAATTGTCTTCCTCCCGTGCATTTGAAGTAAGTAAAATTTTGATTTTCATTATTTTATGATTTATTATATGTGACTCAACGATTAGCACTTGAATTTTATATTAATTATTTTTTTTTATGGATTTTTAGTTCGACTTCGGCATCCCAGCTGAGGAGATGGCTATTATATGTGCAAACAATCCCACGACCAAAGACGATATAAATCAGGTGAGTTATTTTAATAATTTTTTTAATTGAAAAATGTATTTGTTTTAATTTTACGCATTTGTGAAAATACTGTTCAGTACATTTTTAAATTAAACACAACAATTTAATTGAACCTTGAAAAATATAAACTTATTTCACGCTCCATCTGAGCGAAGCCACCGCTGACTTTATTAAAACATTTAATAGGACGCACATATATTTTTTAATGTTTCACATATTGAACCATTCAGTTTAATTGTACTTTGAAAAATATAACGTTATTTCCATCGGAGTGGAATCATTTTTTTTTTTTTAGTGATAGATTTGTGTGGGCTTCCAAAAATTATATCTTACAACTATAATTTTTTTTTATATCAACATTTTAGTATGTGGTTTTAATAACACTTTTAAATTTAAATAAATAATGAGTTTAACACATAACTTAAAATAAAACTAAGAATGAAGCAGCGTTTAAAGAAAAAACATTTTTAATGAAAGCTATGTAATACATAGATTTTTACAAAAGTAATATTCTACTAACTTGTATTTCACATATGGAACAGCGCAATCATCGCTGTATAATACTCCTTTACAGTGAGACTTTTAAAAAATTCAGGTGAAACATTGTTTTCATTTGTTTCACAAAACTGTCGCGCAATTTCTTGAGTGTTTATCATTAAAAGTTCGTGATCGACTAGTTCATAATCCACAAATTGCATATGAGTGGATAGCGTACAGCACTTGTGTTTCAAATCGGTACACCCATGACTTTTGCATGTTTCGCGTTGATATGATTTATACAACTCTGCACATAAATTTTTATGTACACACTGCATTAAAGTGCGTTTTAATTCATAGGGTGGCAAAGTCGGTAGTGCTTCGACAGGTTTTTGATACTTCACAATACAATTGGGTAGGATATTTGTCAGTAACTGATCCAAAACACATTTAGTAACATCTTGACTAATGTACTGAAGGGTATGAAAATTATCCTGATTTAATAAGATTAATTTCTTTTTTAACTGTCCAGTGCAAGGTGGTAATTGTTGTAAATATAGATTGCTTTCACACACACACACTAGCAATTCGTCATTAATTGTGAAAGATGAATTTTCACTGTCCATATTTGAAATGCGTTTTAAAAATACACTCCACGTATTAGGCGTGAGTGTTACTCCATGAGGGGTAGGCACGATAACATCAGAAGCATTTGTTTTATAAACACGAAAGTGTACTTTCACATTTCCTCGAAAATGTTGCACGGTAACGTAAATGTTACAGCCCAAATGGTAACGGAACTTTTCAGATGAGGATAATTCTATAGAAAGCGATCCACTTTTAGAAGTAGCGTAGTTCAGAGCCGACGATACCAAATCACTTTGCAAATCTATAGTAGTTATAGATGGAGTATGCATATGGCTCCAATCGATTTCAGGTATAGGCGAAAGCACTGCAGGCGGGACGTACATTGGAAACTCGCACTTGCGTTTCTGTACAGGCGTTTTAGGTAGAATTTTTCTAAATGTTAGACTTATTCTAGCTTCTGAGACTTCGGGTTCCGCAGCAATTCCATGAGAATAGAATTTGTTGGTTGGCACATGCATTGCATAAAGCGATCCGTGTTGGAGTGGAATACTTAGAGGAGATTGTCATTTTCTTTCGAAAATGATAGATCTCGTAGCACCGAAACTGAGAGCCACTATAGGTGTTTTAGAGCATAGGGAGGATTCATTGTCCTTGTGTTGTCCTATTTTAGCATGTCCATCCACATAGTGGTTTACTAACACAAAATTGTAGCTGTATCCCATATGTTCTTCCACACGTGATTTTATCTCCGATAAGAGAGCTGTCCATCCCTCAGAGCTGTTTCCAGCGTCTCCAAATGCATATACTTTTTGAGCTGGTTGGTATGGACGACCATGCACCACCCCTTGTGATTGTTGAAAGGGCAGACTTTTCAACTCTTGAAAAATTAAATCGGCTATATTTAGCGAATAAAATTCGCGAACATATTCTGCATTCAACTTCTCGCGTTTAAAAAAGATAGACATTTTTAAAAATAAGCAACGACAACCTTCTAGGAGAACAAACGTTGAATGAATGAGCTCTTATCTAAATAATATCCCTTATCGTATCATGTCACGTGATATTTCTTATCGTATCACGTGACACATCACATTTCTTATCTGTAAATCACATGACACATGATATTCCTTATTACATCATATGATGTATCACATGACATGTCACGTGACATCTTGTTAGCGAATCACAAGCTTCCACGTATGGAATCACGTGACAAACCAGATAAGGTTTCCGCCCACTATACATGCTACGTGGAGCTCACTTTGACTCGAGACTTGCACTAGGAAAGACGTCCTTTTAATTTGCTCCTCTCTATTAAAATATCGACAAACGAATTTACCACAATGATGATTGTTTCAAAAGTGAGTTCAAAATGTTTTCGAATTAAAAATAAAGATACATTTTTAAAAATTCATAACACAATCATCCCAATAAATTCTTTTATCATTCATAACACAAAAACTTTTAAAATGTACAACACAAAAATTAGCTTCATACACATTTCACTCTTTTACATGTTCTGTGTTTTTTAATATTTAGGATATGACTGTGGAAGCTGGTGTTACACCACTTGAGAAAGTTGGTGTACTACCTGCGCCAACACCCCTTATGAAAGCTGGTGTACTGCCTGCTGTGGTGGGAGAGGCCGGACCTAGTGGAGTTCACGTAAGTTATTTTATTTCATCTTTTGGTGGAGATAGGGAAAATCGGCTGTTTTGGGGAGTATAGGATTGTATCGTATATATTTCGCATTTCAGAATTTTAAAAATAAACAGCTGATTCAATATCTACCTCATTTTTAGATTGCGTTTAGATAGTTAGGTGTTTGAAGCACACGCTAATATTGGACTTTTGTCTGTTTTACAGATGTGTCCCACCTGCCACAAAGTCTTCACTGCGAAGCGTAGTTTAACACGCCATCTGAAAATTCACAGTGAAGAAAAATCATTTTCTTGTGAGATCTGTGAAAAGACATTTTTAAGAAAAGGAGATTTGGACAGGCATTCCAAAACCCACAACAATTCTAAGTCACTCCAATGCAACATTTGCAATAAAACGTTCACGAGGGAAGATAATTTAAACGCACACAGGAAAATACATACACAGATAAAGACATATCCCTGTTCCTTTTGCGAGAGCACCTTTACGAGAAAGGGGGACCTAGCACAGCATGTGCGAATTATGCATAAAACTCCTGCCCCTGTTGGATTGAAACGCAAGATCACTGATGTGGCTTCCGCTTCTAGGAAGCGTGTGAAACGTAGTAATAGGGCTTTGGGGGTTTTCTTAACAGAAACATTGGAACCCTCCGAAGAAAATTGCCATGATTTACTACTATCCCTGGAAGAACTGAAGCCGCATATGCAAAATCTTATCCTGGCAGAACGCGCCAAATTAAATGGTATGCCGTTCTAAATGTCAGGATGAGCCGAATCAATTCTGATGGGGAGGAGGAGTTTGCTACACCGCATTTTCGCACAAAGTGCGCAATATCCTTACAAGAGTTTAACGTTGAGGAGCATGTGAAACAAGGTATTCAAAAAATTTTGAATTCTGTGGAAGACTTTCACCAGCTCGGATCCGGATGGACCTTGGATCGAGTATTGAATATGGATGTCTATATCGGATCCTATCGTCCCTTGCGTCCGTCCAGCTTCATTCCGCTACCTCCCAAAATAATGGCAAAGAAGGCAGTTCTAAACATACAGAATGAAGACCAAAAGTGCTTCGTGTGGTGTCTCATCGCACATTGGAAAAATTTAGACTATTCTAACCATGCCAATCGTGTGAGTCACTACTTGCCATTTGAAGGGGAGGTGAATCTGGGAAACGTGGAGTGTCCAGTGGCAGTGTGCAAGATCCCAATTCTCGAGAGGCTGAATGATTGTCGCATTAATGTGTTCGGATATGAAAAGGGGGAAGTTTTCCCTCTCCAAATATCTGAGCGGGAGGATTCCGACGTTGTTAATTTACTTTTAATCAGCGACGGGGTCCAACAGCATTATTGCCTTATACGCAATTTTTCACGCCTTCTCGGGGATGTATCAGCTCATGATGGAGAAAGCTACACATGCTACCGATGCCTCCATAGATTCTGCCGTGAAGATCTTCTTCAGAAGCATACACCATTTTGCAAAGAGCATGCTCCTCAGCGGGTTTCGATGCCAAGTCCTGACAAAAGTCTTTTAAAGTTTAATATGGAGCACTACCAGCATCCTGTACCGTTTGTATTGTATGCAGATTTCGAAGCGCTTCTGGTGAAGCTGAACAGTAGTGAACCCTCTCGTGAGAATGCCTTTACAGAGAAGATGGCTGTTCACGAACCCTGTGGATATGCTTACGTAGTGATCGATCCACAGGGTAAGTGTCTCAAAGACCCCAAGGTATACCGAGGCACTGAAGCAGTCATTAACTTTATAGAAGATGTCTTGCGAGAGAAGGATGAATTGATCCCCAAGATCAAGGCTAACAGGCCAATGAAACTCACCAGGAGTGAGGCAATTGCATTCAATCAGAGCATAGAGTGATATTTATGCAAGAAGCCCTTCAAACATGATGGGGTGAAGTATGTAGGGAAATGTAGAGACCACGACCATGTGAGTGGTGCATATCGAGGAGCACTCCATGTGGCGTGCAATCTAAGATTTCGTCTCCCTACTACTATTCCGGTAGTGTTCCACAACTTGAAAAATTATGATGGTCACCACCTGATGTCGGGGCTTGGCAAACTGAAAGATTATGAAATTACACCCATTGCAGTAAACATGGAGAAGTACATTTCGTTTACCCTTCAGAAGAAAGGCGAGGGTGTGAGGCTGCATTTTATAGACAGTCTTCAATTTTTAAACACCTCCTTGGAAAAATTGGTAGCCAATCTACCCAAGGACAAGTTCACAATTACGTCTACAGCTATACCATCCAATACAGATCTGCTGCTACGTAAGGGGGTGTACCCATACGAGTACATGGACTCGTATGGAAAATTTGAAGACCAGATGCTACCTCCACCTTCGGCCTTTTACAGTACACTGACAGATGAAGACATATGTGAGGAGGACTACAAACATGCTCAGAATGTATGGAGGGCATTCAATCTGAAGAATCTTGGCGAGTATCATGATTTATACGTCAAAACGGATGTCCTTCTGCTGGCCGACGTATTCGAGCATTTTAGAAAACTGTGTATGACATACTATGGTCTAGATTGCGCTCACCTGATGACTGCACCGGAGCTGGCGTGGCAGGCCTCCCTGAAGATGGTAGAACAACCCTTGGACCTCCTAACCGACATTGATATGCATCTTTTCGTTGAAAGGGGGATTCGAGGGGGAATATCTGTCATCACCAAACGGTGGGCGCGGGCAAACAACCCATACATGGCCGAGTATGATCATACAGAGCCCACCCGGTATTTGATGTATTTAGACGCTAACAACTTGTACGGGTGGGCCATGTCTCAGCCCCTGCCTTATGGGAATTTTGAGTGGGTGTCCCCATCCATAGCAAGTCAAGAATGGATTATGAGTCTCCCCAGCGATGGAACAGATGGGTACATATTAGAGGTGGATTTAGATTACCCATCTGAATTACACGACCTTCATAATGATTATCCACTAGCCCCGGAAAAGCTGAAGATCTGTGAAGATATGATTTCTCCATACACGGTAGAAGTTATGAAATCCCTTAAGATGTCTCGGTTCCAGAGTCAGGAAAAGTTAACCCCTAATCTTAACAATAAAAAAAACTACATAGTACATTTTCAAAATTTAAAGTATTATCTGGAATTGGGACTTAAATTAAAAACCACCCATAAAATTTTAAAATTTAAACAGCGAGCCTGGTTGAAGCCCTACGTTGACTTCAACACCGAACATCGCAAAAGGGCCCAATCAGGCTTCGAAAAAGATTTTTTTAAATTAATGAATAATGCCATGTATGGGAAATGCATGGATAATTTAAGAAACCGGGTGAAGATCGATCTTGTGAAGGACGAGAAACGTGGGGAGAAACTTATGGCGGCACCTACATTTAAATCTTTTAAAATTTTTAATGAAGATTTGGTAGGGGTCGAGAGACTATTCAACAACATCTTACTCAATAGGCCCATATACGTCGGTTTCGCCATTCTGGAGCTTAGTAAACTCCTCATGTACAGATTCCATTATGGATATATAAAGAATAAATATGGATCAAATGCAACACTTTTGTTTACCGACACCGACTCTCTCACTTATGAGGTCGAGTGTCGGGATTTTTACAAAGACATAGAAGAAAGTGCCCACCTCTTTGACACATCGGATTATCCGACAGATCATTCCGCCCACAATGTGTCAAACAAAAAGAGGATAGGCTGTTTTAAGGACGAGTTGAATGGAACACCTGGACTTGAGTTTGTGGGGCTCAGGTCCAAAATGTATTCTCTCCTCTCCACACAAGGGGAAAAGAAGACGGCTAAAGGTGTTTCCAAAACATTTGTAAAGAAACATGTAAAACATCAACATTATGTCAATTGTTTAAAAGATGTACAAACCACCAAATCTTTTCAACATCGTATAGGGAGTGAATGTCACCGTTTGTATACACTCAAACAAAGTAAGGTGGCACTCTCCCCATACGATGACAAACGTTATGTATTGGAAGATGGCATTCACACCTATGCACATAGACACTGGAAGATATCCAAGGAATAGCCACTCCATTCTTTTTTTTTCTTTTTTCAACATTCAAGACCATTCCAAGATTTTTACATTTCTATTCAAGAACTTTCCGCGATTCAAGACTTTTTCACGTTTTTATTCAACAACTTTTCACGTTCTTATTCAACAACTTTTCACTTTTTTAACACAAGAACTTTCCACGATTTTTTTTTAAAACAAGTCCTTTTTTCAAGATTCAAGAACTTTCCACGATACATGAACTTTTCACGATACATGAACTTTCACGATACAAGAGCCTTTCAAGATTCAAGAATTTTCCATGATTCAAGACCTTTTCACAATACAAGAACTTTTCACGATTACGAGACCTTTTTACTATTTTGAATATATGAAATTTTCAAGATTTTTTATCACAATTCAAGAATTTTTACTATTTTGAATATATGAATTTTTCAAGATTTTTACCAAGATTTTTAATACATGAAGATTTTTCCATGTTTACTGCAATAGACCTTTTCAAGATTTTGAACACAAGAACTTTCTACCATTTTGAATATGAGAATTTTTCAAGATTTTTATCACAAATTTTTACCAAGATTTTTAATACATGAAGATTTTTCCATGTTTACTGCAATAGACCTTTTCAAGAATTTGAAGACAAGAACTTTTTACTATTTTGAATATGAGAATTTTTCAAGATATTTTATCGCAATTCAAGAATTTTACCAAGATTTTTAACACAAGAAGCTTTGAAGATTTTTCACACAGTGTATTTTCCTGTTGTTCCCTCGTGAGAACTTTTGAAGATTTTTAACACAAGACAAGATCCTTTCAAGATTTTAAACACAAGAACTTTTGAAGATTTTTCACACATGCCCCTTTCAAGATGTTCATATAGACTGTTTTCAAGAATTTTACTTTCCTCGAAAGAACTTTGAATTTTACTCTACAAATTTTGAATGAACTCTATTCATTTTTAATGGGAAAATAGGTCTGCCAGTGTGAAGTAATCTAAACTAATAATATTTAACTTAAAATTAATTCTTATTATAATTTTCTAAATTTTTTTTTTTTTTTTTTTTAATTTCATTCGTTCTAAAATAATAACTCATTCCTTAAAATAAATTGTTATATTCATTTCCTTTTCTAAAGCATTTATTCTAAAATATTAAATAATCATTCCTTAAAATTAATTGTCATAATCATTTTTTTTTCTTTAATTTCATTTATTCTAAAATAATAAATTACTTACTTAAAATTAATTGTTACATTCATTTTTATTATGTAATTTAATTAAATAAAATTATTTCACGCTGGTGGAGAACACTGCCCGAAAGAGTGAAACGACAGGGTGCACCACCTCATGGGGCTGTTGGAAGTGCACAAACTTTCTCTGCTTCTACTAACATTTCCCACTTTTTTCTAACTTTTCTTTTCATATAATATGTAACACTTTTTAATAACATGTATTTTCAAATGGAAACTTTACTCTTTCTTTTCATGACCTTTATTTTTCAGATTGGATTACAATTTTACATTGGTAAGGTTTTATCTATTCTAACATGCAGTTCATATATGGAACTCGTGAGTTTTATCAATTCTTATCATATGTTTGAGAAAGAGAGTGCTAATCTTAAACAGAAGTGCTGGTATTGACCAAAGCAATCGTTATCTGGGTGTTTGGACGATTATTGTAAATACTCGCTTGGACGATTTTCGTTCATTGGAATATATATTGTGAGAACCAAACCTGCAATAGATTTTAAAAGTGTTGATGTGGTGTAAAAATAATGTACACTCACTTCTAAGTTCTATAATGGTAGTAAAATTACGATGTGAAAAGGGTCAAATGATATTCGCTGGGTTTTATTTAAACTGAATGCTAAAATTTTGGGGGTGAAAATTCGTTAGTTTGTTACATTCTAAACTTCAATATTTCAATTACACCCACCACTTTAAAAAATGGTCAAATCAATCCTATTCACATTATAAAAACACAAACTTCTAAAATTCTATAATGATACTAAAATTAGGATGTGAAAAAGGTCAAATGATATTCATTGGGTTTTATTTAAACTGAATGCTAAAATTTTGGGGGTGAAAATTCGTTAGCTTGTTAAATTCTAAACTTCGATATTTCAATTACATCCACCACTTTAAAATGGTCAAATCATATTCAATGCGTAATATCATTAAAATGATGTATTTCAGATTACGTGTAGCAAATCAGACCCTTGAAGTATCCAACTATTAAAATATATTATTAGAAAAAATAGGTGGCAACACCTCACACTGCTGACGTCATTATAGATAAGATCTAATTTTTAATAGCATAATGAGAGTATATCACTCATTTGCAGCGTGGATGCGAAGCTGCGAAGACGTTGTTCCGTGAGTTCTAATTTTCATTATTATTTTTATAAAAAGAAAAAAAATCATTTCGTTATTATTATAAAAATCATATTGATATATGCTGTTAGATTTATTTTTAAACACATTACTATATATCACTTAATACAATTTTAGCTAATTATTACATTCGTGTTTTTAAAGTTTGTGTACGTGTATAAATTTGATTTTGGATACACATCACTTGAAAGGGTCGAATCCTGTTCACAAAACATAATTTCAACTATGTATTACATTCATGTTTTTAAGTGTTAAAAGGGTTGAATGCTATTCACTTAACACCATTTTGAAAATGCGTAACTATACTTGGGTGTATTCAATTCATTTTAAAAAAAAAATCATATTGATATATGCTGTTAGATTTATTTTTAAACACATTGCTATATATCACTCAGCTAAGTATTACATTCGTGTTTTTAAAGTTTGTGTACGTGTATAAATTTGTTTTTAGATACACAACACTTGAAAGGGTCGAATCCTATTCACTGAACACAATTTTTGTGTCCACTGAACACAATTTGTTTTAAAAAAATCATAGTGTTATAATACACAATTAATAACACAATTTTATATTCACTCCGTAGCATTCTGTTTTAAAACACACCCTTGCATCGCTATTCACCGAGCGAAAAATAATCTAACTTCTGCTTCCGCTGATAAGGTACACTTCGAAGATAACTTTCTATGAAGCAAGGCCTTGTGGCACGGCGGTAAGACGCGTGGCTTGTAATCGGTTGGTTCCAAGTTCGAATCCAGCTCCTGACCAGTGAAACATTAATTTCTTTTGGAAAAAAAAATGCCGATAGATGGCAGCACTTCATCAAAATTCGCCAGAGGGCGCTTTAACTACATCACGCTGATAAGATCTTTCAGTTTGTTCCCAGACAGCAGAGAGGGAGGACGTGTGTTCTTGTCAAAGGTCACTTCTAAGGTTATCAATCGCGACACGTCATTTCCAGATTATGTGATTGCGACATCGCTTGAAACCACTTCCTCAGGTCAAGGGTCTGTCAGCGATTGCGACATCGCTTGAAACCACTTCCTCAGGTCAGCGATTGCGACATTCCCTCTCAAGACTCCGAGTGAAGTGAAACTCACTCCGTATGAGTCATCATGCCTCTTTCACGATACTGTGAAAGACTTCGCAATTGCCCTCTTTCGCAATACTATGAAAGAGGCAACCTCCCAAGAGAGGCATCCGGTGCTGCACCGCCTCACCAAACTTCCAAAAGAGGGGAGGGGGGCAGTGAGAGGCATCCTCCTGAGGGTCTAAAGACCCTCTGAGAGGATCCACTCAAAAGAGGGATCCTCCCCAAAGAGAATCCTCCCAAAAGAGGATCCTCCTCCTCCCAAAGAGGGCCTCCTCCTCCTCCAGGCGGTGCAGCACCGCCTGCGGGGGTACAACTGTCATTTCTCTTCTACTGACGTAGGAAAGTACATTAAAAATGCCAACAAATAAGTATAACATGAAGAGTTATATAAAATTAAAAAAAAATTAAAAATTGTTATTTACCATATTTATTTTACCTGTAAAACGTAAAACCTCTCTTATATACTATGTTGTAAAGTGTTAAAAAAACTGTGGAATATATATAAGAAAGTTGAGTTGATCCTCATTCAAATCTGCATTATGTACATTTGAGAAAGTTGAGTTTCCATTTAAGGATATCAATATGCATTATGAAAGTATGAAAAGTTATAGGTAGGGCCAAACCCATCGAAAAGAACGGGATCAAATTCGAACCCCTTCTGAAAAATGGCTTGAAAATTTGATCTGGACTGAAACATCACCATCTTAATATTTAGTTGAGATGTTGATGCATCAACCTGGATTTAAATATTTGATCTCCTTTGCAGAAAGGGATTGAACGTGTTATACAAAAATATGAAAAAGTTGAGTAGAGCCTTATACCCTGTATAATTTTTTAATTCTGTGATATTGATTACATTACAAGTAGACCCAATAAATTTGAATTATAAAGATATGAGGAAGTTGTAAATGGATTATGACGGTATGCCAATGGAATATAAATATAGAAAAATTAATTTTATAAAGTAATAATTTAGCAGGGTGGTTTTATACAGCTTATAGAAATGTGGCCAAAAGAAATTATTTCCAATTGTAAGGTATGAATGTGAAAAATGTTAAACAATAATGCTTGTTTCTGTAGCAAGAACTTCTGCTGCTGTTATTTTGTAGTCCTCATTTTGCATTAAAATATGAATACCAGATAATAAGTGAAAATTTTGGAATTCGATATTTTGACGGGAAAACACGTTTTATGGACATCTATGACGGAAAGATAAGTTTTATGGACATCTGAATACATTTCGAACACTTTTGAAAAATTGCCCATCTGCGTGTATGCACACGATAATTTAAGAACGAATGCGCGTACAGCTATGATATTTTATGTGTAGATACATTGTGTAAAAAAAACGAAGTTGAAAAAAAAATTGTAATTTAGATGATTAAAATTCGAATTATTAGAAATTTAAGAATTTTATAACATTCATTCTTATGGAGAAAATTATAATTTCCAGAACAATGGTGGTGGTACGGCCAATGGATGGTTTGACCATAAGGATATAAATGCTAATAAAACACAAATTAGTCAAATTTCTACTTTTTTTCTGCATCACTGAGCTAGTATCAACTTTAAAAAGAAACTCTGAAAAAGTTTTAAAAAATTCAGCGAAATGATTTATTTTTCAGTTTAAAGTGTATGCCTTTTTTATGAGCTTTCGTTTGCAAATTTCTTTTTCTTTTTTTTTTTTTTAATTTTAAGTCTGAAAAAAAAATATTTGTTGATAATAGCAACAAGTTATTTAGGTGAAGTGATGCATTTGGCTAATTTGCGTTGTGTTATAACTGTTTCCAACTTGAAATATATATATATATATATATATATATATATATATATATATATATATATATATATATATATATATATTTACTTTCTAAGATCAAAATCTCATAAAATATATGGGTTCTTTTTTTTTTTCATTCATTCTGATATTGATTATGAAAAAAAGTGAATTACCCCAACTTCAAAAATTTATTGGCGCCATATCTCTTTGAATGTTGACCAGGTGCGAAACTACATAAGACATGTAACACCTTCAATGTAGGTGGTTTGAATAATGTTTGCAAAATCAATGTCGTAAGGAATAAAAACTATTGAAGACTATAACGAATCCCAGCGCTTGGCACCATTTTATAACTAATTCCTCCGTTCACCATCATTTTGTAACGTATGCCGTCGCTGGATACCATTTTTGTACTGAATTTACCATTCTCTGCTACTGGATACTCTGTATGGTTGTCGACTCAGTAGCGTTATTCCGGTCCGCGCACATAAAGTGGAATGTGCCGACCTAAATACCAGTAACCGTTTCCTTCTGAATTCGTGAGTTCGAATCTGTGAAAATATCATGAAAATATCGACTTTCTCCAAGTCTGGATAAAACAGGCATCGTTGTTAAAGAAAATAAGCTTTTATTAAAGCATGACAAGGAATATCAAAAAGGTTACAGAAAACATTCCGGTGAGGGCGAGAACCTGTGCATCAGGAGCACCAAAAGTGCGACCTGTCTCTACGAAAATTGTCTCGCCTCTCTCGAAAAGCGTCTCTTTCATGTATATATTCTGGTCCAAAATCTGAGGACCACCCTGACAAAGCTCTGGAATGTCTTTTTCCAAGCTCTGCATATCCTAGACCACCTAACGTCCCCCTCTGGGATTAGTTCTCCCTCCTCTGATGACGGCTCAAAATGGGTGCATTTCTCCGAAATCAGACTGTGATGACAGAGTTTTATAGCCTTGTTTTCCAAAAACTGCAATGCAGGCGGTCTTAAGGTGTATGAACTCTGAAACTGTTCTGAAAATGGCTGAAAATAGGCTTGAAAAAGTGACGGGTTCGTCACATGCCCCACCCAGAGAAAAACTAGGGTTAAATACCCAGCTTTTTAAAAAACAAAATTCACTTGCAATAACATTACAACATTACACTCCTTGAGGATTGTCCGAACACAGGTCCATTAACCCTTATTACCTCACACAACTGTCTGGTAATGAGCAACTGCTCGTAACCCACATCACTCCTGCTATGCCGCATCTATTGTCAGAATGTACTCAAAGTTTATGCATTTTCTGTTCTTATAGTGCCCACCTAAAAGTCAGAGTGTCAGAGACTACACACATAATAAAATTTTCTTAAGTCTAGAGTTTCTGGCATTCTTTCACGGGTTTTTCACTTCGGAATAACTGGTTGTAAAACACATGGTTGCTGGGTATATGCCTGCCATATAGTGACTATTTACTTTGGCTGCCACCCAGGATCTCATATTATATACTTCCATTGGAACATTATAACTCTCCCAGAATTCCCCAGCCAAATAGTATAATATCACAAGCAAAACAAAAAAAAACAACTACCATAAACACTAATAGATAATCTAATATTACACTACCCGACACATATATCTTTACATAAATTAACCATTCAGAAAATCTTCTATCAAATTTATACTATATAAATCCTACACTTAGTCATCCTATCAGTACCTATCTATAATCTCATCAATGAGTTTACCTAATCTATCTTCCTAAATAATTCCCAGTTCCTTTAGAACCGTCTACACTGTAATCTCTCCCTACACTCCGGTAAGAAAAAAAAAACCGTACACTAAATATATAACCACTCCGGTAAACATAAACACCTATACATAAAATCGGAACTAATTCTCCCTCCGTTCCGCTTTCACGTAAAACTCTCTGCGATATCGAAACTAACGTCTCTTCTCTTCGCTCCCCCGCCCCCTGCATCAGTCAGCTGGGAGGTTGCGGTTCCGAGCCCGGAGAAATATGCTCTGACCCACTTTCAAAACACATCTCCCCCTCCCCCCTTTCTGGGTTCTGCCTTCTGCTATCCCATACCTCTCTTCCACCGTGTGGAAGAATCATAGTATCTCTCCACCCCTTCTTTCCTGCCATAGCCAGGGGTTCGCATCTTTTTGCCGGGGTACTCTCGAACCGAAGCTCTTTCGTGGAATCTCGGAGCTTTCCGTTTCGAAACCAAAAGTCCTCGCTCCTTCATTTCAGTTTTCGCGTTTTCACTCCCTCGGTCCCTAATCTCGTTGGGATATTTCTTCCTCCCGCCATCCGGTACATCTACCTGTCCGTTATTCACCTCTTGACTATCGGGATTGCCCCACCCGGTCTCTGCTTGTTGCAGAAGAATATCCAGTGGCCTGACTTTCGCCTGTCGCCTCCTTTCCGCCCTGGTTACCTTCGGGACGACTAATTGGCCTTCCCTCTCTCCTAACATATTTTCGGTGTAACCGACATATCTTCCGCATACCTTGGCTCGTTCCTCTAATTCTGCACACCTTATTTGTTCCTTCGCAGACATCTGCGATTGCGGGAACTCAGCTTCCTTTAGTTTTTCGCTTTTTGCGGCTTCTCCCCCTGCTTCTACTTCAAAATTCGAAACTGACCCTCTCTGGGGTTCATAAACTGTTTCGCTTTCGTTTGCGCCCTCCGGAATTGGTTCGCGCCTACCTGGGTCTATGGCGTTCGCCTTCCCAGCTCTAGAATTTTTCTCTAATTCCTTCTTTACCTGTGGCGGTAACAATACTTCCTCTACCATATCCTTCACGACCGCGCATAAAACTTCCTGTTGGGGCGCACTATCGCTCTCCCCCCTGACCATTCCTAAAGGGATATTTATCAGTGGACATTCTACGGCCGGCCCGAATACTCCTTGTAAACGTATAGCCGCCTCCGTCCGCGATTCGCCTGGCGCTACGTCGCTCCTCACGACCGTAATTTCCGCGCCCGAATCCACTAGAGCCCACGCCAACTTACCGTCGACGCTCACAGGCACCCTCTCTAATTTGCATAGCGGTTCCCTCTCCGTAGCTTCCGGATACTCCGCCCTAACTGCATCCACCCTGGCTACGACTCTGTGGTCAGTAACTCGTGGAGCCTCCCTTTGGTCAGCCGCGCGTCTGTCTTCCCATCTCCGACTAGTGTCCTTAGTACAATTCAGCCTTCCCTGCCTCCTTTGAGGACAGTCCCATTTAAAATGGTTCTTCGACCCACATAAAAAACATTGGCCCTTCTTTCCCCCATTTACGGGTCCCCCAATATTTGTCCGGGCTCTTTTGCCCTCGGATCGGAATTTACCCCGTTCCTCTTTCTCATTTTCACTAGCCTTGCCATTTCCTGGCCCCGACGCCGCATATGATTTTCCCCTGGCCGCGAAGTACATATCGCACTCCTTGGCCAGTTCCCTGGGCTTAAACCACCCATCACCTTGCCGTATACCTATATGGGCATAGGTCTCGACGTCCAGTCTCTGGGTAATTTTGTCCGCTACCACTAATTGGTTTACGGTCTCAAAATCCATTGCCCCCTTTAATTTGCAATAATAGTCCCACATGGACGTCGCCCGAGTCGCGAACTGAACGAAATTTTCGTCCGCCCGACGGCTCGCTTTCCGGAATTTTTCTAAACATACCTGAGGCGAAGGTTGAAAATTTTCTAATACAACTCCTTTTACCACCTCATAATTTCCGTATTCCTCTTCTGAAACCTGAGTCAGCAAATTCGCCGCTCTGTCCCCCAGTAAATTTAACAAAATTGTCGCCCTGAATTCAAGCGGTACGCTCTCAGAAGCGAATGCCCTCTCTAGACTTGAGAAAAAATACGCCCACTGGTCAGACCGTGTGGGTACCTTGACTGTTAGCAGTCTTATTATCCTGACCGTCTCCTCCACCGTCCGAAACCTCATCTGCGCCCCTGCCTCTACGCTTATATTCGGACTCTCCGTGTTGCTACGACTACCGGCCCGAATTTTCTCTAACTCCAATCTTTCTTGGGACTCTAAGTTTAACTTAAACTGTTCTTGTTCTTTCCTTAATTTTGCTTCAAATTGTTCCCGTTCTGATTTTGCTTTTGCTTCTAATTCTTCCTTTTCCACTCTCTCAGCCACAATAGCTGTCAGCATCCCCTCTATTAATTCTTCCTCATAACTAGCACTCTCCAAAATTAACTTTCTTAAGTCCATGATTTTAGAATTTTGTGGTACCACCTCTACGAGCTCAGCTGCTAATTTAGTCAAATCCGCTTTCCTAGCCTTCGCTAAAAATGCCATATTGAGATAAAATTATAATTATACTTATGCAAATTAATGTATTAATATTTTCTATACCAGTCTCTTAATGAGGCTATATTCCTGTATTCAGTTCTATTTAAAACTTAGATGAACCAATATGTCTTAAATGAAAATAATATGCGTTACTATAAAGTTTACAGTATATTAAACAAAACTACTCTGCATTAAACAAAACATACAATATATTTTTTTTTTTAAATGCTCAATCCTAATATAATTAGTTTAATCCGAGCTTTGGCTAACCAATTTTCCTGTCAAAATTCTAGCTCGATTAAAAGATCTCCTAGCTCCCCTTTCCTATTTTTTGTTACAAGATCCTGAGTTACACAATAACCAAAAGTAAAAAATCGTCACTCACCTCTTCGCTGCTGTCACCCTCCGTTGTTGATATCAGCTTTCGTCGGTGTCTCTCGTTGTGGAATATTGGAGCGGAATTCTGTGTTGGGACTCTCGTTTACGGCAGGCGCTCCGATCCTCTACTGGCATTCGGTCTTTTTTTTTTTTTTTTCCGACGTTGCTCGGGTGTTGGGTTGCAGAACTTATGGGACTCTAGGGCTTAAAGGAACTTTCTTCGGTTGCGGGTGGGAAAAATCATTCAGTCCTTCCTTCTCTGCGGATTCTGCGTCCGTCCTGCGGTCATCGACCTCTCTGGTGTTGCTTCGTAGCTCTATTTCAAAGGCGCTTCATTCGTTTCAAACTCCGATGGTATTTTACAGTCCAATTATCATGATTATTTCACCTGCTGCCACCATTTTATAATAAATCCCGCCGCTTGATACCATTTTATAACGAATCCCAGCGCTTGGCACCATTTTATAACGAATTCCTCCGTTCACCATCATTTTGTAACGTATGCCGTCGCTGGATACCATTTTTGTACTGAATTTACCATTCTCTGCTGCTGGATACTCTGCATGGTTGTCGACTCAGTAGCGTTATTCCGGTCCGCGCACATAAAGTGGAATGTGCCGACCTAAATACCAGTAACCGTTTCCTTCTGAATTCGTGAGTTCGAATCTGTGAAAATATCATGAAAATATCGACTTTCTCCAAGTCTGGATAAAACAGGCATCGTTGTTAAAGAAAATAAGCTTTTATTAAAGCATGACAAGGAATATCAAAAAGGTTACAGAAAACATTCCGGTGAGGGCGAGAACCTGTGCATCAGGAGCACCAAAAGTGCGACCTGTCTCTACGAAAATTGTCTCGCCTCTCTCGAAAAGCGTCTCTTTCATGTATATATTCTGGTCCAAAATCTGAGGACCACCCTGACAAAGCTCTGGAATGTCTTTTTCCAAGCTCTGCATATCCTAGACCACCTAACGTCCCCCTCTGGGATTAGTTCTCCCTCCTCTGATGACGGCTCAAAATGGGTGTATTTCTCCGAAATCAGACTGTGATGACAGAGTTTTATAGCCTTGTTTTCCAAAAACTGCAATGCAGGCGGTCTTAAGGTGTATGAACTCTGAAACTGTTCTGAAAATGGCTGAAAATAGGCTTGAAAAAGTGACGGGTTCGTCACAAGACTATTATATATATAACATGATTCGTGCGCATCAGGTGCATGCATAATTCTTACTTTCCCTACATTACAGTATAATGTATATAAGGAAAGTATTGTGACGAAGTCGAATATTCGAATTCGAGTTTTCGACAGAAAAGCACACGTTTTAAGCATTCCTGAAATAGAAGCGAACGTTTTTGAGGGAAGGTCTGTTTGTCTGTAAGTATGTTAGTGTGAGTGTGGAAGCGAAATCTCACAAATGAACGTTTCAGAAATAATTTGGTACGATTATTTCAATCGATGAATAATGAAAGCCTATTGATGTTAAACGCAATCGAATGTTTGAAACACTCAGGGTCTGATAAACGCACGGGCCTCCGGGGGCCGCGTACTGTGTCCCCAAATTTTAGGGGCCTCTAAATATTGTATGTGTTAAACCACTTTATTCAGAAATAATTATTTATTTAATTATTTAAATAATATAAGCTGATAATGTTAGTTTTTATTTTAAATTTTGAAAATATGTTAATAGTTTTAAATATTATAAATCTTTTAAAGTTTTACTTTTAAATAAAAAGTTCTACATTTGCAAAAGTGCCTTCGGGTTAGTGATCCTAAACTTCCAAATTTGCTTTGTGAATTTTTTTCTTTGCATGCATTTGGTATGCCGTGAGTGTAAGGGGGCCCCCAATTAACACCGAACCTCACACTGGCTTAATCAGGCCTTGGGAACATTCCCTTAATTTTCAAATGAATTTTTGAAAACTTCTTTAAAATTTGGGATCTTCAATAATCATAAATAAATAATCATTTCGACCGTAATTTTTCATTAGAAAACGAATGACAGAAACTTTAGAACCCTAGCATGAGCCGTTTTCGAGATGGTGCCTGTTTTTCAAAAACATTTATAAAAAAAATTACTTAAACTTAAAAATGCAGAAGTATTATCAAATATATAAAATTATCGTCTCGTAGAGAGCTATGGAGAAAGTTCTTCAACCATTCTAACAGGAAGACCCACCCCTGCATTTTTCAGAATTGTTCAAAGAAGACACGGTTGATTAGTTCACATTCTTTGTCAAGGTCACAGATGTCTACCGTTTACGCCGTAGAGGGCATTCCGCCTCTGGCATTTACTTTTGGGGAGAATAAGAGGCAAGAGGGATCGTACTCGTACTCACATGTGTGTATGCGAGGTTATGCAAAACGGAGTTGACTCGGCTTTCTCCTACCTTCATACAGTAGATTAGTTCATAATCTGCATGCCTATTGAGAAGGGGGTGGGAACAGGGTGATTGATTGTGATTGCTCCTAGGCCCGGATTTTTGACCTCTTCTAATATATATATATATATTATATATATATAAACAATAATTATGGAAGTGAAAAAATAATTTTTTGCGCAAAATGTTTTTCTTTCTATCTCCAGGTAAAAAAAAACAATGTGGTACTGTAACAAATCTAATTTACAAAGGGGCAAAGATGTTCCATTTCTAATGTTTTGCTCATTCAAGAAAAAATTAATATTTATATTTATTATTTTCAGGTTTCGTCTACTGTATTTTTTATAACTCGAACATCTTACACTTTAAATTTTCTCTAAAATACATAAACTACTTTAAAATTAAGCTCAGTGTGAAGAGAAATTGAAATAAGGCCTAAGCAAAATAAGGCCGCGAGCCCGGATTATCTATCCCTCCATAGCCTTAATAATTTGTATCAAAAACCTATAGAAAACTAGCATGGACCGTTTTAAAGATATTGCACGAGTTAAGAATACATTTTTCATAATTAGCACTTTGAATATTGTTACATAAATTATTTCATACGTAATTTTTAATTAGAAAATGATTTTAATTTAGAACAGCATTAATCGTTCTCGAGATATTGCATGTTCCTCAAATTAATTTTTAAAAAAATCATACGAAATTAAAAAAGTAGTAAGTATAGTGAAATATGTTAAATTTCCATATGCAATGTTATGCAACATCATTCTCGTAAATCTAAATCATTCTACTCGCGAGAGATAATACTTTTTGTAATAGTTTCGTATTTTGAATCTTAAGAATTCGGTAATAGTCAATTGTTTCATACAATTGATATTAATCAAAGGTTAACTGCATATATATGGATCAGAATTTTGTACCTGAGTATGAATAAGCCATTTGTTTGAAAACGTCTGTGAAGTTGGCCCCCCGACTTTGAGCAATTCAAAAACTGAAAACGGCATTCGTTTGAGCGTCGTTTGAGCGCGTTTGAGCGATAAAAAATTTCGTTTGAGCGACAATCCTAAAGCCGTAATTTTAAAAATAAATCCGGGGGGGCTAACTTCACGCAGCCCCCCGACTTTGAGCAAAACAAAATCTGAAAACGGCATTCGTTTGAACGTCGTTTGAGCTCGTTTGAGCGACAAAAATTTTCGCTTGAGCGACAATTCTAAAGCCGTAATTTTAGAAAAACTTCCTGGGTGCCTACTCCATCCAGCCCCCCGACTTTGAGCAATTCAAATTCTGAAAACTGCATTCTATTGAGCGTCGTTTGAGCGCGTTTGAGCGACAAAAATTTTCGTTTGACCGACAATTCTAAAGCCGTAATTTTAGAAAAACTTCCTGGGCGCCTACTCCATCCAGCCCCCCGACTTTGAGCAATTCAAATTCTGAAAACTGCATTCTATTGAGCGTCGTTTGAGCGCGTTTGAGCGACAAAAATTTTCGTTTGACCGACAATTCTAAAGCCGTAATTTTAGAAAAACTTCCTGGGCGCCTACTCCATCCAGCCCCCCGACTTTGAGCAATTCAAAAACTGAAAACGGCATTCGTTTGAGCGTCGTTTGAGCGCGTTTGAGCGATAAAAAATTTCGTGTGAGCGACAATCCTAAAGCCGTAATTTTAAAAATAAATCCAGGGGGGCTAACTTCACGTAGCCCCCCGACTTTGGGCAATACAAAATCTGAAAACGGCATTCGTTTGAGCGCGTTTGAGCGACAAAAATTTTCGTTTGAGCGACAATTCTAAAGCCGTAATTTTAGAAAAACTTCCTGGGCGCATACTCCATCCAGCCCCCCGACTTTGAGCAATTCAAAAACTGAAAACGGCATTCGTTTGAGCGTCGTTTGAGCGATAAAAAATTTCATTTGAGCGACAATCCTAAAGCCGTAATTTTAAAAATAAATCCGGGGGGGGGGCTAACTTCACGCAGCCCCCCGACTTTGAGCAATACAAAATCTGAAAACGGCATTCGTTTGAGCGCGTTTGAGCGACAATTCTGAAGCCGTAATTTCAAAAAAACTTCCTGGGCGCCTACTCCATCCAGCCCCCCGACTTTGAGCAATTCAAAAACTGAAAACGGCATTCGTTTGAGCGATAAAAAATTTCGTTTGAGCAACAATCCTAAAGCCGTGATTTTAAAAATAAATCCGGGGGAGGGGGGGCTAACTTCACGCAGCCCCCCGACTATGAGCAATACAAAATCTGAAAACGGCATTCGTTTGAGCGTCGTTTGAGCGCGTTTGAGCGACAAAAATTTTCGTTTGAGCGACAATTCTAACGCCGTAATTTTAGAAAAACTTCCTGGGCGCCTACTCCATCCAGCCCCCCGACTTTGAGCAATTCAAAAATTGAAAACGGCATACGTTTGAGCGATAAAAAATTTCGTTTGAGCGACAATCCTAAAGCTGTAATTTTAAAAATAAATCCGGGGGGGGGGGGGCTAACTTCACCCAGCCCCCCGACTTTGGGCAATACAAAATCTGAAAACGGCATTCGTTTGAGCGCGTTTGAGCGACAAAAATTTTCATTTGAGCGGCAATTCCAAAGCCGTAATTTTAGAAAAACTTCCTGGGCGCCTACTCCATCCAGCCCCCCGACTTTGAGCAATTCAAAAACTGAAAACGGCATACATTTGTTCGCCGTTTGAGTGCGTTTGAGCGACAAAAATTTTCGTTTGAGCAATAATTCTAAAGCCGTAATTTTAGAAAAACTGTCTAGGAGCCTACTCCATCCAGCCCTCTGACTTTGAGCAATTCAAAATCTGAAAACGGCATTCGTTTGAGCGTCGTTTGAGCGACAAATCTAATGGCGTGATTTTAGAAAAACTTCCTGGGCGCCTAATCTATCCAGCCTCCCTGAATTTGAGTAATTCAATTTCTGAAATTCGTATCTCCAATATATATTTTAACAGAGATAGATAGATATAAAAAATGCACAAAAATATGGAAACCAGGTGTAAAGGGAGCCCAAGATAAAAGTTTGTGGAGGGGTATAATTCGCCATGCCCAAAGCGAGTGCATGGCCTGAGGCCTCAACTCCCTCCCGTCAAAGAAAAATATTAATTCCTTAAAGTATTTATATTGAGTGTTAAGAATCGGGTGGATATAAAAAAGTACTTTGATATTTCTAAATAGGTCTATTTTTGATTTTTTCTGAATAAAGCATGCTTATGTTTTATTTTCCATTTTCAAAATTTTAGAGGACCAAAAACATCCTCAATTTCCTTTGGAATTGACGATGTTAAATTAAAATCAATAACTTTAAATGTTATTTAGGCCTCTCCTGAGAGTGCGAGGCCTGGGGTTTACTTAGCTAGTTTGGCCCGTCCCTGCGTCTATACAGACATTACACATATTTATTTCGCCCACTCACACAACCCTCAACCGTTCTGTGACCTTCATGGATAGTTCCTTTGTTTATGTTTCGGACTGTAAAAGTAATTAGGAGAGGAGGGGAGGGGAGGGGAACTTCAGGGCAAGAGAAGAAGATTCGCACATTCTCAGAAGGAATGCCTGGATCTGGTGATATAAACAAGTGCAGTTCAATGACTTCTGTCTATGGCAAAATGAGACATACATATAAGCCAAATGGGTTTTGTAAGGGATTGCAAATTTTATTCGGTTTTTATAAAGCATTTTTGATCTGTAACCATACCATATATATCTATGATTTTCACACAGAAAATGTTGTCCAGATGTGTGTGTGTGTCTGTCTGTCTGTCTTGTGACACTATAACTCTCCAACAAATTAAGAGAATCGAATGAAATTTGATACGATGATTTCAATCAATGAACGTCAAAAACCTATTTGTTTTCGAGATGCCTGACACAGGCGAAAGTCCTTAATATTTCGAATTTTGTTTATAAAATCTGAAAAACTTTATGAAAAGTAATTACTTTTAAAACCGTTACAAAAATCATTATTCTATTTTTACATTTAAAAGCAAAATTACAATATTTATCGAACCCAACTGGCACCATTCTTGATAGTGCACGTTTTGTATCTAAATGCGATATTTTCCCAGAATACCAAAGTGTGTTCTGTAGATAAAGTCATATATTGGTCCATCAGATTTTAAGTAACTTTATACCCATATTTTTAAAGCGTCTGCCCTTGTTTAGAGATTTGCACAGAAGACACAAGAGTTGCTTTTTAAGAATTAATGAAGGGATATTTCCACCAAATTCTCATCAAAAACAACGCTCTCACTTTTTGATATATTAGGGTGAAAAGGTGTCCGTTAGAGCCTTCTACACAATGACTACAAGGCTTGAATAGAGACAAAGTATTTCAACGCCTAGAAGGATTATTTAGCTAATAGTTGTAGCACTCTCGCAAATTTTGGAACATTCAAAAACTTATTCCAAAATAATAGCTTAATGCTCTAAATGCAAGCGTGATTTCAGTATGGATTTGATATTAACAGAGAAAAAAAATACCGCTACAGAAGTAGCTCCCCTTATTACACAAATCCCCCCCCCCCCCGCCGCAAACTGCTTTATGTCGGTCGGCTAATCGTTAGATTATTGTTACATCATAATCGATCAACAAAAACCATTGTTTTATCAAACGCTATGTAAAAGTTATAGGCAGTGTTTATTTCAGAACGTTTTGGCCGGGGGACGAATGAAATTTTAAGGGGAGGGGGGCAAGTTTTCCATTTGTCCTATATTAAATATATCTAAATGCTGTGTCACATAAATAGACACTAGGTTAATATAAAATGTCGGGTTAATATAAACTAAGTTAATGTAAAATAGGGGGTCTCGCCCTCCCCGGAGGAATTCCTGAAAGAAACACAAAAACTGGTAGTATGGGCTAAATATGTGTTTTTTAAGGTCCTTTATTTTTATCGAACATGAAACAAGTTTGCTGTTTATTAAACTATATGGTCCACAATTAAAATTGTGGAATACAAATTCTTGTGTCCGAACTCGGTTGCAGTCTCATTGTTCTGTTGTTGATCAACAAACAAAATGACCGTGACACAGGAATAAGTGATCGATCCTGTATGTGACTTTCTATAATTTTTCAGGACTGTATATTTTACATTAATTTGGGAGTTTTTGTTTTCGTAATTTACTTTTCAGAATTTTTTTATATTTTGTCTTTCTCTTTCTTCTTTCCTTTTTTTTTTAGAAAAAAGAAAATTATAATTTTTAACAACACTGAATAAATATTCTAACCTTTGACAATTATTTTTTTAAATAAAAAATCTGATGTGGGTGGCATACTATTCACTTCATAATGCAATTAATTCACTTCTTTCACAGTGAAAAAATCTGATGTGGGCAGCATATGGCTTTCCTTATATAATGCAATGAATTTACTAGTTTTATAACAAAAAAATAATGTATAAGACCCACGGCGCTGTGTTTTTATCGTTGAATTGTACATTGGGCGATTTTCAGGATGACACCATGTAAAACTATTCCAAAATGCTCAATTAACTTATATTTCCCGCAACTCTAAACAATCATCAATATTGATAGATTCCTCAATAAACGATATAGTCCATATATTAAAATATTTTAATAATTACTTCATCATCTAGTCGTCATTTTCATTGATTTAGCGTCATTTTTATCAATTTGGCGACATTTTCTATAATGTGAAAACATTTTAAAAAAGTCGCCAATTTGGCGACATTCCGCCAAAATTTCATCAAGCGTTATGGACGGAGATATAAGTTGTTCTTGTAGCAGATAACTGACTATTGGTGTCCAAATACAAAAGTATTACCTAAATTATCTCTTCTAATTAATGGAACTAGCTAGATCTACGAGAATGATGTCACCCAATTTATCGCATGATATTCCTTATGAAAAGTAAACATATTTCAACAATAGGTAACATTTCTTTTAAACTTTATATAATTTTTTGATAATTTTTTTGTAAAATGTACAATATCTCGAGAACGGTTTATGTTAGCGTTGTAAAATTTATTTTAATCGTTTTCTAATGAAAAATTAAATGAGAAATGACTATTTGCGTAACTTTATTAAGGGTTTCAGTTTTTTGATGATTTTTTCAAAATTTCACTCGAAAATTTAGGGGGGTGGAGGAGGTTCCTGTACATTCGATTTGCGTATCACGTATTGTAATTTTTGTACCAAATTTGTTCGAATCGGTCCATTCGTTCGTCAGTTATAGTCTCCACAGACTCACTGACACACACATACTTTCACATACACACACATACTTTTACACACACACACACAGAGATATCATCTCAAAAACGTCTAAGTCGTGTTCAAAGATGCTTGAAATGTGTTCTCCCGAAAATTCGAATTCAAATTTTCGACCCCGTCACAATACTACGTTATACATTATATATATATAACGAAATGAATGATGTCCGTGACACAATGTTTTTAAAGTTGATTTGTACATTGGGCACTTATCTGGATGACAAGATGCAAAACTCTTTCTAAGTATCATATTAACTTATATTTCGCGGAACTCTAAATTGGGGATTATCAATATTGATAGCATCCGCTATAAGCAATATAGTCCATGTATTAAAATATTTAAATATATGAACTATATTGCAAGACTGACTTATAAAAACAATAGGCTTCCAATATTCGCTGATTGTAATATTTGCACCAAATTTCATTCGAAAAATTCCATTAGTTTGTGAGATATCGGTTACACAGACTCATATACTAACACCCACACATACACACAGGTATCACCTGAAAATCGTTAGTCCAAGTTCAGGGATGTTTGAAAGGTGCTCTTCCGTCGAAAACTCGGAATTCGAATTGTAGACATCGTCACAGTATTTTCCCTATACTTTACATTATGCATATAGAGAAAGTAAAAAATCATAGGTAATTTATTGTATTTAATCAACGAGCCTTTTTTTTTCATATTTTTTAGCAATGCATTACTGATAGAGAACACTAAACCTAGAAATTCTTTAGTTTCCCAGGGCCAGGGGCCGAAGTGACGTATTGAAGTATCTTCCTAACATCTGTACGGTTTTAAGTGTCTTGAGAGGGCGTGAACGAAATTGATATATGTTAAGGGGGTAAGGGAGGATTGAACGTCAGATAAATATATTGTAACATTCCGGAATGAATACTGATTGTCAGGGCCGGTTCAAGGATATTTTCGTGTGTGGGCAAGACAGTTTGGGGCCGCCCTTCATATATATATATATATATATATATATATATATATATATATATATATATATATATATATATATATATATATATATATATATATATGTGTGTGTGTGTGTGTGTATATAAATATCAAATACAAATATATAATAAAAATTTTCTTAATGTTTCCTTAATAATTCCTTCCTTCTTAATGTGACGCAACAAGCTCATTTTTCATTGGTTAATCTTTATCCAATGGCATGATTCACATCCTCGTATGGGTCCATTCGGCCCCCCTTGTCTTGGCGCCCCTAAATTTATGATTTTGTGACCTTTTGAGTTCCCGTGTTGTAAAACTCGGCGCCATCCAGACTGACAGTATTGTTTGCCGTTTTGTACACAATAAATTACACATATATACTTGTCTCATCAAAGTGTGAGATCTATTTCTGGTCTCACACTATCAAATGTTATTCTCATCTAAATTTAGAGTTTTAATTAGCAGTTTAGAAAATGTAATGCCTTACATTTCTTTCTACATGCATACATGCATGCATAATGCAGCAGTAATTTATAATACATAACTGAATTTTGGACTTTATTTGTAATTTCCCTGCACACAAATGATGTATTGGAAAATAACGATGGGGTCGAAAACTCGAATTTTCGACGGATTAATATACGTTTTGGACATCCTTTAACCCATATCAATTATTTTTAAATGGGTGTCTGTGCGTGAGTGTAATGTATGTATGGGTGTGTATAGGAGTCTAGAGAGACAAAATTTCTAGAACAAATGGAGTGAAGTGAACAAAATATATGATTTTAAAGGGAAAGGAACACTCGGAAGGTCGCAAATTTTCAAACTTTTTTAAATCATAAGAAGAAAACGGCATTCAAAAATATTAAATAAACAATCATATTATATGTAAGTTTACGTGAATAACATCTATGTTTGGGGTTTCTGTGTAGGGAAAACGAAGCGTTATGAAAAATGTAAACCTTTTGGACACTTATAATAATAATATCAATATTTTAATATTCAAAATTTTTTTCTAGAAAACAAAAAGTGTCTGTCCCAGCGAGTGTTTTTATTATTCTTGTTTTCATTTTAAACTATAAAATAAAGATATAAATAGTAAACGACAAAAATACGTACTAGGAAATTTAGTATCAAAACCTATATTTATTATTAAGAAAAGCTTTTATAGTTCTCGAGCAATCGTCTTGTCAAATTGAAGAAGATTGAAATTTTTCCATTTTTCAAGTTAGTAACATCTCAAAAACTAAAAGAACTAGCTTTGAACAATAAACATAAATTTGTAGCTTTGTGAAAGCCCTACAAGGGTATATAATTGGATTTTGGATAGAACTCTATTTTTGGGGGGAGGGGTGGCTTAAACTTTGAAACATAAAAATGAGTTTTTTTCCATGTTTCATACTTTCACTCGAAATATCTTCGAAATTATAAAAGATCGATAGAATTATATTAAGTGATAAAAAAATATGTATGAGGAAATTTAGTTTCTAAATTTATATGTATATTTAAAAAAGCTTTTATAGTTTTCGAGTAATCATCTTGTCAAGTGGAAGAAGTTTGAAAATTTTAAGTATTTCAAGTTTGTAATGCTTATATCTTAAAAACTAAAAATGATAACTATAAACAATTAGTATGAATTTATTGCTCTTTCAGAATCCTTCAAATGTATATAATTGGATTTTAGGTCACTTTCTTGGTTTTTGAAGTACAGTGGCTATAATTTCGAAATTATATAACCACTATACTTTAAAAACCAAGTTTTCCAATGGGTGGGAAAGCTGTAGTATTTTAGATGCCACGATTGTTGCAGATCAGTCTGGTTACTTACTCTTTTGTGAAATATTGGTGCACAAGTACGAGATATTTTGCTTTGTTTAAAAAAAATTAGGAAGTCAAATGAATATGGGGATTCTAAAGATGTTTAATGATTGGTGAGGTTTAAACAGAATACGTGGAAATATACGTATTCAATTACGTATTTATGTGCCGCCAGACACGTTTATAGATTAACTCGAATGTAAAATCTCCTCAGTAAGTTTAATTTTTATACTGCAAATCAAGTTAGTAAAATAATCGAATATATTAAAGTGGAGTCTATGGTCGGAGTTTTCAGATGAAATCGGGGTGAAAATTAAAAGCGCTAGCTAGTTACAAATAGTTAATTTGTATTGCTAGTAATTTGTATTGCTTTGAAAGCCTATAAACGAAACAAATGAGTCTGAAATAATCGAATAAACTTATTGAACTTTACTGGAGTTTTATCTTACAAAATTTTATTCACGAAAAGCAATTTCGGCTCCATGGGACTACAGTCACCGCCGATTATATTTTTCTGAATTTATCAGGAATCAAAAGTAACTTACTCATTATGTAGTGTCATGAAAGTTGCCCTCATCAATTTTTTAATAAAATTTGAATTTTTAATTGCATAAATCTTATGAATAATTTGTATATCTTAGCAGTAAAACATTATAAGCAAATCAAAGAAATGATTTTATGAATAAATTAGGAAAGAGGAGAGATGAAGGAAAAGCATTTCAATCTTTACGAAGCTAAGACATAATATAACAGGACAATTCAGATTTTTACCGGTTATTATCAGCAATTTATTTAAATAGCTAATCTTTAATATTAAATTTAAAATGCAAAAATTTTTAATTTGTTGGTTTTTGATTTCGCAGCTAAAAATCTGGGATTCTATTTCGAAGCAGTTTGTGACTGTCCATTGTAGCCCCTCTAAAATCTGATTGAAATAAAAAAGAGATATAGAATATAACAACTATACTTCAAAAATCAAGTTTTCTAATGGGTGAGAAAGCTGTAATATTTGAAATGGCACGATTCTTGCACATCAGTCTGGTTACTTATTCTTTTGTAAAATATTAGTGCACAAGCACGAGATATTTTGTTTTGTTTAAAAAAAAATTAGAAAGTTAAATGAACTTGGGGATTCTAAAGATGTTGAATGATTAGTGAGGTTTGAACAGGATAGGTGGAAATATACATACGGAAATATACATAATAATGGAATACTATCCAAATTACAACAAAATTTTACACTTTGACTAATTTAACATTTGCTTTATTGTATCACTGGAACGAATTACCCGGTATTGACTGGGATGCAAATAAACTCCCGTTACTTCATTTTCAAATAACACTACTCAATTTTCTTCAAATCCTAAACCGACGTCAAATTACCAGTACGCTATTCGCAAAGCGAAAAAAAAAGTAAACGCTCTCCGTGATGCAAAATATAAATGAATGAAAGATTAATAACCTCTAGGAGATGAACGTGGCATTAGGTCGTTACGGTAGCTGTTAAATCGTATGATTAGCTGTTACATAATATCGATGGCTGGAGGTTCTGTAACTGTTAAATCGAGAATAAAGCTGCTAGGTCATATCAGTAGCTGGAGATTATCTGATTTTGGAATTTAAAAATTCGTTAAAAATCGAATGTAAATTTTAGTAAAAGGCCTTCGAGATGCATTAGTTCAGGTATAGATAAGACTGTGTAAAAAAATTCAATGAGATAGATATCGGTCGGCATTGTGGACAAACAAACAGATAGATTTTTCTTTTCATTATTATAGATTCACTGGGGGGTGAAGACGATTGAAATGGAATGTTTAAAATGCCCCTGAGTTTGTGACAAGTGAATGAAAATATATAAAAAAATGTTCGAAGATACAAAACCTGATCCAAAAGCAGGGAAAATATATAGAATAGAAAAGGGGACAACAATTAGGAAAGAAAGGTGAAAGGGGGTAAAAATTAAAAATATTCTAATTTTCTGCCGAAATATAAGTGCATAACAAAACTAAGAGAGAGGGGAAAATCATATTTGCAATCATTAGAGAACCAGGTGGTAAAACACGCAATATTTATTTTCGTAATTTTGAAAAAAATAATAAAAGAAAACATCTGAAAAGAATTTGGAGATACATGGGCCCAACAGAAACACAGAAAAATATCCAAATGCTTCCAAATTCATTTTAAAAAGGACGGGGAAGGGGGGGGGGAGGGTTAAAAATTAAAAAATATGAACTTTCGAGTTGGGTAATAAAATAGGGTGTATTAAGAATAAAAAATAAATTCCATTCGTTGGAAAAGAGGAACGTCAATGTTTCATTTTTTCTTGGTTTTGAAAAAAAAATGGACAAAAAAATACTACATATCATACAATACAACCTTTATATAATAATAATAATAAATCGAATGTTGACTAGAACATGGAGATATTAAATGAATTGTTTGAGTAGAAATAAAAAAAATCACAATATCAAAATGTATATTACAAATTTTAAGGTTGTTTAATTAACATTTTACTTAAAAGTGTATTAAATTATAACTAAAAGTGTAATTATGAAAAAATAAAATAATATTTACGGATTATTGAACGTATATCTAGACAGAAATTTGTATGCACGAGCAAAAGAATATATATAATTCCCAGATTCAGTCTACAGAATAAATTTATTAATTTATGAAACAGCTCTAACAATTTATAAACAACTTTTGCACTTTCATGCAGATATTCATAAAGGAATATTTTACTTCGCAAAAATATTTTGTACCATTTTTTTTTTCGTTTTGCAATGAAACTAGAAAAAATACAAAATTAAAATCATTTTACACCATTACTTAGTTATTTGCCTCTGAAATTCCTTATAGAACAGCCACGGGGCATATTATTTTGGATAAAAACATGAAAATTTATTCTTTTATCAACATTATTCTGGGGCTAATACCAAAGACTAAATTCAGTACCAAATTAATTTTATTTGTTGAAACACATTAAAAATCAACAAAAAATGTAGTCAATTAAGAAATTTTGCAAAAATATTTTAAATAATTGAAAGAAAAAGTTACCCGAATAGTTAGAACTTAAAAGACAGCCATATTTGTCGATGGATTTGTGAATCTCGCACGGTAGCATAACACAACACTTTGAACACTGAGGGCCGATCCCACCAACAACCGTTAAAATATAGCAAAGGTTTAACGGTTGATTAGCACTGTTTTGCGTCCCACCAACACTTTCACGGCGTTAAAGAGCTCACTAAAGTGCTGTTAATTTAAGTGGCCGATTTTGGCCACTTAAATATTTAACAGTTGATTAAAAGTCGAACAAGATGGCGGCAATTTCTGTATCATTTGATATTTCAAGATGAAATTTTATTTAAGATTGAATTCTTTTATATTTTTTTTCCGAAAGAAGAGTGTTTGAAAGTTTTTACAACATAGGGGAAAATAAAGCCGATTTTGCTTATTTATCGAAGTCGGTGAAAGTTTGAAAGACACTTAGGAGTATTTACAATACACTACTCAGGTATGTAATGCATATATTTTGTTTATATTATGCTACAAGTTTCTTAACTTCTTAAACCATGATGTACGCTTTTGAATTATGCTAAAATTACAGAATTTAAAGTCTTGGAAGAGAATTAAACTTGTACTGCAATATTTCGGCCGATCTGTTTATTATATCAGATAGGCTGTTTTATTGTTGAACCAGTTATAGAAATTGTCCTATATGGTCTGATTTAAAAATTTCATATGTTGTCCGTAATTTTTTCTTGTTTAGAATAACATTTTTACATTTATTTGCATATAATCTCAGAAATTATATTTTCAAAACTTCAATTTACTTGAAGTTATGCATGCTGTACCGTTTATTTACAAAGCCAAACTGGAAAATAAGCATTGTCTGTAACAAACATAATTTATGTATGGGTATAAATGAATTTATCAATAGTTAGTTATTAGATTTAAATGTATATGTATTCAGCATGGTGTGAATGGTAATCCCTATTGTATTTCCCAAAGATAAAAATTGCATTTCCATTAAATGTCTGATGTTTCTTTTTAATATTTCCTGTCTGAATTGGAATGCTTCCATGGACTTGCTTCTATGTTTAGTTGGTACCTTATAGAAAGGGCCTTGTCCCAAGGCAAATTTGGGACATTGCAAATTATGGAGGAGCGTAACCTACAAAGATGGTCCCTGTACTTCTCTTTTAATGCATATACACTTCCCTAAGAAAACACCTGCAAAAGGATGAGCAAGCCATGTTTCTGGGAAATATGGACAACGACCACCCAGTTACAAAGGGGCGCAGCAGGGCGCTCTTGGGGAGAGCTGACCCTTGCCCGGTTCGGCTGCACGTACACGCAAGGTCGTGAGAACCCTCGGTCCACCTGCCAGACATTAATTCTGGGGTGACCGCCATCCTCCTGTCAGCACAACACCCAATAGCTGGACATTTTTTGGAAATGTCCAATGAAGATACCAGGGGCTTTGATTGGGGGGACCAGTAAAAAACCTGGGGCTGAATTGTGTAGGAGGAGACATTTTTCCGATGATCGAGAGAGTGGTAGATTTTTCGAAAAGAACGGGGAATTGAGTTTAAGACTTCAGACAGAACGGAGAATTGGTTTGTGTGCTCGAGAGAGAAGAGTCTCTCAAAAATTACGTCTGCAGCGATGTCCGGCGATTCCTCCACCGAAGTGCCCCGTAGCCAGTGTCACATCCAACGATATTCGAAGGTATGAAATGCATGTATCACATATTTAGTCTGTTGACACAGTTTTAATTAATGTCTTACTCTCTCGACATCTTGTTAAATCCACACTTGGGTAAATAGTAGGGACGAATTTAATTGCAAACATAAATGGAGATTTTAATTACATACATTCTTTAAGTATTCTTGATTTTAGAAAATGTCAATGGAGAGTCATTGTAATTTGTTAAGAATGTTAATTGAACCAATCGAATATGTTTTTATTATTATTATTTTTTAATTTCATTTTTATCAATAAACACATTGTTATTGTTTTATATCATGTCCGTTGTCCTCATTTGCCACTAATTTAATTCTATGTATTTTTGTTCGGCACGGCCAATGTCGGAGATGAGAAACTATACTAATTTATGCGTTCTAACAGGACGTGTGGTTAAAACCCACATAACAAAAATGGTTCCGATGACCAGGATTCGAAATAAAAATAATTGTTAAAATAACTGAAAATTTTTTTTTGTGAATAAATTAAAATTAATGCGCGCGATAGGAAAATTTAAAATAAAATGAGCTTAAAATAAAATAAAATTAACTTAAAATAAAATTTAAAATAAAATTAACTTGAATTAAAATAAAATTATCTTGAAATAAATTTAAAATAAAAAAAAACTTAAACTTTAAAAGTAAACGTAACGTAAGGAAATGAGGACATTTAAGAAAATAGATGTTGTCACAAGTGTTATGCCATATGTATATGAAATGTGTATTTAATAAATGTTGTGTATATTTAAGAAAAAGAATTATAGGATTTAAATATATTGAGTTAGGGGAGAAAAATTGGAGAAAATTAATAATGGATGGTTATATTCTTTTGGGAGCTAAATTTCTGGGAGATAAGAATTGCGTAGGAGTATGATTTTATGTTTAAGATTTTTGAGTAGCAATAATTGTATTTTATGTTGCATGAAAAGTGTTGTATTTAGGTAAACGCGCATTGCTCGTAGGGATAGAAATTTTGGATTAGAAAATTAAGGGAAAACTTAACAATTTCTTAAAGATGACAGAAAGGGGTGATATGACGGTGACGCCTACAAGTAGGATTCCGGGGATTATTTCCTTGTTAGGAGAACTGAGCGGAAGCGACGAAAATGAGACCTCCATATTTTTCGAACAGATGGAATCTTTAAGTGAACTAACAAATTGGAACGATTTAGAGAAGCTAGCAATTGTTAAATCCCGTCTGCGCGGAAACGCAAGAAAATTTTACATCAGCTCAAAGGATCTGCGTAGCGAAACATCTTTCGACATTTTCAAGCAAAAATTCCTAGATTTTTTCACATCCGAACCTAATGTCACTACAAATCAAATTCTTTTTTCAACTGCTAAACAAACTAAGGGAGAAAATATTAAAGAATTAGCACATAGAATTACAACATTAACTTTAAACTACGTGGGTGAAACACAACTTAATGAACACACACACGCAATTATGGACAAACTCAGCCTAAGTAAATTTTTGGAGGCAGTTGAGCCCGAATATCGAAAAGAAATTATGAAAAATGACCCAAAAAGCTTTAAGGATGCTGTAAAAATTGCCCAAAATTTAGAAGCGCCAACCTTACAACAACAGTTGAATTAAATAACATATCTCAATACAGTGATATTCAAATGTTCAAAAAAGAACAACAAGAGTTTAATTCTAACTTACTTGATAAAATAACACAAGAAATAAATCACCTTAAAATTAGAGAAAACAAAAATGATTATCAGATAACGAACACATATTCATGCAATTTTTGCGGTAAATTTGGACACTTTATGCAGGAATGCTGGCATTATATTAGAGAGAGAAATAATCAAGCGCACATATCATTACAGACCAGGCATAATTCTTCGCGCAGACCAACACAACATTATGCACGGAGAATATCCCCCAATCGTCACCAACAAGATTATGCGGAGAGGTTTCCCAATACGACATACAATGTACCCCCAGATAGATTTTACCCCTCACGTACTCAAGACTATAGGGAGGAAAAGCGAACTTATGGAAACGAATATGTTAATGAAGGAAGAATGGGTAGCCAGAGATATACACATAGGAATGGCGAACGGAAATTTGAGGACCCGCGTAACAAAAATGATTTTCAGAGGCAAAACCAAGGTAAATTTAAATATATGGATAGCTCGGACAGATACGCCAATGACAGGAATGATTTTAGACAGAAAACAAATTTTAACAGAACTGATTTTAGACGAAACGCAAATTTTAACAGAAATTTAAACTAGAAGGGGAGATTGAGAATGATCGTCAACAAAGGCGTAGAAATAGGGTTCAGTCTCCTTTAAATAAAAATAAAATCCCTGTTAGTGATAGAAATTTCATAGAAAATAATTCAGGAGAGGTTCAGTGCATAGATAGAAAGAATTTCAGAGAAGATAAAAATTTAAGGAATGTTACACAAATAAATAGTGAGAACGAGGGACAAAATGTTGGAAAGTATGAAATTCAAATTGATAGAGAAAATATTGATAATAACAGAACCCAAAATAATAGAGAAAGAGAGGACTTTAAGGACAGGAAGGACAAAGTTGAACTTATCGCGTCAATTGGAGATGAATTAAATACGGAATTACCCACGGTAGAAAATAAATTTCAAAACACGGAAACAAAAATTCGCTTAGACTCTGACACATCTTTTTCGGTTTGGCCTATTGATATTTTCAAAACAATTAAAGAACAAACTCAGAAATTAAATGAAAACAAAATAACGGACGTTTTGGTTGGTGAGAGCGCTGATTTCAAAGACACACAGAATACAAATACAAATTATGACAATGAAGATATCCAAATTCCAGATGAAAATAAAACAACGGATGTTTTGATTTACGAGAAGGTGGATTTCAAAAATTCACAAAACACAAATACAAATTATGGCAATGAAGATATCAAAAGTTCAAATGAAAACAAAATAACGGACGTTTTGGTTAGAGAAAGGATTGATTTAGAAAATATTCAGAATACAAATAAAAGTCACAGTAATGAAAGTATTAGGAAATCAAATGAAAGCAAAATAATGAAAGTTAATAGAAATCAAAATGTTATTTTCCAAGAGGACCAAAATGAGAATGGAAAGGTTAATTGTAAAAAAAGTCGAAAAGAAAATGCGAAATACAAGCTTCAGGACATTCAAATTACGAATGAAAATCACGATGTACAAATAATCCCAATTTCAAATGAGAGTAAAATAATGGATGTTATGGACAATGATAATGAAAATGTTGACTTTCAGAATTTGCAAAATCCAAATGATACCAGTAAAAATACACAGAATGAAAATTGTAATAACGATAGAGAGAAAAATCAAAATGATAGTGAGGTTAATGATATTCAAAAACTTTCAAGAATAGATGAAAATCAAAACAAAAAGTATGTTAGGCAGAAAGTAGAGGTTCCACCGAAAATACAAGTTTGTAACACTAATGAAATTGAGGAGATCCAAGAGCGGAATGAAAGGAAACTCGGTTCAGATTTTTTCATGAAACCAAAAATTTTTAGGAACTTAATATCGCCCGATGATTGGTATTTGAAAAATTTTAAAATGAGAAAGAGGTAAAAATAATAAATAAATCAAAATGAATTCTTTGGAAATTGATCTGGCAATGAATAAATTATGAAATTGAAAACTGGATATGAGGTCAAAATTGTTAATGGAAAGCAGCAATCTCTTCCCGCTTTTTATTCAACGTGCTTGCGACAGATAAGAAAGAAAACACGCGACATTCACGAAATGTTAGCACAGCACAGCACAAGCGAACCCCCCCCCCTCAAACGGTCAGTGCAAAGTGTCAACACAAAAACTCTAGCGAAATGACTTCTTTCTCCCTCTTAAACAGTCAGAAACGTGTACAACGGGACGAAAAACTGGTTTCCGGGAAGTCTTGGCAGAGAGCAAGCAGATCGCCAATCACGCAAAACATTTCGGTGGCGACAATTTCAGGGGCGCAAAGTTCCCCATGGCGACTCGAGGTCAGAGAGTGGAGATGGGTCCCACTCAAGGTCATTTTTCAGAGAGAAACAAGGGGAAATGGGATCTCACAAAGGGGGTGAATTGCAAAGGGGTGAAGTTCAGACTACAAAGAAGTAGGGTACACACGATTTTCACAGGGGAGAACTGGTTTCGAATACAAATCAAAAACAAATGCGGGGGACGATTCATCCTTGGTTAGAAAAGAATAAAAATTTAAAATAAATGTAGGAATAGATATACAAATTTTTTATATTTTAAACTCGGTATTGAAATTGTAAATAAAGAAAAATAAGGTTAGGTAAGAATTTGAAGAGAAATATGGTTTAATTTTGGAAACACGACTACAACAAATTTTATATACAAATATATATAAATAATAATAATAATAAAAAAAAAATAGGGGCGAGAGAAAATATACATCAAAAATTGCACGAAAAGCGCGTAAAACGGGGCGCAAACTTTAAATAAATATTGAATTATAAATAAAAGAAATTTTAAATAAATATTACATTAATTAGAAGAATGTTTAAATGAATATTGCATAAATTAGGAAATTTTAAATAAATATTACATTAATTCGGAAATTTTAAATAAATATTACATTAATTAAGAAATTTTAAATAAACATTGAATTATTAATTAGGGAATTTTAAATAAATATTACATTAATCAGAGGAAAGTTTAAATGAACTTAAAATTTTAAATAAATATTGAATTATAAAAAAAAAAAAAAAAAAATTTTTGCATAATAAATAGAATTAATTTTAAATAAATATTACATTAATTAGGACATTTTAAATAAACATTGAATTATTAATTAGGGAATTTTAAATAAATGTTACATTAATTAGGAAAGTTTAAATTAACATGAAATTTTAAAATAATATTGGAGTGCAATTAAAGGGGATTTTAGTAATTTTAAATAACTAGTGCATTATAAACAGACAGAATCCTAAATAATTATTGCAAAAAAAAAATGAATTTAAGTAAGACTGTAAAGGAAAAGACTTTGCGACATTTTAAATATTATAAGCGAGTGATTTAGAAGAAAAACGGAACAAATAAATAAAATATGTAGGAATGGATATGGCGAAAATTACTTTTATGATAATAACAAGAATTTAAATACAAGAATAAAGGAAAATTACATTAAAATCAATAAGGGATAGCAATAAATAGGAATTGATGACAATGTGACATAGGTAAAAATTTAAAAATACTAACACAGTAATATAATAAATTTTGTTAAAGTTAAAAATTAAAACTTTAAGGAATATCTATACATTTTTGAGTGAAACTAGGGGAATGATCTACCATCCTAGACGTACTTATATTGCGCATTTAGCAAAACCGTGGTGAGGTTCCACGTTAATATGTAGCCATGCGCGATAAAGTAATTTTCTTTTTAAGTTTTAAAAGATAATGGATAAATAAAAACACTTACCCCTTTCATCAGCATACAGTACACCTTGATATATCCAAAAAGAACACTGCATATCACACTTAAAATTCCCTTTGCACATTATAAAAAGAAAACAATACACCTTCACATACACCCAGGTAAAAACACATCTTTATCTTTCCCACGAGGTCGCTTTTTCTGCGGGTCCATAACTGTAAGAGCACGGGATCGTTTGAAAATCCGGAATTATCCGAAAATCTTGCCTTGCCAACCCTGGGAAAACTGGTTTCATGAAAAGGGCTTGTTTACTGTCGTTGACGGGAAAAGTTTATTCTGTGCATAGGTAGAAATTAAAGAAAATACTTACTGCTCACGGAATGCTTCCTGTAAAGGAATTACGAATGTAGACCGTCAAAGAAATATAAGGGAGTTTTAAAATGTAAGATAATTACGGATTTATGGCAGATAATATTCAGAGAGAACTACGGACACGAATTGGTTTATTAAAGGGAAAAATTTACAAGGAGTTTATAATAATAATAATAAAAAAAAAAAGGATAAGAGAATTATGAATTTTATTTGTAAATGGTTTATTGAAGTGAAAATTTACAAAAATTTATGATAAGAATAAATGTAAGAGAAGTATAAAAGTTTTAGGAAATGGTTTATTAGATGAAAATTCTTAACGCTAAGGCGAGATTCGGAATACAGAATTTGGGATTATGTATATAAGGGATAGATAAAGGAGAGTTGATTGATAATTTAAAAAAAAAAAAATATGTGTTTATTGTGTTTGCACAAATTATGAATTTATTAGGAAATGTAATATGGCATGACAATTCGTGATAATATTGACAAAAATTTATTTGTTTGTTTTTCTTTGTATTTTCAATGAGATAGCATAATGTATTTGTAAATATTAGTAAATGGTGAGATGTTTAATCAGTGAGAAAATTTTGTGGGCAACTTAAATGTTGAAAGGAATGTGAGAAAGAGAAATAAAAAAACAAAAACAAAAAATGATAATAACGATAGGAGAAAGTACTGTATTTTGAAAATTGAATAATGGCGAATTAAGTAGGGAATTATTTTTTTTGTAAAAAAAAAAATAAAAAAAAGTCAGGGGCTTAATGTTTAATGGGTATTGTAAATTCCAGAGAGAGAATTTGTGTCATCAGACTGTATGTATATGTATGCATTGGTGTATCGATAAAGTGTGTGCCTCAACTAAGATTCGTCCATACATGAAAATCCAGTGATATGATACAGACAGTGATGTGTTGTTCTCACAAGAAAACTTTCTTTTTCCCACGTTTACTCCACAGCGAGAAGTGATGCAGTAACGTCATCCACATACAGAGTTCCAGACTTACAATTTTCTTTGCACTTCCATCACAGTGATACGATTATGCAGTGTCGTGCTTTCCACATAAACTTTCAAAGTCCACAATTTTCACACTCCCATGACAGTGTGATAGACGATGCAGTGTCGTGCTTTTCACATAAAATTCTCAAAGTCTACAATTTTCACACCTCCATGACAGTGAGATAGACGATGCAGTGACGTACTTTATACGTAAACTTTCATTTTACCTATGTTTATTTCACAGCGGAACTACACAATGATGTGCTCCATCTGCAGATCTCCAAGTTCTCGATTTTCTTTGCACTTTCCAGGACAATGAACTAGGAAACAGTGGCGTGATATAGAGACGCAAACCCTCTGCTACAATTCTTTGTAAAATAACTTTTTCACACTCTTTACAAACTTTTGAACTTTGCACTTATCATTGTTACCATGAACATTCTTTCAACTTTTGGGCAGCCAATTTATTGGACTTCGAATCTCTATAGAACTCAAACATGTCAGACAGAAAAATAGCTTATACTTTATCTTTCCAAGAGTTTGATGACAGTCATCGGAATTATGTTACTGTTTTGTTGTATATATATATATGTGTGTGTGTAAATGCGTTTACAGGTTTTTTAGGTGAATACTAGCCTATGATACCCGTGATACTACGGGGATGGGGGTGAATGTCCCAAGGCAAATTTGGGACATTGCAAATTATGGAAGAGCGTAACCTACAAAGATGGTCCCTGTACTTCTCTTTTAATGCATATACACTTCCCTAAGAAAACACCTGCAAAAGGATGAGCAAGCCATGTTTCTGGGAAATATGGACAACGACCACCCAGTTACAAAGGGGCGCAGCAGGGCGCTCTTGGGGGGAGCTGACCCTTGTCCGGTTCGGCTGCACGTACACGCAAGGTCGTGAGAACCCTCGGTCCACCTGCCAGACATTAATTCTGGGGTGACCGCCATCCTCCTGTCAGCACAGCACCCAATAGCTGGACATTTTTTGGAAATGTCCAATGAAGATACCAGGGGCTTTGATTGGGGGGACCAGTAAAAAACCTGGGGCTGAATTGTGTAGGAGGAGACATTTTTCCGATGATCGAGAGAGTGGTAGATTTTTCGAAAAGAACGGGGAATTGAGTTTAAGACTTCAGACAGAACGGAGAATTGGTTTGTGTGCTCGAGAGAGAAGAGTCTCTCAAAAATTACGTCTGCAGCGATGTCCGGCGATTCCTCCACCGAAGTGCCCCGTAGCCAGTGTCACATCCAACGATATTCGAAGGTATGAAATGCATGTATCACATATTTAGTCTGTTGACACAGTTTTAATTAATGTCTTACTCTCTCGACATCTTGTTAAATCCACACTTGGGTAAATAGTAGGGACGAATTTAATTGCAAACATAAATGGAGATTTTAATTACATACATTCTTTAAGTATTCTTGATTTTAGAAAATGTCAATGGAGAGTCATTGTAATTTGTTAAGAATGTTAATTGAACCAATCGAATATGTTTTTATTATTATTATTTTTTAATTTCATTTTTATCAATAAACACATTGTTATTGTTTTATATCATGTCCGTTGTCCTCATTTGCCACTAATTTAATTCTATGTATTTTTGTTCGGCACGGCCAATGTCGGAGATGAGAAACTATACTAATTTATGCGTTCTAACAGGACGTGTGGTTAAAACCCACATAACAAAAATGGTTCCGATGACCAGGATTCGAAATAAAAATAATTGTTAAAATAACTGAAAATTTTTTTTTGTGAATAAATTAAAATTAATGCGCGCGATAGGAAAATTTAAAATAAAATGAGCTTAAAATAAAATAAAATTAACTTAAAATAAAATTTAAAATAAAATTAACTTGAATTAAAATAAAATTATCTTGAAATAAATTTAAAATAAAAAAAAACTTAAACTTTAAAAGTAAACGTAACGTAAGGAAATGAGGACATTTAAGAAAATAGATGTTGTCACAAGTGTTATGCCATATGTATATGAAATGTGTATTTAATAAATGTTGTGTATATTTAAGAAAAAGAATTATAGGATTTAAATATATTGAGTTAGGGGAGAAAAATTGGAGAAAATTAATAATGGATGGTAATATTCTTTTGGGAGCTAAATTTCTGGGAGATAAGAATTGCGTAGGAGTATGATTTTATGTTTAAGATTTTTGAGTAGCAATAATTGTATTTTATGTTGCATGAAAAGTGTTGTATTTATGTAAACGCGCATTGCTCGTAGGGATAGAAATTTTGGATTAGAAAATTAAGGGAAAACTTAACAATTTTTTAAAGATGACAGAAAGGGGTGATATGACGGTGACGCCTACAAGTAGGATTCCGGGGATTATTTCCTTGTTAGGAGAACTGAGCGGAAGCGACGAAAATGAGACCTCCATATTTTTCGAACAGATGGAATCTTTAAGTGAACTAACAAATTGGAACGATTTAGAGAAGCTAGCAATTGTTAAATCCCGTCTGCGCGGAAACGCAAGAAAATTTTACATCAGCTCAAAGGATCTGCGTAGCGAAACATCTTTCGACATTTTCAAGCAAAAATTCCTAGATTTTTTCACATCCGAACCTAATGTCACTACAAATCAAATTCTTTTTTCAACTGCTAAACAAACTAAGGGAGAAAATATTAAAGAATTAGCACATAGAATTACAACATTAACTTTAAACTACGTGGGTGAAACACAACTTAATGAACACACACACGCAATTATGGACAAACTCAGCCTAAGTAAATTTTTGGAGGCAGTTGAGCCCGAATATCGAAAAGAAATTATGAAAAATGACCCAAAAAGCTTTAAGGATGCTGTAAAAATTGCCCAAAATTTAGAAGCGCCAACCTTACAACAACAGTTGAATTAAATAACATATCTCAATACAGTGATATTCAAATGTTCAAAAAAGAACAACAAGAGTTTAATTCTAACTTACTTGATAAAATAACACAAGAAATAAATCACCTTAAAATTAGAGAAAACAAAAATGATTATCAGATAACGAACACATATTCATGCAATTTTTGCGGTAAATTTGGACACTTTATGCAGGAATGCTGGCATTATATTAGAGAGAGAAATAATCAAGCGCACATATCATTACAGACCAGGCATAATTCTTCGCGCAGACCAACACAACATTATGCACGGAGAATATCCCCCAATCGTCACCAACAAGATTATGCGGAGAGGTTTCCCAATACGACATACAATGTACCCCCAGATAGATTTTACCCCTCACGTACTCAAGACTATAGGGAGGAAAAGCGAACTTATGGAAACGAATATGTTAATGAAGGAAGAATGGGTAGCCAGAGATATACACATAGGAATGGCGAACGGAAATTTGAGGACCCGCGTAACAAAAATGATTTTCAGAGGCAAAACCAAGGTAAATTTAAATATATGGATAGCTCGGACAGATACGCCAATGACAGGAATGATTTTAGACAGAAAACAAATTTTAACAGAACTGATTTTAGACGAAACGCAAATTTTAACAGAAATTTAAACTAGAAGGGGAGATTGAGAATGATCGTCAACAAAGGCGTAGAAATAGGGTTCAGTCTCCTTTAAATAAAAATAAAATCCCTGTTAGTGATAGAAATTTCATAGAAAATAATTCAGGAGAGGTTCAGTGCATAGATAGAAAGAATTTCAGAGAAGATAAAAATTTAAGGAATGTTACACAAATAAATAGTGAGAACGAGGGACAAAATGTTGGAAAGTATGAAATTCAAATTGATAGAGAAAATATTGATAATAACAGAACCCAAAATAATAGAGAAAGAGAGGACTTTAAGGACAGGAAGGACAAAGTTGAACTTATCGCGTCAGTTGGAGATGCATTAAATACGGAATTACCCACGGTAGAAAATAAATTTCAAAACACGGAAACAAAAATTCGCTTAGACTCTGACACATCTTTTTCGGTTTGGCCTATTGATATTTTCAAAACAATTAAAGAACAAACTCAGAAATTAAATGAAAACAAAATAACGGACGTTTTGGTTGGTGAGAGCGCTGATTTCAAAGACACACAGAATACAAATACAAATTATGACAATGAAGATATCCAAATTCCAGATGAAAATAAAACAACGGATGTTTTGATTTACGAGAAGGTGGATTTCAAAAATTCACAAAACACAAATACAAATTATGGCAATGAAGATATCAAAAGTTCAAATGAAAACAAAATAACGGACGTTTTGGTTAGAGAAAGGATTGATTTAGAAAATATTCAGAATACAAATAAAAGTCACAGTAATGAAAGTATTAGGAAATCAGATGAAAGCAAAATAATGAAAGTTAATAGAAATCAAAATGTTATTTTCCAAGAGGACCAAAATGAGAATGGAAAGGTTAATTGTAAAAAAAGTCGAAAAGAAAATGCGAAATACAAGCTTCAGGACATTCAAATTACGAATGAAAATCACGATGTACAAATAATCCCAATTTCAAATGAGAGTAAAATAATGGATGTTATGGACAATGATAATGAAAATGTTGACTTTCAGAATTTGCAAAATCCAAATGATACCAGTAAAAATACACAGAATGAAAATTGTAATAACGATAGAGAGAAAAATCAAAATGATAGTGAGGTTAATGATATTCAAAAACTTTCAAGAATAGATGAAAATCAAAACAAAAAGTATGTTAGGCAGAAAGTAGAGGTTCCACCGAAAATACAAGTTTGTAACACTAATGAAATTGAGGAGATCCAAGAGCGGAATGAAAGGAAACTCGGTTCAGATTTTTTCATGAAACCAAAAATTTTTAGGAACTTAATATCGCCCGATGATTGGTATTTGAAAAATTTTAAAATGAGAAAGAGGTAAAAATAATAAATAAATCAAAATGAATTCTTTGGAAATTGATCTGGCAATGAATAAATTATGAAATTGAAAACTGGATATGAGGTCAAAATTGTTAATGGAAAGCAGCAATCTCTTCCCGCTTTTTATTCAACGTGCTTGCGACAGATAAGAAAGAAAACACGCGACATTCACGAAATGTTAGCACAGCACAGCACAAGCGAACCCCCCCCTCAAACGGTCAGTGCAAAGTGTCAACACAAAAACTCTAGCGAAATGACTTCTTTCTCCCTCTTAAGCCCCTATCACATTCAACAACTTTTCCGGCAATTTTTCGGACAACCAACTTTTCGAACAATTTTTACGCCGAGTTGGGGGAAAACTCGGGTGAAATGAGGTCAAAAAATTGGGACAACTTTATCTGACAGGTATAGAAAAAGTTGTTCATTTGGGACAATTTTTTACCAACCAGCCAATCACAGATGAGTAGCGAAGGAATCACGTGTGTAGAAAGGTTGGCGCAGATTCTACTACATTCTGGTTTGGCGTGATATCCTCGCGCAAGTTTGAATCTGTGGAGCGCGAACAGATAGAATATAATAACAGATAGATTATATTGATATAATAACCAGGCAGCGCGAAGTATTATTTTAGTTTAGATTTAGAATTTTGTTAAGTATTTATAATATTTCTGTGTCATAAAGGTGAATGTCAATGGAAGTCGTCTCGAAGTCAAAAAAAGTAGTCATGCGAGATGGAAATGGAGTTAATTGAATCAATACGTGAAAAATAATTTTTGTGGAATCTAAAAGATCCACTGTATTTAAAAAAGAATTTGAAGAACCATGCGTACGAGAAAATATCATTTTTACGAACCATCTCTTCCAAAGCGATTTTATATACATGAAATATTATATAATAAATATTAAGATATTATTACTAATATAATCTCTTTGGTCTCCTCTGATTCAAATTTATATTTACCAGCGGCTTGCTAGTTTACAGTATAGATGCGTTTCAGAAAACCCGCCTTTCTGTGAATTTAATCAAGAGCGTACGCGAGTTTGCTTTGGCGATATATACATATTTCATCAGTTTTCTGAATGTGAAGTTTTGGCTTGGATGGTAGAGAATCAGATCAGCAAACGGCTGGGCTCTGGTTCGAATCCAAGCGAATTTTAAATTTACAAGTGCTGCCATCTGTTGCTAAAATATTCAAATACAGTTTTTCTTTAATAATCTGCAGAATTTTTTTGTTTTAAATTATTTTACGTTCTATATACAAAATAACCTTATATCAGTAAATAATTTTTAAATTTGAATGCTTATAAAAATTTATTTCGAAGTTACTTTGAAAAATATCTTGAAGTATACTTTATACCAGGTATAGATGGAATATATTCTTAAGTAAAAAAGTGCTTGTAAAATTAGCAAATATAAAATGTGCATGTAAGATTAGACAGAAATCATCGAACATCCTTATACGAGTAGTAGTTATCTTTCGACATGTAATTTTGAACATTTTAGATTAGAATAAAAACAAAAATCAAACTACTTTGAAATTTTAATAATTTAATGCTGACATTTGAAGACTTTTTTTTTATTATTTTAAACGCACATAGACAATTAGAAATTTACAATACATTTGAAAGTCATTTACTTTTAATAAAAAAAATAAGTTTGTATATAAATATGAAAAGCTTACTCTTTTAAATTTAAATGCTTATAAAAATTTATTTCGAAGTTACTTTGAAAAACATCTTGAAGTATACTTTATACCATAGATGGAATGTACATTTAAATCTATTTTAAAATATAATTACTAAATAAATATAAATGTAGATAAAATAATTTTTAAAAGTTTACTTTAATGAGAAATATTTTAAACTTTACAAACGAGCAAAGAACATCTTCGGATATTTAAAATAGATACGTATTTGAAAACCTTTGAAATCAAGTATAAAATGGTAATGAACTTAAATTTGTTGAAGACATAATATTTTAATAACGGCATTCTTGAATTTAAATACTTTTTACTTTTTCTTTTTCTTTGTTTCATTTCAGTCAATATCGGCAATATCGCTTTTTAAACTAATTTTGTATCTTAAAATAGAGTAAATATTTTTCAACAAATATTTATTTGCTTTTTTATACGGATGTGTGACAAATCCAAATATTCTTTAATGTTCATTCATCTGTTTAAGCTTCTGACATCTGAAGTAATCCATATAAAAAAGAGCAAATCAAAAATTTACAATAGATTTTGTCCACATCCTTCTCGGTTTACGTTGCTTCTTCTTCTTAAGCAGGAATAATCCTAGCGTAATTATGCCAAGGCATATTTGATTTTTCCCCGCAGCTGATAGCAATTTAGTCATAATTACAAAGTAATAAAGGTTACAAAAGGAAGTACCAAGTAAAAGTCTTGTTTTACTGCCGAAGTCGAAGCGAGAACGCACTGCCTGCCGAAAAGTACATGTACAAATGTATAGTTGTCGTCAAAAGGCGATAAACATACCGCCATAGTTTTGTCATTTAGCACAACTTCTTCAAACTGTCAATAACCCTATCGCCAACTTTTTCACCGAAAAATTGGGGGAAAAGTTGTCCGAAATAGTTGGTTGTTCCAAAAGTTGTTGAATGTGATAGGGCCTTTAAACAGTCAGAAACGTGTACAACGGGACGAAAAACTGGTTTCCGGGAAGTCTTGGCAGAGAGCAAGCAGATTGCCAATCACGCAAAACATTTCGGTGGCGACAATTTCAGGGGCGCAAAGTTCCCCATGGCGACTCGAGGTCAGAGAGTGGAGATGGGTCCCACTCAAGGTCATTTTTCAGAGAGAAACAAGGGGAAATGGGATCTCACAAAGGGGGTGAATTGCAAAGGGGTGAAGTTCAGTCTACAAAGAAGTAGGGTACACACGATTTTCACAGGGGAGAACTGGTTTCGAATACAAATCAAAAACAAATGCGGGAGGACGATTCATCCTTGGTTAGAAAAGAATAAAAATTTAAAATAAATGTAGGAATAGATATACAAATTTTTTATATTTTAAACTCGGTATTGAAATTGTAAATAAAGAAAAATAAGGTTAGGTAAGAATTTGAAGAGAAATATGGTTTAATTTTGGAAACACGACTACAACAAATTTTATATACAAATATATATAAATAATAATAATAATAAAAAAAAAAAATAGGGGCGAGAGAAAATATACATCAAAAATTGCACGAAAAGCGCGTAAAACGGGGCGCAAACTTTAAATAAATATTGAATTATAAATAAAAGAAATTTTAAATAAATATTACATTAATTAGAAGAATGTTTAAATGAATATTGCATAAATTAGGAAATTTTAAATAAATATTACATTAATTCGGAAATTTTAAATAAATATTACATTAAGAAATTTTAAATAAACATTGAATTATTAATTAGGGAATTTTAAATAAATATTACATTAATCAGAGGAAAGTTTAAATGAACTTAAAATTTTAAATAAATATTGAATTATAAATAAAAAAAAAAAAAATTTTTTTGCATAATAAATAGAATTAATTTTAAATAAATATTACATTAATTAGGAAATTTTAAATAAACATTGAATTATTAATTAGGGAATTTTAAATAAATGTTACATTAATTAGGAAAGTTTAAATTAACATGAAATTTTAAAATAATTTTGGAGTGCAATTAAAGGGGATTTTAGTAATTTTAAATAACTAGTGCATTATAAACAGACAGAATCCTAAATAATTATTGCAAAAAAAAAATGAATTTAAGTAAGACTGTAAAGGAAAAGACTTTGCGACATTTTAAATATTATAAGCGAGTGAATTAGAAGAAAAACGGAACAAATAAATAAAATATGTAGGAATGGATATGGCGAAAATTACTTTTATGATAATAACAAGAATTTAAATATAAGAATAAAGGAAAATTACATTAAAATCAATAAGGGATAGCAATAAATAGGAATTGATGACAATGTGACATAGGTAAAAATTTAAAAATACTAACACAGTAATATAATAAATTTTGTTAAAGTTAAAAATTAAAACTTTAAGGAATATCTATACATTTTTGAGTGAAACTAGGGGAATGATCTACCATCCTAGACGTACTTATATTGCGCATTTAGCAAAACCGTGGTGAGGTTCCACGTTAATATGTAGCCATGCGCGATAAAGTAATTTTCTTTTTAAGTTTTAAAAGATAATGGATAAATAAAAACACTTACCCCTTTCATCGGCATACAGTACACCTTGATATATCCAAAAAGAACACTGCATATCACACTTAAAATTCCCTTTGCACATTATAAAAAGAAAACAATACACCTTCACATACACCCAGGTAAAAACACATCTTTATCTTTCCCACGAGGTCGCTTTTTCTGCGGGTCCACAACTGTAAGAGCACGGGATCGTTTGAAAATCCGGAATTATCCGAAAATCTTGCCTTGCCAACCCTGGGAAAACTGGTTTCATGAAAAGGGCTTGTTTACTGACGTTGACGGGAAAAGTTTATTCTGTGCATAGGTAGAAATTAAAGAAAATACTTACTGCTTACGGAATGCTTCCTGTAAAGGAATTACGAATGTAGACCGTCAAAGAAATATAAGGGAGTTTTAAAATGTAAGATAATTACGGATTTATGGCAGATAATATTCAGAGAGAACTACGGACACGAATTGGTTTATTAAAGGGAAAAATTTACAAGGAGTTTATAATAATAATAATAAAAAAAAAAGGATAAGAGAATTATGAATTTTATTTGTAAATGGTTTATTGAAGTGAAAATTTGCAAAAATTTATGATAAGAATAAATGTAAGAGAAGTATAAAAGTTTTAGGAAATGGTTTATTAGATGAAAATTCTTAACGCTAAGGCGAGATTCGGAATACAGAATTTGGGATTATGTATATAAGGGATAGATAAAGGAGAGTTGATTGATAATTTAAAAAAAAAAAAATATGTGTTTATTGTGTTTGCACAAATTATGAATTTATTAGGAAATGTAATATGGCATGACAATTCGTGATAATATTGACAAAAATTTATTTGTTTGTTTTTCTTTGTATTTTCAATGAGATAGCATAATGTATTTGTAAATATTAGTAAATGGTGAGATGTTTAATCAGTGAGAAAATTTTGTGGGCAACTTAAATGTTGAAAGGAATGTGAGAAAGAGAAATAAAAAAACAAAAACAAAAAATGATAATAACGATAGGAGAAAGTACTGTATTTTGAAAATTGAATAATGGCGAATTAAGTAGGGAATTATTTTTTTTGTAAAAAAAAAAATAAAAAAAAGGCAGGGGCTTAATGTTTAATGGGTATTGTAAATTCCAGAGAGAGAATTTGTGTCATCAGACTGTATGTATATGTATGCATTGGTGTATCGATAAAGTGTGTGCCTCAACTAAGATTCGTCCATACATGAAAATCCAGTGATATGATACAGACAGTGATGTGTTGTTCTCACAAGAAAACTTTCTTTTTCCCACGTTTACTCCACAGCGAGAAGTGATGCAGTAACGTCATCCACATACAGAGTTCCAGACTTACAATTTTCTTTGCACTTCCATCACAGTGATACGATTATGCAGTGTCGTGCTTTCCACATAAACTTTCAAAGTCCACAATTTTCACACTCCCATGACAGTGTGATAGACGATGCAGTGTCGTGCTTTTCACATAAAATTCTCAAAGTCTACAATTTTCACACCTCCATGACAGTGAGATAGACGATGCAGTGACGTGCTTTATACGTAAACTTTCATTTTACCTATGTTTATTTCACAGCGGAACTACACAATGATGTGCTCCATCTGCAGATCTCCAAGTTCTCGATTTTCTTTGCACTTTCCAGGACAATGAACTAGGAAACAGTGGCGTGATATAGAGACGCAAACCCTCTGCTACAATTCTTTGTAAAATAACTTTTTCACACTCTTTACAAACTTTTGAACTTTGCACTTATCATTGTTACCATGAACATTCTTTCAACTTTTGGGCAGCCAATTTATTGGACTTCGAATCTCTATAGAACTCAAACATGTCAGACAGAAAAATAGCTTATACTTTATCTTTCCAAGAGTTTGATGACAGTCATCGGAATTATGTTACTGTTTTGTTGTATGTATATATATATGTGTGTGTGTAAATGCGTTTACAGGTTTTTAGGTGAATACTAGCCTATGATACCCGTGATACTACGGCTATGGGGGTGAATGTCCCAAGGCAAATTTGGGACATTGCAAATTATGGAGGAGCGTAACCTACAAAGATGGTCCCTGTACTTCTCTTTTAATGCATATACACTTCCCTAAGAAAACACCTGCAAAAGGATGAGCAAGCCATGTTTCTGGGAAATATGGACAACGACCACCCAGTTACAAAGGGGCGCAGCAGGGCGCTCCTGGGGAGAGCTGACCCTTGTCCGGTTCGGCTGCACGTACACGCAAGGTCGTGAGAACCCTCGGTCCACCTGCCAGACATTAATTCTGGGGTGACCGCCATCCTCCTGTCAGCACAGCACCCAATAGCTGGACATTTTTTGGAAATGTCCAATGAAGATACCAGGGGCTTTGATTGGGGGGACCAGTAAAAAACCTGGGGCTGAATTGTGTAGGAGGAGACATTTTTCCGATGATCGAGAGAGTGGTAGATTTTTCGAAAAGAACGGGGAATTGAGTTTAAGACTTCAGACAGAACGGAGAATTGGTTTGTGTGCTCGAGAGAGAAGAGTCTCTCAAAAATTACGTCTGCAGCGATGTCCGGCGATTCCTCCACCGAAGTGCCCCGTAGCCAGTGTCACATCCAACGATATTCGAAGGTATGAAATGCATGTATCACATATTTAGTCTGTTGACACAGTTTTAATTAATGTCTTACTCTCTCGACATCTTGTTAAATCCACACTTGGGTAAATAGTAGGGACGAATTTAATTGCAAACATAAATGGAGATTTTAATTACATACATTCTTTAAGTATTCTTGATTTTAGAAAATGTCAATGGAGAGTCATTGTAATTTGTTAAGAATGTTAATTGAACCAATCGAATATGTTTTTATTATTATTATTTTTTAATTTCATTTTTATCAATAAACACATTGTTATTGTTTTATATCATGTCCGTTGTCCTCATTTGCCACTAATTTAATTCTATGTATTTTTGTTCGGCACGGCCAATGTCGGAGATGAGAAACTATACTAATTTATGCGTTCTAACAGGACGTGTGGTTAAAACCCACATAACAGGCCTTTTTCAAATTTCAATGTAGTATTCTAAAGTATCTTGCCATTGTATGCTGTGATAATTTCTCCTGAATTGACTTTTATTGAGTTCGCTCTTTTGAGCAAGACATTTTGTATCACACATACTTTATATACTAAAAGTTTAACATATTTAAAATTGCTCTTGCAAAAGTCTCTCTTATTCCATGAAATTTTTTTATGAATGATTCTAATGACAACACTAGTAAAAGAAATCTTTGAAAATAGGATAGGATAATTTCTACGCTAATAATAAACTGGATAACAATATAAAATGCAGCAAAAAAAAAAGAGCATACGTATATTTATTTACCTTGCATTTTATATTGTGTTCTAGTTTATTATATTGATTGTGCGGAAAGTCATATTCTTTACTTAATTTCTATATTATATAGGAAATAAAGTGAAATGTGTCTTCACAAATTAATAACTAATATTAAAAATAAGTGATCAAAATTCACTTTCAAATTTCAACACACTACAATTGTTTTAAAAATAATTTTATTTACCTATATAAGTCAATAAATGACGTTATCTTATCAGTAACGAATACTGTCGTTGATTTGGTATGGCACTACTATACCAAATTTATCGACAAAAACCCTTCTCTAGGTTAAAATATATAACACAATAGCAGTAACATTATTATCATTGCTATTATTGTCATTATATCCCTTGAGTATTGTGGTGCAATTGAGAACACAGGGATTGGAATGTAATATGCACTTTTGCATGACCTGCTTTCTAGACTAGAATTCACCACTGTACCGTATGTTAAATATTTTTGTTGGATTTTGATCAACTTTGCTCCCTAGACAATTTGTAAAATTGTTGCGTATATACCTTCAGCTCGTTTTTATGTCATAAAATAAATGAATTTTTTTTTTTGCTGTCAAGTTTGGTAAGTGTTATATATTAAAATGCTTTAATGGATATATAACAAATGTGAAGTGATTTTTGAAGTACTTTGTTTTCTGTTATATACACCAGATATTTGCCCCAATATTTTATCTTTTAATTGATGCACAACGGTATTGATGTAGCAATAGCTTGATTTATTTATACCATGTACTTCAATAGTTTGAACAATGAACAATGATTGTTCGCCTAAACACAATATTATAAAACAACATAAAAATTTGATTTTGTTTATAGTAGTACTTGCGCAAAGATGATTTATAACTGGTAATAAATAATTCATAATATTGGTTAAATGAAACTCTTCTTTTCGCTTTACAAATTTGCATTCTACTGACTTCCCCCTAGATGTCAAGCTCATGTTTTAATACAGTAAAATCTGATTAATTTGAATAATTATATTCGAATGTTACTACAATTCAAACTTTTTCATGGCAGCAAAAGGATAGTTTATTTTACTGGTAAGGTAACACAAGTTTTGGGGATCTTGTTTTTAACCACTGCCATTTGAAAATTCACTTCAGTGACAGTACGATTATAACCAGATTGACCAAAAACTTTCCCCGGTTACCTTGATTATGTGGTCACATGATATGCAGAAGCAGTCGCATAATATCAAATGTGGCCTCCTTAATAATAATTAGAATATTATTTTCTTTATTTATGATTAGGCATAACTTGCCGGATAGTCTACAAATCACATATGCTATTATCCTTAAAGTAAAAGCTTCTTTACAATTACAGCATATAACAAATAGTATCAATATCAACCGGTTTCGGAAACAAGAAACATCTAATTTTTCAGGATAAAAAGACATAGCAATTACACCAAGGGCAAGAAGGTTTTTATGTCTGTCTCTTTGCTTTTCTTGACATGGACGCTTTGTTTTTTTTTTATTTTAAAGAAGGAGTTGTTCCAAGCTGGTTGATACCATTACAAATTTTTTACATATTGTAATTTTAGTGACAGTTTTACTATAGCATATTGTTTTAATTTAAATAATTTCTTAATTTATATACATTTCTATTAGTTTTATCACCACCAAAAATGGATATTTATTTAAAATTACATTGAACTCACAATTTTTAAATAATTTTTTCATATTTTGTTATTTGGAAACATTTTAAAATGCGATATATAAGAATTTAGTTCATAGTATTTTATCGTGAAGTTTTCTTATACACGAGTTCGCTTCAAATGAAGTTTGATTACACAATGTACAGGGTACAAAAATTTCAATTGTAAATGAGAAGTAGACGTTTTCATCTGAATAGCAAAAAAATCTACATATGGGTTTTTTTCTTCAATGTATAAGAAATGGCAAATGTTATGCAATGTTATTTATATGGTACTGATAAGTAAAAGAATCTTTCGGCGAGTAAATTCTGAGCTAAAATTTCTAATCTTGCTATGTATAGAATTTCCAGAAATTTTTTCTATGATGAATATAAATGTTTGTCATAGAAATGCTGCAATATCAGCCTTTTGAAATGCATGACAGATTGTGATTGGGAAGTTACATATTATGTAAAAGGTTAGGATATAATTGTAACCTGTAAATTATTGATTTTGAGTCTAGTTGTATAGCAAGATTTAACAGAATTATTTATACAGAGTGGGTACTGTATATATATACATTTCAATGTACTGTTGCTCATTTTATACAAAACAGTTCATACTAAGTTTCAATTAATGTGAAAAAACTTTGAAATTTTACAAATAGATCTCCGTCAAACTTGAAATATTATGCTGGACCCCTGTTTGATGTAAAGTATTTGAGAAGTTCAATGTAAAACACCTTTAATTTTATTTCAGTTCGTTAATTAAAATGTAACAAAGTTTGTTTATTCGTAAAACAGTTTTCCTCACACAAGTTAAGACAAAACACAAAGAGATTAAAATCACCACCTCAGTCAAGTATCGCTGAACTGATTAATATCGTTGAAATTTGTTTTATGCTGTATTTTTAATGAGATTTTACTTTAAAGCAATTTTTGTAGTATTCTGATGTAATTTAAATATTTTTCCTTATTTAAATATTTTAATATTTTTCCTTTCTTCATTTCTTTAAATATTTTCCCTTTCGTTGTTACAACTCATACGAATTTGAAACAATGCGGTACTCCGCTAAGGAAGATCAGTCACATGGAATTCAATATAACATAAAACAGCAGAACAGTCAATCCTGAGTATCAAAAGATTTTTAAATAAACGAAGTACATAACAAAATTCTTCTGAACCTCAACAAGCTGACATCAATAAACTCTCAAACCTGGGCCAATGGATCAGAGTTACCAGAACAGTCTTTTCCTTTAGTAAAGGTACTAAGAAACCTGTTTTGAACACTTTTGATCAATTGAGAAGAATAAAGATGAGATGGATCCCACACCAAAGAACCATACTGCAACAAGCAGTTTCTAACAAAACTATTAAAAAAGATGGCCTGGTTATCAGAAAACTCTTTGGTTCTCCTAACAACATAACTGAACATCCTATCTTAGAAACAGTTTGCCTAATATGATAAGCTCAAATCAGAATAAAAGAAAATATCCAAGTCCCTAACTCTATGTTCTAAATTCAAACAAAATTCCACATTGAAATATTCAGATTTAAGTTATTAATTTCTGACTAATAGTACAAGTCATTTAAATGATTTTTATAAGGTGTGTCTAAATATTCGTATACTGTCAAAACAAAACAAACTATTTAGTTACAAAACTAACTATTTAGGTACAAAACTAACTATTTAGTTCCACCTACAAAATAATATCAACATGCCAATCACATTTAATTCATATACATTAGGTCGGGAACATGAATGAAATTCGCCCCATCCCCCCGCCATCCCAGAATTATTTCGATATAAAATTACTGCTTAAGGATTGTCGCTAAAACGAAAATTTGTGTCACTCAAACGACTGCAGCTTTCAGATTTTGAATTGCCAAAAGTCGGAGGGATACATGAAGTTGCCCCACGATATTTCTTTCTAAAGTTACAGCTTTAGGATTGTCACTTACACCAAAATTTTTGTCACTCAAACGAATGCTGTTTTCAGATTTTGTGTTGCTCAAAGTGGGGGAGGGGGGGGGGCAACTTCACAGATGGACCCAGAAGTTTCTCAAAAATTACAGCTTTAAAATTGACGTTCAAAGGAATATTTTTGTTGCGTCAAACGACGTTTAAACGGATGCAGTTTTCAGATTTTGAATTGCTCAAAGTGGAGGACTCAATATCATAGATTGGCGCAGAAGTATTTCTAAAATCCCGGCTTAACTATTACAGCTCAAATGAAAACGTTTGTAGCTTAAACAACGCTCAAATGAATGGAATTTTCTGATTTTGAATTGCTGAAAGTCGGAGCCAACTTCATAGATGTGTCCCGAATTTCTTTTCAAAAATTACGACTTTAGAATTGTCACTCAAACGAAATTTTTTGTCGCTCAAACGCGGTCAAACGACGCTCAAACGTATGCCGTTTTCAGATTTTGAATTGCTCAAAGTCGGAGGGCTAGTTGGAGTAGGCGCCCAGGAAGTTTTTCTAAAATTACGGCTTTAGAATTGTCGCTCAAACGAAAATTTTTGTCGCTCAAACGCGCTCAAACGACGCTCAAACGAATGCAGTTTTCAGAATTTGAATTGCTCAAAGTCGGGGGGCTGAATGGAGTAGGCGCCCAGGAAGTTTTTCTAAAATTACGGCTTTAGAATTGTCGCTCAAACGAAAATTTTTGTCGCTCAAACTTTTTTGTCGCTCATTTTACTTTAAAGCTATTTTTGTAGTATTCTGATGTAATTTAAATATTTTTCCTTATTTATATACATTTGTGAGTTTTATTGGCTTCAAATAAGTATATTTATTTGAAATTACATGTAATTTGCAGTTTTCAAATAATTTTATATTTATATTTTGCTATTTGTAACCATTTTAAAATGGTTACAAATAGCAAAATATGAATTCAATTCGAATAGCAAAATTACGAATAGTATTACGAATAGCAAAATCCATGAATTCAATTCGAAGTAATTTTTGGTTTTCTTATAAATTTAGATAACCGAAGTTTTCTTATATATGAGCTCACTTAAAATGGAGCGTAATTACAAAATGTATATAGAATATTCATAAAGACTTTGTATGAGGTGGTACTGTTAATAATGAGTGATATACTTTCTCTAAATATTCGCCTCCAAGTCCTTCACCTTCTAACAACTCGGTCTGTCGTCTGACGGTTTTGGATAAATCTATTTTTTGTATTACTTTTGTATTATTGTTTGTGGCAATTTTTTTATTTATAGCTAATTGTAATTTCCTCTGGAAAGACAATTATTTTCCGATATTAACATCATCTTCAATGAATTTCTCTGGATAGGTTTGTGTTTACTTTTCATAAATGTTTTTGTGGAAATTTACGACGAACTTAATTAAATTTGACTTTGTTAGCTTCTTTTCTTCATTTTCATTTTCTTTTTTAAAGTCGTTATAATTATGTAAATACCTTAAAATATTTTCTAGTTCACTATGACTTTCCTCTATGCGAATTTTCAATGCACTGTATAATTCCTCAGATAGTGTAGTGCACTGATCTTTAAGTGATTGCTAAGGAGCTTCAGAGAACTGCGCCTGTGCACAGAGATGTTAGTTTAGAATACGATCTCGTCTAGTAATTCGCATTATTAGATAGTTTAGAATATTAAATTCTAAGTTATAGTTCATGCTGGAAATTAACTACGCCTGGCAAGGAGTATTTTATTTTACAATTTTTATACGTATTTTTAAAAATACGTATAAAATATGTATTTTTATACGTACTTTTAAATATTTTTATTTATATACGTATTTGAAATAACAGTACATGCCCAATAAGTTAAATTAAATCTTTTAATAAAAAAAATATTTATTATAGCTAGTGTGTGGTAGGCTAACTTTGAGCACAATGGAGGTGGCTAATAGGATTTTTATTTTTCAATTTTGCAGTTAATTTTATATTTTGTATACATTGTGAGGAATGAATTCAACATATCACTTTAATGGGTTTACATTGTATTTAAAAAATTAAGTTGTTGACATTTGCTTTCTTTTGTATATTTGTCATTTTAATGTTTTTAAAATTTTCATGTTACATCCACTGTATGGACCTAACTGTACTTTATGTGCCATGGAATATCTGTTGCTACGTGCAATCTCCGACAGCCAGTAGAACTGTTTTCTGTCATGTTTTTTTAGTGGGCGAGTGAAACTCGCATAGCAGGCATAGGTTCATGTTTAAATTGCTACAAATCAGGTTGCTCTTCTTTTATTTAATCAAAATTTCTATAATTGTGTTAAATCAATATTAATTTTATATTTTTATGCATTTCTGTTATGGCAGACATGCTGTCCGACAGACTTGGTGGCATTTCTATGTCACCAAGGTAAAAATCGCAGAAAAAAGGATAATATGACCCCTGTTCTTAAAATCCAATTGAAATCAATTTAATAAAACATTTTAAATCTATTTGAGCATCGAACTCCTGCTCCCAACCCCTCTCTTTTTTTTAAAAAAACTCTGTACGTTAAGTCAAACTGAAAACTTGTGTGTACATAAAAAATTTCAAATCTAAATTTTAGATGGTATGTTACATTAATTCATATTTTTCAAATTTTGGTATACAAATTCAAATTTCATATTTTGGTATATTATAGTTTTTGTGGTACGAGACAGAGATATCACTAGACGTGCCGATACGAAAAAGAAAGTTCACTTCAGAAGTGCATCATAAAAAGTAAAATATTTCAAAAACTACATCAAAATTAAAAGAAGGGGGAAAATTCACCCATGTAGGTACCTGCCTGCAAAAATTTGTGGTTTTGCTATAGTTAATCTATCCAGGACGTGAACTCGCAGCACAAATATTTTGTCTGGACTTCGATATTAAATATTTCTTAAACTACAATATATATATCAAAAAACAATTTATTTCAGCGTATTCTCCAAAGCTTTACAAGTGTACCAAATTTCATATTTTTATATGCAATAGTTTTTGCAGTACAAAGCAAAGAATCTCGAGAAATTTGTGAAACAGTGGTGGCGTCAGCTACTTTTTTTTTAATATAGAGAGATTTTTAGGGAATAAATTAAGAAAACATCCAACGTTTAACAATTAAAAAACTATTGATATAAAAAATGTAAAACTAATTGCTATTTATATCAGTATTGGAGTCTGATATTAGAAAATAGGAGGAGTCTGTGTCAGACAGTAGAAAAAAAAAGAGGAGTTGAAGTCCACGGTTTGAGTTACTGACTTCACAAACCTGCTAGTATGTATTTTGCTCATCCAAATTAACTGACGCACCACCTGGTTCTTGGATAGGGCTTATTTAATTCATACCTATCCTATTGTAGGGTTATACATGAAACAAAAGGATAATATACTTTAAAGTTTGTTATTAGGAATATATTTTTCTTTCAATTTTGTGCATTACTTTTTTATGGATTTGCATCATGATCTAATAGCACCATTGTGTTACATAGCAGAGCATACTAATCACTGGTTCCCAACCCAAGTTATAAAATTACATTTATGGTTGTTTCCATTCCACACACACACATTTCTCTACATTTTTGGCAGTACCATTCATACAAACCTACCACATTGAAATAGTATTTATAGTGCGAATTAAAGAAACTATATATACTGATCGTAATACAATTAAAAAGAGAGATTTTTTTTAATTGGGTAATTTCTTAAATTAGAAATATATGCATTAATTTCAAATACGTATTTCCTTAAAAAGGAAAGAATTCCCGCTAAATTATAACAAAATCTTTTCTCATAATGTATATATATTTGTGTAAACGTGAATGATATTTATATTATTCCTGTAGAACAAATTTGATATAACACGAAAATAAATAAATTGCTCCCTTACGAGAAGTAAAAACGTAAACATGCAGAAGTTGAAGTTGTATTTTCGAGATAGAAATAACGCACCAATCAGAGAACTCGTATCATCCAAAAATCGGTTTAATCATTGATTAACTAACCGGAACGTTTTTAACAGTCGAATAGCTTGGTGGGACGGGATGGTTTTTAAGTATACTTTAGTGGGCCGTTAAATTTAGTGACTGATTAGTTAATCAGACATTAGCACTATTTTAACAGACGTTGGTGGGATCGGCCCTAAGAAGTAGCTTTTTACTTGTAGTCATTGTGTTTGTTATCTACATGGGCTCCAGCTAGGCTCAATGCTTAAATCAGCTAAAACGGTAGACGACCAAAAGAATGACCATCTGGACTAATCTCCCCCCCCCCCCCCGTCCTTTTAGAAGTGCAATCATAGAGGTCGCATCCATATGTTTGCAATTTGAATTTGAAACCAGGAAAAAATTCTGAGAATCGGCCCTTTGGTTTTTCCCAGTATTTGGGGGAAAACAAAGTCCCCTAAGGGATTGCAGGCTGCACCCAGCTGCAAGTTGTTTAAAATCTGGTAATCTCCTAAGTGTTTGAGCGTACGTACTTTTAAGCAGAACTGTACATTGCTTTGAAAAAGATATAATTATGGGAGAAAAACGATTTTATCCTTTTTATATTTTAATACTATCTAAAAAAGTAAATTCATTCATATTAAAGTGGCATAAAATTGGTTCATTTTCAAAATATTTTTTTTAAACAAATTAACCACAAAAGTCATTATTACAACACCTAATTTCACTTCCAAATGGCCGCCCCTAACTCGTCCGCTGTGGGCAATTGCCCACGCCTTAAACCGGGCCTGCTGATTGTTACTCGATTCATACAATCTACCAGATGGCTAAGGGTAGAGTATGTGTGTGTACACATTTCTAGGCTCTTAAATGGTTTTTGTGGAATTTGCTCAATTCATTGAAAGAGTTTTTCAAAATGCAACGCAAAGCTAAAGTATCAGAAGAAGAAATACTGAAAAATCTTAAAGAAACTCCAGGAATTTTTAACAAGTTTGGTAATCTTGTACCTGCTACAAGTGATGTTTGGAATCATGTGAGCCAGCAATGTAACAAACTAATTACACCTAAATATCTGCATTTTTATGTGCAACAAGATCGACACAAAGTGTTGCAGATATTACGAGCACATTTTAATATTGGCCAAGAAATAAATCAGCAGCTATGCTCTGAACAAAATTCATATTCTTCGACGACAACATCCACATCATCTTTTTCTGATACGAATGATGCAAGTGGCTATGAAGAAGATAAAATAATAAGACTCACTAATGAGGACTGGTTACGTATTAGGCCAGAGGAGCAAAGTACTTTTCTAGGAACTAGGACTGGACATGAAAATGTTCGCAAAAGACAATACCCCTCTCTACGTCGAAATGTGTGGACACATGTAATTACAGAACAAATTTGGAAACAGATAAAAATTCCTTGTGCTTTTTTTTTCAAAAGATCGAAAATTTCAATTGACTGCTCAAGAAGCAAATATTATTGTACTATTCAGGCAAAGTGTAAGGAATGCCTCAATAAGATGAAAGCCGTAATAAAAGAAAAACCACGGGATGATTCGTCAGTCACACTTCATATTCGAATGATTGACACTAAAGGCATCCCACATTTAATGAAAAGGCCTCTCAAAGGAGATATTCGTAAAAAGATTGGAGAAGAACTTTCAGCAAAAACTGCAAAAGTTTGGAGAGTTGAATCGGCCAATGAAAATATGGAATTTGGTGACGTTATGCATCCTGAATTGTTTAGTTCTGATGTACTCAGAAAAGCAAAACAAGAAATAAAAGACCAATCATTTGGATTTAAAAGTGAAGACCCACTGAGAAACTTATCACATATGAAAAGCAATCTACCATGGGCAGGGTCAATTCATAACATAGGCTTGAATAAGTTCTATGTACATTATTGGACGCCCTCTCAAATGTTTATGTATAAAAAATATGTAATGAAACCAAAATATGCAAGAGTGGCAATAGATTCGACTGGTTCTCTCGTTAGAAAAATTCAGCATTCTAAGAACGAGTTTTCTGGACATATATACCTATACGAGGTAGTGATACACGATGATGGAAGGCAGTATGCAGTATCCCAAATGTTATCAGAGAAACATGACACATTATCTATAACATATTGGTTAGGACAATGGGTCAGAAATGGAGCTCCTCCCCCGCATGAAGCAGTGTGTGACTTTTCTCTTGCTTTAATGGGGGGAATCAGCAGAGCATTCAATGGAGTGAGTCTAGCTATATACATCTATGAGTGCTTCGAAGTTATTCAACGAGATACAAACTTGCCAACCTTTTTGAAAACTTATATTCGTCTAGATATAGCACATTTTATCCGAATGGTTAGCAGATGGTCGTGTTTTTCAAAAAACACCCCGAATAGAGTTAAAGAATTTTATTTGTTTTGCATATCACTTTTAGTTAACACCTCTGATCTGTCTTCTTTTGAGCATCTGTTGTCAAAAATAATTGTAGTTTCAGAGAGCGAAACAGACGGAGAAAAAGTTAACAGCAGAGAGTTGACTCCAGCGGAGTCGTGTAAAAGAAATCTGTTAGAGTTAATTTCGTCGACAGAATTATATAGTGAGGAATTTTTTACAGACACTACTACGGACAGCAAAGTAAGTCACTTTAAATATGACTCATCTGATGAAATGATCACAAGAGCTTGGGTGAAGGATCAGTGGGAAAAAGGTAAAAAAAGTATTATCGAAGGAAAAGAAATTAATCCTTTTTTTAACCCCAATTTTAGTGAAAAATTGAAAAAAATATGCGACAGCTTTATTCTGTGGACGGGGGTAATGATTCCCAAGTTTAAATCCCCTTATCAAAGAGGATCATCCGCATCAGTAGAAGGAGATTTCGGTGATGTGAAGAACATAATGCTTCAAAATGAGAACCAACTACTTAGAGTAGATAAATTCATGAAAATACATATTAAGTATTTGAAGGGTTGTATGAAAATAGCTGAAGCGGAAGGAAAAAGTAATGAACTTTGTTTCAAGTCAACAAATAAACAAAATTTGGAGACCAAAGAAAGTTCAGAGGAAATCGTGGATGATAGAGAGGGAATAACGTATACTGAAATACCCAAATATTCCGGAAAAACTGCCCATGATGCCTTACAGAGAATCAGAGGTATCCATCTTAAAGAAATGAAGAAATCGACAACACAGAAAAGTACAGAGTCTTTGAAAAATGAAGGTTTAGAAATCGTAGATAGTGATGTAGAAATTGAAAAGGAAACAAAAAGAAAACTTACTTCGTCGAGTGATTTAATCTGCAAAGATATACTAGCTGAAGATCTTTGGAAAAAAAATAAAAGGAAAAAATCGAAATATTTCAGACAGAATCCGGATATCAGAGGCTGGTTAGTATCTTCCGGTTATTCAAAATTTGGAGCATCCATTAAACTAGCAAAAAATGGAAATTTATTTAAGCCTATAAAAATTGAAAAAGAATATATTTCAGTAAAAAACACCTGCCCATTTGATTCCATTCTTCAGAGTCTAAGTATTGCAATAACAGACTTCGAAACTTACATGAATTATGCTAAAAGGTCTATGAATGACACAGTTCAGTTGGCATTTAAATTATTGACTAACACAAGCATGTGTGAGTTTTACAAATGTAGAGCTAAGCATCTATCAAATATATATCCGAAGACACAGTCATTTATGTTCCCAGATCTTTTTATAGTTGATTCAACAGACAATGTTATAAATTACTTGGAGAAAGCATTCAAAGATGAACCAAGTGTCACAATTATTAAGCATTGCAATGAGTGCAGTGCAACAAAAATGCAACATTTGCCAGTTTTCCGAGTTGACAGGGAAAAAATTATGGCTGAAGGTGTGAAAGCACTAGAATTGGCAATTGAAGTGCAGTTACAAACTACAAGCAATCCACTTTGTAGAATTCCAAACTGTAATGGTGTCCAATCAGTAAAACGTGTATATAGTCAACATTTGTTCATTGAATTGGATTTTTTGGATCCTAGTAATCGTCGTCTGCAGGAGCAGATGACTTTAAATCAAGCATGTGATTTAATTAAGCTATCTGATTTTCCAGTTGAACTGACTATCGAACATTCACGATTTTTTATTGGTGCTGTTATAGCTTATGAACCTGGGCATTATATTGCTTACTGCCACCGAACAAGTGGAACATGGGAAAAGTACAACGATGTAGCGAACAGTGTAACACATTGTAAAAGTGATTTGGAAATAAATCCTCACTCTGTCTTATATATATTATCTTCGGAGTTATAGAACGAACTGCCACATGAAAAGACTAGCAGTAAGTTTCGCCATGCAGACTTAGAAATAATTTGTGAGTATCTCATTTTATTTTTTTTTACTTTGAAAAATGTAAATTTAAATTAGTTTTCTGTTTTAATGTGAAAAATTCTAGTAATTGACGTTACTAATTTGCAATGTTGAAAACTTTTTTATTTTCTCGGAAGAGAGGAATTTTACATGTATAACTTTCTGTTATCTCAATCAGAGATTTGTCAGTGCTAAAAATTATTTTATAACATTCAAATTTTGCAATTGTTATATTTTAGTACCTCTAGTAATTACGTTAATGAGCTTTTAAGTTATACAAGACAGCTACTTTTTATGATGTATCAAGAAATGTTATATCTTCAAATAAATTTCGATAATAAGAATGCTGTATGATAATCTTGGTCATATTTTATCAGTATTTTTTTCTGTTTAATATTATCTTTCCTGATTTTAATTTATTTATCCCATAATTATATAAGTTATGCATTTGTAAATATTACGTCATAGTTTGTTTCAGGTTGGAGTATGTAATAAATTGTTTTATATATATATATATATATATATATATATATATATAAATAAAAATTGAAGGATTTTAATCGAAAATTATGCATAAACTACTGTATGTACAAAAAAACCCATCTCTAGCATATCTGTTACAAATGAGTAACTATAAGCCTAGTCTAAGGATAAAGATAGAAGGTCACATATCACTACATTGGAAAGGGGGATGAGAAGAATATTAGGATTCAAAAATCACAATTATATAAAAGTAAACAAAAATAAAACTCTGCAAAAATGAGAATAGGCAATAATAATCAGCTCAAGACAAGAGATCAAGAATAGAGAACAAGCAATCGAAACCACACAAAAACTGGCGGTCAGTTCGAAATCGCATTCTCATCAGGACAGCCACACAATTCGAACCAAAACCGACAGAATAGCCAGTTTCTGACAATGGCGATAGTATTTAACTATAGACACCATTGGAACTGTCTACTGGCTAGTGGAAGGAGAAAAATAAATCAATTGAATTATACAAAGCTGAAAAACAATTCCTCCACGAACTGTAATGTGAAATCAAAAGCATAGCACCACGTGTAAGATAAACTAGTGACTGAGCACCCCACCCCACTTCGCCAATGCGAGTGGGCGAGCATTTCACCTCACTTCGTCAATGCGAGTGGGAATGAATACAATTGAACGATACATAATAAGTATGGAGACCCTCGAAAATAGTAAACAGTATAGGACTCAGGACAAGTGGAAAATAGACATTCGAAAATAGTAAACAGTATTAGACTCAGGCCAAGTGGCAAGCGAGGCGACAAGAATGGGCGAATCCTCAAAAATGAGTCAACCAATCGAAGATAAATAATGCATGTGTAAAATTATTACGTGGTATATCCGAAATTATTAATAATATCATTTTCAAACACCTCCGGATATAGGTAGTTTTGACAAATGCGTTTAAGTTTATTGATGTGGAGAAAGTGAAACCGAGGACCAGAAAGTCGATGCATTCGAACAGCTGGTCCAAAATGATGTTTCTAAACAATTGAATAGAACCACAAGATTGATATGATAGCAGCTCCATGATAGTGAAGCCGCAAGAATCCCTTCCATCACATAGATTGGTGACCACATGACTACCGAGGGCATCTAAATTTAGGTCTAAAAAATTAACAGTTTGACCAACGCAAGGCTCATCAGGAATCAACTCCAGGCCAGACGGGCAAAAATCAACATTAATGGGATAGGAATCATCAATGACAATACAAATCAAGTCGTCAACGCATCCACATATAACATATGAATTAGAGTCAAAATGACATTCATAACAATAAAGATATAAGTTAGCGAGCACACCACCACTACAGCCACCCCGTGGTACACCAGATGTCTGTAAACAAATGCTATCACCCTGGACAATACAACTGTCGTACAACACAAAGTGCAAGAGCATAGGAAAATCCCTGATATCAAAAGCATCATGATTGGAAGATATATAGTCATGACAAAGAGAGACAATAACTCCATGTAAATCCCCAATGACAACACCATTAAATAGGTCTTCAAAATCAAAGGCCTGGAAACCAAGAATATGTGGCAACCTGCCAAGGTGACTAACTAAATCAAAACTATTGTTCAAAATGAAACACCCTGAATTCCTGAATTCAAGAGATTCATTAATTCGATTTAAACAGTTAAGCAAGTACTTACCAGCTGCAGTGGCAAAGGCACTATGTCCACAAGTGACTGTTCCAAAACTGAGAGGTGACCCGTGGAACCCAGGAACCAAAGCAACACAAGGAAATCTAAAAAACCCACAATCAATATTCAACCGTGTATACAATTCCAGCATTCCAGTTTTGACCCGGATAGACCGACTATTAATGGGTTCAAAAATTTGATTATCCTTTAAGCAACTCTGTAACAGAGAAACACAATATCCCTTACAAATGATGGCATAGTTATCAGATGCCCCATCCACACAAGTTATGACAAAATGTTGTTGCAGCTCCCTGATAGCAGACAGGAGTTGTCCACAAGGACACCCAGGCTTCGTCAATTCAGTGTTTACAACAACATTTCCAAGTAGATGTAAGGCCGTATACCTCCACAGATTGAATGCCCCAACAGGAATAGAATGTGAACAAGCAAGTCGACATATGAATTTATCAAAATCAAATGATAGAGACTGAAGAAGTTGCCTAGGGTGATGGCAGAATGGAATGCGAAATTTAGACCCTTTATTCATAATATCCCTAAGTATATCATCCTGAACTACACTGAGATCCCCAGTAATAATGTGACCATGAGTGGAGTTGACAAAAGGGGCAAGATTTTGATTGCTGCATACACATGATGCAAGATCATCGGAGTTTAATGTCCTAGAAACTTCATTGCAATTGTAAATAGCTCCACCAATTGGTAAATCACATTTGAATGATTTTTGTATTTTGATATCATTTACTGGTAACAAGTGCTTATGTTTTGCAAATAAATTATTGAAGTTAAGAGAATTAAGAATAGGGTGTTTAAAAGAAATTACACAGTAAGCTATTTTAGTATGTGGATTTGGTGAATGGAGTAGGTGGTAATTTAAGAAATGTGTACGTGAAAGAAGCAAATCAAAAAATAAATGTTTAAAATGCTCATGAGTTAATTTTAATTTTAAAAAATTAGTATAAACAATACTTAATTTGCTTTTTCTGACTTTATATAACCATGTTCTAACAGGTAGAAAATTGAAAGTTTGAGAATAATTATATTGTAATTTCAAAATGTATATATATATATATATATATATACTAAAATGTATATACATGTATATATATATATATATATATATATATATATATATATATATATACTACATGAAACACACTTTTCCAATCAATAAAAATATAAAAAAAATCTGATGTGGCAACACATGACTTTCCTTATATAATGCAATAAATTTACTCCTTTTACAGTAAAAAAATAACGTCCACGGTATTGTGTTTTAACGTTGAATTGTACATTTGGCGATTTTTCGGTTGACAATATGTAAAAATATTTCAAAGTACCCAATTAATTTACATTTCGCGCAATTCTAAATAAACAATTATCAATATTGATAACATCTACAATGCGCGATATAGTCCATATATTAAAATCTATGTAAATAAAAGTGAAAATCCGTCAGTCTGTTTATCCCGTCATCATTGGAGAATGACTGAAACAAATTTAATGAAATTTTGTGGATAGTCTTGAAATAGCCCCTTTAAATTTAGTCCAAGTTTCGAGTTTTTAAGACCAGGGGTTGTCGAGATATTAATGAAAAACGAAACTTTTTTTAGGAGTTCTATTCTCAAACTCCCTGGTTCCTCCAAACGAAAAGGTTAGAAATCGTTTGTTTAAATCGTGAAAGTGAATTAAAACTTTATCTCTGAGTTTGGAGACAGATTTCTGCGGTAAATAGTCACTTTTTGAAATCATGAATTGTTTGAAAATATGAATTTAAATGGAAAATCTATAATTATGGTTTATTTTTCACAAGCTTTACTCAGCGATGAAAAGTATTAAGAAATCAAAATGGTTAATTAATTTTCAGACTTTTATGAAGATATATCATGTTCCACGGCAACGCAAATAAATTAACTGTGTTTGTTAATGTTTATTACTATTTTTTCGATTTGAATAATAAATAAGTGGATTTAAAAATATACTATCTTATAAATGAGCGGTTTGATTTTTCTTTTAATTATATTAATTGCGGACTACGTATATCACTTTCGTTTATTTTGGCAAAGAGTGTTGGTTAGTTTGGCCAAGCTTATATATTGTGTTTATCCAATAAATTCATTTACCCGATTGTTGAAACTGAAAAAGAGTAGAACGGGTATATCTTCTAATACAATTTTAGTGTTTCCATTTAGTATATACAAACGAGATCAGGATGTTTTATTCTTCAGATCTGCAAATTCAGATCTAAGAATTTGGCGAGATATCTCTAACTTGGCAAATTTCTTAAACGTTGCTAAATTGACTGAAATGTCGCCAAATTGATAAAAACGACTCAAATCAATGAAATTTATTTTGTTTTGTTAGAAGAGAGTACTGAAATGATGTTTCGTTAGCATTTGTCAATCAAACGGTCATACTTTGTAATACATTAAGCGAATTTTTAAAATATCTCCAAATGGATAAAAATGTTTGTAAATCCATAATAATATCTTGAAATTTATAAATTGCACTAAATAAATGAAACTAAGGTTGAAGTTCTATAATGACACCTGGTTTCACACCAAATCTGGGGACCATTTCTGTGAGCGGATAGACTTGGTAATTGTGTTTTATTATTGGATAAAATCGTGATGATGTTTCGTTAATTTGTTGCTAAATGGGCCTAATTGTTGCTAAACGGGACTAATTTGTTGCTAATAGGTTCTACAGTCCCACTTGTCGATGAATTCGGCGATTTTTTAAAATTCGCTAAATTGAAATGTCGCTAAATCGATATCATGTCGCGTAGCAACGGGTTGAAATCCAATGTGTTTATACGATAGACGATTTTTATTAAATATTTTCCAATTTGAATAATAAAGAGATGTATATAAAATAAATTTCATTGTCATTGCATTTTTGACTGGATAATATCAGTTACGGTCTTAAGGTTTAAACATTATTATTATTACTGATATTTTCGGGGATTATTGATTCAGAGATTATTGATATTTTCAAGTTACTATGTCTTTGTTTTATTGCGGCAAAAATTATTGAAATTCTTATATTGTACGTTGTACGAGAAATTTTCTACAAATGCACGGCTATATCATTTAATCTACGAGAATATAAGTAGTACAGGCATATTGGCATATATTTTGTCAGATGTTGGCATATATTGGAATCAAGTACGGCCTTCTGGTATGAAGATAACGGGGATTATTAATATTTTCAATTTATTACGTCATTTGTTTTATTTTGGCAAATATTTTTGAGACTCATATTGTAATACGAGTAATCTTTTACTAACACCCGGACATATCTTCTAATCTACGACATTATAAGTAGTACGGGTATATCTTCCCATATACTTTTAGCACTTTCATTTTAGCATATATTGGTATCAATTATTGTCTTCAGGTTTAATGAAATTTTCAATTTATACATGTAATCTACTAATACAAGCTATATCTTCTAATATTCGTGTATATAAATAGTACGTGTCCCATACAATTTTAATTCTTTTATTTTGTGTATACTGATTCAATTCCAGATTTTTTGTAAATTTGATTACAAAAGGGGCCAGGATGTTTTAATCTTCAGATCTGCCCTAGAATATAATTTTGTATAGCGAGAACAGTGATTCTTAAATTTTAGGAGCATTAAATTAAATATTTTAACAGAATATTTTGATTAAAAATAGTATTTAGAATACAATAGGAATTTTCACATGATTGTGAATTTTAAGTTTCTTAATGTTATATACGCTGTACGAAAAACGAGTATGCTGCTAGTCTTTTATTAATTAATCCATCAATTAGGCGTTATTTTCATTAATTTAGCGTCATTTTCATTAATTTGGCGTAATTTTCATTATTTTAGTGTCATTTTTGCAATTTTGACGACATTTACGTCAATCTGGAGCGAAATATCGCCAAGTTGGCGATGCTTTGCTGTATTATTTTCCAAGTGCACCAAATGTATCACCAAGTGTTTCAGACAAACGGAGAGAAGAACATTTCTTATATACTAGAAGATATATAAGTAGGGAATAGTAGGGGGTACTGGCTCACGCGGTGCTATACTTTAACATGGGGAAATTGCGGTGCTAGTTCTCCCATGTTAAAGCATAGGCGCACCTCATGAGGAGGGGTGCAGTTTCCACCAACACGTGACTTTCCATGAAGTCAGTCAAAGGTTAGGATGGATCAGATGACTTTTTTTTTCTTTTTCTTCTTTTTAAGCGTTAATGTTTTATAAATTTTAAGAATGTGTCACTTTTAGCGTTTTTTCACAAAAAGTTTCAAAAACGTTAAAAAACAACAAAAATGTACGTTTTTAAAATAAATTGCGGTTTTTATATTGTTTGAATTCTCTATGGGAAATAACATGGGTTTTCGCACTTTTGTGTATTTTTTGTAAAAAAAATGTGCGTTTTTGCAAAAGTGTTACCAAAAAGGCGTTTTTTGAAAAATGTGACATTTTGCGATTTTTTTCAAAAACACACTTTTTACTTGTAAAAACTAACAAAAACATGTTTTTAAAGTAGCAGAATCGCGTGAATTAGTGTTTTAAAGTAGCAGAATCGCGTGAATTAGTGTTTTAAAGTAGCAGAATCGCGTGAATTGATGTTTTAAAGTAGCAGAATCGCGTGAATCGGGTGTATGGGAATCTCGAGAATCTCGGGGGTTTAAGGGGTGTGTTTCCCCAATCCTTTCGGTCTTGGATTTTAAAAAATTTAAACATAAATATTTTTAAATAATATCAGATACCTGTTTTCAACAATCTAAATGGAGTAATGTCTCTTTCATACATTAGATGTTGTTAGAAATATATATTTTTTTAAATTGTGGTCCCACCTCCACCCGGTGTATAGGATACACCGCCACAATTCAATCTAGCATGGCCTGCTCATTTAAATTTGATAATGACCGTATGCCAGGCTCTTGATACCATCCTTTAAGATATGCCGCTTATCATCATAGGGGGATAGCCCCATTTTAATTTGCTTCACAGTAAACATCTGGTGGTCTTTACTTGCAATTTTAAATTGTTCCACTCTATTATATCTTCGCCTTGTTAGGCAATTATAATAATCTTCATGATGGATGTGTTTTTTTACAACATTCTTATTAACACCTTTAGCAGTCTTTTTATCCGTGAAGGGTGTTTTTAGGCTATACATTTTCAATCTTAGACCTACAAATTCCACGGCAGCAGTTCCATTCAACTCGTCTTTCATTTTTCCAATCCTTTTTTTATTCTTATTGGAATGGAGTGGATGTGTTGGAGGATAATCCGAAAAGTCAAAATAGTCTTCATAACTTTCAAAATCTTTGTAAATATCCTCTGTTTCAATTTCATAGCACAGGGAATCGGTGTCTGTAAAAAGCAATTCGGCTCGGCCGAATTGTCGCTCAGACGCGCTCAAACGACGCTCAAACGAATGCAGTTTTCAGAATTTGAATTGCTCATATTCAGGAGGCTGGATGGAGTAGGGGCCCAGGAAGTTTTTATAAAATTACGGCTTTAGAATTGTCGCTCAAACGAAAATTTTTGTCGCTCAAACGCGCTCAAACGAATGCCGTTTTCAGATTTTGCATTGCTCAAAGTTGGGGGGCGGCGTGAAGTTAGTCCCCCCGGATTTATTTTTAAAATTACGGCTCTAGGATTGTCGCTCAAACGAAATTTTTTATCGCTCAAACGCGCTCAAACGAATGCCGTTTTCAGTTTTTGAATTGCTCAAAGTCGGGGGGCTGGATGGAGTAGGCGCCCAGGAAGTTTTTCTAAAATTACGGCTTTAGAATTGTCGCTCAAACGACGCTCAATAGAATGCAGTTTTCAGAATTTGAATTGCTCAAAGTCGGGGGGCTGGATGGAGTAGGTGCCCAGGAAGTTTTTCTAAAATTACGGCTTTAGAATTGTCGCTCAAACGAAAATTTTTGTCGCTCAAACGCGCTCAAACGAATGCCGTTTTCAGATTTTGTATTGCTCAAAGTTGGGGGGCGGCGTGAAGTTAGCCCCCCCCGGATTTATTTTTAAAATTACGGCTCTAGGATTGTCGCTCAAACGAAATTTTTTATCGCTCAAACGCGCTCAAACGAATGCCGTTTTCAGTTTTTGAATTGCTCAAAGTCGGGGGGCTGGATGGAGTAGGCGCCCAGGAAGTTTTTCTAAAATTACGGCTTTAGGATTGTCGCTCAAACGAAATTTTTTATCGCTCAAACGCGCTCAAACGAATGCCGTTTTCAGTTTTTGAATTGCTCAAAGTCGGGGGGCTGGATGGAGTAGGCGCCCAGGAAGTTTTTCTAAAATTACGGCTTTAGAATTGTCGCTTAAACGAAAATTTTTGTCGCTCGAACGCGCTCAAACGACACTCAAACGAATGCAGTTTTCAGAATTTGAATTGCTCAAAGTCGGTGGGCTGGATGGAGTAGGCGCCCAGGAAGTTTTTCTAAAATTACGGCTTTAGAATTATCTCTCAAACGAAAATTTTTGTCGCTCAGACGCGCTCAAACGACGCTCAAACGAATACAGTTTTCAGAATTTGAATTGCTCATATTCGGGAGGCTGGATGGAGTAGGCGCCCAGGAAGTTTTTCTAAAATTACGGCTTTAGAATTGTCGCACAAACGAAAATTTTTGTCGCTCAAACGACGCTCAATAGAATGCCGTTTTCAGTTTTTGAATTGCTCAAAGTCGGGGGTCTGGATGGAGTAGGCGCCCAGGAAGTTTTTCTAAAATTACGGCTTTAGAATTATCGCTCAAACGAAAATTTTTGTCGCTCAAACGCGCTCAAACGAATGCAGTTTTCAGAATTTGAATTGCTCAATGTCGGGGGGCTGGATGGAGTAGGCGCCCAGGAAGTTTTTCTAAAATTACGGCTTTAGAATTGTCGCTCAAACGAAAATTTTTGTCGCTCAAACGACGCTCAATAGAATGCAGTTTTCAGAATTTGAATTGCTCTAAGTCGGGGGGGTGGATGGATTAGGCGCCCAGGAAGTTTTTCTAAAATTACGGCTTTAGAATTGTCGCTCAAACAAAAATTTTTGTCGCTCGAACGCGCTCAAACGACACTCAAACGAATGCAGTTTTCAGAATTTGAATTGCTCAAAGTCGGTGGGCTGGATGGAGTAGGCGCCCAGGAAGTTTTTCTAAAATTACGGCTTTAGAATTATCTCTCAAACGAAAATTTTTGTCGCTCAGACGCGCTCAAACGACGCTCAAACGAATACAGTTTTCAGAATTTGAATTGCTCATATTCGGGAGGCTGGATGGAGTAGGCGCCCAGGAAGTTTTTCTAAAATTACGGCTTTAGAATTGTCGCACAAACGAAAATTTTTGTCGCTCAAACGACGCTCAATAGAATGCCGTTTTCAGTTTTTGAATTGCTCAAAGTCGGGGGTCTGGATGGAGTAGGCGCCCAGGAAGTTTTTCTAAAATTACGGCTTTAGAATTATCGCTCAAACGAAAATTTTTGTCGCTCAAACGCGCTCAAACGAATGCAGTTTTCAGAATTTGAATTGCTCAATGTCGGGGGGCTGGATGGAGTAGGCGCCCAGGAAGTTTTTCTAAAATTACGGCTTTAGAATTGTCGCTCAAACGAAAATTTTTGTCGCTCAAACGACGCTCAATAGAATGCAGTTTTCAGAATTTGAATTGCTCTAAGTCGGGGGGGTGGATGGATTAGGCGCCCAGGAAGTTTTTCTAAAATTACGGCTTTAGAATTGTCGCTCAAACAAAAATTTTTGTCGCTCAAACGCGCTCAAACGACGCTCAAACGAATGCAGTTTTCAGAATTTGAATTGCTCAAAGTCGGGGGGCTGGATGGAGTAGGCGCCCAGGAAGTTTTTCTAAAATTACGGCTTTAGGATTGTCGCTCAAACGAAATTTTTGTCGCTCAGACGCGCTCAAACGACGCTCAAACGAATACAGTTTTCAGAATTTGAATTGCTCATATTCAGGAGGCTGGATGGAGTAGGGGCCCAGGAAGTTTTTATAAAATTACGGCTTTAGAATTGTCGCTCAAACGAAAATTTTTGTCGCTCAAACGCGCTCAAACGACGCTCAATACAATGCAGTTTTTAGAATTTGAATTGCTCAAAGACGGGGGGCTGGATGGAGTAGGCGCCCAGGAAGTTTTTCTAAAATTACGGCTTTAGAATTGTCGCTCAAACGAAAATTTTTGTCGCTCAAACGCGCTCAAACGAATGCCGTTTTCAGATTTTGTATTGCTCAAAGTTGGGGGGCGGCGTGAAGTTAGCCCCCCCGGATTTATTTTTAAAATTACGGCTCTAGGATTGTCGCTCAAACGAAATTTTTTATCGCTCAAACGCGCTCAAACGAATGCCGTTTTCAGTTTTTGAATTGCTCAAAGTCGGGGGGCTGAATGGAGTAGGCGCCCAGGAAGTTTTTCTAAAATGACGGCTTTAGAATTGTCGCTCAAACGAAAATTTTTGTCGCTCAAACGCGCTCAAACGAATGCCGTTTTCAGATTTTGTATTGCTCAAAGTTGGGGGGCGGCGTGAAGTTAGTCCCCCCGGATTTATTTTTAAAATTACGGCTCTAGGATTGTCGCTCAAACGAAATTTTTTATCGCTCAAACGCGCTCAAACGAATGCCGTTTTCAGTTTTTGAATTGCTCAAAGTCGGGGGGCTGTATGGAGTAGGCGCCCAGGAAGTTTTTCTAAAATTACGGCTTTAGAATTGTCGCTCAAACGACGCTCAATAGAATGCAGTTTTCAGAATTTGAATTGCTCAAAGTCGGGGGGCTGGATGGAGTAGGCGCCCAGGAAGTTTATCTAAAATTACGGCTTTAGAATTGTCGCTCAAACGAAAATTTTTGTCGCTCAAACGCGCTCAAACGAATGCCGTTTTCAGATTTTGTATTGCTCAAAGTTGGGGGGGCGGCGTGAAGTTAGCCCCCCCCCGGATTTATTTTTAAAATTACGGCTCTAGGATTGTCGCTCAAACGAAATTTTTTATCGCTCAAACGCGCTCAAACGAATGCCGTTTTCAGTTTTTGAATTGCTCAAAGTCGTGGGGCTGGATGGAGTAGGCGCCCAGGAAGTTTTTCTAAAATTACGGCATTAGGATTGTCGCTCAAACGAAATTTTTTATCGCTCAAACGCGCTCAAACGAATGCCGTTTTCAGTTTTTGAATTGCTCAAAGTCGGGGGGCTGGATGGAGTAGGCGCCCAGGAAGTTTTTCCAAAATTACGGCTTTAGAATTGTCGCTTAAACGAAAATTTTTGTCGCTCGAACGCGCTCAAACGACACTCAAACGAATGCAGTTTTCAGAATTTGAATTGCTCAAAGTCGGTGGGCTGGATGGAGTAGGCGCCCAGGAAGTTTTTCTAAAATTACGGCTTTAGAATTATCTCTTAAACGAAAATTTTTGTCGCTCAGACGCGCTCAAACGACGCTCAAACGAATACAGTTTTCAGAATTTGAATTGCTCATATTCGGGAGGCTGGATGGAGTAGGCGCCCAGGAAGTTTTTCTAAAATTACGGCTTTAGAATTGTCGCACAAACGAAAATTTTTGTCGCTCAAACGACGCTCAATAGAATGCCGTTTTCAGTTTTTGAATTGCTCAAAGTCGGGGGTCTGGATGGAGTAGGCGCCCAGGAAGTTTTTCTAAAATTACGGCTTTAGAATTATCGCTCAAACGAAAATTTTTGTCGCTCAAATGCGCTCAAACGAATGCAGTTTTCAGAATTTGAATTGCTCAATGTCGGGGGGCTGGATGGAGTAGGCGCCCAGGAAGTTTTTCTAAAATTACGGCTTTAGAATTGTCGCTCAAACGAAAATTTTTGTCGCTCAAACGACGCTCAATAGAATGCAGTTTTCAGAATTTGAATTGCTCTAAGTCGGGGGGCTGGATGGATTAGGCGCCCAGGAAGTTTTTCTAAAATTACGGCTTTAGAATTGTCGCTCAAACAAAAATTTTTGTCGCTCAAACGCGCTCAAACGACGCTCAAACGAATGCAGTTTTCAGAATTTGAATTCCTCAAAGTCGGGGGGCTGGATGGAGTAGGCGCCCAGGAAGTTTTTCTAAAATTACGGCTTTAGGATTGTCGCTCAAACGAAATTTTTGTCGCTCAGACGCGCTCAAACGACGCTCAAACGAATGCAGTTTTTAGAATTTGAATTGCTCAAAGTCGGGGGGCTGGATGGAGTAGGCGCCCAGGAAGTTTTTCTAAAATTACGGCTTTAGAATTGTCGCTCAAACGAAAATTTTTGTCGCTCAAACGAAAATTTTTGTCGCTCAAACGCGCTCAAACGAATGCCGTTTTCAGATTTTGTATTGCTCAAAGTTGGGGGGCGGCGTGAAGTTAGCCCCCCCGGATTTATTTTTAAAATTACGGCTCTAGGATTGTCGCTCAAACGAAATTTTTTATCGCTCAAACGCGCTCAAACGAATGCCGTTTTCAGTTTTTGAATTGCTCAAAGTCGGGGGGCTGGATGGAGTAGGCGCCCAGGAAGTTTTTCTAAAATTACGGCTTTAGAATTGTCGCTTAAACGAAAATTTTTGTCGCTCGAACGCGCTCAAACGACACTCAAACGAATGCAGTTTTCAGAATTTGAATTGCTCAAAGTCGGGGGGCTGGATGGAGTAGGCGCGCAGGAAGTTTTTCTAAAATTACGGCTTTAGAATTATCTCTCAAACGAAAATTTTTGTCGCTCAGACGCGCTCAAACGACGCTCAAACGAATACAGTTTTCAGAATTTGAATTGCTCATATTCGGGAGGCTGGATGGAGTAGGCGCCCAGGAAGTTTTTCTAAAATTACGGCTTTAGAATTGTCGCACAAACGAAAATTTTTGTCGCTCAAACGACGCTCAATAGAATGCCGTTTTCAGTTTTTGAATCGCTCAAAGTTGGGGGTCTGGATGGAGTAGGCGCCCAGGAAGTTTTTCTGAAATTACGGCTTTAGAATTATCGCTCAAACGAAAATTTTTGTCGCTCAAACGCGCTCAAACGAATGCAGTTTTCAGAATTTGAATTGCTCAATGTCGGGGGGCTGGATGGAGTAGGCGCCCAGGAAGTTTTTCTAAAATTACGGCTTTAGAATTGTCGCTCAAACGAAAATTTTTGTCGCTCAAACGCGCTCAAACGAATGCCGTTTTCAGATTTTGTATTGCTCAAAGTTGGGGGGCGGCGTGAAGTTAGTCCCCACGGATTTATTTTTAAAATTACGGCTCTAGGATTGTCGCTCAAACGAAATTTTTTATCGCTCAAACGCGCTCAAACGAATGCCGTTTTCAGTTTTTGAATTGCTCAAAGTCGGGGGGCTGGATGGAGTAGGCGCCCAGGAAGTTTTTCTAAAATTACGGCTTTAGAATTGTCGCTCAAACGAAAATTTTTGTCGCTCAAACGCGCTCAAACGAATGCCGTTTTCAGAATTTGTATTGCTCAAAGTTGGGGGGCGGCGTGAAGTTAGCCCCCCCCCGGATTTATTTTTAAAATTACGGCTCTAGGATTGTCGCTCAAACGAAATTTTTTATCGCTCAAACGCGCTCAAACGAATGCCGTTTTCAGTTTTTGAATTGCTCAAAGTCGTGGGGCTGGATGGAGTAGGCGCCCAGGAAGTTTTTCTAAAATTACGGCATTAGGATTGTCGCTCAAACGAAATTTTTTATCGCTCAAACGCGCTCAAACGAATGCCGTTTTCAGTTTTTGAATTGCTCAAAGTCGGGGGGCTGGATGGAGTAGGCGCCCAGGAAGTTTTTCCAAAATTACGGCTTTAGAATTGTCGCTTAAACGAAAATTTTTGTCGCTCGAACGCGCTCAAACGACACTCAAACGAATGCAGTTTTCAGAATTTGAATTGCTCAAAGTCGGTGGGCTGGATGGAGTAGGCGCCCAGGAAGTTTTTCTAAAATTACGGCTTTAGAATTATCTCTCAAACGAAAATTTTTGTCGCTCAGACGCGCTCAAACGACGCTCAAACGAATACAGTTTTCAGAATTTGAATTGCTCATATTCGGGAGGCTGGATGGAGTAGGCGCCCAGGAAGTTTTTCTAAAATTACGGCTTTAGAATTGTCGCACAAACGAAAATTTTTGTCGCTCAAACGACGCTCAATAGAATGCCGTTTTCAGTTTTTGAATTGCTCAAAGTCGGGGGTCTGGATGGAGTAGGCGCCCAGGAAGTTTTTCTAAAATTACGGCTTTAGAATTATCGCTCAAACGAAAATTTTTGTCGCTCAAACGCGCTCAAACGAATGCAGTTTTCAGAATTTGAATTGCTCAATGTCGGGGGGCTGGATGAAGTAGGCGCCCAGGAAGTTTTTCTAAAATTACGGCTTTAGAATTGTCGCTCAAACGAAAATTTTTGTCGCTCAAACGACGCTCAATAGAATGCAGTTTTCAGAATTTGAATTGCTCTAAGTCGGGGGGCTGGATGGATTAGGCGCCCAGGAAGTTTTTCTAAAATTACGGCTTTAGAATTGTCGCTCAAACAAAAATTTTTGTCGCTCAAACGCGCTCAAACGACGCTCAAACGAATGCAGTTTTCAGAATTTGAATTGCTCAAAGTCGGGGGGCTGGATGGAGTAGGCGCCCAGGAAGTTTTTCTAAAATTACGGCTTTAGGATTGTCGCTCAAACGAAATTTTTGTCGCTCAGACGCGCTCAAACGACGCTCAAACGAATGCAGTTTTTAGAATTTGAATTGCTCAAAGTCGGGGGGCTGGATGGAGTAGGCGCCCAGGAAGTTTTTCTAAAATTACGGCTTTAGAATTGTCGCTCAAACGAAAATTTTTGTCGCTCAAACGAAAATTTTTGTCGCTCAAACGCGCTCAAACGAATGCCGTTTTCAGATTTTGTATTGCTCAAAGTTGGGGGGCGGCGTGAAGTTAGCCCCCCCGGATTTATTTTTAAAATTACGGCTCTAGGATTGTCGCTCAAACGAAATTTTTTATCGCTCAAACGCGCTCAAACGAATGCCGTTTTCAGTTTTTGAATTGCTCAAAGTCGGGGGGCTGGATGGAGTAGGCGCCCAGGAAGTTTTTCTAAAATTACGGCTTTAGAATTGTCGCTTAAACGAAAATTTTTGTCGCTCGAACGCGCTCAAACGACACTCAAACGAATGCAGTTTTCAGAATTTGAATTGCTCAATGTCGGGGGGCTGGATGGAGTAGGCGCCCAGGAAGTTTTTCTAAAATGACGGCTTTAGAATTGTCGCTCAAACGAAAATTTTTGTCGCTCAAACGCGCTCAAACGAATGCCGTTTTCAGATTTTGTATTGCTCAAAGTTGGGGGGCGGCGTGAAGTTAGTCCCCCCGGATTTATTTTTAAAATTACGGCTCTAGGATTGTCGCTCAAACGAAATTTTTTATCGCTGAAACGCGCTCAAACGAATGCCGTTTTCAGTTTTTGAATTGCTCAAAGTCGGGGGGCTGGATGGAGTAGGCGCCCAGGAAGTTTTTCTAAAATTACGGCTTTAGAATTGTCGCTCAAACGAAAATTTTTGTCGCTCAAACGACGCTCAATAGAATGCCGTTTTCAGTTTTTGAATTGCTCAAAGTCGGGGGGCTGGATGGAGTAGGCGCCCAGGAAGTTTTTCTAAAATGACGGCTTTAGAATTGTCGCTCAAACGAAAATTTTTGTCGCTCAAACGCGCTCAAACGAATGCCGTTTTCAGATTTTGTATTGCTCAAAGTTGGGGGGCGGCGTGAAGTTAGTCCCCCCGGATTTATTTTTAAAATTACGGCTCTAGGATTGTCGCTCAAACGAAATTTTTTATCGCTCAAACGCGCTCAAACGAATGCCGTTTTCAGTTTTTGAATTGCTCAAAGTCGGGGGGCTGGATGGAGTAGGCGCCCAGGAAGTTTTTCTAAAATTACGGCTTTAGAATTGTCTCTCAAACGAAAATTTTTGTCGCTCAAACGACGCTCAATAGAATGCAGTTTTCAGAATTTGAATTGCTAAAAGTCGGGGGGCTGGATGGAGTAGGCGCCCAGGAAGTTTTTCTAAAATTACGGCTTTAGAATTGTCGCTCAAACGAAAATTTTTGTCGCTCAAACGCGGTCAAACGAATGCCGTTTTCAGAATTTGTATTGCTCAAAGTCGGGGGGCTGCGTGAAGTTAGCCCCCGGGATTTATTTTTAAATTACGGCTTTAGGATTGTCGCTCAAACGAAATTTTTTATCGCTCAAACGCGCTCAAAGGACGCTCAAACGAATGCCGTTTTCAGTTTTTGAATTGCTCAAAGTCGGGGGGCTGGATGGAGTAGGCGCCCAGGAAGTTTTTCTAAAATGACGGCTTTAGAATTGTCGCTCAAACGAAAATTTTTGTCGCTCAAACGCGCTCAAACGAATGCCGTTTTCAGATTTTGTATTGCTCAAAGTTGGGGGGCGGCGTGAAGTTAGTCCCCCCGGATTTATTTTTAAAATTACGGCTCTAGGATTGTCGCTCAAACGAAATTTTTTATCGCTCAAACGCGCTCAAACGAATGCCGTTTTCAGTTTTTGAATTGCTCAAAGTCGGGGGGCTCGATGGAGTAGGCGCCCAGGAAGTTTTTCTAAAATTACGGCTTTAGAATTGTCGCTCAAACAAAAATTTTTGTCGCTCAAACGCGCTCAAACGACGCTCAAACGAATGCAGTTTTCAGAATTTGAATTGCTCATATTCAGGACGCTGGATGGAGTAGGCGCCCAGGAAGTTTTTCTAAAATTACGGCTTTAGAATTGTCGCTTAAACGAAAATTTTTGTCGCTCGAACGCGCTCAAACGACACTCAAACGAATGCAGTTTTCAGAATTTGAATTGCTCAAAGTCGGTGGGCTGGATGGAGTAGGCGCCCAGGAAGTTTTTCTAAAATTACGGCTTTAGAATTATCGCTCAAACGAAAATTTTTGTCGCTCAAACGCGCTCAAACGACGCCAAAACGAATGCAGTTTTCAGAATTTGAATTGCTCAAAGTCGGGGGCCTGGATGGAGTAGGCGCCCAGGAAGTTTTTCTAAAATTACGGCTTTAGAATTATCGCTCAAACGCGCTCAAACGAATGCCGTTTTCAGATTTTGTATTGCTCAAAGTTGGGGGGCGGCGTGAAGTTAGCCCCCCCGGATTTATTTTTAAAATTACGGCTCTAGGATTGTCGCTCAAACGAAATTTTTTATCGCTCAAACGCGCTCAAACGAATGCCGTTTTCAGTTTTTGAATTGCTCAAAGTCGGGGGGCTGGATGGAGTAGGCGCCCAGGAAGTTTTTCTAAAATTACGGCTTTAGAATTGTCGCTCAAACGACGCTCAATAGAATGCAGTTTTCAGAATTTGAATTGCTCAAAGTCGGGGGGCTGGATGGAGTAGGCGCCCAGGAAGTTTTTCTAAAATTACGGCTTTAGAATTGTCGCTCAAACGAAAATTTTTGTCGCTCAAACGCGCTCAAACGAATGCCGTTTTCAGATTTTGTATTGCTCAAAGTTGGGGGGCGGCGTGAAGTTAGCCCCCCCCGGATTTATTTTTAAAATTACGGCTCTAGGGTTGTCGCTCAAACGAAATTTTTTATCGCTCAAACGCGCTCAAACGAATGCCGTTTTCAGTTTTTGAATTGCTCAAAGTCGGGGGGCTGGATGGAGTAGGCGCCCCGGAAGTTTTTCTAAAATTACGGCTTTAGAATTGTCGCTTAAACGAAAATTTTTGTCGCTCGAACGCGCTCAAACGACACTCAAACGAATGCAGTTTTCAGAATTTGTATTGCTCAAAGTCGGTGGGCTGGATGGAGTAGGCGCCCAGGAAGTTTTTCTAAAATTACGGCTTTAGAATTATCTCTCAAACGAAAATTTTTGTCGCTCAGACGCGCTCAAACGACGCTCAAACGAATACAGTTTTCAGAATTTGAATTGCTCATATTCGGGAGGCTGGATGGAGTAGGCGCCCAGGAAGTTTTTCTAAAATTACGGCTTTAGAATTGTCGCACAAACGAAAATTTTTGTCGCTCAAACGACGCTCAATAGAATGCCGTTTTCAGTTTTTGAATTGCTCAAAGTCGGGGGTCTGGATGGAGTAGGCGCCCAGGAAGTTTTTCTAAAATTACGGCTTTAGAATTATCGCTCAAACGAAAATTTTTGTCGCTCAAACGCGCTCAAACGAATGCAGTTTTCAGAATTTGAATTGCTCAATGTCGGGGGGCTGGATGGAGTAGGCGCCCAGGAAGTTTTTCTAAAATTACGGCTTTAGAATTGTCGCTCAAACGAAAATTTTTGTCGCTCAAACGACGCTCAATAGAATGCAGTTTTCAGAATTTGAATTGCTCTAAGTCGGGGGGCTGGATGGATTAGGCGCCCAGGAAGTTTTTCTAAAATTACGGCTTTAGAATTGTCGCTCAAACGAAAATTTTTGTCGCTCAAACGCGCTCAAACGAATGCCGTTTTCAGAATTTGTATTGCTCAAAGTTGGGGGGCGGCGTGAAGTTAGCCCCCCCCGGATTTATTTTTAAAATTACGGCTCTAGGATTGTCGCTCAAACGAAATTTTTTATCGCTCAAACGCGCTCAAACGAATGCCGTTTTCAGTTTTTGAATTGCTCAAAGTCGTGGGGCTGGATGGAGTAGGCGCCCAGGAAGTTTTTCTAAAATTACGGCATTAGGATTGTCGCTCAAACGAAATTTTTTATCGCTCAAACGCGCTCAAACGAATGCCGTTTTCAGTTTTTGAATTGCTCAAAGTCGGGGGGCTGGATGGAGTAGGCGCCCAGGAAGTTTTTCCAAAATTACGGCTTTAGAATTGTCGCTTAAACGAAAATTTTTGTCGCTCGAACGCGCTCAAACGACACTCAAACGAATGCAGTTTTCAGAATTTGAATTGCTCAAAGTCGGTGGGCTGGATGGAGTAGGCGCCCAGGAAGTTTTTCTAAAATTACGGCTTTAGAATTATCTCTCAAACGAAAATTTTTGTCGCTCAGACGCGCTCAAACGACGCTCAAACGAATACAGTTTTCAGAATTTGAATTGCTCATATTCGGGAGGCTGGATGGAGTAGGCGCCCAGGAAGTTTTTCTAAAATTACGGCTTTAGAATTGTCGCACAAACGAAAATTTTTGTCGCTCAAACGACGCTCAATAGAATGCCGTTTTCAGTTTTTGAATTGCTCAAAGTCGGGGGTCTGGATGGAGTAGGCGCCCAGGAAGTTTTTCTAAAATTACGGCTTTAGAATTATCGCTCAAACGAAAATTTTTGTCGCTCAAACGCGCTCAAACGAATGCAGTTTTCAGAATTTGAATTGCTCAATGTCGGGGGGCTGGATGGAGTAGGCGCCCAGGAAGTTTTTCTAAAATTACGGCTTTAGAATTGTCGCTCAAACGAAAATTTTTGTCGCTCAAACGACGCTCAATAGAATGCAGTTTTCAGAATTTGAATTGCTCTAAGTCGGGGGGCTGGATGGATTAGGCGCCCAGGAAGTTTTTCTAAAATTACGGCTTTAGAATTGTTGCTCAAACAAAAATTTTTGTCGCTCAAACGCGCTCAAACGACGCTCAAACGAATGCAGTTTTCAGAATTTGAATTGCTCAAAGTCGGGGGGCTGGATGGAGTAGGCGCCCAGGAAGTTTTTCTAAAATTACGGCTTTAGGATTGTCGCTCAAACGAAATTTTTGTCGCTCAGACGCGCTCAAACGACGCTCAAACGAATGCAGTTTTTAGAATTTGAATTGCTCAAAGTCGGGGGGCTGGATGGAGTAGGCGCCCAGGAAGTTTTTCTAAAATTACGGCTTTAGAATTGTCGCTCAAACGAAAATTTTTGTCGCTCAAACGAAAATTTTTGTCGCTCAAACGCGCTCAAACGAATGCCGTTTTCAGATTTTGTATTGCTCAAAGTTGGGGGGCGGCGTGAAGTTAGCCCCCCCGGATTTATTTTTAAAATTACGGCTCTAGGATTGTCGCTCAAACGAAATTTTTTATCGCTCAAACGCGCTCAAACGAATGCCGTTTTCAGTTTTTGAATTGCTCAAAGTCGGGGGGCTGGATGGAGTAGGCGCCCAGGAAGTTTTTCTAAAATTACGGCTTTAGAATTGTCGCTTAAACGAAAATTTTTGTCGCTCGAACGCGCTCAAACGACACTCAAACGAATGCAGTTTTCAGAATTTGAATTGCTCAAAGTCGGGGGGCTGGATGGAGTAGGCGCGCAGGAAGTTTTTCTAAAATTACGGCTTTAGAATTATCTCTCAAACGAAAATTTTTGTCGCTCAGACGCGCTCAAACGACGCTCAAACGAATACAGTTTTCAGAATTTGAATTGCTCATATTCGGGAGGCTGGATGGAGTAGGCGCCCAGGAAGTTTTTCTAAAATTACGGCTTTAGAATTGTCGCTCAAACGAAAATTTTTGTCGCTCAAACGCGCTCAAACGAATGCAGTTTTCAGAATTTGAATTGCTCAATGTCGGGGGGCTGGATGGAGTAGGCGCCCAGGAAGATTTTCTAAAATTACGGCTTTAGAATTGTCGCTCAAACGAAAATTTTTGTCGCTCAAACGAAAATTTTTGTCGCTCAAACGCGCTCAAACGAATGCCGTTTTCAGATTTTGTATTGCTCAAAGTTGGGGGGCGGCGTGAAGTTAGCCCCCCCGGATTTATTTTTAAAATTACGGCTCTAGGATTGTCGCTCAAACGAAATTTTTTATCGCTCAAACGCGCTCAAACGAATGCCGTTTTCAGTTTTTGAATTGCTCAAAGTCGGGGGGCTGGATGGAGTAGGCGCCCAGGAAGTTTTTCTAAAATTACGGCTTTAGAATTGTCGCTTAAACGAAAATTTTTGTCGCTCGAACGCGCTCAAACGACACTCAAACGAATGCAGTTTTCAGAATTTGAATTGCTCAAAGTCGGGGGGCTGGATGGAGTAGGCGCCCAGGAAGTTTTTCTAAAATTACGGCTTTAGAATTGTCGCTCAAACAAAAATTTTTGTCGCTCAAACGCGCTCAAACGACGCTCAAACGAATGCAGTTTTCAGAATTTGAATTGCTCATATTCAGGACGCTGGATGGAGTAGGCGCCCAGGAAGTTTTTCTAAAATTACGGCTTTAGAATTGTCGCTTAAACGAAAATTTTTGTCGCTCAAACGCGCTCAAACGACGCCAAAACGAATGCAGTTTTCAGAATTTGAATTGCTCAAAGTCGGTGGGCTGGATGGAGTAGGCGCCCAGGAAGTTTTTCTAAAATTACGGCTTTAGAATTATCGCTCAAACGAAAATTTTTGTCGCTCAAACGCGCTCAAACGACGCCAAAACGAATGCAGTTTTCAGAATTTGAATTGCTCAAAGTCGGGGGCCTGGATGGAGTAGGCGCCCAGGAAGTTTTTCTAAAATTACGGCTTTAGAATTATCGCTCAAACGCGCTCAAACGAATGCCGTTTTCAGATTTTGTATTGCTCAAAGTTGGGGGGCGGCGTGAAGTTAGCCCCCCCGGATTTATTTTTAAAATTACGGCTCTAGGATTGTCGCTCAAACGAAATTTTTTATCGCTCAAACGCGCTCAAACGAATGCCGTTTTCAGTTTTTGAATTGCTCAAAGTCGGGGGGCTGGATGGAGTAGGCGCCCAGGAAGTTTTTCTAAAATTACGGCTTTAGAATTGTCGCTCAAACGACGCTCAATAGAATGCAGTTTTCAGAATTTGAATTGCTCAAAGTCGGGGGGCTGGATGGAGTAGGCGCCCAGGAAGTTTTTCTAAAATTACGGCTTTAGAATTGTCGCTCAAACGAAAATTTTTGTCGCTCAAACGCGCTCAAACGAATGCCGTTTTCAGATTTTGTATTGCTCAAAGTTGGGGGGCGGCGTGAAGTTAGCCCCCCCCGGATTTATTTTTAAAATTACGGCTCTAGGGTTGTCGCTCAAACGAAATTTTTTATCGCTCAAACGCGCTCAAACGAATGCCGTTTTCAGTTTTTGAATTGCTCAAAGTCGGGGGGCTGGATGGAGTAGGCGCCCCGGAAGTTTTTCTAAAATTACGGCTTTAGAATTGTCGCTTAAACGAAAATTTTTGTCGCTCGAACGCGCTCAAACGACACTCAAACGAATGCAGTTTTCAGAATTTGAATTGCTCAAAGTCGGTGGGCTGGATGGAGTAGGCGCCCAGGAAGTTTTTCTAAAATTACGGCTTTAGAATTATCTCTCAAACGAAAATTTTTGTCGCTCAGACGCGCTCAAACGACGCTCAAACGAATACAGTTTTCAGAATTTGAATTGCTCATATTCGGGAGGCTGGATGGAGTAGGCGCCCAGGAAGTTTTTCTAAAATTACGGCTTTAGAATTGTCGCACAAACGAAAATTTTTGTCGCTCAAACGACGCTCAATAGAATGCCGTTTTCAGTTTTTGAATTCTCAAAGTCGGGGGTCTGGATGGAGTAGGCGCCCAGGAAGTTTTTCTAAAATTACGGCTTTAGAATTATCGCTCAAACGAAAATTTTTGTCGCTCAAACGCGCTCAAACGAATGCAGTTTTCAGAATTTGAATTGCTCAATGTCGGGGGGCTGGATGGAGTAGGCGCCCAGGAAGTTTTTCTAAAATTACGGCTTTAGAATTGTCGCTCAAACGAAAATTTTTGTCGCTCAAACGACGCTCAATAGAATGCAGTTTTCAGAATTTGAATTGCTCTAAGTCGGGGGGCTGGATGGATTAGGCGCCCAGGAAGTTTTTCTAAAATTACGGCTTTAGAATTGTCGCTCAAACGAAAATTTTTGTCGCTCAAACGCGCTCAAACGAATGCCGTTTTCAGAATTTGTATTGCTCAAAGTTGGGGGGCGGCGTGAAGTTAGCCCCCCCCGGATTTATTTTTAAAATTACGGCTCTAGGATTGTCGCTCAAACGAAATTTTTTATCGCTCAAACGCGCTCAAACGAATGCCGTTTTCAGTTTTTGAATTGCTCAAAGTCGTGGGGCTGGATGGAGTAGGCGCCCAGGAAGTTTTTCTAAAATTACGGCATTAGGATTGTCGCTCAAACGAAATTTTTTATCGCTCAAACGCGCTCAAACGAATGCCGTTTTCAGTTTTTGAATTGCTCAAAGTCGGGGGGCTGGATGGAGTAGGCGCCCAGGAAGTTTTTCCAAAATTACGGCTTTAGAATTGTCGCTTAAACGAAAATTTTTGTCGCTCGAACGCGCTCAAACGACACTCAAACGAATGCAGTTTTCAGAATTTGAATTGCTCAAAGTCGGTGGGCTGGATGGAGTAGGCGCCCAGGAAGTTTTTCTAAAATTACGGCTTTAGAATTATCTCTCAAACGAAAATTTTTGTCGCTCAGACGCGCTCAAACGACGCTCAAACGAATACAGTTTTCAGAATTTGAATTGCTCATATTCGGGAGGCTGGATGGAGTAGGCGCCCAGGAAGTTTTTCTAAAATTACGGCTTTAGAATTGTCGCACAAACGAAAATTTTTGTCGCTCAAACGACGCTCAATAGAATGCCGTTTTCAGTTTTTGAATTGCTCAAAGTCGGGGGTCTGGATGGAGTAGGCGCCCAGGAAGTTTTTCTAAAATTACGGCTTTAGAATTATCGCTCAAACGAAAATTTTTGTCGCTCAAACGCGCTCAAACGAATGCAGTTTTCAGAATTTGAATTGCTCAATGTCGGGGGGCTGGATGGAGTAGGCGCCCAGGAAGTTTTTCTAAAATTACGGCTTTAGAATTGTCGCTCAAACGAAAATTTTTGTCGCTCAAACGACGCTCAATAGAATGCAGTTTTCAGAATTTGAATTGCTCTAAGTCGGGGGGCTGGATGGATTAGGCGCCCAGGAAGTTTTTCTAAAATTACGGCTTTAGAATTGTCGCTCAAACAAAAATTTTTGTCGCTCAAACGCGCTCAAACGACGCTCAAACGAATGCAGTTTTCAGAATTTGAATTGCTCAAAGTCGGGGGGCTGGATGGAGTAGGCGCCCAGGAAGTTTTTCTAAAATTACGGCTTTAGGATTGTCGCTCAAACGAAATTTTTGTCGCTCAGACGTGCTCAAACGACGCTCAAACGAATGCAGTTTTTAGAATTTGAATTGCTCAAAGTCGGGGGGCTGGATGGAGTAGGCGCCCAGGAAGTTTTTCTAAAATTACGGCTTTAGAATTGTCGCTCAAACGAAAATTTTTGTCGCTCAAACGAAAATTTTTGTCGCTCAAACGCGCTCAAACGAATGCCGTTTTCAGATTTTGTATTGCTCAAAGTTGGGGGGCGGCGTGAAGTTAGCCCCCCCGGATTTATTTTTAAAATTACGGCTCTAGGATTGTCGCTCAAACGAAATTTTTTATCGCTCAAACGCGCTCAAACGAATGCCGTTTTCAGTTTTTGAATTGCTCAAAGTCGGGGGGCTGGATGGAGTAGGCGCCCAGGAAGTTTTTCTAAAATTACGGCTTTAGAATTGTCGCTTAAACGAAAATTTTTGTCGCTCGAACGCGCTCAAACGACACTCAAACGAATGCAGTTTTCAGAATTTGAATTGCTCAAAGTCGGGGGGCTGGATGGAGTAGGCGCGCAGGAAGTTTTTCTAAAATTACGGCTTTAGAATTATCTCTCAAACGAAAATTTTTGTCGCTCAGACGCGCTCAAACGACGCTCAAACGAATACAGTTTTCAGAATTTGAATTGCTCATATTCGGGAGGCTGGATGGAGTAGGCGCCCAGGAAGTTTTTCTAAAATTACGGCTTTAGAATTGTCGCTCAAACGAAAATTTTTGTCGCTCAAACGCGCTCAAACGAATGCAGTTTTCAGAATTTGAATTGCTCAATGTCGGGGGGCTGGATGGAGTAGGCGCCCAGGAAGATTTTCTAAAATTACGGCTTTAGAATTGTCGCTCAAACGAAAATTTTTGTCGCTCAAACGACGCTCAATAGAATGCCGTTTTCAGAATTTGTATTGCTCAAAGTCGGGGGGCTGCGTGAAGTTAGCCCCCGGGATTTATTTTTAAATTACGGCTTTAGGATTGTCGCTCAAACGAAATTTTTTATAGCTCAAACGCGCTCAAAGGACGCTCAAACGAATGCCGTTTTCAGTTTTTGAATTGCTCAAAGTCGGGGGGCTGGATGAAGTAGGCGCCCAGGAAGTTTTTCTAAAATGACGGCTTTAGAATTGTCGCTCAAACGAAAATTTTTGTCGCTCAAACGCGCTCAAACGAATGCCGTTTTCAGATTTTGTATTGCTCAAAGTTGGGGGGCGGCGTGAAGTTAGTCCCCCCGGATTTATTTTTAAAATTACGGCTCTAGGATTGTCGCTCAAACGAAATTTTTTATCGCTCAAACGCGCTCAAACGAATGCCGTTTTCAGTTTTTGAATTGCTCAAAGTCGGGGGGCTGGATGGAGTAGGCGCCCAGGAAGTTTTTCTAAAATTACGGCTTTAGAATTGTCGCTCAAACGAAAATTTTTGTCGCTCAAACGCGGTCAAACGAATGCCGTTTTCAGAATTTGTATTGCTCAAAGTCGGGGGGCTGCGTGAAGTTAGCCCCCGGGATTTATTTTTAAATTACGGCTTTAGGATTGTCGCTCAAACGAAATTTTTTATCGCTCAAACGCGCTCAAAGGACGCTCAAACGAATGCCGTTTTCAGTTTTTGAATTGCTCAAAGTCGGGGGGCTGGATGGAGTAGGCGCCCAGGAAGTTTTTCTAAAATGACGGCTTTAGAATTGTCGCTCAAACGAAAATTTTTGTCGCTCAAACGCGCTCAAACGAATGCCGTTTTCAGATTTTGTATTGCTCAAAGTTGGGGGGCGGCGTGAAGTTAGTCCCCCTGGATTTATTTTTAAAATTACGGCTCTAGGATTGTCGCTCAAACGAAATTTTTTATCGCTCAAACGCGCTCAAACGAATGCCGTTTTCAGTTTTTGAATTGCTCAAAGTCGGGGGGCTGGATGGAGTAGGCGCCCAGGAAGTTTTTCTAAAATTACGGCTTTAGAATTGTCGCTCAAACAAAAATTTTTGTCGCTCAAACGCGCTCAAACGACGCTCAAACGAATGCAGTTTTCAGAATTTGAATTGCTCATATTCAGGACGCTGGATGGAGTAGGCGCCCAGGAAGTTTTTCTAAAATTACGGCTTTAGAATTGTCGCTTAAACGAAAATTTTTGTCGCTCGAACGCGCTCAAACGACACTCAAACGAATGCAGTTTTCAGAATTTGAATTGCTCAAAGTCGGTGGGCTGGATGGAGTAGGCGCCCAGGAAGTTTTTCTAAAATTACGGCTTTAGAATTATCGCTCAAACGAAAATTTTTGTCGCTCAAACGCGCTCAAACGACGCCAAAACGAATGCAGTTTTCAGAATTTGAATTGCTCAAAGTCGGGGGCCTGGATGGAGTAGGCGCCCAGGAAGTTTTTCTAAAATTACGGCTTTAGAATTATCGCTCAAACGCGCTCAAACGAATGCCGTTTTCAGATTTTGTATTGCTCAAAGTTGGGGGGCGGCGTGAAGTTAGCCCCCCCGGATTTATTTTTAAAATTACGGCTCTAGGATTGTCGCTCAAACGAAATTTTTTATCGCTCAAACGCGCTCAAACGAATGCCGTTTTCAGTTTTTGAATTGCTCAAAGTCGGGGGGCTGGATGGAGTAGGCGCCCAGGAAGTTTTTCTAAAATTACGGCTTTAGAATTGTCGCTCAAACGACGCTCAATAGAATGCAGTTTTCAGAATTTGAATTGCTCAAAGTCGGGGGGCTGGATGGAGTAGGCGCCCAGGAAGTTTTTCTAAAATTACGGCTTTAGAATTGTCGCTCAAACGAAAATTTTTGTCGCTCAAACGCGCTCAAACGAATGCCGTTTTCAGATTTTGTATTGCTCAAAGTTGGGGGGCGGCGTGAAGTTAGCCCCCCCCGGATTTATTTTTAAAATTACGGCTCTAGGGTTGTCGCTCAAACGAAATTTTTTATCGCTCAAACGCGCTCAAACGAATGCCGTTTTCAGTTTTTGAATTGCTCAAAGTCGGGGGGCTGGATGGAGTAGGCGCCCAGGAAGTTTTTCTAAAATTACGGCATTAGGATTGTCGCTCAAACGAAATTTTTTATCGCTCAAACGCGCTCAAACGAATGCCGTTTTCAGTTTTTGAATTGCTCAAAGTCGGGGGGCTGGATGGAGTAGGCGCCCAGGAAGTTTTTCCAAAATTACGGCTTTAGAATTGTCGCTTAAACGAAAATTTTTGTCGCTCGAACGCGCTCAAACGACACTCAAACGAATGCAGTTTTCAGAATTTGAATTGCTCAAAGTCGGTGGGCTGGATGGAGTAGGCGCCCAGGAAGTTTTTCTAAAATTACGGCTTTAGAATTATCTCTCAAACGAAAATTTTTGTCGCTCAGACGCGCTCAAACGACGCTCAAACGAATACAGTTTTCAGAATTTGAATTGCTCATATTCGGGAGGCTGGATGGAGTAGGCGCCCAGGAAGTTTTTCTAAAATTACGGCTTTAGAATTGTCGCACAAACGAAAATTTTTGTCGCTCAAACGACGCTCAATAGAATGCCGTTTTCAGTTTTTGAATTGCTCAAAGTCGGGGGTCTGGATGGAGTAGGCGCCCAGGAAGTTTTTCTAAAATTACGGCTTTAGAATTATCGCTCAAACGAAAATTTTTGTCGCTCAAACGCGCTCAAACGAATGCAGTTTTCAGAATTTGAATTGCTCAATGTCGGGGGGCTGGATGGAGTAGGCGCCCAGGAAGTTTTTCTAAAATTACGGCTTTAGAATTGTCGCTCAAACGAAAATTTTTGTCGCTCAAACGACGCTCAATAGAATGCAGTTTTCAGAATTTGAATTGCTCTAAGTCGGGGGGCTGGATGGATTAGGCGCCCAGGAAGTTTTTCTAAAATTACGGCTTTAGAATTGTCGCTCAAACAAAAATTTTTGTCGCTCAAACGCGCTCAAACGACGCTCAAACGAATGCAGTTTTCAGAATTTGAATTGCTCAAAGTCGGGGGGCTGGATGGAGTAGGCGCCCAGGAAGTTTTTCTAAAATTACGGCTTTAGGATTGTCGCTCAAACGAAATTTTTGTCGCTCAGACGCGCTCAAACGACGCTCAAACGAATGCAGTTTTTAGAATTTGAATTGCTCAAAGTCGGGGGGCTGGATGGAGTAGGCGCCCAGGAAGTTTTTCTAAAATTACGGCTTTAGAATTGTCGCTCAAACGAAAATTTTTGTCGCTCAAACGAAAATTTTTGTCGCTCAAACGCGCTCAAACGAATGCCGTTTTCAGATTTTGTATTGCTCAAAGTTGGGGGGCGGCGTGATGTTAGCCCCCCCGGATTTATTTTTAAAATTACGGCTCTAGGATTGTCGCTCAAACGAAATTTTTTATCGCTCAAACGCGCTCAAACGAATGCCGTTTTCAGTTTTTGAATTGCTCAAAGTCGGGGGGCTGGATGGAGTAGGCGCCCAGGAAGTTTTTCTAAAATTACGGCTTTAGAATTGTCGCTTAAACGAAAATTTTTGTCGCTCGAACGCGCTCAAACGACACTCAAACGAATGCAGTTTTCAGAATTTGAATTGCTCAAAGTCGGGGGGCTGGATGGAGTAGGCGCCCAGGAAGTTTTTCTAAAATTACGGCTTTAGAATTATCTCTCAAACGAAAATTTTTGTCGCCCAGACGCGCTCAAACGACGCTCAAACGAATACAGTTTTCAGAATTTGAATTGCTCATATTCGGGAGGCTGGATGGAGTAGGCGCCCAGGAAGTTTTTCTAAAATTACGGCTTTAGAATTGTCGCACAAACGAAAATTTTTGTCGCTCAAACGACGCTCAATAGAATGCCGTTTTCAGTTTTTGAATTGCTCAAAGTTGGGGGTCTGGATGGAGTAGGCGCCCAGGAAGTTTTTCTAAAATTACGGCTTTAGAATTATCGCTCAAACGAAAATTTTTGTCGCTCAAACGCGCTCAAACGAATGCAGTTTTCAGAATTTGAATTGCTCAATGTCGGGGGGCTGGATGGAGTAGGCGCCCAGGAAGTTTTTCTAAAATTACGGCTTTAGAATTGTCGCTCAAACGAAAATTTTTGTCGCTCAAACGACGCTCAATAGAATGCAGTTTTCAGAATTTGAATTGCTCAAAGTCGGGGGGCTGGATGGAGTAGGCGCCCAGGAAGTTTTTCTAAAATTACGGCTTTAGAATTGTCGCTCAAACGAAAATTTTTGTCGCTCAAACGCGCTCAAACGAATGCCGTTTTCAGAATTTGTATTGCTCAAAGTCGGGGGGCTGCGTAAAGTTAGCCCCCGGGATTTATTTTTAAATTACGGCTTTAGGATTGTCGCTCAAACGAAATTTTTTATCGCTCAAACGCGCTCAAAGGACGCTCAAACGAATGCCGTTTTCAGTTTTTGAATTGCTCAAAGTCGGGGGGCTGGATGGAGTAGGCGTCCAGGAAGTTTTTCTAAAATGACGGCTTTAGAATTGTCGCTCAAACGAAAATTTTTGTCGCTCAAACGCGCTCAAACGAATGCCGTTTTCAGATTTTGTATTGCTCAAAGTTGGGGGGCGGCGTGAAGTTAGTCCCCCCGGATTTATTTTTAAAATTACGGCTTTAGGATTGTCGCTCAAACGAAATTTTTTATCGCTCAAACGCGCTCAAAGGACGCTCAAACGAATGCCGTTTTCAGTTTTTGAATTGCTTAAAGTCGGGGGGCTGGATGGAGTAGGCGTCCAGGAAGTTTTTCTAAAATGACGGCTTTAGAATTGTCGCTCAAACGAAAATTTTTGTCGCTCAAACGCGCTCAAACGAATGCAGTTTTCAGAATTTGAATTGCTCAATGTCGGGGGGCTGGATGGAGTAGGCGCCCAGGAAGTTTTTCTAAAATTACGGCTTTAGAATTGTCGCTCAAACGAAAATTTTTGTCGCTCAAACGACGCTCAATAGAATGCAGTTTTCAGAATTTGAATTGCTCAAAGTCGGGGGGCTGGATGGAGTAAGCGCCCAGGAAGTTTTTCTAAAATTACGGCTTTAGAATTGTCGCTTAAACGAAAATTTTTGTCGCTCGAACGCGCTCAAACGACACTCAAACGAATGCAGTTTTCAGAATTTGAATTGCTCAAAGTCGGGGGGCTGGATGGAGTAGGCGCCCAGGAAGTTTTTCTAAAATTACGGCTTTAGAATTATCTCTCAAACGAAAATTTTTGTCGCCCAGACGCGCTCAAACGACGCTCAAACGAATACAGTTTTCAGAATTTGAATTGCTCATATTCGGGAGGCTGGATGGAGTAGGCGCCCAGGAAGTTTTTCTAAAATTACGGCTTTAGAATTGTCGCACAAACGAAAATTTTTGTCGCTCAAACGACGCTCAATAGAATGCCGTTTTCAGTTTTTGAATTGCTCAAAGTTGGGGGTCTGGATGGAGTAGGCGCCCAGGAAGTTTTTCTAAAATTACGGCTTTAGAATTATCGCTCAAACGAAAATTTTTGTCGCTCAAACGCGCTCAAACGAATGCAGTTTTCAGAATTTGAATTGCTCAATGTCGGGGGGCTGGATGGAGTAGGCGCCCAGGAAGTTTTTCTAAAATTACGGCTTTAGAATTGTCGCTCAAACGAAAATTTTTGTCGCTCAAACGACGCTCAATAGAATGCAGTTTTCAGAATTTGAATTGCTCAAAGTCGGGGGGCTGGATGGAGTAGGCGCCCAGGAAGTTTTTCTAAAATTACGGCTTTAGAATTGTCGCTCAAACGAAAATTTTTGTCGCTCAAACGCGCTCAAACGAATGCCGTTTTCAGAATTTGTATTGCTCAAAGTCGGGGGGCTGCGTAAAGTTAGCCCCCGGGATTTATTTTTAAATTACGGTTTTAGGATTGTCGCTCAAACGAAATTTTTTATCGCTCAAACGCGCTCAAAGGACGCTCAAACGAATGCCGTTTTCAGTTTTTGAATTGCTCAAAGTCGGGGGGCTGGATGGAGTAGGCGCCCAGGAAGTTTTTCTAAAATTACGGCTTTAGAATTGTCGCTTAAACGAAAATTTTTGTCGCTCGAACGCGCTCAAACGACACTCAAACGAATGCAGTTTTCAGAATTTGAATTGCTCAAAGTCGGGGGGCTGGATGGAGTAGGCGCCCAGGAAGTTTTTCTAAAATTACGGCTTTAGAATTATCTCTCAAACGAAAATTTTTGTCGCTCAGACGCGCTCAAACGACGCTCAAACGAATACAGTTTTCAGAATTTGAATTGCTCATATTCGGGAGGCTGGATGGAGTAGGCGCCCAGGAAGTTTTCTAAAATTACGGCTTTAGAATTGTCGCACAAACGAAAATTTTTGTCGCTCAAACGGCGCTCAATAGAATGCCGTTTTCAGTTTTTGAATTGCTCAAAGTTGGGGGTCTGGATGGAGTAGGCGCCCAGGAAGTTTTTCTAAAATTACGGCTTTAGAATTATCGCTCAAACGAAAATTTTTGTCGCTCAAACGCGCTCAAACGAATGCAGTTTTCAGAATTTGAATTGCTCAATGTCGGGGGGCTGGATGGAGTAGGCGCCCAGGAAGTTTTTCTAAAATTACGGCTTTAGAATTGTCGCTCAAACGAAAATTTTTGTCGCTCAAACGACGCTCAATAGAATGCAGTTTTCAGAATTTGAATTGCTCAAAGTCGGGGGGCTGGATGGAGTAGGCGCCCAGGAAGTTTTTCTAAAATTACGGCTTTAGAATTGTCGCTCAAACGAAAATTTTTGTCGCTCAAACGCGCTCAAACGAATGCCGTTTTCAGAATTTGTATTGCTCAAAGTCGGGGGGCTGCGTGAAGTTAGCCCCCGGGATTTATTTTTAAATTACGGCTTTAGGATTGTCGCTCAAACGAAATTTTTTATCGCTCAAACGCGCTCAAAGGACGCTCAAACGAATGCCGTTTTCAGTTTTTGAATTGCTCAAAGTCGGGGGGCTGGATGGAGTAGGCGTCCAGGAAGTTTTTCTAAAATGACGGCTTTAGAATTGTCGCTCAAACGAAAATTTTTGTCGCTCAAACGCGCTCAAACGAATGCAGTTTTCAGAATTTGAATTGCTCAATGTCGGGGGGCTGGATGGAGTAGGCGCCCAGGAAGTTTTTCTAAAATTACGGCTTTAGAATTGTCGCTCAAACGAAAATTTTTGTCGCTCAAACGACGCTCAATAGAATGCAGTTTTCAGAATTTGAATTGCTCAAAGTCGGGGGGCTGGATGGAGTAAGCGCCCAGGAAGTTTTTCTAAAATTACGGCTTTAGAATTGTCGCTCAAACGAAAATTTTTGTCGCTCAAACGCGCTCAAACGAATGCCGTTTTCAGAATTTGTATTGCTCAAAGTCGGGGGGCTGCGTGAAGTTAGCCCCCGGGATTTATTTTTAAATTACGGCTTTAGGATTGTCGCTCAAACGAAATTTTTTATCGCTCAAACGCGCTCAAAGGACGCTCAAACGAATGCCGTTTTCAGTTTTTGAATTGCTCAAAGTCGGGGGGCTGGATGGAGTAGGCGCCCAGGAAGTTTTTCTAAAATGACGGCTTTAGAATTGTCGCTCAAACGAAAATTTTTGTCGCTCAAACGCGCTCAAACGAATGCCGTTTTCAGTTTTTGAATTGCTCAAAGTCGGGGGGCTGGATGGAGTAGGCGCCCAGGAAGTTTTTCTAAAATTACGGCTTTAGAATTGTCGCTTAAACGAATATTTTTGTCGCTCGAACGCGCTCAAACGACACTCAAACGAATGCAGTTTTCAGAATTTGAATTGCTCAAAGTCGGGGGGCTGGATGGAGTAGGCGCCCAGGAAGTTTTTCTAAAATTACGGCTTTAGAATTATCTCTCAAACGAAAATTTTTGTCGCCCAGACGCGCTCAAACGACGCTCAAACGAATACAGTTTTCAGAATTTGAATTGCTCATATTCGGGAGGCTGGATGGAGTAGGCGCCCAGGAAGTTTTTCTAAAATTACGGCTTTAGAATTGTCGCACAAACGAAAATTTTTGTCGCTCAAACGACGCTCAATAGAATGCCGTTTTCAGTTTTTGAATTGCTCAAAGTTGGGGGTCTGGATGGAGTAGGCGCCCAGGAAGTTTTTCTAAAATTACGGCTTTAGAATTATCGCTCAAACGAAAATTTTTGTCGCTCAAACGCGCTCAAACGAATGCAGTTTTCAGAATTTGAATTGCTCAATGTCGGGGGGCTGCGTGAAGTTAGCCCCCGGGATTTATTTTTAAATTACGGCTTTAGGATTGTCGCTCAAACGAAATTTTTTATCGCTCAAACGCGCTCAAAGGACGCTCAAACGAATGCCGTTTTCAGTTTTTGAATTGCTCAAAGTCGGGGGGCTGGATGGAGTAGGCGCCCAGGAAGTTTTTCTAAAATGACGGCTTTAGAATTGTCGCTCAAACGAAAATTTTTGTCGCTCAAACGCGCTCAAACGAATGCCGTTTTCAGATTTTGTATTGCTCAAAGTTGGGGGGCGGCGTGAAGTTAGTCCCCCCGGATTTATTTTTAAAATTACGGCTCTAGGATTGTCGCTCAAACGAAATTTTTTATCGCTCAAACGCGCTTAAACGAATGCCGTTTTCAGTTTTTGAATTGCTCAAAGTCGGGGGGCTGGATGGAGTAGGCGCCCAGGAAGTTTTTCTAAAATTACGGCTTTAGAATTGTCGCTCAAACGAAAATTTTTGTCGCTCAAACGACGCTCAATAGAATGCAGTTTTCAGAATTTGAATTGCTAAAAGTCGGGGGGCTGGATGGAGTAGGCGCCCAGGAAGTTTTTCTAAAATTACGGCTTTAGAATTGTCGCTCAAACGAAAATTTTTGTCGCTCAAACGCGGTCAAACGAATGCCGTTTTCAGAATTTGTATTGCTCAAAGTCGGGGGGCTGCGTGAAGTTAGCCCCCGGGATTTATTTTTAAATTACGGCTTTAGGATTGTCGCTCAAACGAAATTTTTTATCGCTCAAACGCGCTCAAAGGACGCTCAAACGAATGCCGTTTTCAGTTTTTGAATTGCTCAAAGTCGGGGGGCTGGATGGAGTAGGCGCCCAGGAAGTTTTTCTAAAATGACGGCTTTAGAATTGTCGCTCAAACGAAAATTTTTGTCTTTCAAACGCGCTCAAACGAATGCCGTTTTCAGATTTTGTATTGCTCAAAGTTGGGGGGCGGCGTGAAGTTAGTCCCCCCGGATTTATTTTTAAAATTACGGCTCTAGGATTGTCGCTCAAACGAAATTTTTTATCGCTCAAACGCGCTCAAACGAATGCCGTTTTCAGTTTTTGAATTGCTCAAAGTCGGGGGGCTGGATGGAGTAGGCGCCCAGGAAGTTTTTCTAAAATTACGGCTTTAGAATTGTCGCTCAAACAAAAATTTTTGTCGCTCAAACGCGCTCAAACGACGCTCAAACGAATGCAGTTTTCAGAATTTGAATTGCTCATATTCAGGACGCTGGATGGAGTAGGCGCCCAGGAAGTTTTTCTAAAATTACGGCTTTAGAATTGTCGCTTAAACGAAAATTTTTGTCGCTCGAACGCGCTCAAACGACACTCAAACGAATGCAGTTTTCAGAATTTGAATTGCTCAAAGTCGGTGGGCTGGATGGAGTAGGCGCCCAGGAAGTTTTTCTAAAATTACGGCTTTAGAATTATCGCTCAAACGAAAATTTTTGTCGCTCAAACGCGCTCAAACGACGCCAAAACGAATGCAGTTTTCAGAATTTGAATTGCTCAAAGTCGGGGGCCTGGATGGAGTAGGCGCCCAGGAAGTTTTTCTAAAATTACGGCTTTAGAATTATCGCTCAAACGCGCTCAAACGAATGCCGTTTTCAGATTTTGTATTGCTCAAAGTTGGGGGGCGGCGTGAAGTTAGCCCCCCCGGATTTATTTTTAAAATTACGGCTCTAGGATTGTCGCTCAAACGAAATTTTTTATCGCTCAAACGCGCTCAAACGAATGCCGTTTTCAGTTTTTGAATTGCTCAAAGTCGGGGGGCTGGATGGAGTAGGCGCCCAGGAAGTTTTTCTAAAATTACGGCTTTAGAATTGTCGCTCAAACGACGCTCAATAGAATGCAGTTTTCAGAATTTGAATTGCTCAAAGTCGGGGGGCTGGATGGAGTAGGCGCCCAGGAAGTTTTTCTAAAATTACGGCTTTAGAATTGTCGCTCAAACGAAAATTTTTGTCGCTCAAACGCGCTCAAACGAATGCCGTTTTCAGATTTTGTATTGCTCAAAGTTGGGGGGCGGCGTGAAGTTAGCCCCCCCCCGGATTTATTTTTAAAATTACGGCTCTAGGGTTGTCGCTCAAACGAAATTTTTTATCGCTCAAACGCGCTCAAACGAATGCCGTTTTCAGTTTTTGAATTGCTCAAAGTCGGGGGGCTGGATGGAGTAGGCGCCCCGGAAGTTTTTCTAAAATTACGGCTTTAGAATTGTCGCTTAAACGAAAATTTTTGTCGCTCGAACGCGCTCAAACGACACTCAAACGAATGCAGTTTTCAGAATTTGAATTGCTCAAAGTCGGTGGGCTGGATGGAGTAGGCGCCCAGGAAGTTTTTCTAAAATTACGGCTTTAGAATTATCTCTCAAACGAAAATTTTTGTCGCTCAGACGCGCTCAAACGACGCTCAAACGAATACAGTTTTCAGAATTTGAATTGCTCATATTCGGGAGGCTGGATGGAGTAGGCGCCCAGGAAGTTTTTCTAAAATTACGGCTTTAGAATTGTCGCACAAACGAAAATTTTTGTCGCTCAAACGACGCTCAATAGAATGCCGTTTTCAGTTTTTGAATTGCTCAAAGTCGGGGGTCTGGATGGAGTAGGCGCCCAGGAAGTTTTTCTAAAATTACGGCTTTAGAATTATCGCTCAAACGAAAATTTTTGTCGCTCAAACGCGCTCAAACGAATGCAGTTTTCAGAATTTGAATTGCTCAATGTCGGGGGGCTGGATGGAGTAGGCGCCCAGGAAGTTTTTCTAAAATTACGGCTTTAGAATTGTCGCTCAAACGAAAATTTTTGTCGCTCAAACGACGCTCAATAGAATGCAGTTTTCAGAATTTGAATTGCTCTAAGTCGGGGGGCTGGATGGATTAGGCGCCCAGGAAGTTTTTCTAAAATTACGGCTTTACAATTGTCGCTCAAACGAAAATTTTTGTCGCTCAAACGCGCTCAAACGAATGCCGTTTTCAGAATTTGTATTGCTCAAAGTTGGGGGGCGGCGTGAAGTTAGCCCCCCCCGGATTTATTTTTAAAATTACGGCTCTAGGATTGTCGCTCAAACGAAATTTTTTATCGCTCAAACGCGCTCAAACGAATGCCGTTTTCAGTTTTTGAATTGCTCAAAGTCGTGGGGCTGGATGGAGTAGGCGCCCAGGAAGTTTTTCTAAAATTACGGCATTAGAATTGTCGCTCAAACGAAATTTTTTATCGCTCAAACGCGCTCAAACGAATGCCGTTTTCAGTTTTTGAATTGCTCAAAGTCGGGGGGCTGGATGGAGTAGGCGCCCAGGAAGTTTTTCCAAAATTACGGCTTTAGAATTGTCGCTTAAACGAAAATTTTTGTCGCTCGAACGCGCTCAAACGACACTCAAACGAATGCAGTTTTCAGAATTTGAATTGCTCAAAGTCGGTGGGCTGGATGGAGTAGGCGCCCAGGAAGTTTTTCTAAAATTACGGCTTTAGAATTATCTCTCAAACGAAAATTTTTGTCGCTCAGACGCGCTCAAACGACGCTCAAACGAATACAGTTTTCAGAATTTGAATTGCTCATATTCGGGAGGCTGGATGGAGTAGGCGCCCAGGAAGTTTTTCTAAAATTACGGCTTTAGAATTGTCGCACAAACGAAAATTTTTGTCGCTCAAACGACGCTCAATAGAATGGCGTTTTCAGTTTTTGAATTGCTCAAAGTCGGGGGTCTGGATGGAGTAGGCGCCCAGGAAGTTTTTCTAAAATTACGGCTTTAGAATTATCGCTCAAACGAAAATTTTTGTCGCTCAAACGCGCTCAAACGAATGCAGTTTTCAGAATTTGAATTGCTCAATGTCGGGGGGCTGGATGGAGTAGGCGCCCAGGAAGTTTTTCTAAAATTACGGCTTTAGAATTGTCGCTCAAACGAAAATTTTTGTCGCTCAAACGACGCTCAATAGAATGCAGTTTTCAGAATTTGAATTGCTCTAAGTCGGGGGGCTGGATGGATTAGGCGCCCAGGAAGTTTTTCTAAAATTACGGCTTTAGAATTGTCGCTCAAACAAAAATTTTTGTCGCTCAAACGCGCTCAAACGACGCTCAAACGAATGCAGTTTTCAGAATTTGAATTGCTCAAAGTCGGGGGGCTGGATGGAGTAGGCGCCCAGGAAGTTTTTCTAAAATTACGGCTTTAGGATTGTCGCTCAAACGAAATTTTTGTCGCTCAGACGCGCTCAAACGACGCTCAAACGAATGCAGTTTTTAGAATTTGAATTGCTCAAAGTTGGGGGGCTGGATGGAGTAGGCGCCCAGGAAGTTTTTCTAAAATTACGGCTTTAGAATTGTCGCTCAAACGAAAATTTTTGTCGCTCAAACGCGCTCAAACGAATGCCGTTTTCAGAATTTGTATTGCTCAAAGTCGGGGGGCTGCGTAAAGTTAGCCCCCGGGATTTATTTTTAAATTACGGCTTTAGGATTGTCGCTCAAACGAAATTTTTTATCGCTCAAACGCGCTCAAAGGACGCTCAAACGAATGCCGTTTTCAGTTTTTGAATTGCTCAAAGTCGGGGGGCTGGATGGAGTAGGCGTCCAGGAAGTTTTTCTAAAATGACGGCTTTAGAATTGTCGCTCAAACGAAAATTTTTGTCGCTCAAACGCGCTCAAACGAATGCCGTTTTCAGATTTTGTATTGCTCAAAGTTGGGGGGCGGCGTGAAGTTAGTCCCCCCGGATTTATTTTTAAAATTACGGCTTTAGGATTGTCGCTCAAACGAAATTTTTTATCGGTCAAACGCGCTCAAAGGACGCTCAAACGAATGCCGTTTTCAGTTTTTGAATTGCTTAAAGTCGGGGGGCTGGATGGAGTAGGCGTCCAGGAAGTTTTTCTAAAATGACGGCTTTAGAATTGTCGCTCAAACGAAAATTTTTGTCGCTCAAACGCGCTCAAACGAATGCAGTTTTCAGAATTTGAATTGCTCAATGTCGGGGGGCTGGATGGAGTAGGCGCCCAGGAAGTTTTTCTAAAATTACGGCTTTAGAATTGTCGCTCAAACGAAAATTTTTGTCGCTCAAACGACGCTCAATAGAATGCAGTTTTCAGAATTTGAATTGCTCAAAGTCGGGGGGCTGGATGGAGTAAGCGCCCAGGAAGTTTTTCTAAAATTACGGCTTTAGAATTGTCGCTTAAACGAAAATTTTTGTCGCTCGAACGCGCTCAAACGACACTCAAACGAATGCAGTTTTCAGAATTTGAATTGCTCAAAGTCGGGGGGCTGGATGGAGTAGGCGCCCAGGAAGTTTTTCTAAAATTACGGCTTTAGAATTATCTCTCAAACGAAAATTTTTGTCGCCCAGACGCGCTCAAACGACGCTCAAACGAATACAGTTTTCAGAATTTGAATTGCTCATATTCGGGAGGCTGGATGGAGTAGGCGCCCAGGAAGTTTTTCTAAAATTACGGCTTTAGAATTGTCGCACAAACGAAAATTTTTGTCGCTCAAACGACGCTCAATAGAATGCCGTTTTCAGTTTTTGAATTGCTCAAAGTTGGGGGTCTGGATGGAGTAGGCGCCCAGGAAGTTTTTCTAAAATTACGGCTTTAGAATTATCGCTCAAACGAAAATTTTTGTCGCTCAAACGCGCTCAAACGAATGCAGTTTTCAGAATTTGAATTGCTCAATGTCGGGGGGCTGGATGGAGTAGGCGCCCAGGAAGTTTTTCTAAAATTACGGCTTTAGAATTGTCGCTCAAACGAAAATTTTTGTCGCTCAAACGACGCTCAATAGAATGCAGTTTTCAGAATTTGAATTGCTCAAAGTCGGGGGGCTGGATGGAGTAGGCGCCCAGGAAGTTTTTCTAAAATTACGGCTTTAGAATTGTCGCTCAAACGAAAATTTTTGTCGCTCAAACGCGCTCAAACGAATGCCGTTTTCAGAATTTGTATTGCTCAAAGTCGGGGGGCTGCGTAAAGTTAGCCCCCGGGATTTATTTTTAAATTACGGTTTTAGGATTGTCGCTCAAACGAAATTTTTTATCGCTCAAACGCGCTCAAAGGACGCTCAAACGAATGCCGTTTTCAGTTTTTGAATTGCTCAAAGTCGGGGGGCTGGATGGAGTAGGCGCCCAGGAAGTTTTTCTAAAATTACGGCTTTAGAATTGTCGCTTAAACGAAAATTTTTGTCGCTCGAACGCGCTCAAACGACACTCAAACGAATGCAGTTTTCAGAATTTGAATTGCTCAAAGTCGGGGGGCTGGATGGAGTAGGCGCCCAGGAAGTTTTTCTAAAATTACTTCTTTAGAATTATCTCTCAAACGAAAATTTTTGTCGCTCAGACGCGCTCAAACGACGCTCAAACGAATACAGTTTTCAGAATTTGAATTGCTCATATTCGGGAGGCTGGATGGAGTAGGCGCCCAGGAAGTTTTCTAAAATTACGGCTTTAGAATTGTCGCACAAACGAAAATTTTTGTCGCTCAAACGGCGCTCAATAGAATGCCGTTTTCAGTTTTTGAATTGCTCAAAGTTGGGGGTCTGGATGGAGTAGGCGCCCAGGAAGTTTTTCTAAAATTACGGCTTTAGAATTATCGCTCAAACGAAAATTTTTGTCGCTCAAACGCGCTCAAACGAATGCAGTTTTCAGAATTTGAATTGCTCAATGTCGGGGGGCTGGATGGAGTAGGCGCCCAGGAAGTTTTTCTAAAATTACGGCTTTAGAATTGTCGCTCAAACGAAAATTTTTGTCGCTCAAACGACGCTCAATAGAATGCAGTTTTCAGAATTTGAATTGCTCAAAGTCGGGGGGCTGGATGGAGTAGGCGCCCAGGAAGTTTTTCTAAAATTACGGCTTTAGAATTGTCGCTCAAACGAAAATTTTTGTCGCTCAAACGCGCTCAAACGAATGCCGTTTTCAGAATTTGTATTGCTCAAAGTCGGGGGGCTGCGTGAAGTTAGCCCCCGGGATTTATTTTTAAATTACGGCTTTAGGATTGTCGCTCAAACGAAATTTTTTATCGCTCAAACGCGCTCAAAGGACGCTCAAACGAATGCCGTTTTCAGTTTTTGAATTGCTCAAAGTCGGGGGGCTGGATGGAGTAGGCGTCCAGGAAGTTTTTCTAAAATGACGGCTTTAGAATTGTCGCTCAAACGAAAATTTTTGTCGCTCAAACGCGCTCAAACGAATGCAGTTTTCAGAATTTGAATTGCTCAATGTCGGGGGGCTGGATGGAGTAGGCGCCCAGGAAGTTTTTCTAAAATTACGGCTTTAGAATTGTCGCTCAAACGAAAATTTTTGTCGCTCAAACGACGCTCAATAGAATGCAGTTTTCAGAATTTGAATTGCTCAAAGTCGGGGGGCTGGATGGAGTAAGCGCCCAGGAAGTTTTTCTAAAATTACGGCTTTAGAATTGTCGCTCAAACGAAAATTTTTGTCGCTCAAACGCGCTCAAACGAATGCCGTTTTCAGAATTTGTATTGCTCAAAGTCGGGGGGCTGCGTGAAGTTAGCCCCCGGGATTTATTTTTAAATTACGGCTTTAGGATTGTCGCTCAAACGAAATTTTTTATCGCTCAAACGCGCTCAAAGGACGCTCAAACGAATGCCGTTTTCAGTTTTTGAATTGCTCAAAGTCGGGGGGCTGGATGGAGTAGGCGCCCAGGAAGTTTTTCTAAAATGACGGCTTTAGAATTGTCGCTCAAACGAAAATTTTTGTCGCTCAAACGCGCTCAAACGAATGCCGTTTTCAGTTTTTGAATTGCTCAAAGTCGGGGGGCTGGATGGAGTAGGCGCCCAGGAAGTTTTTCTAAAATTACGGCTTTAGAATTGTCGCTTAAACGAATATTTTTGTCGCTCGAACGCGCTCAAACGACACTCAAACGAATGCAGTTTTCAGAATTTGAATTGCTCAAAGTCGGGGGGCTGGATGGAGTAGGCGCCCAGGAAGTTTTTCTAAAATTACGGCTTTAGAATTATCTCTCAAACGAAAATTTTTGTCGCCCAGACGCGCTCAAACGACGCTCAAACGAATACAGTTTTCAGAATTTGAATTGCTCATATTCGGGAGGCTGGATGGAGTAGGCGCCCAGGAAGTTTTTCTAAAATTACGGCTTTAGAATTGTCGCACAAACGAAAATTTTTGTCGCTCAAACGACGCTCAATAGAATGCCGTTTTCAGTTTTTGAATTGCTCAAAGTTGGGGGTCTGGATGGAGTAGGCGCCCAGGAAGTTTTTCTAAAATTACGGCTTTAGAATTATCGCTCAAACGAAAATTTTTGTCGCTCAAACGCGCTCAAACGAATGCAGTTTTCAGAATTTGAATTGCTCAATGTCGGGGGGCTGCGTGAAGTTAGCCCCCGGGATTTATTTTTAAATTACGGCTTTAGGATTGTCGCTCAAACGAAATTTTTTATCGCTCAAACGCGCTCAAAGGACGCTCAAACGAATGCCGTTTTCAGTTTTTGAATTGCTCAAAGTCGGGGGGCTGGATGGAGTAGGCGCCCAGGAAGTTTTTCTAAAATGACGGCTTTAGAATTGTCGCTCAAACGAAAATTTTTGTCGCTCAAACGCGCTCAAACGAATGCCGTTTTCAGATTTTGTATTGCTCAAAGTTGGGGGGCGGCGTGAAGTTAGTCCCCCCGGATTTATTTTTAAAATTACGGCTCTAGGATTGTCGCTCAAACGAAATTTTTTATCGCTCAAACGCGCTCAAACGAATGCCGTTTTCAGTTTTTGAATTGCTCAAAGTCGGGGGGCTGGATGGAGTAGGCGCCCAGGAAGTTTTTCTAAAATTACGGCTTTAGAATTGTCGCTCAAACGAAAATTTTTGTCGCTCAAACGACGCTCAATAGAATGCAGTTTTCAGAATTTGAATTGCTAAAAGTCGGGGGGCTGGATGGAGTAGGCGCCCAGGAAGTTTTTCTAAAATTACGGCTTTAGAATTGTCGCTCAAACGAAAATTTTTGTCGCTCAAACGCGGTCAAACGAATGCCGTTTTCAGAATTTGTATTGCTCAAAGTCGGGGGGCTGCGTGAAGTTAGCCCCCGGGATTTATTTTTAAATTACGGCTTTAGGATTGTCGCTCAAACGAAATTTTTTATCGCTCAAACGCGCTCAAAGGACGCTCAAACGAATGCCGTTTTCAGTTTTTGAATTGCTCAAAGTCGGGGGGCTGGATGGAGTAGGCGCCCAGGAAGTTTTTCTAAAATGACGGCTTTAGAATTGTCGCTCAAACGAAAATTTTTGTCTTTCAAACGCGCTCAAACGAATGCCGTTTTCAGATTTTGTATTGCTCAAAGTTGGGGGGCGGCGTGAAGTTAGTCCCCCCGGATTTATTTTTAAAATTACGGCTCTAGGATTGTCGCTCAAACGAAATTTTTTATCGCTCAAACGCGCTCAAACGAATGCCGTTTTCAGTTTTTGAATTGCTCAAAGTCGGGGGGCTGGATGGAGTAGGCGCCCAGGAAGTTTTTCTAAAATTACGGCTTTAGAATTGTCGCTCAAACAAAAATTTTTGTCGCTCAAACGCGCTCAAACGACGCTCAAACGAATGCAGTTTTCAGAATTTGAATTGCTCATATTCAGGACGCTGGATGGAGTAGGCGCCCAGGAAGTTTTTCTAAAATTACGGCTTTAGAATTGTCGCTTAAACGAAAATTTTTGTCGCTCGAACGCGCTCAAACGACACTCAAACGAATGCAGTTTTCAGAATTTGAATTGCTCAAAGTCGGTGGGCTGGATGGAGTAGGCGCCCAGGAAGTTTTTCTAAAATTACGGCTTTAGAATTATCGCTCAAACGAAAATTTTTGTCGCTCAAACGCGCTCAAACGACGCCAAAACGAATGCAGTTTTCAGAATTTGAATTGCTCAAAGTCGGGGGCCTGGATGGAGTAGGCGCCCAGGAAGTTTTTCTAAAATTACGGCTTTAGAATTATCGCTCAAACGCGCTCAAACGAATGCCGTTTTCAGATTTTGTATTGCTCAAAGTTGGGGGGCGGCGTGAAGTTAGCCCCCCCGGATTTATTTTTAAAATTACGGCTCTAGGATTGTCGCTCAAACGAAATTTTTTATCGCTCAAACGCGCTCAAACGAATGCCGTTTTCAGTTTTTGAATTGCTCAAAGTCGGGGGGCTGGATGGAGTAGGCGCCCAGGAAGTTTTTCTAAAATTACGGCTTTAGAATTGTCGCTCAAACGACGCTCAATAGAATGCAGTTTTCAGAATTTGAATTGCTCAAAGTCGGGGGGCTGGATGGAGTAGGCGCCCAGGAAGTTTTTCTAAAATTACGGCTTTAGAATTGTCGCTCAAACGAAAATTTTTGTCGCTCAAACGCGCTCAAACGAATGCCGTTTTCAGATTTTGTATTGCTCAAAGTTGGGGGGCGGCGTGAAGTTAGCCCCCCCCCGGATTTATTTTTAAAATTACGGCTCTAGGGTTGTCGCTCAAACGAAATTTTTTATCGCTCAAACGCGCTCAAACGAATGCCGTTTTCAGTTTTTGAATTGCTCAAAGTCGGGGGGCTGGATGGAGTAGGCGCCCCGGAAGTTTTTCTAAAATTACGGCTTTAGAATTGTCGCTTAAACGAAAATTTTTGTCGCTCGAACGCGCTCAAACGACACTCAAACGAATGCAGTTTTCAGAATTTGAATTGCTCAAAGTCGGTGGGCTGGATGGAGTAGGCGCCCAGGAAGTTTTTCTAAAATTACGGCTTTAGAATTATCTCTCAAACGAAAATTTTTGTCGCTCAGACGCGCTCAAACGACGCTCAAACGAATACAGTTTTCAGAATTTGAATTGCTCATATTCGGGAGGCTGGATGGAGTAGGCGCCCAGGAAGTTTTTCTAAAATTACGGCTTTAGAATTGTCGCACAAACGAAAATTTTTGTCGCTCAAACGACGCTCAATAGAATGCCGTTTTCAGTTTTTGAATTGCTCAAAGTCGGGGGTCTGGATGGAGTAGGCGCCCAGGAAGTTTTTCTAAAATTACGGCTTTAGAATTATCGCTCAAACGAAAATTTTTGTCGCTCAAACGCGCTCAAACGAATGCAGTTTTCAGAATTTGAATTGCTCAATGTCGGGGGGCTGGATGGAGTAGGCGCCCAGGAAGTTTTTCTAAAATTACGGCTTTAGAATTGTCGCTCAAACGAAAATTTTTGTCGCTCAAACGACGCTCAATAGAATGCAGTTTTCAGAATTTGAATTGCTCTAAGTCGGGGGGCTGGATGGATTAGGCGCCCAGGAAGTTTTTCTAAAATTACGGCTTTAGAATTGTCGCTCAAACGAAAATTTTTGTCGCTCAAACGCGCTCAAACGAATGCCGTTTTCAGAATTTGTATTGCTCAAAGTTGGGGGGCGGCGTGAAGTTAGCCCCCCCCGGATTTATTTTTAAAATTACGGCTCTAGGATTGTCGCTCAAACGAAATTTTTTATCGCTCAAACGCGCTCAAACGAATGCCGTTTTCAGTTTTTGAATTGCTCAAAGTCGTGGGGCTGGATGGAGTAGGCGCCCAGGAAGTTTTTCTAAAATTACGGCATTAGAATTGTCGCTCAAACGAAATTTTTTATCGCTCAAACGCGCTCAAACGAATGCCGTTTTCAGTTTTTGAATTGCTCAAAGTCGGGGGGCTGGATGGAGTAGGCGCCCAGGAAGTTTTTCCAAAATTACGGCTTTAGAATTGTCGCTTAAACGAAAATTTTTGTCGCTCGAACGCGCTCAAACGACACTCAAACGAATGCAGTTTTCAGAATTTGAATTGCTCAAAGTCGGTGGGCTGGATGGAGTAGGCGCCCAGGAAGTTTTTCTAAAATTACGGCTTTAGAATTATCTCTCAAACGAAAATTTTTGTCGCTCAGACGCGCTCAAACGACGCTCAAACGAATACAGTTTTCAGAATTTGAATTGCTCATATTCGGGAGGCTGGATGGAGTAGGCGCCCAGGAAGTTTTTCTAAAATTACGGCTTTAGAATTGTCGCACAAACGAAAATTTTTGTCGCTCAAACGACGCTCAATAGAATGGCGTTTTCAGTTTTTGAATTGCTCAAAGTCGGGGGTCTGGATGGAGTAGGCGCCCAGGAAGTTTTTCTAAAATTACGGCTTTAGAATTATCGCTCAAACGAAAATTTTTGTCGCTCAAACGCGCTCAAACGAATGCAGTTTTCAGAATTTGAATTGCTCAATGTCGGGGGGCTGGATGGAGTAGGCGCCCAGGAAGTTTTTCTAAAATTACGGCTTTAGAATTGTCGCTCAAACGAAAATTTTTGTCGCTCAAACGACGCTCAATAGAATGCAGTTTTCAGAATTTGAATTGCTCTAAGTCGGGGGGCTGGATGGATTAGGCGCCCAGGAAGTTTTTCTAAAATTACGGCTTTAGAATTGTCGCTCAAACAAAAATTTTTGTCGCTCAAACGCGCTCAAACGACGCTCAAACGAATGCAGTTTTCAGAATTTGAATTGCTCAAAGTCGGGGGGCTGGATGGAGTAGGCGCCCAGGAAGTTTTTCTAAAATTACGGCTTTAGGATTGTCGCTCAAACGAAATTTTTGTCGCTCAGACGCGCTCAAACGACGCTCAAACGAATGCAGTTTTTAGAATTTGAATTGCTCAAAGTTGGGGGGCTGGATGGAGTAGGCGCCCAGGAAGTTTTTCTAAAATTACGGCTTTAGAATTGTCGCTCAAACGAAAATTTTTGTCGCTCAAACGAAAATTTTTGTCGCTCAAACGCGCTCAAACGAATGCCGTTTTCAGATTTTGTATTGCTCAAAGTTGGGGGGCATCGTGAAGTTAGCCCCCCCGGATTTATTTTTAAAATTACGGCTCTAGGATTGTCGCTCAAACGAAATTTTTTATCGCTCAAACGCGCTCAAACGAATGCCGTTTTCAGTTTTTGAATTGCTCAAAGTCGGGGGGCTGGATGGAGTAGGCGCCCAGGAAGTTTTTCTAAAATTACGGCTTTAGAATTGTCGCTCAAACGAAAATTTTTGTCGCTCAAACGAATGCCGTTTTCAGAATTTGTATTGCTCAAAGTCGGGGGGCTGCGTGAAGTTAGCCCCCGGGATTTATTTTTAAATTACGGCTTTAGGATTGTCGCTCAAACGAAATTTTTTATCGCTCAAACGCGCTCAAAGGACGCTCAAACGAATGCCGTTTTCAGTTTTTGAATTGCTCAAAGTCGGGGGGCTGGATGGAGTAGGCGCCCAGGAAATTTTTCTAAAATGACGGCTTTAGAATTGTCGCTCAAACGAAAATTTTTGTCGCTCAAACGCGCTCAAACGAATGCCGTTTTCAGATTTTGTATTGCTCAAAGTTGGGGGGCGGCGTGAAGTTAGTCCCCCCGGATTTATTTTTAAAATTACGGCTCTAGGATTGTCGCTCAAACGAAATTTTTTATCGCTCAAACGCGCTCAAACGAATGCCGTTTTCAGTTTTTGAATTGCTCAAAGTCGGGGGGCTGGATGGAGTAGGCGCCCAGGAAGTTTTTCTAAAATTACGGCTTTAGAATTGTCGCTCAAACGAAAATTTTTGTCGCTCAAACGACGCTCAATAGAATGCAGTTTTCAGAATTTGAATTGCTAAAAGTCGGGGGGCTGGATGGAGTAGGCGCCCAGGAAGTTTTTCTAAAATTACGGCTTTAGAATTGTCGCTCAAACGAAAATTTTTGTCGCTCAAACGCGGTCAAACGAATGCCGTTTTCAGAATTTGTATTGCTCAAAGTCGGGGGGCTGCGTGAAGTTAGCCCCCGGGATTTATTTTTAAATTACGGCTTTAGGATTGTCGCTCAAACGAAATTTTTTATCGCTCAAACGCGCTCAAAGGACGCTCAAACGAATGCCGTTTTCAGTTTTTGAATTGCTCAAAGTCGGGGGGCTGGATGGAGTAGGCGCCCAGGAAGTTTTTCTAAAATGACGGCTTTAGAATTGTCGCTCAAACGAAAATTTTTGTCGCTCAAACGCGCTCAAACGAATGCCGTTTTCAGATTTTGTATTGCTCAAAGTTGGGGGGCGGCGTGAAGTTAGTCCCCCCGGATTTATTTTTAAAATTACGGCTCTAGGATTGTCGCTCAAACGAAATTTTTTATCGCTCAAACGCGCTCAAACGAATGCCGTTTTCAGTTTTTGAATTGCTCAAAGTCGGGGGGCTGGATGGAGTAGGCGCCCAGGAAGTTTTTCTAAAATTACGGCTTTAGAATTGTCGCTCAAACAAAAATTTTTGTCGCTCAAACGCGCTCAAACGACGCTCAAACGAATGCAGTTTTCAGAATTTGAATTGCTCATATTCAGGACGCTGGATGGAGTAGGCGCCCAGGAAGTTTTTCTAAAATTACGGCTTTAGAATTGTCGCTTAAACGAAAATTTTTGTCGCTCGAACGCGCTCAAACGACACTCAAACGAATGCAGTTTTCAGAATTTGAATTGCTCAAAGTCGGTGGGCTGGATGGAGTAGGCGCCCAGGAAGTTTTTCTAAAATTACGGCTTTAGAATTATCGCTCAAACGAAAATTTTTGTCGCTCAAACGCGCTCAAACGACGCCAAAACGAATGCAGTTTTCAGAATTTGAATTGCTCAAAGTCGGGGGCCTGGATGGAGTAGGCGCCCAGGAAGTTTTTCTAAAATTACGGCTTTAGAATTATCGCTCAAACGCGCTCAAACGAATGCCGTTTTCAGATTTTGTATTGCTCAAAGTTGGGGGGCGGCGTGAAGTTAGCCCCCCCGGATTTATTTTTAAAATTACGGCTCTAGGATTGTCGCTCAAACGAAATTTTTTATCGCTCAAACGCGCTCAAACGAATGCCGTTTTCAGTTTTTGAATTGCTCAAAGTCGGGGGGCTGGATGGAGTAGGCGCCCAGGAAGTTTTTCTAAAATTACGGCTTTAGAATTGTCGCTCAAACGACGCTCAATAGAATGCAGTTTTCAGAATTTGAATTGCTCAAAGTCGGGGGGCTGGATGGAGTAGGCGCCCAGGAAGTTTTTCTAAAATTACGGCTTTAGAATTGTCGCTCAAACGAAAATTTTTGTCGCTCAAACGCGCTCAAACGAATGCCGTTTTCAGATTTTGTATTGCTCAAAGTTGGGGGGCGGCGTGAAGTTAGCCCCCCCCGGATTTATTTTTAAAATTACGGCTCTAGGGTTGTCGCTCAAACGAAATTTTTTATCGCTCAAACGCGCTCAAACGAATGCCGTTTTCAGTTTTTGAATTGCTCAAAGTCGGGGGGCTGGATGGAGTAGGCGCCCCGGAAGTTTTTCTAAAATTACGGCTTTAGAATTGTCGCTTAAACGAAAATTTTTGTCGCTCGAACGCGCTCAAACGACACTCAAACGAATGCAGTTTTCAGAATTTGAATTGCTCAAAGTCGGTGGGCTGGATGGAGTAGGCGCCCAGGAAGTTTTTCTAAAATTACGGCTTTAGAATTATCTCTCAAACGAAAATTTTTGTCGCTCAGACGCGCTCAAACGACGCTCAAACGAATACAGTTTTCAGAATTTGAATTGCTCATATTCGGGAGGCTGGATGGAGTAGGCGCCCAGGAAGTTTTTCTAAAATTACGGCTTTAGAATTGTCGCACAAACGAAAATTTTTGTCGCTCAAACGACGCTCAATAGAATGCCGTTTTCAGTTTTTGAATTGCTCAAAGTCGGGGGTCTGGATGGAGTAGGCGCCCAGGAAGTTTTTCTAAAATTACGGCTTTAGAATTATCGCTCAAACGAAAATTTTTGTCGCTCAAACGCGCTCAAACGAATGCAGTTTTCAGAATTTGAATTGCTCAATGTCGGGGGGCTGGATGGAGTAGGCGCCCAGGAAGTTTTTCTAAAATTACGGCTTTAGAATTGTCGCTCAAACGAAAATTTTTGTCGCTCAAACGACGCTCAATAGAATGCAGTTTTCAGAATTTGAATTGCTCAAAGTCGGGGGGCTGGATGGAGTAGGCGCCCAGGAAGTTTTTCTAAAATTACGGCTTTAGAATTGTCGCTCAAACGAAAATTTTTGTCGCTCAAACGCGCTCAAACGAATGCCGTTTTCAGAATTTGTATTGCTCAAAGTTTGGGGGCTGCGTGAAGTTAGCCCCCGGGATTTATTTTTAAATTACGGCTTTAGGATTGTCGCTCAAACGAAATTTTTTATCGCTCAAACGCGCTCAAAGGACGCTCAAACGAATGCCGTTTTCAGTTTTTGAATTGCTCAAAGTCGGGGGGCTGGATGGAGTAGGCGCCCAGGAAGTTTTTCTAAAATGACGGCTTTAGAATTGTCGCTCAAACGAAAATTTTTGTCGCTCAAACGCGCTCAAACGAATGCCGTTTTCAGATTTTGTATTGCTCAAAGTTGGGGGGCGGCGTGAAGTTAGTCCCCCCGGATTTATTTTTAAAATTACGGCTCTAGGATTGTCGCTCAAACGAAATTTTTTATCGCTCAAACGCGCTCAAACGAATGCCGTTTTCAGTTTTTGAATTGCTCAAAGTCGGGGGGCTGGATGGAGTAGGCGCCCAGGAAGTTTTTCTAAAATTACGGCTTTAGAATTGTCGCTCAAACAAAAATTTTTGTCGCTCAAACGCGCTCAAACGACGCTCAAACGAATGCAGTTTTCAGAATTTGAATTGCTCATATTCAGGACGCTGGATGGAGTAGGCGCCCAGGAAGTTTTTCTAAAATTACGGCTTTAGAATTGTCGCTTAAACGAAAATTTTTGTCGCTCGAACGCGCTCAAACGACACTCAAACGAATGCAGTTTTCAGAATTTGAATTGCTCAAAGTCGGTGGGCTGGATGGAGTAGGCGCCCAGGAAGTTTTTCTAAAATTACGGCTTTAGAATTATCGCTCAAACGAAAATTTTTGTCGCTCAAACGCGCTCAAACGACGCCAAAACGAATGCAGTTTTCAGAATTTGAATTGCTCAAAGTCGGGGGCCTGGATGGAGTAGGCGCCCAGGAAGTTTTTCTAAAATTACGGCTTTAGAATTATCGCTCAAACGCGCTCAAACGAATGCCGTTTTCAGATTTTGTATTGCTCAAAGTTGGGGGGCGGCGTGAAGTTAGCCCCCCCGGATTTATTTTTAAAATTACGGCTCTAGGATTGTCGCTCAAACGAAATTTTTTATCGCTCAAACGCGCTCAAACGAATGCCGTTTTCAGTTTTTGAATTGCTCAAAGTCGGGGGGCTGGATGGAGTAGGCGCCCAGGAAGTTTTTCTAAAATTACGGCTTTAGAATTGTCGCTCAAACGACGCTCAATAGAATGCAGTTTTCAGAATTTGAATTGCTCAAAGTCGGGGGGCTGGATGGAGTAGGCGCCCAGGAAGTTTTTCTAAAATTACGGCTTTAGAATTGTCGCTCAAACGAAAATTTTTGTCGCTCAAACGCGCTCAAACGAATGCCGTTTTCAGATTTTGTATTGCTCAAAGTTGGGGGGCGGCGTGAAGTTAGCCCCCCCCGGATTTATTTTTAAAATTACGGCTCTAGGGTTGTCGCTCAAACGAAATTTTTTATCGCTCAAACGCGCTCAAACGAATGCCGTTTTCAGTTTTTGAATTGCTCAAAGTCGGGGGGCTGGATGGAGTAGGCGCCCCGGAAGTTTTTCTAAAATTACGGCTTTAGAATTGTCGCTTAAACGAAAATTTTTGTCGCTCGAACGCGCTCAAACGACACTCAAACGAATGCAGTTTTCAGAATTTGAATTGCTCAAAGTCGGTGGGCTGGATGGAGTAGGCGCCCAGGAAGTTTTTCTAAAATTACGGCTTTAGAATTATCTCTCAAACGAAAATTTTTGTCGCTCAGACGCGCTCAAACGACGCTCAAACGAATACAGTTTTCAGAATTTGAATTGCTCATATTCGGGAGGCTGGATGGAGTAGGCGCCCAGGAAGTTTTTCTAAAATTACGGCTTTAGAATTGTCGCACAAACGAAAATTTTTGTCGCTCAAACGACGCTCAATAGAATGCCGTTTTCAGTTTTTGAATTGCTCAAAGTCGGGGGTCTGGATGGAGTAGGCGCCCAGGAAGTTTTTCTAAAATTACGGCTTTAGAATTATCGCTCAAACGAAAATTTTTGTCGCTCAAACGCGCTCAAACGAATGCAGTTTTCAGAATTTGAATTGCTCAATGTCGGGGGGCTGGATGGAGTAGGCGCCCAGGAAGTTTTTCTAAAATTACGGCTTTAGAATTGTCGCTCAAACGAAAATTTTTGTCGCTCAAACGACGCTCAATAGAATGCAGTTTTCAGAATTTGAATTGCTCAAAGTCGGGGGGCTGGATGGAGTAGGCGCCCAGGAAGTTTTTCTAAAATTACGGCTTTAGAATTGTCGCTCAAACGAAAATTTTTGTCGCTCAAACGCGCTCAAACGAATGCCGTTTTCAGAATTTGTATTGCTCAAAGTTTGGGGGCTGCGTGAAGTTAGCCCCCGGGATTTATTTTTAAATTACGGCTTTAGGATTGTCGCTCAAACGAAATTTTTTATCGCTCAAACGCGCTCAAAGGACACTCAAACGAATGCCGTTTTCAGTTTTTGAATTGCTCAAAGTCGGGGGGCTGGATGGAGTAGGCGCCCAGGAAGTTTTTCTAAAATGACGGCTTTAGAATTGTCGCTCAAACGAAAATTTTTGTCGCTCAAACGCGCTCAAACGAGTGCCGTTTTCAGTTTTTGAATTGCTCAAAGTCAGGGGGCTGGATGGAGTAGGCGCCCAGGAAGTTTTTCTAAAATTACGGCTTTAGAATTGTCGCTTAAACGAAAATTTTTGTCGCTCGAACGCGCTCAAACGACACTCAAACGAATGCAGTTTTCAGAATTTGAATTGCTCAAAGTCGGGGGGCTGGATGGAGTAGGCGCCCAGGAAGTTTTTCTAAAATTACGGCTTTAGAATTATCTCTCAAACGAAAATTTTTGTCGCTCAGACGCGCTCAAACGACGCTCAAACGAATACAGTTTTCAGAATTTGAATTGCTCACATTCGGGAGGCTGGATGGAGTAGGCGCCCAGGAAGTTTTTCTAAAATTACGGCTTTAGAATTGTCGCACAAACGAAAATTTTTGTCGCTCAAACGGCGCTCAATAGAATGCCGTTTTCAGTTTTTGAATTGCTCAAAGTTGGGGGTCTGGATGGAGTAGGCGCCCAGGAAGTTTTTCTAAAATTACGGCTTTAGAATTATCGCTCAAACGAAAATTTTTGTCGCTCAAACGCGCTCAAACGAATGCAGTTTTCAGAATTTGAATTGCTCAATGTCGGGGGGCTGGATGGAGTAGGCGCCCAGGAAGTTTTTCTAAAATTACGGCTTTAGAATTGTCGCTCAAACGAAAATTTTTGTCGCTCAAACGACGCTCAATAGAATGCAGTTTTCAGAATTTGAATTGCTCAAAGTCGGGGGGCTGGATGGAGTAGGCGCCCAGGAAGTTTTTCTAAAATTACGGCTTTAGAATTGTCGCTCAAACGAAAATTTTTGTCGCTCAAACGACGCTCAATAGAATGCAGTTTTCAGAATTTGAATTGCTCAAAGTCGGGGGGCTGGATGGAGTAGGCGCCCAGGAAGTTTTTCTAAAATTACGGCTTTAGAATTGTCGCTCAAACGAAAATTTTTGTCGCTCAAACGCGCTCAAACGAATGCCGTTTTCAGAATTTGTATTGCTCAAAGTTTGGGGGCTGCGTGAAGTTAGCCCCCGGGATTTATTTTTAAATTACGGCTTTAGGATTGTCGCTCAAACGAAATTTTTTATCGCTCAAACGCGCTCAAAGGACGCTCAAACGAATGCCGTTTTCAGTTTTTGAATTGCTCAAAGTCGGGGGGCTGGATGGATTAGGCGCCCAGGAAGTTTTTCTAAAATGACGGCTTTAGAATTGTCGCTCAAACGAAAATTTTTGTCGCTCAAACGCGCTCAAACGAATGCCGTTTTCAGTTTTTGAATTGCTCAATGTCAGGGGGCTGGATGGAGTAGGCGCCCAGGAAGTTTTTCTAAAATTACGGCTTTAGAATTGTCGCTTAAACGAAAATTTTTGTCGCTCGAACGCGCTCAAACGACACTCAAACGACTGCAGTTTTCAGAATTTGAATTGCTCAAAGTCGGGGGGCTGGATGGAGTAGGCGCCCAGGAAGTTTTTCTAAAATTACGGCTTTAGAATTATCTCTCAAACGAAAATTTTTGTCGCTCAGACGCGCTCAAACGACGCTCAAACGAATACAGTTTTCAGAATTTGAATTGCTCATATTCGGGAGGCTGGATGGAGTAGGCGCCCAGGAAGTTTTTCTAAAATTACGGCTTTAGAATTGTCGCACAAACGAAAATTTTTGTCGCTCAAACGGCGCTCAATAGAATGCCGTTTTCAGTTTTTGAATTGCTCAAAGTTGGGGGTCTGGATGGAGTAGGCGCCCAGGAAGTTTTTCTAAAATTACGGCTTTAGAATTATCGCTCAAACGAAAATTTTTGTCGCTCAAACGCGCTCAAACGAATGCAGTTTTCAGAATTTGAATTGCTCAATGTCGGGGGGCTGGATGGAGTAGGCGCCCAGGAAGTTTTTCTAAAATTACGGCTTTAGAATTGTCGCTCAAACGAAAATTTTTGTCGCTCAAACGACGCTCAATAGAATGCAGTTTTCAGAATTTGAATTGCTCAAAGTCGGGGGGCTGGATGGAGTAGGCGCCCAGGAAGTTTTTCTAAAATTACGGCTTTAGAATTGTCGCTCAAACGAAAATTTTTGTCGCTCAAACGCGCTCAAACGAATGCCGTTTTCAGAATTTGTATTGCTCAAAATCGGGGGGCTGCGTGAAGTTAGCCCCCGGGATTTATTTTTAAATTACGGCTTTAGGATTGTCGCTCAAACGAAATTTTTTATCGCTCAAACGCGCTCAAAGGACGCTCAAACGAATGCCGTCTTCAGTTTTTGAATTGCTCAAAGTCGGGGGGCTGGATGGAGTAGGCGTCCAGGAAGTTTTTCTAAAATGACGGCTTTAGAATTGTCGCTCAAACGAAAATTTTTGTCGCTCAAACGCGCTCAAACGAATGCAGTTTTCAGAATTTGAATTGCTCAATGTCGGGGGGCTGGATGGAGTAGGCGCCCAGGAAGTTTTTCTAAAATTACGGCTTTAGAATTGTCGCTCAAACGAAAATTTTTGTCGCTCAAACGACGCTCAATAGAATGCAGTTTTCAGAATTTGAATTGCTCAAAGTCGGGGGGCTGGATGGAGTAAGCGCCCAGGAAGTTTTTCTAAAATTACGGCTTTAGAATTGTCGCTCAAACGAAAATTTTTGTCGCTCAAACGCGCTCAAACGAATGCCGTTTTCAGAATTTGTATTGCTCAAAGTCGGGGGGCTGCGTGAAGTTAGCCCCCGGGATTTATTTTTAAATTACGGCTTTAGGATTGTCGCTCAAACGAAATTTTTTATCGCTCAAACGCGCTCAAAGGACGCTCAAACGAATGCCGTTTTCAGTTTTTGAATTGCTCAAAGTCGGGGGGCTGGATGGAGTAGGCGCCCAGGAAGTTTTTCTAAAATGACGGCTTTAGAATTGTCGCTCAAACGAAAATTTTTGTCGCTCAAACGCGCTCAAACGAATGCCGTTTTCAGTTTTTGAATTGCTCAAAGTCGGGGGGCTGGATGGAGTAGGCGCCCAGGAAGTTTTTCTAAAATTACGGCTTTAGAATTGTCGCTTAAACGAAAATTTTTGTCGCTCGAACGCGCTCAAACGACACTCAAACGAATGCAGTTTTCAGAATTTGAATTGCTCAAAGTCGGGGGGCTGGATGGAGTAGGCGCCCAGGAAGTTTTTCTAAAATTACGGCTTTAGAATTATCTCTCAAACGAAAATTTTTGTCGCCCAGACGCGCTCAAACGACGCTCAAACGAATACAGTTTTCAGAATTTGAATTGCTCATATTCGGGAGGCTGGATGGAGTAGGCGCCCAGGAAGTTTTTCTAAAATTACGGCTTTAGAATTGTCGCACAAACGAAAATTTTTGTCGCTCAAACGACGCTCAATAGAATGCCGTTTTCAGTTTTTGAATTGCTCAAAGTTGGGGGTCTGGATGGAGTAGGCGCCCAGGAAGTTTTTCTAAAATTACGGCTTTAGAATTGTCGCTCAAACGAAAATTTTTGTCGCTCAAACGCGCTCAAACGAATGCCGTTTTCAGATTTTGTATTGCTCAAAGTTGGGGGGCGGCGTGAAGTTAGTCCCCCCGGATTTATTTTTAAAATTACGGCTCTAGGATTGTCGCTCAAACGAAATTTTTTATCGCTCAAACGCGCTCAAACGAATGCCGTTTTCAGTTTTTGAATTGCTCAAAGTCGGGGGGCTGGATGGAGTAGGCGCCCAGGAAGTTTTTCTAAAATTACGGCTTTAGAATTGTCGCTCAAACAAAAATTTTTGTCGCTCAAACGCGCTCAAACGACGCTCAAACGAATGCAGTTTTCAGAATTTGAATTGCTCATATTCAGGACGCTGGATGGAGTAGGCGCCCAGGAAGTTTTTCTAAAATTACGGCTTTAGAATTGTCGCTTAAACGAAAATTTTTGTCGCTCGAACGCGCTCAAACGACACTCAAACGAATGCAGTTTTCAGAATTTGAATTGCTCAAAGTCGGTGGGCTGGATGGAGTAGGCGCCCAGGAAGTTTTTCTAAAATTACGGCTTTAGAATTATCGCTCAAACGAAAATTTTTGTCGCTCAAACGCGCTCAAACGACGCCAAAACGAATGCAGTTTTCAGAATTTGAATTGCTCAAAGTCGGGGGCCTGGATGGAGTAGGCGCCCAGGAAGTTTTTCTAAAATTACGGCTTTAGAATTATCGCTCAAACGCGCTCAAACGAATGCCGTTTTCAGATTTTGTATTGCTCAAAGTTGGGGGGCGGCGTGAAGTTAGCCCCCCCGGATTTATTTTTAAAATTACGGCTCTAGGATTGTCGCTCAAACGAAATTTTTTATCGCTCAAACGCGCTCAAACGAATGCCGTTTTCAGTTTTTGAATTGCTCAAAGTCGGGGGGCTGGATGGAGTAGGCGCCCAGGAAGTTTTTCTAAAATTACGGCTTTAGAATTGTCGCTCAAACGACGCTCAATAGAATGCAGTTTTCAGAATTTGAATTGCTCAAAGTCGGGGGGCTGGATGGAGTAGGCGCCCAGGAAGTTTTTCTAAAATTACGGCTTTAGAATTGTCGCTCAAACGAAAATTTTTGTCGCTCAAACGCGCTCAAACGAATGCAGTTTTCAGAATTTGAATTGCTCAATGTCGGGGGGCTGGATGGAGTAGGCGCCCAGGAAGTTTTTCTAAAATTACGGCTTTAGAATTGTCGCTCAAACGAAAATTTTTGTCGCTCAAACGACGCTCAATAGAATGCAGTTTTCAGAATTTGAATTGCTCAAAGTCGGGGGGCTGGATGGAGTAGGCGCCCAGGAAGTTTTTCTAAAATTACGGCTTTAGAATTGTCGCTCAAACGAAAATTTTTGTCGCTCAAACGCGCTCAAACGAATGCCGTTTTCAGAATTTGTATTGCTCAAAGTTTGGGGGCTGCGTGAAGTTAGCCCCCGGGATTTATTTTTAAATTACGGCTTTAGGATTGTCGCTCAAACGAAATTTTTTATCGCTCAAACGCGCTCAAAGGACACTCAAACGAATGCCGTTTTCAGTTTTTGAATTGCTCAAAGTCGGGGGGCTGGATGGAGTAGGCGCCCAGGAAGTTTTTCTAAAATGACGGCTTTAGAATTGTCGCTCAAACGAAAATTTTTGTCGCTCAAACGCGCTCAAACGAGTGCCGTTTTCAGTTTTTGAATTGCTCAAAGTCAGGGGGCTGGATGGAGTAGGCGCCCAGGAAGTTTTTCTAAAATTACGGCTTTAGAATTGTCGCTTAAACGAAAATTTTTGTCGCTCGAACGCGCTCAAACGACACTCAAACGAATGCAGTTTTCAGAATTTGAATTGCTCAAAGTCGGGGGGCTGGATGGAGTAGGCGCCCAGGAAGTTTTTCTAAAATTACGGCTTTAGAATTATCTCTCAAACGAAAATTTTTGTCGCTCAGACGCGCTCAAACGACGCTCAAACGAATACAGTTTTCAGAATTTGAATTGCTCACATTCGGGAGGCTGGATGGAGTAGGCGCCCAGGAAGTTTTTCTAAAATTACGGCTTTAGAATTGTCGCACAAACGAAAATTTTTGTCGCTCAAACGGCGCTCAATAGAATGCCGTTTTCAGTTTTTGAATTGCTCAAAGTTGGGGGTCTGGATGGAGTAGGCGCCCAGGAAGTTTTTCTAAAATTACGGCTTTAGAATTATCGCTCAAACGAAAATTTTTGTCGCTCAAACGCGCTCAAACGAATGCAGTTTTCAGAATTTGAATTGCTCAATGTCGGGGGGCTGGATGGAGTAGGCGCCCAGGAAGTTTTTCTAAAATTACGGCTTTAGAATTGTCGCTCAAACGAAAATTTTTGTCGCTCAAACGACGCTCAATAGAATGCAGTTTTCAGAATTTGAATTGCTCAAAGTCGGGGGGCTGGATGGAGTAGGCGCCCAGGAAGTTTTTCTAAAATTACGGCTTTAGAATTGTCGCTCAAACGAAAATTTTTGTCGCTCAAACGACGCTCAATAGAATGCAGTTTTCAGAATTTGAATTGCTCAAAGTCGGGGGGCTGGATGGAGTAGGCGCCCAGGAAGTTTTTCTAAAATTACGGCTTTAGAATTGTCGCTCAAACGAAAATTTTTGTCGCTCAAACGCGCTCAAACGAATGCCGTTTTCAGAATTTGTATTGCTCAAAGTTTGGGGGCTGCGTGAAGTTAGCCCCCGGGATTTATTTTTAAATTACGGCTTTAGGATTGTCGCTCAAACGAAATTTTTTATCGCTCAAACGCGCTCAAAGGACGCTCAAACGAATGCCGTTTTCAGTTTTTGAATTGCTCAAAGTCGGGGGGCTGGATGGATTAGGCGCCCAGGAAGTTTTTCTAAAATGACGGCTTTAGAATTGTCGCTCAAACGAAAATTTTTGTCGCTCAAACGCGCTCAAACGAATGCCGTTTTCAGTTTTTGAATTGCTCAAAGTCAGGGGGCTGGATGGAGTAGGCGCCCAGGAAGTTTTTCTAAAATTACGGCTTTAGAATTGTCGCTTAAACGAAAATTTTTGTCGCTCGAACGCGCTCAAACGACACTCAAACGACTGCAGTTTTCAGAATTTGAATTGCTCAAAGTCGGGGGGCTGGATGGAGTAGGCGCCCAGGAAGTTTTTCTAAAATTACGGCTTTAGAATTATCTCTCAAACGAAAATTTTTGTCGCTCAGACGCGCTCAAACGACGCTCAAACGAATACAGTTTTCAGAATTTGAATTGCTCATATTCGGGAGGCTGGATGGAGTAGGCGCCCAGGAAGTTTTTCTAAAATTACGGCTTTAGAATTGTCGCACAAACGAAAATTTTTGTCGCTCAAACGGCGCTCAATAGAATGCCGTTTTCAGTTTTTGAATTGCTCAAAGTTGGGGGTCTGGATGGAGTAGGCGCCCAGGAAGTTTTTCTAAAATTACGGCTTTAGAATTATCGCTCAAACGAAAATTTTTGTCGCTCAAACGCGCTCAAACGAATGCAGTTTTCAGAATTTGAATTGCTCAATGTCGGGGGGCTGGATGGAGTAGGCGCCCAGGAAGTTTTTCTAAAATTACGGCTTTAGAATTGTCGCTCAAACGAAAATTTTTGTCGCTCAAACGACGCTCAATAGAATGCAGTTTTCAGAATTTGAATTGCTCAAAGTCGGGGGGCTGGATGGAGTAGGCGCCCAGGAAGTTTTTCTAAAATTACGGCTTTAGAATTGTCGCTCAAACGAAAATTTTTGTCGCTCAAACGCGCTCAAACGAATGCCGTTTTCAGAATTTGTATTGCTCAAAATCGGGGGGCTGCGTGAAGTTAGCCCCCGGGATTTATTTTTAAATTACGGCTTTAGGATTGTCGCTCAAACGAAATTTTTTATCGCTCAAACGCGCTCAAAGGACGCTCAAACGAATGCCGTCTTCAGTTTTTGAATTGCTCAAAGTCGGGGGGCTGGATGGAGTAGGCGTCCAGGAAGTTTTTCTAAAATGACGGCTTTAGAATTGTCGCTCAAACGAAAATTTTTGTCGCTCAAACGCGCTCAAACGAATGCAGTTTTCAGAATTTGAATTGCTCAATGTCGGGGGGCTGGATGGAGTAGGCGCCCAGGAAGTTTTTCTAAAATTACGGCTTTAGAATTGTCGCTCAAACGAAAATTTTTGTCGCTCAAACGACGCTCAATAGAATGCAGTTTTCAGAATTTGAATTGCTCAAAGTCGGGGGGCTGGATGGAGTAAGCGCCCAGGAAGTTTTTCTAAAATTACGGCTTTAGAATTGTCGCTCAAACGAAAATTTTTGTCGCTCAAACGCGCTCAAACGAATGCCGTTTTCAGAATTTGTATTGCTCAAAGTCGGGGGGCTGCGTGAAGTTAGCCCCCGGGATTTATTTTTAAATTACGGCTTTAGGATTGTCGCTCAAACGAAATTTTTTATCGCTCAAACGCGCTCAAAGGACGCTCAAACGAATGCCGTTTTCAGTTTTTGAATTGCTCAAAGTCGGGGGGCTGGATGGAGTAGGCGCCCAGGAAGTTTTTCTAAAATGACGGCTTTAGAATTGTCGCTCAAACGAAAATTTTTGTCGCTCAAACGCGCTCAAACGAATGCCGTTTTCAGTTTTTGAATTGCTCAAAGTCGGGGGGCTGGATGGAGTAGGCGCCCAGGAAGTTTTTCTAAAATTACGGCTTTAGAATTGTCGCTTAAACGAAAATTTTTGTCGCTCGAACGCGCTCAAACGACACTCAAACGAATGCAGTTTTCAGAATTTGAATTGCTCAAAGTCGGGGGGCTGGATGGAGTAGGCGCCCAGGAAGTTTTTCTAAAATTACGGCTTTAGAATTATCTCTCAAACGAAAATTTTTGTCGCCCAGACGCGCTCAAACGACGCTCAAACGAATACAGTTTTCAGAATTTGAATTGCTCATATTCGGGAGGCTGGATGGAGTAGGCGCCCAGGAAGTTTTTCTAAAATTACGGCTTTAGAATTGTCGCACAAACGAAAATTTTTGTCGCTCAAACGACGCTCAATAGAATGCCGTTTTCAGTTTTTGAATTGCTCAAAGTTGGGGGTCTGGATGGAGTAGGCGCCCAGGAAGTTTTTCTAAAATTACGGCTTTAGAATTATCGCTCAAACGAAAATTTTTGTCGCTCAAACGCGCTCAAACGAATGCAGTTTTCAGAATTTGAATTGCTCATATTCGGGAGGCTGGATGGAGTAGGCGCCCAGGAAGTTTTTCTAAAATTACGGCTTTAGAATTGTCGCTCAAACGAAAATTTTTGTCGCTCAAACGCGCTCAAACGAATGCCGTTTTCAGATTTTGTATTGCTCAAATTTGGGGGGCGGCGTGAAGTTAGTCCCCCCGGATTTATTTTTAAAATTACGGCTTTAGGATTGTCGCTCAAACGAAATTTTTTATCGCTCAAACGCGCTCAAAGGACGCTCAAACGAATGCCGTTTTCAGTTTTTGAATTGCTCAAAGTCGGGGGGCTGGATGGAGTAGGCGTCCAGGAAGTTTTTCTAAAATGACGGCTTTAGAATTGTCGCTCAAACGGAAATTTTTGTCGCTCAAACGCGCTCAAACGAATGCAGTTTTCAGAATTTGAATTGCTCAATGTCGGGGGGCTGGATGGAGTAGGCGCCCAGGAAGTTTTTCTAAAATTACGGCTTTAGAATTGTCGCTCAAACAAAAATTTTTGGCGCTCAAACGACGCTCAATAGAATGCAGTTTTCAGAATTTGAATTGCTCAAAGTCGGGGGGCTGGATGGAGTAAGCGCCCAGGAAGTTTTTCTAAAATTACGGCTTTAGAATTGTCGCTCAAACGAAAATTTTTGTCGCTCAAACGCGCTCAAACGAATGCCGTTTTCAGAATTTGTATTGCTCAAAGTCGGGGGGCTGCGTGAAGTTAGCCCCCGGGATTTATTTTTAAATTACGGCTTTAGGATTGTCGCTCAAACGAAATTTTTTATCGCTCAAACGCGCTCAAAGGACGCTCAAACGAATGCCGTTTTCAGTTTTTGAATTGCTCAAAGTCGGGGGGCTGGATGGAGTAGGCGCCCAGGAAGTTTTTCTAAAATGACGGCTTTAGAATTGTCGCTCAAACGGAAATTTTTGTCGCTCAAACGCGCTCAAACGAATGCAGTTTTCAGAATTTGAATTGCTCAATGTCGGGGGGCTGGATGGAGTAGGCGCCCAGGAAGTTTTTCTAAAATTACGGCTTTAGAATTGTCGCTCAAACAAAAATTTTTGGCGCTCAAACGACGCTCAATAGAATGCAGTTTTCAGAATTTGAATTGCTCAAAGTCGGGGGGCTGGATGGAGTAAGCGCCCAGGAAGTTTTTCTAAAATTACGGCTTTAGAATTGTCGCTCAAACGAAAATTTTTGTCGCTCAAACGCGCTCAAACGAATGCCGTTTTCAGAATTTGTATTGCTCAAAGTCGGGGGGCTGCGTGAAGTTAGCCCCCGGGATTTATTTTTAAATTACGGCTTTAGGATTGTCGCTCAAACGAAATTTTTTATCGCTCAAACGCGCTCAAAGGACGCTCAAACGAATGCCGTTTTCAGTTTTTGAATTGCTCAAAGTCGGGGGGCTGGATGGAGTAGGCGCCCAGGAAGTTTTTCTAAAATGACGGCTTTAGAATTGTCGCTCAAACGAAAATTTTTGTCGCTCAAACGCGCTCAAACGAATGCCGTTTTCAGTTTTTGAATTGCTCAAAGTCGGGGGGCTGGATGGAGTAGGCGCCCAGGAAGTTTTTCTAAAATTACGGCTTTAGAATTGTCGCTTAAACGAAAATTTTTGTCGCTCGAACGCGCTCAAACGACACTCAAACGAATGCAGTTTTCAGAATTTGAATTGCTCAAAGTCGGGGGGCTGGATGGAGTAGGCGCCCAGGAAGTTTTTCTAAAATTACGGCTTTAGAATTATCTCTCAAACGAAAATTTTTGTCGCCCAGACGCGCTCAAACGACGCTCAAACGAATACAGTTTTCAGAATTTGAATTGCTCATATTCGGGAGGCTGGATGGAGTAGGCGCCCAGGAAGTTTTTCTAAAATTACGGCTTTAGAATTGTCGCACAAACGAAAATTTTTGTCGCTCAAACGACGCTCAATAGAATGCCGTTTTCAGTTTTTGAATTGCTCAAAGTTGGGGGTCTGGATGGAGTAGGCGCCCAGGAAGTTTTTCTAAAATTACGGCTTTAGAATTATCGCTCAAACGAAAATTTTTGTCGCTCAAACGCGCTCAAACGAATGCAGTTTTCAGAATTTGAATTGCTCAATGTCGGGGGGCTGGATGGAGTAGGCGCCCAGGAAGTTTTTCTAAAATTACGGCTTTAGAATTGTCGCTCAAACGAAAATTTTTGTCGCTCAAACGACGCTCAATAGAATGCAGTTTTCAGAATTTGAATTGCTCGAAGTCGGGGGGCTGGATGGAGTAGGCGCCCAGGAAGTTTTTCTAAAATTACGGCTTTAGAATTGTCGCTCAAACGAAAATTTTTGTCGCTCAAACGCGCTCAAACGAATGCCGTTTTCAGAATTTGTATTGCTCAAAGTCGGGGGGCTGCGTAAAGTTAGCCCCCGGGATTTATTTTTAAATTACGGCTTTAGGATTGTCGCTCAAACGAAATTTTTTATCGCTCAAACGCGCTCAAAGGACGCTCAAACGAATGCCGTTTTCAGTTTTTGAATTGCTCAAAGTCGGGGGGCTGGATGGAGTAGGCGCCCAGGAAGTTTTTCTAAAATTACGGCTTTAGAATTGTCGCTTAAACGAAAATTTTTGTCGCTCGAACGCGCTCAAACGACACTCAAACGAATGCAGTTTTCAGAATTTGAATTGCTCAAAGTCGGGGGGCTGGATGGAGTAGGCGCCCAGGAAGTTTTTCTAAAATGACGGCTTTAGAATTGTCGCTCAAACGAAAATTTTTGTCGCTCAAACGCGCTCAAACGAATGCCGTTTTCAGTTTTTGAATTGCTCAAAGTCAGGGGGCTGGATGGAGTAGGCGCCCAGGAAGTTTTTCTAAAATTACGGCTTTAGAATTGTCGCTTAAACGAAAATTTTTGTCGCTCGAACGCGCTCAAACGACACTCAAACGAATGCAGTTTTCAGAATTTGAATTGCTCAAAGTCGGGGGGCTGGATGGAGTAGGCGCCCAGGAAGTTTTTCTAAAATTACGGCTTTAGAATTATCTCTCAAACGAAAATTTTTGTCGCCCAGACGCGCTCAAACGACGCTCAAACGAATACAGTTTTCAGAATTTGAATTGCTCATATTCGGGAGGCTGGATGGAGTAGGCGCCCAGGAAGTTTTTCTAAAATTACGGCTTTAGAATTGTCGCACAAACGAAAATTTTTGTCGCTCAAACGACGCTCAATAGAATGCCGTTTTCAGTTTTTGAATTGCTCAAAGTTGGGGGTCTGGATGGAGTAGGCGCCCAGGAAGTTTTTCTAAAATTACGGCTTTAGAATTATCGCTCAAACGAAAATTTTTGTCGCTCAAACGCGCTCAAACGAATGCAGTTTTCAGAATTTGAATTGCTCAATGTCGGGGGGCTGGATGGAGTAGGCGCCCAGGAAGTTTTTCTAAAATTACGGCTTTAGAATTGTCGCTCAAACGAAAATTTTTGTCGCTCAAACGACGCTCAATAGAATGCAGTTTTCAGAATTTGAATTGCTCAAAGTCGGGGGGCTGGATGGAGTAGGCGCCCAGGAAGTTTTTCTAAAATTACGGCTTTAGAATTGTCGCTCAAACGAAAATTTTTGTCGCTCAAACGCGCTCAAACGAATGCCGTTTTCAGAATTTGTATTGCTCAAAGTCGGGGGGCTGCGTAAAGTTAGCCCCCGGGATTTATTTTTAAATTACGGCTTTAGGATTGTCGCTCAAACGAAATTTTTTATCGCTCAAACGCGCTCAAAGGACGCTCAAACGAATGCCGTTTTCAGTTTTTGAATTTCTCAAAGTCGGGGGGCTGGATGGAGTAGGCGCCCAGGAAGTTTTTCTAAAATTACGGCTTTAGAATTGTCGCTTAAACGAAAATTTTTGTCGCTCGAACGCGCTCAAACGACACTCAAACGAATGCAGTTTTCAGAATTTGAATTGCTCAAAGTCGGGGGGCTGGATGGAGTAGGCGCCCAGGAAGTTTTTCTAAAATGACGGCTTTAGAATTGTCGCTCAAACGAAAATTTTTGTCGCTCAAACGCGCTCAAACGAATGCCGTTTTCAGTTTTTGAATTGCTCAAAGTCAGGGGGCTGGATGGAGTAGGCGCCCAGGAAGTTTTTCTAAAATTACGGCTTTAGAATTGTCGCTTAAACGAAAATTTTTGTCGCTCGAACGCGCTCAAACGACACTCAAACGAATGCAGTTTTCAGAATTTGAATTGCTCAAAGTCGGGGGGCTGGATGGAGTAGGCGCCCAGGAAGTTTTTCTAAAATTACGGCTTTAGAATTATCTCTCAAACGAAAATTTTTGTCGCTCAGACGCGCTCAAACGACGCTCAAACGAATACAGTTTTCAGAATTTGAATTGCTCATATTCGGGAGGCTGGATGGAGTAGGCGCCCAGGAAGTTTTTCTAAAATTACGGCTTTAGAATTGTCGCACAAACGAAAATTTTTGTCGCTCAAACGGCGCTCAATAGAATGCCGTTTTCAGTTTTTGAATTGCTCAAAGTTGGGGGTCTGGATGGAGTAGGCGCCCAGGAAGTTTTTCTAAAATTACGGCTTTAGAATTATCGCTCAAACGAAAATTTTTGTCGCTCAAACGCGCTCAAACGAATGCAGTTTTCAGAATTTGAATTGCTCAATGTCGGGGGGCTGGATGGAGTAGGCGCCCAGGAAGTTTTTCTAAAATTACGGCTTTAGAATTGTCGCTCAAACGAAAATTTTTGTCGCTCAAACGACGCTCAATAGAATGCAGTTTTCAGAATTTGAATTGCTCAAAGTCGGGGGGCTGGATGGAGTAGGCGCCCAGGAAGTTTTTCTAAAATTACGGCTTTAGAATTGTCGCTCAAACGAAAATTTTTGTCGCTCAAACGCGCTCAAACGAATGCCGTTTTCAGAATTTGTATTGCTCAAAGTCGGGGGGCTGCGTGAAGTTAGCCCCCGGGATTTATTTTTAAATTACGGCTTTAGGATTGTCGCTCAAACGAAATTTTTTATCGCTCAAACGCGCTCAAAGGACGCTCAAACGAATGCCGTTTTCAGTTTTTGAATTGCTCAAAGTCGGGGGGCTGGATGGAGTAGGCGTCCAGGAAGTTTTTCTAAAATGACGGCTTTAGAATTGTCGCTCAAACGAAAATTTTTGTCGCTCAAACGCGCTCAAACGAATGCAGTTTTCAGAATTTGAATTGCTCAATGTCGGGGGGCTGGATGGAGTAGGCGCCCAGGAAGTTTTTCTAAAATTACGGCTTTAGAATTGTCGCTCAAACGAAAATTTTTGTCGCTCAAACGACGCTCAATAGAATGCAGTTTTCAGAATTTGAATTGCTCAAATTCGGGGGGCTGGATGGAGTAAGCGCCCAGGAAGTTTTTCTAAAATTACGGCTTTAGAATTGTCGCTCAAACGAAAATTTTTGTCGCTCAAACGCGCTCAAACGAATGCCGTTTTCAGAATTTGTATTGCTCAAAGTCGGGGGGCTGCGTGAAGTTAGCCCCCGGGATTTATTTTTAAATTACGGCTTTAGGATTGTCGCTCAAACGAAATTTTTTATCGCTCAAACGCGCTCAAAGGACGCTCAAACGAATGCCGTTTTCAGTTTTTGAATTGCTCAAAGTCGGGGGGCTGGATGGAGTAGGCGCCCAGGAAGTTTTTCTAAAATGACGGCTTTAGAATTGTCGCTCAAACGAAAATTTTTGTCGCTCAAACGCGCTCAAACGAATGCCGTTTTCAGTTTTTGAATTGCTCAAAGTCGGGGGGCTGGATGGAGTAGGCGCCCAGGAAGTTTTTCTAAAATTACGGCTTTAGAATTGTCGCTTAAACGAAAATTTTTGTCGCTCGAACGCGCTCAAACGACACTCAAACGAATGCAGTTTTCAGAATTTGAATTGCTCAAAGTCGGGGGGCTGGATGGAGTAGGCGCCCAGGAAGTTTTTCTAAAATTACGGCTTTAGAATTATCTCTCAAACGAAAATTTTTGTCGCCCAGACGCGCTCAAACGACGCTCAAACGAATACAGTTTTCAGAATTTGAATTGCTCATATTCGGGAGGCTGGATGGAGTAGGCGCCCAGGAAGTTTTTCTAAAATTACGGCTTTAGAATTGTCGCACAAACGAAAATTTTTGTCGCTCAAACGACGCTCAATAGAATGCCGTTTTCAGTTTTTGAATTGCTCAAAGTTGGGGGTCTGGATGGAGTAGGCGCCCAGGAAGTTTTTCTAAAATTACGGCTTTAGAATTATCGCTCAAACGAAAATTTTTGTCGCTCAAACGCGCTCAAACGAATGCAGTTTTCAGAATTTGAATTGCTCAATGTCGGGGGGCTGGATGGAGTAGGCGCCCAGGAAGTTTTTCTAAAATTACGGCTTTAGAATTGTCGCTCAAACGAAAATTTTTGTCGCTCAAACGCGCTCAAACGAATGCCGTTTTCAGAATTTGTATTGCTCAAAGTCGGGGGGCTGCGTAAAGTTAGCCCCCGGGATTTATTTTTAAATTACGGCTTTAGGATTGTCGCTCAAACGAAATTTTTTATCGCTCAAACGCGCTCAAAGGACGCTCAAACGAATGCCGTTTTCAGTTTTTGAATTGCTCAAAGTCGGGGGGCTGGATGGAGTAGGCGCCCAGGAAGTTTTTCTAAAATTACGGCTTTAGAATTATCGCTCAAACGAAAATTTTTGTCGCTCAAACGCGCTCAAACGAATGCAGTTTTCAGAATTTGAATTGCTCAATGTCGGGGGGCTGGATGGAGTAGGCGCCCAGGAAGTTTTTCTAAAATTACGGCTTTAGAATTGTCGCTCAAACGAAAATTTTTGTCGCTCAAACGACGCTCAATAGAATGCAGTTTTCAGAATTTGAATTGCTCAAAGTCGGGGGGCTGGATGGAGTAGGCGCCCAGGAAGTTTTTCTAAAATTACGGCTTTAGAATTGTCGCTCAAACGAAAATTTTTGTCGCTCAAACGCGCTCAAACGAATGCCGTTTTCAGAATTTGTATTGCTCAAAGTCGGGGGGCTGCGTGAAGTTAGCCCCCGGGATTTATTTTTAAATTACGGCTTTAGGATTGTCGCTCAAACGAAATTTTTTATCGCTCAAACGCGCTCAAAGGACGCTCAAACGAATGCCGTTTTCAGTTTTTGAATTGCTCAAAGTCGGGGGGCTGGATGGAGTAGGCGTCCAGGAAGTTTTTCTAAAATGACGGCTTTAGAATTGTCGCTCAAACGAAAATTTTTGTCGCTCAAACGACGCTCAATAGAATGCAGTTTTCAGAATTTGAATTGCTCAAAGTCGGGGGGCTGGATGGAGTAAGCGCCCAGGAAGTTTTTCTAAAATTACGGCTTTAGAATTGTCGCTCAAACGAAAATTTTTGTCGCTCAAACGCGCTCAAACGAATGCCGTTTTCAGAATTTGTATTGCTCAAAGTCGGGGGGCTGCGTGAAGTTAGCCCCCGGGATTTATTTTTAAATTACGGCTTTAGGATTGTCGCTCAAACGAAATTTTTTATCGCTCAAACGCGCTCAAAGGACGCTCAAACGAATGCCGTTTTCAGTTTTTGAATTGCTCAAAGTCGGGGGGCTGGATGGAGTAGGCGCCCAGGAAGTTTTTCTAAAATGACGGCTTTAGAATTGTCGCTCAAACGAAAATTTTTGTCGCTCAAACGCGCTCAAACGAATGCCGTTTTCAGTTTTTGAATTGCTCAAAGTCGGGGGGCTGGATGGAGTAGGCGCCCAGGAAGTTTTTCTAAAATTACGGCTTTAGAATTGTCGCTTAAACGAAAATTTTTGTCGCTCGAACGCGCTCAAACGACACTCAAACGAATGCAGTTTTCAGAATTTGAATTGCTCAAAGTCGGGGGGCTGGATGGAGTAGGCGCCCAGGAAGTTTTTCTAAAATTACGGCTTTAGAATTATCTCTCAAACGAAAATTTTTGTCGCCCAGACGCGCTCAAACGACGCTCAAACGAATACAGTTTTCAGAATTTGAATTGCTCATATTCGGGAGGCTGGATGGAGTAGGCGCCCAGGAAGTTTTTCTAAAATTACGGCTTTAGAATTGTCGCACAAACGAAAATTTTTGTCGCTCAAACGACGCTCAATAGAATGCCGTTTTCAGTTTTTGAATTGCTCAAAGTTGGGGGTCTGGATGGAGTAGGCGCCCAGGAAGTTTTTCTAAAATTACGGCTTTAGAATTATCGCTCAAACTAAAATTTTTGTCGCTCAAACGCGCTCAAACGAATGCAGTTTTCAGAATTTGAATTGCTCAATGTCGGGGGGCTGGATGGAGTAGGCGCCCAGGAAGTTTTTCTAAAATTACGGCTTTAGAATTGTCGCTCAAACGAAAATTTTTGTCGCTCAAACGCGCTCAAACGAATGCCGTTTTCAGAATTTGTATTGCTCAAAGTCGGGGGGCTGCGTAAAGTTAGCCCCCGGGATTTATTTTTAAATTACGGCTTTAGGATTGTCGCTCAAACGAAATTTTTTATCGCTCAAACGCGCTCAAAGGACGCTCAAACGAATGCCGTTTTCAGTTTTTGAATTGCTCAAAGTCGGGGGGCTGGATGGAGTAGGCGCCCAGGAAGTTTTTCTAAAATTACGGCTTTAGAATTGTCGCTTAAACGAAAATTTTTGTCGCTCGAACGCGCTCAAACGACACTCAAACGAATGCAGTTTTCAGAATTTGAATTGCTCAAAGTCGGGGGGCTGGATGGAGTAGGCGCCCAGGAAGTTTTTCTAAAATGACGGCTTTAGAATTGTCGCTCAAACGAAAATTTTTGTCGCTCAAACGCGCTCAAACGAATGCCGTTTTCAGTTTTTGAATTGCTCAAAGTCAGGGGGCTGGATGGAGTAGGCGCCCAGGAAGTTTTTCTAAAATTACGGCTTTAGAATTGTCGCTTAAACGAAAATTTTTGTCGCTCGAACGCGCTCAAACGACACTCAAACGAATGCAGTTTTCAGAATTTGAATTGCTCAAAGTCGGGGGGCTGGATGGAGTAGGCGCCCAGGAAGTTTTTCTAAAATTACGGCTTTAGAATTATCTCTCAAACGAAAATTTTTGTCGCTCAGACGCGCTCAAACGACGCTCAAACGAATACAGTTTTCAGAATTTGAATTGCTCATATTCGGGAGGCTGGATGGAGTAGGCGCCCAGGAAGTTTTTCTAAAATTACGGCTTTAGAATTGTCGCACAAACGAAAATTTTTGTCGCTCAAACGGCGCTCAATAGAATGCCGTTTTCAGTTTTTGAATTGCTCAAAGTTGGGGGTCTGGATGGAGTAGGCGCCCAGGAAGTTTTTCTAAAATTACGGCTTTAGAATTATCGCTCAAACGAAAATTTTTGTCGCTCAAACGCGCTCAAACGAATGCAGTTTTCAGAATTTGAATTGCTCAATGTCGGGGGGCTGGATGGAGTAGGCGCCCAGGAAGTTTTTCTAAAATTACGGCTTTAGAATTGTCGCTCAAACGAAAATTTTTGTCGCTCAAACGACGCTCAATAGAATGCAGTTTTCAGAATTTGAATTGCTCAAAGTCGGGGGGCTGGATGGAGTAGGCGCCCAGGAAGTTTTTCTAAAATTACGGCTTTAGAATTGTCGCTCAAACGAAAATTTTTGTCGCTCAAACGCGCTCAAACGAATGCCGTTTTCAGAATTTGTATTGCTCAAAGTCGGGGGGCTGCGTGAAGTTAGCCCCCGGGATTTATTTTTAAATTACGGCTTTAGGATTGTCGCTCAAACGAAATTTTTTATCGCTCAAACGCGCTCAAAGGACGCTCAAACGAATGCCGTTTTCAGTTTTTGAATTGCTCAAAGTCGGGGGGCTGGATGGAGTAGGCGTCCAGGAAGTTTTTCTAAAATGACGGCTTTAGAATTGTCGCTCAAACGAAAATTTTTGTCGCTCAAACGCGCTCAAACGAATGCAGTTTTCAGAATTTGAATTGCTCAATGTCGGGGGGCTGGATGGAGTAGGCGCCCAGGAAGTTTTTCTAAAATAATGGCTTTAGAATTGTCGCTCAAACGAAAATTTTTGTCGCTCAAACGACGCTCAATAGAATGCAGTTTTCAGAATTTGAATTGCTCAAAGTCGGGGGGCTGGATGGAGTAAGCGCCCAGGAAGTTTTTCTAAAATAACGGCTTTAGAATTGTCGCTCAAACGAAAATTTTTGTCGCTCAAACGCGCTCAAACGAATGCCGTTTTCAGAATTTGTATTGCTCAAAGTCGGGGGGCTGCGTGAAGTTAGCCCCCGGGATTTATTTTTAAATTACGGCTTTAGGATTGTCGCTCAAACGAAATTTTTTATCGCTCAAACGCGCTCAAAGGACGCTCAAACGAATGCCGTTTTCAGTTTTTGAATTGCTCAAAGTCGGGGGGCTGGATGGAGTAGGCGCCCAGGAAGTTTTTCTAAAATGACGGCTTTAGAATTGTCGCTCAAACGAAAATTTTTGTCGCTCAAACGCGCTCAAACGAATGCCGTTTTCAGTTTTTGAATTGCTCAAAGTCGGGGGGCTGGATGGAGTAGGCGCCCAGGAAGTTTTTCTAAAATTACGGCTTTAGAATTGTCGCTTAAACGAAAATTTTTGTCGCTCGAACGCGCTCAAACGACACTCAAACGAATGCAGTTTTCAGAATTTGAATTGCTCAAAGTCGGGGGGCTGGATGGAGTAGGCGCCCAGGAAGTTTTTCTAAAATTACGGCTTTAGAATTATCTCTCAAACGAAAATTTTTGTCGCCCAACGCGCTCAAACGACGCTCAAACGAATACAGTTTTTAGAATTTGAATTGCTCATATTCGGGAGGCTGGATGGAGTAGGCGCCCAGGAAGTTTTTCTAAAATTACGGCTTTAGAATTGTCGCACAAACGAAAATTTTTGTCGCTCAAACGACGCTCAATAGAATGCCGTTTTCAGTTTTTGAATTGCTCAAAGTTGGGGGTCTGGATGGAGTAGGCGCCCAGGAAGTTTTTCTAAAATTACGGCTTTAGAATTATCGCTCAAACGAAAATTTTTGTCGCTCAAACGCGCTCAAACGAATGCAGTTTTCAGAATTTGAATTGCTCAATGTCGGGGGGCTGGATGGAGTAGGCGCCCAGGAAGTTTTTCTAAAATTACGGCTTTAGAATTGTCGCTCAAACGAAAATTTTTGTCGCTCAAACGACGCTCAATAGAATGCAGTTTTCAGAATTTGAATTGCTCAAAGTCGGGGGGCTGGATGGAGTAGGCGCCCAGAAAGTTTTTCTAAAATTACGGCTTTAGAATTGTCACTCAAACGAAAATTTTTGTCGCTCAAACGCGCTCAAACGAATGCCGTTTTCAGAATTTGTATTGCTCAAAGTCGGGGGGCTGCGTAAAGTTAGCCCCCGGGATTTATTTTTAAATTACGGCTTTAGGATTGTCGCTCAAACGAAATTTTTTATCGCTCAAACGCGCTCAAAGGACGCTCAAACGAATGCCGTTTTCAGTTTTTGAATTGCTCAAAGTCGGGGGGCTGGATGGAGTAGGCGTCCAGGAAGTTTTTCTAAAATGACGGCTTTAGAATTGTCGCTCAAACGAAAATTTTTGTCGCTCAAACGCGCTCAAACGAATGCCGTTTTCAGATTTTGTATTGCTCAAAGTTGGGGGGCGGCGTGAAGTTAGTCCCCCCGGATTTATTTTTAAAATTACGGCTCTAGGATTGTCGCTCAAACGAAATTTTTTATCGCTCAAACGCGCTCAAACGAATGCCGTTTTCAGTTTTTGAATTGCTCAAAGTCGGGGGGCTGGATGGGGTAGGCGCCCAGGAAGTTTTTCTAAAATTACGGCTTTAGAATTGTCGCTTAAACGAAAATTTTTGTCGCTCGAACGCGCTCAAACGACACTCAAACGAATGCAGTTTTCAGAATTTGAATTGCTCAAAGTCGGTGGGCTGGATGGAGTAGGCGCCCAGGAAGTTTTTCTAAAATTACGGCTTTAGAATTATCTCTCAAACGAAAATTTTTGTCGCTCAGACGCGCTCAAACGACGCTCAAACGAATACAGTTTTCAGAATTTGAATTGCTCAAAGTCGGGGGGCTGGATGGAGTAGGCGCCCAGGAAGTTTTTCTAAAATTACGGCTTTAGAATTGTCGCTCAAACGAAAATTTTTGTCGCTCAAACGCGCTCAAACGAATGCCGTTTTCAGATTTTGTATTGCTCAAAGTTGGGGGGCGGCGTGAAGTTAGCCCCCCCCCCCGGATTTATTTTTAAAATTACGGCTCTAGGGTTGTGGCTCAAACGAAATTTTTTATCGCTCAAACGCGCTCAAACGAATGCCGTTTTCTGTTTTTGAATTGCTCAAAGTCGGGGGGCTGGATGGAGTAGGCGCCCAGGAAGTTTTTCTAAAATTACGGCTTTAGAATTGTCGCACAAACGAAAATTTTTGTCGCTCAAACGACGCTCAATAGAATGCCGTTTTCAGTTTTTGAATTGCTCAAAGTTGGGGGTCTGGATGGAGTAGGCGCCCAGGAAGTTTTTCTAAAATTACGGCTTTAGAATTATCGCTCAAACTAAAATTTTTGTCGCTCAAACGCGCTCAAACGAATGCAGTTTTCAGAATTTGAATTGCTCAATGTCGGGGGGCTGGATGGAGTAGGCGCCCAGGAAGTTTTTCTAAAATTACGGCTTTAGAATTGTCGCTCAAACGAAAATTTTTGTCGCTCAAACGCGCTCAAACGAATGCCGTTTTCAGAATTTGTATTGCTCAAAGTCGGGGGGCTGCGTAAAGTTAGCCCCCGGGATTTATTTTTAAATTACGGCTTTAGGATTGTCGCTCAAACGAAATTTTTTATCGCTCAAACGCGCTCAAAGGACGCTCAAACGAATGCCGTTTTCAGTTTTTGAATTGCTCAAAGTCGGGGGGCCGGATGGAGTAGGCGCCCAGGAAGTTTTTCTAAAATTACGGCTTTAGAATTGTCGCTTAAACGAAAATTTTTGTCGCTCGAACGCGCTCAAACGACACTCAAACGAATGCAGTTTTCAGAATTTGAATTGCTCAAAGTCGGGGGGCTGGATGGAGTAGGCGCCCAGGAAGTTTTTCTAAAATGACGGCTTTAGAATTGTCGCTCAAACGAAAATTTTTGTCGCTCAAACGCGCTCAAACGAATGCCGTTTTCAGTTTTTGAATTGCTCAAAGTCAGGGGGCTGGATGGAGTAGGCGCCCAGGAAGTTTTTCTAAAATTACGGCTTTAGAATTGTCGCTTAAACGAAAATTTTTGTCGCTCGAACGCGCTCAAACGACACTCAAACGAATGCAGTTTTCAGAATTTGAATTGCTCAAAGTCGGGGGGCTGGATGGAGTAGGCGCCCAGGAAGTTTTTCTAAAATTACGGCTTTAGAATTATCTCTCAAACGAAAATTTTTGTCGCTCAGACGCGCTCAAACGACGCTCAAACGAATACAGTTTTCAGAATTTGAATTGCTCATATTCGGGAGGCTGGATGGAGTAGGCGCCCAGGAAGTTTTTCTAAAATTACGGCTTTAGAATTGTCGCACAAACGAAAATTTTTGTCGCTCAAACGGCGCTCAATAGAATGCCGTTTTCAGTTTTTGAATTGCTCAAAGTTGGGGGTCTGGATGGAGTAGGCGCCCAGGAAGTTTTTCTAAAATTACGGCTTTAGAATTATCGCTCAAACGAAAATTTTTGTCGCTCAAACGCGCTCAAACGAATGCAGTTTTCAGAATTTGAATTGCTCAATGTCGGGGGGCTGGATGGAGTAGGCGCCCAGGAAGTTTTTCTAAAATTACGGCTTTAGAATTGTCGCTCAAACGAAAATTTTTGTCGCTCAAACGACGCTCAATAGAATGCAGTTTTCAGAATTTGAATTGCTCAAAGTCGGGGGGCTGGATGGAGTAGGCGCCCAGGAAGTTTTTCTAAAATTACGGCTTTAGAATTGTCGCTCAAACGAAAATTTTTGTCGCTCAAACGCGCTCAAACGAATGCCGTTTTCAGAATTTGTATTGCTCAAAGTCGGGGGGCTGCGTGAAGTTAGCCCCCGGGATTTATTTTTAAATTACGGCTTTAGGATTGTCGCTCAAACGAAATTTTTTATCGCTCAAACGCGCTCAAAGGACGCTCAAACGAATGCCGTTTTCAGTTTTTGAATTGCTCAAAGTCGGGGGGCTGGATGGAGTAGGCGTCCAGGAAGTTTTTCTAAAATGACGGCTTTAGAATTGTCGCTCAAACGAAAATTTTTGTCGCTCAAACGCGCTCAAACGAATGCAGTTTTCAGAATTTGAATTGCTCAATGTCGGGGGGCTGGATGGAGTAGGCGCCCAGGAAGTTTTTCTAAAATTACGGCTTTAGAATTGTCGCTCAAACGAAAATTTTTGTCGCTCAAACGACGCTCAATAGAATGCAGTTTTCAGAATTTGAATTGCTCAAAGTCGGGGGGCTGGATGGAGTAAGCGCCCAGGAAGTTTTTCTAAAATAACGGCTTTAGAATTGTCGCTCAAACGAAAATTTTTGTCGCTCAAACGCGCTCAAACGAATGCCGTTTTCAGAATTTGTATTGCTCAAAGTCGGGGGGCTGCGTGAAGTTAGCCCCCGGGATTTATTTTTAAATTACGGCTTTAGGATTGTCGCTCAAACGAAATTTTTTATCGCTCAAACGCGCTCAAAGGACGCTCAAACGAATGCCGTTTTCAGTTTTTGAATTGCTCAAAGTCGGGGGGCTGGATGGAGTAGGCGCCCAGGAAGTTTTTCTAAAATGACGGCTTTAGAATTGTCGCTCAAACGAAAATTTTTGTCGCTCAAACGCGCTCAAACGAATGCCGTTTTCAGTTTTTGAATTGCTCAAAGTCGGGGGGCTGGATGGAGTAGGCGCCCAGGAAGTTTTTCTAAAATTACGGCTTTAGAATTGTCGCTTAAACGAAAATTTTTGTCGCTCGAACGCGCTCAAACGACACTCAAACGAATGCAGTTTTCAGAATTTGAATTGCTCAAAGTCGGGGGGCTGGATGGAGTAGGCGCCCAGGAAGTTTTTCTAAAATTACGGCTTTAGAATTATCTCTCAAACGAAAATTTTTGTCGCCCAACGCGCTCAAACGACGCTCAAACGAATACAGTTTTTAGAATTTGAATTGCTCATATTCGGGAGGCTGGATGGAGTAGGCGCCCAGGAAGTTTTTCTAAAATTACGGCTTTAGAATTGTCGCACAAACGAAAATTTTTGTCGCTCAAACGACGCTCAATAGAATGCCGTTTTCAGTTTTTGAATTGCTCAAAGTTGGGGGTCTGGATGGAGTAGGCGCCCAGGAAGTTTTTCTAAAATTACGGCTTTAGAATTATCGCTCAAACGAAAATTTTTGTCGCTCAAACGCGCTCAAACGAATGCAGTTTTCAGAATTTGAATTGCTCAATGTCGGGGGGCTGGATGGAGTAGGCGCCCAGGAAGTTTTTCTAAAATTACGGCTTTAGAATTGTCGCTCAAACGAAAATTTTTGTCGCTCAAACGACGCTCAATAGAATGCAGTTTTCAGAATTTGAATTGCTCAAAGTCGGGGGGCTGGATGGAGTAGGCGCCCAGAAAGTTTTTCTAAAATTACGGCTTTAGAATTGTCGCTCAAACGAAAATTTTTGTCGCTCAAACGCGCTCAAACGAATGCCGTTTTCAGAATTTGTATTGCTCAAAGTCGGGGGGCTGCGTAAAGTTAGCCCCCGGGATTTATTTTTAAATTACGGCTTTAGGATTGTCGCTCAAACGAAATTTTTTATCGCTCAAACGCGCTCAAAGGACGCTCAAACGAATGCCGTTTTCAGTTTTTGAATTGCTCAAAGTCGGGGGGCTGGATGGAGTAGGCGTCCAGGAAGTTTTTCTAAAATGACGGCTTTAGAATTGTCGCTCAAACGAAAATTTTTGTCGCTCAAACGCGCTCAAACGAATGCCGTTTTCAGATTTTGTATTGCTCAAAGTTGGGGGGCGGCGTGAAGTTAGTCCCCCCGGATTTATTTTTAAAATTACGGCTCTAGGATTGTCGCTCAAACGAAATTTTTTATCGCTCAAACGCGCTCAAACGAATGCCGTTTTCAGTTTTTGAATTGCTCAAAGTCGGGGGGCTGGATGGGGTAGGCGCCCAGGAAGTTTTTCTAAAATTACGGCTTTAGAATTGTCGCTTAAACGAAAATTTTTGTCGCTCGAACGCGCTCAAACGACACTCAAACGAATGCAGTTTTCAGAATTTGAATTGCTCAAAGTCGGTGGGCTGGATGGAGTAGGCGCCCAGGAAGTTTTTCTAAAATTACGGCTTTAGAATTATCTCTCAAACGAAAATTTTTGTCGCTCAGACGCGCTCAAACGACGCTCAAACGAATACAGTTTTCAGAATTTGAATTGCTCAAAGTCGGGGGGCTGGTTGGAGTAGGCGCCCAGGAAGTTTTTCTAAAATTACGGCTTTAGAATTGTCGCTCAAACGAAAATTTTTGTCGCTCAAACGCGCTCAAACGAATGCCGTTTTCAGATTTTGTATTGCTCAAAGTTGGGGGGCGGCGTGAAGTTAGCCCCCCCCCCCCCGGATTTATTTTTAAAATTACGGCTCTAGGGTTGTGGCTCAAACGAAATTTTTTATCGCTCAAACGCGCTCAAACGAATGCCGTTTTCTGTTTTTGAATTGCTCAAAGTCGGGGGGCTGGATGGAGTAGGCGCCCAGGAAGTTTTTCTAAAATTACGGCTTTAGGATTGTCGCTCAAACGAAATTTTTTATCGCTCAAACGCGCTCAAACGAATGCCGTTTTCAGTTTTTGAATTGCTCAAAGTCGGGGGGCTGGATGGAGTAGGCGCCCCGGAAGTTTTTCTAAAATTACGGCTTTAGAATTGTCGCTTAAACGAAAATTTTTGTCGCTCGAACGCGCTCAAACGACACTCAAACGAATGCAGTTTTCAGAATTTGAATTGCTCAAAGTCGGTGGGCTGGATGGAGTAGGCGCCCAGGAAGTTTTTCTAAAATTACGGCTTTAGAATTGTCGCTTAAACGAAAATTTTTGTCGCTCGAACGCGCTCAAACGACACTCAAACGAATGCAGTTTTCAGAATTTGAATTGCTCAAAGTCGGGGGGCTGGATGGAGTAGGCGCCCAGGAAGTTTTTCTAAAATTACGGCTTTAGAATTATCTCTCAAACGAAAATTTTTGTCGCTCAAACGCGCTCAAACGAATGCAGTTTTCAGAATTTGAATTGCTCAATGTCGGGGGGCTGGATGGAGTAGGCGCCCAGGAAGTTTTTCTAAAATTACGGCTTTAGAATTGTCGCTCAAACGAAAATTTTTGTCGCTCAAACGACGCTCAATAGAATGCAGTTTTCAGAATTTGAATTGCTCAAAGTCGGGGGGCTGGATGGAGTAGGCGCCCAGGAAGTTTTTCTAAAATTACGGCTTTAGAATTGTCGCTCAAACGAAAATTTTTGTCGCTCAAACGCGCTCAAACGAATGCCGTTTTCAGAATTTGTATTGCTCAAAGTCGGGGGGCTGCGTGAAGTTAGCCCCCGGGATTTATTTTTAAATTACGGCTTTAGGATTGTCGCTCAAACGAAATTTTTTATCGCTCAAACGCGCTCAAAGGACGCTCAAACGAATGCCGTTTTCAGTTTTTGAATTGCTCAAAGTCGGGGGGCTGGATGGAGTAGGCGTCCAGGAAGTTTTTCTAAAATGACGGCTTTAGAATTGTCGCTCAAACGAAAATTTTTGTCGCTCAAACGCGCTCAAACGAATGCAGTTTTCAGAATTTGAATTGCTCAATGTCGGGGGGCTGGATGGAGTAGGCGCCCAGGAAGTTTTTCTAAAATTACGGCTTTAGAATTGTCGCTCAAACGAAAATTTTTGTCGCTCAAACGACGCTCAATAGAATGCAGTTTTCAGAATTTGAATTGCTCAAAGTCGGGGGGCTGGATGGAGTAGGCGCCCAGGAAGTTTTTCTAAAATTACGGCTTTAGAATTGTCGCTCAAACGAAAATTTTTGTCGCTCAAACGCGCTCAAACGAATGCCGTTTTCAGAATTTGTATTGCTCAAAGTCGGGGGGCTGCGTGAAGTTAGCCCCCGGGATTTATTTTTAAATTACGGCTTTAGGATTGTCGCTCAAACGAAATTTTTTATCGCTCAAACGCGCTCAAAGGACGCTCAAACGAATGCCGTTTTCAGTTTTTGAATTGCTCAAAGTCGGGGGGCTGGATGGAGTAGGCGCCCAGGAAGTTTTTCTAAAATGACGGCTTTAGAATTGTCGCTCAAACGAAAATTTTTGTCGCTCAAACGCGCTCAAACGAATGCCGTTTTCAGTTTTTGAATTGCTCAAAGTCGGGGGGCTGGATGGAGTAGGCGCCCAGGAAGTTTTTCTAAAATTACGGCTTTAGAATTATCTCTCAAACGAAAATTTTTGTCGCCCAGACGCGCTCAAACGACGCTCAAACGAATACAGTTTTCAGAATTTGAATTGCTCATATTCGGGAGGCTGGATGGAGTAGGCGCCCAGGAAGTTTTTCTAAAATTACGGCTTTAGAATTGTCGCACAAACGAAAATTTTTGTCGCTCAAACGACGCTCAATAGAATGCCGTTTTCAGTTTTTGAATTGCTCAAAGTTGGGGGTCTGGATGGAGTAGGCGCCCAGGAAGTTTTTCTAAAATTACGGCTTTAGAATTATCGCTCAAACGAAAATTTTTGTCGCTCAAACGCGCTCAAACGAATGCAGTTTTCAGAATTTGAATTGCTCAATGTCGGGGGGCTGGATGGAGTAGGCGCCCAGGAAGTTTTTCTAAAATTACGGCTTTAGAATTGTCGCTCAAACGAAAATTTTTGTCGCTCAAACGACGCTCAATAGAATGCAGTTTTCAGAATTTGAATTGCTCAAAGTCGGGGGGCTGGATGGAGTAGGCGCCCAGGAAGTTTTTCTAAAATTACGGCTTTAGAATTGTCGCTCAAACGAAAATTTTTGTCGCTCAAACGCGCTCAAACGAATGCCGTTTTCAGAATTTGTATTGCTCAAAGTCGGGGGGCTGCGTGAAGTTAGCCCCCGGGATTTATTTTTAAATTACGGCTTTAGGATTGTCGCTCAAACGAAATTTTTTATCGCTCAAACGCGCTCAAAGGACGCTCAAACGAATGCCGTTTTCAGTTTTTGAATTGCTCAAAGTCGGGGGGCTGGATGGAGTAGGCGCCCAGGAAGTTTTTCTAAAATTACGGCTTTAGAATTGTCGCTCAAACGAAAATTTTTGTCGCTCAAACGAATGCCGTTTTCAGAATTTGTATTGCTCAAAGTCGGGGGGCTGCGTGAAGTTAGCCCCCGGGATTTATTTTTAAATTACGGCTTTAGGATTGTCGCTCAAACGAAATTTTTTATCGCTCAAACGCGCTCAAAGGACGCTCAAACGAATGCCGTTTTCAGTTTTTGAATTGCTCAAAGTCGGGGGGCTGGATGGAGTAGGCGCCCAGGAAATTTTTCTAAAATGACGGCTTTAGAATTGTCGCTCAAACGAAAATTTTTGTCGCTCAAACGCGCTCAAACGAATGCCGTTTTCAGATTTTGTATTGCTCAAAGTTGGGGGGCGGCGTGAAGTTAGTCCCCCCGGATTTATTTTTAAAATTACGGCTCTAGGATTGTCGCTCAAACGAAATTTTTTATCGCTCAAACGCGCTCAAACGAATGCCGTTTTCAGTTTTTGAATTGCTCAAAGTCGGGGGGCTGGATGGAGTAGGCGCCCAGGAAGTTTTTCTAAAATTACGGCTTTAGAATTGTCGCTCAAACGAAAATTTTTGTCGCTCAAACGACGCTCAATAGAATGCAGTTTTCAGAATTTGAATTGCTAAAAGTCGGGGGGCTGGATGGAGTAGGCGCCCAGGAAGTTTTTCTAAAATTACGGCTTTAGAATTGTCGCTCAAACGAAAATTTTTGTCGCTCAAACGCGGTCAAACGAATGCCGTTTTCAGAATTTGTATTGCTCAAAGTCGGGGGGCTGCGTGAAGTTAGCCCCCGGGATTTATTTTTAAATTACGGCTTTAGGATTGTCGCTCAAACGAAATTTTTTATCGCTCAAACGCGCTCAAAGGACGCTCAAACGAATGCCGTTTTCAGTTTTTGAATTGCTCAAAGTCGGGGGGCTGGATGGAGTAGGCGCCCAGGAAGTTTTTCTAAAATGACGGCTTTAGAATTGTCGCTCAAACGAAAATTTTTGTCGCTCAAACGCGCTCAAACGAATGCCGTTTTCAGATTTTGTATTGCTCAAAGTTGGGGGGCGGCGTGAAGTTAGTCCCCCCGGATTTATTTTTAAAATTACGGCTCTAGGATTGTCGCTCAAACGAAATTTTTTATCGCTCAAACGCGCTCAAACGAATGCCGTTTTCAGTTTTTGAATTGCTCAAAGTCGGGGGGCTGGATGGAGTAGGCGCCCAGGAAGTTTTTCTAAAATTACGGCTTTAGAATTGTCGCTCAAACAAAAATTTTTGTCGCTCAAACGCGCTCAAACGACGCTCAAACGAATGCAGTTTTCAGAATTTGAATTGCTCATATTCAGGACGCTGGATGGAGTAGGCGCCCAGGAAGTTTTTCTAAAATTACGGCTTTAGAATTGTCGCTTAAACGAAAATTTTTGTCGCTCGAACGCGCTCAAACGACACTCAAACGAATGCAGTTTTCAGAATTTGAATTGCTCAAAGTCGGTGGGCTGGATGGAGTAGGCGCCCAGGAAGTTTTTCTAAAATTACGGCTTTAGAATTATCGCTCAAACGAAAATTTTTGTCGCTCAAACGCGCTCAAACGACGCCAAAACGAATGCAGTTTTCAGAATTTGAATTGCTCAAAGTCGGGGGCCTGGATGGAGTAGGCGCCCAGGAAGTTTTTCTAAAATTACGGCTTTAGAATTATCGCTCAAACGCGCTCAAACGAATGCCGTTTTCAGATTTTGTATTGCTCAAAGTTGGGGGGCGGCGTGAAGTTAGCCCCCCCGGATTTATTTTTAAAATTACGGCTCTAGGATTGTCGCTCAAACGAAATTTTTTATCGCTCAAACGCGCTCAAACGAATGCCGTTTTCAGTTTTTGAATTGCTCAAAGTCGGGGGGCTGGATGGAGTAGGCGCCCAGGAAGTTTTTCTAAAATTACGGCTTTAGAATTGTCGCTCAAACGACGCTCAATAGAATGCAGTTTTCAGAATTTGAATTGCTCAAAGTCGGGGGGCTGGATGGAGTAGGCGCCCAGGAAGTTTTTCTAAAATTACGGCTTTAGAATTGTCGCTCAAACGAAAATTTTTGTCGCTCAAACGCGCTCAAACGAATGCCGTTTTCAGATTTTGTATTGCTCAAAGTTGGGGGGCGGCGTGAAGTTAGCCCCCCCCGGATTTATTTTTAAAATTACGGCTCTAGGGTTGTCGCTCAAACGAAATTTTTTATCGCTCAAACGCGCTCAAACGAATGCCGTTTTCAGTTTTTGAATTGCTCAAAGTCGGGGGGCTGGATGGAGTAGGCGCCCCGGAAGTTTTTCTAAAATTACGGCTTTAGAATTGTCGCTTAAACGAAAATTTTTGTCGCTCGAACGCGCTCAAACGACACTCAAACGAATGCAGTTTTCAGAATTTGAATTGCTCAAAGTCGGTGGGCTGGATGGAGTAGGCGCCCAGGAAGTTTTTCTAAAATTACGGCTTTAGAATTATCTCTCAAACGAAAATTTTTGTCGCTCAGACGCGCTCAAACGACGCTCAAACGAATACAGTTTTCAGAATTTGAATTGCTCATATTCGGGAGGCTGGATGGAGTAGGCGCCCAGGAAGTTTTTCTAAAATTACGGCTTTAGAATTGTCGCACAAACGAAAATTTTTGTCGCTCAAACGACGCTCAATAGAATGCCGTTTTCAGTTTTTGAATTGCTCAAAGTCGGGGGTCTGGATGGAGTAGGCGCCCAGGAAGTTTTTCTAAAATTACGGCTTTAGAATTATCGCTCAAACGAAAATTTTTGTCGCTCAAACGCGCTCAAACGAATGCAGTTTTCAGAATTTGAATTGCTCAATGTCGGGGGGCTGGATGGAGTAGGCGCCCAGGAAGTTTTTCTAAAATTACGGCTTTAGAATTGTCGCTCAAACGAAAATTTTTGTCGCTCAAACGACGCTCAATAGAATGCAGTTTTCAGAATTTGAATTGCTCAAAGTCGGGGGGCTGGATGGAGTAGGCGCCCAGGAAGTTTTTCTAAAATTACGGCTTTAGAATTGTCGCTCAAACGAAAATTTTTGTCGCTCAAACGCGCTCAAACGAATGCCGTTTTCAGAATTTGTATTGCTCAAAGTTTGGGGGCTGCGTGAAGTTAGCCCCCGGGATTTATTTTTAAATTACGGCTTTAGGATTGTCGCTCAAACGAAATTTTTTATCGCTCAAACGCGCTCAAAGGACACTCAAACGAATGCCGTTTTCAGTTTTTGAATTGCTCAAAGTCGGGGGGCTGGATGGAGTAGGCGCCCAGGAAGTTTTTCTAAAATGACGGCTTTAGAATTGTCGCTCAAACGAAAATTTTTGTCGCTCAAACGCGCTCAAACGAGTGCCGTTTTCAGTTTTTGAATTGCTCAAAGTCAGGGGGCTGGATGGAGTAGGCGCCCAGGAAGTTTTTCTAAAATTACGGCTTTAGAATTGTCGCTTAAACGAAAATTTTTGTCGCTCGAACGCGCTCAAACGACACTCAAACGAATGCAGTTTTCAGAATTTGAATTGCTCAAAGTCGGGGGGCTGGATGGAGTAGGCGCCCAGGAAGTTTTTCTAAAATTACGGCTTTAGAATTATCTCTCAAACGAAAATTTTTGTCGCTCAGACGCGCTCAAACGACGCTCAAACGAATACAGTTTTCAGAATTTGAATTGCTCATATTCGGGAGGCTGGATGGAGTAGGCGCCCAGGAAGTTTTTCTAAAATTACGGCTTTAGAATTGTCGCACAAACGAAAATTTTTGTCGCTCAAACGGCGCTCAATAGAATGCCGTTTTCAGTTTTTGAATTGCTCAAAGTTGGGGGTCTGGATGGAGTAGGCGCCCAGGAAGTTTTTCTAAAATTACGGCTTTAGAATTATCGCTCAAACGAAAATTTTTGTCGCTCAAACGCGCTCAAACGAATGCAGTTTTCAGAATTTGAATTGCTCAATGTCGGGGGGCTGGATGGAGTAGGCGCCCAGGAAGTTTTTCTAAAATTACGGCTTTAGAATTGTCGCTCAAACGAAAATTTTTGTCGCTCAAACGACGCTCAATAGAATGCAGTTTTCAGAATTTGAATTGCTCAAAGTCGGGGGGCTGGATGGAGTAGGCGCCCAGGAAGTTTTTCTAAAATTACGGCTTTAGAATTGTCGCTCAAACGAAAATTTTTGTCGCTCAAACGACGCTCAATAGAATGCAGTTTTCAGAATTTGAATTGCTCAAAGTCGGGGGGCTGGATGGAGTAGGCGCCCAGGAAGTTTTTCTAAAATTACGGCTTTAGAATTGTCGCTCAAACGAAAATTTTTGTCGCTCAAACGCGCTCAAACGAATGCCGTTTTCAGAATTTGTATTGCTCAAAGTTTGGGGGCTGCGTGAAGTTAGCCCCCGGGATTTATTTTTAAATTACGGCTTTAGGATTGTCGCTCAAACGAAATTTTTTATCGCTCAAACGCGCTCAAAGGACGCTCAAACGAATGCCGTTTTCAGTTTTTGAATTGCTCAAAGTCGGGGGGCTGGATGGATTAGGCGCCCAGGAAGTTTTTCTAAAATGACGGCTTTAGAATTGTCGCTCAAACGAAAATTTTTGTCGCTCAAACGCGCTCAAACGAATGCCGTTTTCAGTTTTTGAATTGCTCAAAGTCAGGGGGCTGGATGGAGTAGGCGCCCAGGAAGTTTTTCTAAAATTACGGCTTTAGAATTGTCGCTTAAACGAAAATTTTTGTCGCTCGAACGCGCTCAAACGACACTCAAACGACTGCAGTTTTCAGAATTTGAATTGCTCAAAGTCGGGGGGCTGGATGGAGTAGGCGCCCAGGAAGTTTTTCTAAAATTACGGCTTTAGAATTATCTCTCAAACGAAAATTTTTGTCGCTCAGACGCGCTCAAACGACGCTCAAACGAATACAGTTTTCAGAATTTGAATTGCTCATATTCGGGAGGCTGGATGGAGTAGGCGCCCAGGAAGTTTTTCTAAAATTACGGCTTTAGAATTGTCGCACAAACGAAAATTTTTGTCGCTCAAACGGCGCTCAATAGAATGCCGTTTTCAGTTTTTGAATTGCTCAAAGTTGGGGGTCTGGATGGAGTAGGCGCCCAGGAAGTTTTTCTAAAATTACGGCTTTAGAATTATCGCTCAAACGAAAATTTTTGTCGCTCAAACGCGCTCAAACGAATGCAGTTTTCAGAATTTGAATTGCTCAATGTCGGGGGGCTGGATGGAGTAGGCGCCCAGGAAGTTTTTCTAAAATTACGGCTTTAGAATTGTCGCTCAAACGAAAATTTTTGTCGCTCAAACGACGCTCAATAGAATGCAGTTTTCAGAATTTGAATTGCTCAAAGTCGGGGGGCTGGATGGAGTAGGCGCCCAGGAAGTTTTTCTAAAATTACGGCTTTAGAATTGTCGCTCAAACGAAAATTTTTGTCGCTCAAACGCGCTCAAACGAATGCCGTTTTCAGAATTTGTATTGCTCAAAATCGGGGGGCTGCGTGAAGTTAGCCCCCGGGATTTATTTTTAAATTACGGCTTTAGGATTGTCGCTCAAACGAAATTTTTTATCGCTCAAACGCGCTCAAAGGACGCTCAAACGAATGCCGTCTTCAGTTTTTGAATTGCTCAAAGTCGGGGGGCTGGATGGAGTAGGCGTCCAGGAAGTTTTTCTAAAATGACGGCTTTAGAATTGTCGCACAAACGAAAATTTTTGTCGCTCAAACGCGCTCAAACGAATGCAGTTTTCAGAATTTGAATTGCTCAATGTCGGGGGGCTGGATGGAGTAGGCGCCCAGGAAGTTTTTCTAAAATTACGGCTTTAGAATTGTCGCTCAAACGAAAATTTTTGTCGCTCAAACGACGCTCAATAGAATGCAGTTTTCAGAATTTGAATTGCTCAAAGTCGGGGGGCTGGATGGAGTAAGCGCCCAGGAAGTTTTTCTAAAATTACGGCTTTAGAATTGTCGCTCAAACGAAAATTTTTGTCGCTCAAACGCGCTCAAACGAATGCCGTTTTCAGAATTTGTATTGCTCAAAGTCGGGGGGCTGCGTGAAGTTAGCCCCCGGGATTTATTTTTAAATTACGGCTTTAGGATTGTCGCTCAAACGAAATTTTTTATCGCTCAAACGCGCTCAAAGGACGCTCAAACGAATGCCGTTTTCAGTTTTTGAATTGCTCAAAGTCGGGGGGCTGGATGGAGTAGGCGCCCAGGAAGTTTTTCTAAAATGACGGCTTTAGAATTGTCGCTCAAACGAAAATTTTTGTCGCTCAAACGCGCTCAAACGAATGCCGTTTTCAGTTTTTGAATTGCTCAAAGTCGGGGGGCTGGATGGAGTAGGCGCCCAGGAAGTTTTTCTAAAATTACGGCTTTAGAATTGTCGCTTAAACGAAAATTTTTGTCGCTCGAACGCGCTCAAACGACACTCAAACGAATGCAGTTTTCAGAATTTGAATTGCTCAAAGTCGGGGGGCTGGATGGAGTAGGCGCCCAGGAAGTTTTTCTAAAATTACGGCTTTAGAATTATCTCTCAAACGAAAATTTTTGTCGCCCAGACGCGCTCAAACGACGCTCAAACGAATACAGTTTTCAGAATTTGAATTGCTCATATTCGGGAGGCTGGATGGAGTAGGCGCCCAGGAAGTTTTTCTAAAATTACGGCTTTAGAATTGTCGCACAAACGAAAATTTTTGTCGCTCAAACGACGCTCAATAGAATGCCGTTTTCAGTTTTTGAATTGCTCAAAGTTGGGGGTCTGGATGGAGTAGGCGCCCAGGAAGTTTTTCTAAAATTACGGCTTTAGAATTATCGCTCAAACGAAAATTTTTGTCGCTCAAACGCGCTCAAACGAATGCAGTTTTCAGAATTTGAATTGCTCATATTCGGGAGGCTGGATGGAGTAGGCGCCCAGGAAGTTTTTCTAAAATTACGGCTTTAGAATTGTCGCACAAACGAAAATTTTTGTCGCTCAAACGACGCTCAATAGAATGCCGTTTTCAGTTTTTGAATTGCTCAAAGTTGGGGGTCTGGATGGAGTAGGCGCCCAGGAAGTTTTTCTAAAATTACGGCTTTAGAATTATCGCTCAAACGAAAATTTTTGTCGCTCAAACGCGCTCAAACGAATGCAGTTTTCAGAATTTGAATTGCTCAATGTCGGGGGGCTGGATGGAGTAGGCGCCCAGGAAGTTTTTCTAAAATTACGGCTTTAGAATTGTCGCTCAAACGAAAATTTTTGTCGCTCAAACGACGCTCAATAGAATGCAGTTTTCAGAATTTGAATTGCTCAAAGTCGGGGGGCTGGATGGAGTAGGCGCCCAGGAAGTTTTTCTAAAATTACGGCTTTAGAATTGTCGCTCAAACGAAAATTTTTGTCGCTCAAACGCGCTCAAACGAATGCCGTTTTCAGAATTTGTATTGCTCAAAGTCGGGGGGCTGCGTAAAGTTAGCCCCCGGGATTTATTTTTAAATTACGGCTTTAGGATTGTCGCTCAAACGAAATTTTTTATCGCTCAAACGCGCTCAAAGGACGCTCAAACGAATGCCGTTTTCAGTTTTTGAATTGCTCAAAGTCGGGGGGCTGGATGGAGTAGGCGTCCAGGAAGTTTTTCTAAAATGACGGCTTTAGAATTGTCGCTCAAACGAAAATTTTTGTCGCTCAAACGCGCTCAAACGAATGCCGTTTTCAGATTTTGTATTGCTCAAAGTTGGGGGGCGGCGTGAAGTTAGTCCCCCCGGATTTATTTTTAAAATTACGGCTTTAGGATTGTCGCTCAAACGAAATTTTTTATCGCTCAAACGCGCTCAAAGGACGCTCAAACGAATGCCGTTTTCAGTTTTTGAATTGCTCAAAGTCGGGGGGCTGGATGGAGTAGGCGTCCAGGAAGTTTTTCTAAAATGACGGCTTTAGAATTGTCGCTCAAACGGAAATTTTTGTCGCTCAAACGCGCTCAAACGAATGCAGTTTTCAGAATTTGAATTGCTCAATGTCGGGGGGCTGGATGGAGTAGGCGCCCAGGAAGTTTTTCTAAAATTACGGCTTTAGAATTGTCGCTCAAACAAAAATTTTTGGCGCTCAAACGACGCTCAATAGAATGCAGTTTTCAGAATTTGAATTGCTCAAAGTCGGGGGGCTGGATGGAGTAAGCGCCCAGGAAGTTTTTCTAAAATTACGGCTTTAGAATTGTCGCTCAAACGAAAATTTTTGTCGCTCAAACGCGCTCAAACGAATGCCGTTTTCAGAATTTGTATTGCTCAAAGTCGGGGGGCTGCGTGAAGTTAGCCCCCGGGATTTATTTTTAAATTACGGCTTTAGGATTGTCGCTCAAACGAAATTTTTTATCGCTCAAACGCGCTCAAAGGACGCTCAAACGAATGCCGTTTTCAGTTTTTGAATTGCTCAAAGTCGGGGGGCTGGATGGAGTAGGCGCCCAGGAAGTTTTTCTAAAATGACGGCTTTAGAATTGTCGCTCAAACGAAAATTTTTGTCGCTCAAACGCGCTCAAACGAATGCCGTTTTCAGTTTTTGAATTGCTCAAAGTCGGGGGGCTGGATGGAGTAGGCGCCCAGGAAGTTTTCTAAAATTACGGCTTTAGAATTGTCGCTTAAACGAAAATTTTTGTCGCTCGAACGCGCTCAAACGACACTCAAACGAATGCAGTTTTCAGAATTTGAATTGCTCAAAGTCGGGGGGCTGGATGGAGTAGGCGCCCAGGAAGTTTTTCTAAAATTACGGCTTTAGAATTATCTCTCAAACGAAAATTTTTGTCGCCCAGACGCGCTCAAACGACGCTCAAACGAATACAGTTTTCAGAATTTGAATTGCTCATATTCGGGAGGCTGGATGGAGTAGGCGCCCAGGAAGTTTTTCTAAAATTACGGCTTTAGAATTGTCGCACAAACGAAAATTTTTGTCGCTCAAACGACGCTCAATAGAATGCCGTTTTCAGTTTTTGAATTGCTCAAAGTTGGGGGTCTGGATGGAGTAGGCGCCCAGGAAGTTTTTCTAAAATTACGGCTTTAGAATTATCGCTCAAACTAAAATTTTTGTCGCTCAAACGCGCTCAAACGAATGCAGTTTTCAGAATTTGAATTGCTCAATGTCGGGGGGCTGGATGGAGTAGGCGCCCAGGAAGTTTTTCTAAAATTACGGCTTTAGAATTGTCGCTCAAACGAAAATTTTTGTCGCTCAAACGCGCTCAAACGAATGCCGTTTTCAGAATTTGTATTGCTCAAAGTCGGGGGGCTGCGTAAAGTTAGCCCCCGGGATTTATTTTTAAATTACGGCTTTAGGATTGTCGCTCAAACGAAATTTTTTATCGCTCAAACGCGCTCAAAGGACGCTCAAACGAATGCCGTTTTCAGTTTTTGAATTGCTCAAAGTCGGGGGGCTGGATGGAGTAGGCGCCCAGGAAGTTTTTCTAAAATTACGGCTTTAGAATTGTCGCTTAAACGAAAATTTTTGTCGCTCGAACGCGCTCAAACGACACTCAAACGAATGCAGTTTTCAGAATTTGAATTGCTCAAAGTCGGGGGGCTGGATGGAGTAGGCGCCCAGGAAGTTTTTCTAAAATGACGGCTTTAGAATTGTCGCTCAAACGAAAATTTTTGTCGCTCAAACGCGCTCAAACGAATGCCGTTTTCAGTTTTTGAATTGCTCAAAGTCAGGGGGCTGGATGGAGTAGGCGCCCAGGAAGTTTTTCTAAAATTACGGCTTTAGAATTGTCGCTTAAACGAAAATTTTTGTCGCTCGAACGCGCTCAAACGACACTCAAACGAATGCAGTTTTCAGAATTTGAATTGCTCAAAGTCGGGGGGCTGGATGGAGTAGGCGCCCAGGAAGTTTTTCTAAAATTACGGCTTTAGAATTATCTCTCAAACGAAAATTTTTGTCGCTCAGACGCGCTCAAACGACGCTCAAACGAATACAGTTTTCAGAATTTGAATTGCTCATATTCGGGAGGCTGGATGGAGTAGGCGCCCAGGAAGTTTTTCTAAAATTACGGCTTTAGAATTGTCGCACAAACGAAAATTTTTGTCGCTCAAACGGCGCTCAATAGAATGCCGTTTTCAGTTTTTGAATTGCTCAAAGTTGGGGGTCTGGATGGAGTAGGCGCCCAGGAAGTTTTTCTAAAATTACGGCTTTAGAATTATCGCTCAAACGAAAATTTTTGTCGCTCAAACGCGCTCAAACGAATGCAGTTTTCAGAATTTGAATTGCTCAATGTCGGGGGGCTGGATGGAGTAGGCGCCCAGGAAGTTTTTCTAAAATTACGGCTTTAGAATTGTCGCTCAAACGAAAATTTTTGTCGCTCAAACGACGCTCAATAGAATGCAGTTTTCAGAATTTGAATTGCTCAAAGTCGGGGGGCTGGATGGAGTAGGCGCCCAGGAAGTTTTTCTAAAATTACGGCTTTAGAATTGTCGCTCAAACGAAAATTTTTGTCGCTCAAACGCGCTCAAACGAATGCCGTTTTCAGAATTTGTATTGCTCAAAGTCGGGGGGCTGCGTAAAGTTAGCCCCCGGGATTTATTTTTAAATTACGGCTTTAGGATTGTCGCTCAAACGAAATTTTTTATCGCTCAAACGCGCTCAAAGGACGCTCAAACGAATGCCGTTTTCAGTTTTTGAATTTCTCAAAGTCGGGGGGCTGGATGGAGTAGGCGCCCAGGAAGTTTTTCTAAAATTACGGCTTTAGAATTGTCGCTTAAACGAAAATTTTTGTCGCTCGAACGCGCTCAAACGACACTCAAACGAATGCAGTTTTCAGAATTTGAATTGCTCAAAGTCGGGGGGCTGGATGGAGTAGGCGCCCAGGAAGTTTTTCTAAAATGACGGCTTTAGAATTGTCGCTCAAACGAAAATTTTTGTCGCTCAAACGCGCTCAAACGAATGCCGTTTTCAGTTTTTGAATTGCTCAAAGTCAGGGGGCTGGATGGAGTAGGCGCCCAGGAAGTTTTTCTAAAATTACGGCTTTAGAATTGTCGCTTAAACGAAAATTTTTGTCGCTCGAACGCGCTCAAACGACACTCAAACGAATGCAGTTTTCAGAATTTGAATTGCTCAAAGTCGGGGGGCTGGATGGAGTAGGCGCCCAGGAAGTTTTTCTAAAATTACGGCTTTAGAATTATCTCTCAAACGAAAATTTTTGTCGCTCAGACGCGCTCAAACGACGCTCAAACGAATACAGTTTTCAGAATTTGAATTACTCATATTCGGGAGGCTGGATGGAGTAGGCGCCCAGGAAGTTTTTCTAAAATTACGGCTTTAGAATTGTCGCACAAACGAAAATTTTTGTCGCTCAAACGGCGCTCAATAGAATGCCGTTTTCAGTTTTTGAATTGCTCAAAGTTGGGGGTCTGGATGGAGTAGGCGCCCAGGAAGTTTTTCTAAAATTACGGCTTTAGAATTATCGCTCAAACGAAAATTTTTGTCGCTCAAACGCGCTCAAACGAATGCAGTTTTCAGAATTTGAATTGCTCAATGTCGGGGGGCTGGATGGAGTAGGCGCCCAGGAAGTTTTTCTAAAATTACGGCTTTAGAATTGTCGCTCAAACGAAAATTTTTGTCGCTCAAACGACGCTCAATAGAATGCAGTTTTCAGAATTTGAATTGCTCAAAGTCGGGGGGCTGGATGGAGTAGGCGCCCAGGAAGTTTTTCTAAAATTACGGCTTTAGAATTGTCGCTCAAACGAAAATTTTTGTCGCTCAAACGCGCTCAAACGAATGCCGTTTTCAGAATTTGTATTGCTCAAAGTCGGGGGGCTGCGTGAAGTTAGCCCCCGGGATTTATTTTTAAATTACGGCTTTAGGATTGTCGCTCAAACGAAATTTTTTATCGCTCAAACGCGCTCAAAGGACGCTCAAACGAATGCCGTTTTCAGTTTTTGAATTGCTCAAAGTCGGGGGGCTGGATGGAGTAGGCGTCCAGGAAGTTTTTCTAAAATGACGGCTTTAGAATTGTCGCTCAAACGAAAATTTTTGTCGCTCAAACGCGCTCAAACGAATGCAGTTTTCAGAATTTGAATTGCTCAATGTCGGGGGGCTGGATGGAGTAGGCGCCCAGGAAGTTTTTCTAAAATTACGGCTTTAGAATTGTCGCTCAAACGAAAATTTTTGTCGCTCAAACGACGCTCAATAGAATGCAGTTTTCAGAATTTGAATTGCTCAAATTCGGGGGGCTGGATGGAGTAAGCGCCCAGGAAGTTTTTCTAAAATTACGGCTTTAGAATTGTCGCTCAAACGAAAATTTTTGTCGCTCAAACGCGCTCAAACGAATGCCGTTTTCAGAATTTGTATTGCTCAAAGTCGGGGGGCTGCGTGAAGTTAGCCCCCGGGATTTATTTTTAAATTACGGCTTTAGGATTGTCGCTCAAACGAAATTTTTTATCGCTCAAACGCGCTCAAAGGACGCTCAAACGAATGCCGTTTTCAGTTTTTGAATTGCTCAAAGTCGGGGGGCTGGATGGAGTAGGCGCCCAGGAAGTTTTTCTAAAATGACGGCTTTAGAATTGTCGCTCAAACGAAAATTTTTGTCGCTCAAACGCGCTCAAACGAATGCCGTTTTCAGTTTTTGAATTGCTCAAAGTCGGGGGGCTGGATGGAGTAGGCGCCCAGGAAGTTTTTCTAAAATTACGGCTTTAGAATTGTCGCTTAAACGAAAATTTTTGTCGCTCGAACGCGCTCAAACGACACTCAAACGAATGCAGTTTTCAGAATTTGAATTGCTCAAAGTCGGGGGGCTGGATGGAGTAGGCGCCCAGGAAGTTTTTCTAAAATTACGGCTTTAGAATTATCTCTCAAACGAAAATTTTTGTCGCCCAGACGCGCTCAAACGACGCTCAAACGAATACAGTTTTCAGAATTTGAATTGCTCATATTCGGGAGGCTGGATGGAGTAGGCGCCCAGGAAGTTTTTCTAAAATTACGGCTTTAGAATTGTCGCACAAACGAAAATTTTTGTCGCTCAAACGACGCTCAATAGAATGCCGTTTTCAGTTTTTGAATTGCTCAAAGTTGGGGGTCTGGATGGAGTAGGCGTCCAGGAAGTTTTTCTAAAATGACGGCTTTAGAATTGTCGCTCAAACGAAAATTTTTGTCGCTCAAACGCGCTCAAACGAATGCAGTTTTCAGAATTTGAATTGCTCAATGTCGGGGGGCTGGATGGAGTAGGCGCCCAGGAAGTTTTTCTAAAATTACGGCTTTAGAATTGTCGCTCAAACGAAAATTTTTGTCGCTCAAACGACGCTCAATAGAATGCAGTTTTCAGAATTTGAATTGCTCAAATTCGGGGGGCTGGATGGAGTAAGCGCCCAGGAAGTTTTTCTAAAATTACGGCTTTAGAATTGTCGCTCAAACGAAAATTTTTGTCGCTCAAACGCGCTCAAACGAATGCCGTTTTCAGAATTTGTATTGCTCAAAGTCGGGGGGCTGCGTGAAGTTAGCCCCCGGGATTTATTTTTAAATTACGGCTTTAGGATTGTCGCTCAAACGAAATTTTTTATCGCTCAAACGCGCTCAAAGGACGCTCAAACGAATGCCGTTTTCAGTTTTTGAATTGCTCAAAGTCGGGGGGCTGGATGGAGTAGGCGCCCAGGAAGTTTTTCTAAAATGACGGCTTTAGAATTGTCGCTCAAACGAAAATTTTTGTCGCTCAAACGCGCTCAAACGAATGCCGTTTTCAGTTTTTGAATTGCTCAAAGTCGGGGGGCTGGATGGAGAAGGCGCCCAGGAAGTTTTTCTAAAATTACGGCTTTAGAATTATCTCTCAAACGAAAATTTTTGTCGCCCAGACGCGCTCAAACGACGCTCAAACGAATGCAGTTTTCAGAATTTGAATTGCTCAATGTCGGGGGGCTGGATGGAGTAGGCGCCCAGGAAGTTTTTCTAAAATTACGGCTTTAGAATTGTCGCTCAAACGAAAATTTTTGTCGCTCAAACGCGCTCAAACGAATGCCGTTTTCAGAATTTGTATTGCTCAAAGTCGGGGGGCTGCGTAAAGTTAGCCCCCGGGATTTATTTTTAAATTACGGCTTTAGGATTGTCGCTCAAACGAAATTTTTTATCGCTCAAACGCGCTCAAAGGACGCTCAAACGAATGCCGTTTTCAGTTTTTGAATTGCTCAAAGTCGGGGGGCTGGATGGAGTAGGCGCCCAGGAAGTTTTTCTAAAATTACGGCTTTAGAATTATCGCTCAAACGAAAATTTTTGTCGCTCAAACGCGCTCAAACGAATGCAGTTTTCAGAATTTGAATTGCTCAATGTCGGGGGGTTGGATGGAGTAGGCGCCCAGGAAGTTTTTCTAAAATTACGGCTTTAGAATTGTCGCTCAAACGAAAATTTTTGTCGCTCAAACGACGCTCAATAGAATGCAGTTTTCAGAATTTGAATTGCTCAAAGTCGGGGGGCTGGATGGAGTAGGCGCCCAGGAAGTTTTTCTAAAATTACGGCTTTAGAATTATCTCTCAAACGAAAATTTTTGTCGCCCAGACGCGCTCAAACGACGCTCAAACGAATACAGTTTTCAGAATTTGAATTGCTCATATTCGGGAGGCTGGATGGAGTAGGCGCCCAGGAAGTTTTTCTAAAATTACGGCTTTAGAATTGTCGCACAAACGAAAATTTTTGTCGCTCAAACGACGCTCAATAGAATGCCGTTTTCAGTTTTTGAATTGCTCAAAGTTGGGGGTCTGGATGGAGTAGGCGCCCAGGAAGTTTTTCTAAAATTACGGCTTTAGAATTATCGCTCAAACGAAAATTTTTGTCGCTCAAACGCGCTCAAACGAATGCAGTTTTCAGAATTTGAATTGCTCAATGTCGGGGGGCTGGATGGAGTAGGCGCCCAGGAAGTTTTTCTAAAATTACGGCTTTAGAATTGTCGCTCAAACGAAAATTTTTGTCGCTCAAACGACGCTCAATAGAATGCAGTTTTCAGAATTTGAATTGCTCAAAGTCGGGGGGCTGGATGGAGTAAGCGCCCAGGAAGTTTTTCTAAAATAACGGCTTTAGAATTGTCGCTCAAACGAAAATTTTTGTCGCTCAAACGCGCTCAAACGAATGCCGTTTTCAGAATTTGTATTGCTCAAAGTCGGGGGGCTGCGTGAAGTTAGCCCCCGGGATTTATTTTTAAATTACGGCTTTAGGATTGTCGCTCAAACGAAATTTTTTATCGCTCAAACGCGCTCAAAGGACGCTCAAACGAATGCCGTTTTCAGTTTTTGAATTGCTCAAAGTCGGGGGGCTGGATGGAGTAGGCGCCCAGGAAGTTTTTCTAAAATGACGGCTTTAGAATTGTCGCTCAAACGAAAATTTTTGTCGCTCAAACGCGCTCAAACGAATGCCGTTTTCAGTTTTTGAATTGCTCAAAGTCGGGGGGCTGGATGGAGTAGGCGCCCAGGAAGTTTTTCTAAAATTACGGCTTTAGAATTGTCGCTTAAACGAAAATTTTTGTCGCTCGAACGCGCTCAAACGACACTCAAACGAATGCAGTTTTCAGAATTTGAATTGCTCAAAGTCGGGGGGCTGGATGGAGTAGGCGCCCAGGAAGTTTTTCTAAAATTACGGCTTTAGAATTATCTCTCAAACGAAAATTTTTGTCGCCCAACGCGCTCAAACGACGCTCAAACGAATACAGTTTTTAGAATTTGAATTGCTCATATTCGGGAGGCTGGATGGAGTAGGCGCCCAGGAAGTTTTTCTAAAATTACGGCTTTAGAATTGTCGCACAAACGAAAATTTTTGTCGCTCAAACGACGCTCAATAGAATGCCGTTTTCAGTTTTTGAATTGCTCAAAGTTGGGGGTCTGGATGGAGTAGGCGCCCAGGAAGTTTTTCTAAAATTACGGCTTTAGAATTATCGCTCAAACGAAAATTTTTGTCGCTCAAACGCGCTCAAACGAATGCAGTTTTCAGAATTTGAATTGCTCAATCTCGGGGGGCTGGATGGAGTAGGCGCCCAGGAAGTTTTTCTAAAATTACGGCTTTAGAATTGTCGCTCAAACGAAAATTTTTGTCGCTCAAACGACGCTCAATAGAATGCAGTTTTCAGAATTTGAATTGCTCAAAGTCGGGGGGCTGGATGGAGTAGGCGCCCAGAAAGTTTTTCTAAAATTACGGCTTTAGAATTGTCGCTCAAACGAAAATTTTTGTCGCTCAAACGCGCTCAAACGAATGCCGTTTTCAGAATTTGTATTGCTCAAAGTCGGGGGGCTGCGTAAAGTTAGCCCCCGGGATTTATTTTTAAATTACGGCTTTAGGATTGTCGCTCAAACGAAATTTTTTATCGCTCAAACGCGCTCAAAGGACGCTCAAACGAATGCCGTTTTCAGTTTTTGAATTGCTCAAAGTCGGGGGGCTGGATGGAGTAGGCGTCCAGGAAGTTTTTCTAAAATGACGGCTTTAGAATTGTCGCTCAAACGAAAATTTTTGTCGCTCAAACGCGCTCAAACGAATGCCGTTTTCAGATTTTGTATTGCTCAAAGTTGGGGGGCGGCGTGAAGTTAGTCCCCCCGGATTTATTTTTAAAATTACGGCTCTAGGATTGTCGCTCAAACGAAATTTTTTATCGCTCAAACGCGCTCAAACGAATGCCGTTTTCAGTTTTTGAATTGCTCAAAGTCGGGGGGCTGGATGGGGTAGGCGCCCAGGAAGTTTTTCTAAAATTACGGCTTTAGAATTGTCGCTTAAACGAAAATTTTTGTCGCTCGAACGCGCTCAAACGACACTCAAACGAATGCAGTTTTCAGAATTTGAATTGCTCAAAGTCGGTGGGCTGGATGGAGTAGGCGCCCAGGAAGTTTTTCTAAAATTACGGCTTTAGAATTATCTCTCAAACGAAAATTTTTGTCGCTCAGACGCGCTCAAACGACGCTCAAACGAATACAGTTTTCAGAATTTGAATTGCTCAAAGTCGGGGGGCTGGATGGAGTAGGCGCCCAGGAAGTTTTTCTAAAATTACGGCTTTAGAATTGTCGCTCAAACGAAAATTTTTGTCGCTCAAACGCGCTCAAACGAATGCCGTTTTCAGATTTTGTATTGCTCAAAGTTGGGGGGCGGCGTGAAGTTAGCCCCCCCCCCCGGATTTATTTTTAAAATTACGGCTCTAGGGTTGTGGCTCAAACGAAATTTTTTATCGCTCAAACGCGCTCAAACGAATGCCGTTTTCTGTTTTTGAATTGCTCAAAGTCGGGGGGCTGGATGGAGTAGGCGCCCAGGAAGTTTTTCTAAAATTACGGCTTTAGAATTGTCGCACAAACGAAAATTTTTGTCGCTCAAACGACGCTCAATAGAATGCCGTTTTCAGTTTTTGAATTGCTCAAAGTTGGGGGTCTGGATGGAGTAGGCGCCCAGGAAGTTTTTCTAAAATTACGGCTTTAGAATTATCGCTCAAACTAAAATTTTTGTCGCTCAAACGCGCTCAAACGAATGCAGTTTTCAGAATTTGAATTGCTCAATGTCGGGGGGCTGGATGGAGTAGGCGCCCAGGAAGTTTTTCTAAAATTACGGCTTTAGAATTGTCGCTCAAACGAAAATTTTTGTCGCTCAAACGCGCTCAAACGAATGCCGTTTTCAGAATTTGTATTGCTCAAAGTCGGGGGGCTGCGTAAAGTTAGCCCCCGGGATTTATTTTTAAATTACGGCTTTAGGATTGTCGCTCAAACGAAATTTTTTATCGCTCAAACGCGCTCAAAGGACGCTCAAACGAATGCCGTTTTCAGTTTTTGAATTGCTCAAAGTCGGGGGGCTGGATGGAGTAGGCGCCCAGGAAGTTTTTCTAAAATTACGGCTTTAGAATTGTCGCTTAAACGAAAATTTTTGTCGCTCGAACGCGCTCAAACGACACTCAAACGAATGCAGTTTTCAGAATTTGAATTGCTCAAAGTCGGGGGGCTGGATGGAGTAGGCGCCCAGGAAGTTTTTCTAAAATGACGGCTTTAGAATTGTCGCTCAAACGAAAATTTTTGTCGCTCAAACGCGCTCAAACGAATGCCGTTTTCAGTTTTTGAATTGCTCAAAGTCAGGGGGCTGGATGGAGTAGGCGCCCAGGAAGTTTTTCTAAAATTACGGCTTTAGAATTGTCGCTTAAACGAAAATTTTTGTCGCTCGAACGCGCTCAAACGACACTCAAACGAATGCAGTTTTCAGAATTTGAATTGCTCAAAGTCGGGGGGCTGGATGGAGTAGGCGCCCAGGAAGTTTTTCTAAAATTACGGCTTTAGAATTATCTCTCAAACGAAAATTTTTGTCGCTCAGACGCGCTCAAACGACGCTCAAACGAATACAGTTTTCAGAATTTGAATTGCTCATATTCGGGAGGCTGGATGGAGTAGGCGCCCAGGAAGTTTTTCTAAAATTACGGCTTTAGAATTGTCGCACAAACGAAAATTTTTGTCGCTCAAACGGCGCTCAATAGAATGCCGTTTTCAGTTTTTGAATTGCTCAAAGTTGGGGGTCTGGATGGAGTAGGCGCCCAGGAAGTTTTTCTAAAATTACGGCTTTAGAATTATCGCTCAAACGAAAATTTTTGTCGCTCAAACGCGCTCAAACGAATGCAGTTTTCAGAATTTGAATTGCTCAATGTCGGGGGGCTGGATGGAGTAGGCGCCCAGGAAGTTTTTCTAAAATTACGGCTTTAGAATTGTCGCTCAAACGAAAATTTTTGTCGCTCAAACGACGCTCAATAGAATGCAGTTTTCAGAATTTGAATTGCTCAAAGTCGGGGGGCTGGATGGAGTAGGCGCCCAGGAAGTTTTTCTAAAATTACGGCTTTAGAATTGTCGCTCAAACGAAAATTTTTGTCGCTCAAACGCGCTCAAACGAATGCCGTTTTCAGAATTTGTATTGCTCAAAGTCGGGGGGCTGCGTGAAGTTAGCCCCCGGGATTTATTTTTAAATTACGGCTTTAGGATTGTCGCTCAAACGAAATTTTTTATCGCTCAAACGCGCTCAAAGGACGCTCAAACGAATGCCGTTTTCAGTTTTTGAATTGCTCAAAGTCGGGGGGCTGGATGGAGTAGGCGTCCAGGAAGTTTTTCTAAAATGACGGCTTTAGAATTGTCGCTCAAACGAAAATTTTTGTCGCTCAAACGCGCTCAAACGAATGCAGTTTTCAGAATTTGAATTGCTCAATGTCGGGGGGCTGGATGGAGTAGGCGCCCAGGAAGTTTTTCTAAAATTACGGCTTTAGAATTGTCGCTCAAACGAAAATTTTTGTCGCTCAAACGACGCTCAATAGAATGCAGTTTTCAGAATTTGAATTGCTCAAAGTCGGGGGGCTGGATGGAGTAAGCGCCCAGGAAGTTTTTCTAAAATAACGGCTTTAGAATTGTCGCTCAAACGAAAATTTTTGTCGCTCAAACGCGCTCAAACGAATGCCGTTTTCAGAATTTGTATTGCTCAAAGTCGGGGGGCTGCGTGAAGTTAGCCCCCGGGATTTATTTTTAAATTACGGCTTTAGGATTGTCGCTCAAACGAAATTTTTTATCGCTCAAACGCGCTCAAAGGACGCTCAAACGAATGCCGTTTTCAGTTTTTGAATTGCTCAAAGTCGGGGGGCTGGATGGAGTAGGCGCCCAGGAAGTTTTTCTAAAATGACGGCTTTAGAATTGTCGCTCAAACGAAAATTTTTGTCGCTCAAACGCGCTCAAACGAATGCCGTTTTCAGTTTTTGAATTGCTCAAAGTCGGGGGGCTGGATGGAGTAGGCGCCCAGGATGTTTTTCTAAAATTACGGCTTTAGAATTGTCGCTTAAACGAAAATTTTTGTCGCTCGAACGCGCTCAAACGACACTCAAACGAATGCAGTTTTCAGAATTTGAATTGCTCAAAGTCGGGGGGCTGGATGGAGTAGGCGCCCAGGAAGTTTTTCTAAAATTACGGCTTTAGAATTATCTCTCAAACGAAAATTTTTGTCGCCCAACGCGCTCAAACGACGCTCAAACGAATACAGTTTTTAGAATTTGAATTGCTCATATTCGGGAGGCTGGATGGAGTAGGCGCCCAGGAAGTTTTTCTAAAATTACGGCTTTAGAATTGTCGCACAAACGAAAATTTTTGTCGCTCAAACGACGCTCAATAGAATGCCGTTTTCAGTTTTTGAATTGCTCAAAGTTGGGGGTCTGGATGGAGTAGGCGCCCAGGAAGTTTTTCTAAAATTACGGCTTTAGAATTATCGCTCAAACGAAAATTTTTGTCGCTCAAACGCGCTCAAACGAATGCAGTTTTCAGAATTTGAATTGCTCAATGTCGGGGGGCTGGATGGAGTAGGCGCCCAGGAAGTTTTTCTAAAATTACGGCTTTAGAATTGTCGCTCAAACGAAAATTTTTGTCGCTCAAACGACGCTCAATAGAATGCAGTTTTCAGAATTTGAATTGCTCAAAGTCGGGGGGCTGGATGGAGTAGGCGCCCAGAAAGTTTTTCTAAAATTACGGCTTTAGAATTGTCGCTCAAACGAAAATTTTTGTCGCTCAAACGCGCTCAAACGAATGCCGTTTTCAGAATTTGTATTGCTCAAAGTCGGGGGGCTGCGTAAAGTTAGCCCCCGGGATTTATTTTTAAATTACGGCTTTAGGATTGTCGCTCAAACGAAATTTTTTATCGCTCAAACGCGCTCAAAGGACGCTCAAACGAATGCCGTTTTCAGTTTTTGAATTGCTCAAAGTCGGGGGGCTGGATGGAGTAGGCGTCCAGGAAGTTTTTCTAAAATGACGGCTTTAGAATTGTCGCTCAAACGAAAATTTTTGTCGCTCAAACGCGCTCAAACGAATGCCGTTTTCAGATTTTGTATTGCTCAAAGTTGGGGGGCGGCGTGAAGTTAGTCCCCCCGGATTTATTTTTAAAATTACGGCTCTAGGATTGTCGCTCAAACGAAATTTTTTATCGCTCAAACGCGCTCAAACGAATGCCGTTTTCAGTTTTTGAATTGCTCAAAGTCGGGGGGCTGGATGGGGTAGGCGCCCAGGAAGTTTTTCTAAAATTACGGCTTTAGAATTGTCGCTTAAACGAAAATTTTTGTCGCTCGAACGCGCTCAAACGACACTCAAACGAATGCAGTTTTCAGAATTTGAATTGCTCAAAGTCGGTGGGCTGGATGGAGTAGGCGCCCAGGAAGTTTTTCTAAAATTACGGCTTTAGAATTATCTCTCAAACGAAAATTTTTGTCGCTCAGACGCGCTCAAACGACGCTCAAACGAATACAGTTTTCAGAATTTGAATTGCTCAAAGTCGGGGGGCTGGATGGAGTAGGCGCCCAGGAAGTTTTTCTAAAATTACGGCTTTAGAATTGTCGCTCAAACGAAAATTTTTGTCGCTCAAACGCGCTCAAACGAATGCCGTTTTCAGATTTTGTATTGCTCAAAGTTGGGGGGCGGCGTGAAGTTAGCCCCCCCCCCCCCGGATTTATTTTTAAAATTACGGCTCTAGGGTTGTGGCTCAAACGAAATTTTTTATCGCTCAAACGCGCTCAAACGAATGCCGTTTTCTGTTTTTGAATTGCTCAAAGTCGGGGGGCTGGATGGAGTAGGCGCCCAGGAAGTTTTTCTAAAATTACGGCTTTAGGATTGTCGCTCAAACGAAATTTTTTATCGCTCAAACGCGCTCAAACGAATGCCGTTTTCAGTTTTTGAATTGCTCAAAGTCGGGGGGCTGGATGGAGTAGGCGCCCCGGAAGTTTTTCTAAAATTACGGCTTTAGAATTGTCGCTTAAACGAAAATTTTTGTCGCTCGAACGCGCTCAAACGACACTCAAACGAATGCAGTTTTCAGAATTTGAATTGCTCAAAGTCGGTGGGCTGGATGGAGTAGGCGCCCAGGAAGTTTTTCTAAAATTACGGCTTTAGAATTGTCGCTTAAACGAAAATTTTTGTCGCTCGAACGCGCTCAAACGACACTCAAACGAATGCAGTTTTCAGAATTTGAATTGCTCAAAGTCGGGGGGCTGGATGGAGTAGGCGCCCAGGAAGTTTTTCTAAAATTACGGCTTTAGAATTATCTCTCAAACGAAAATTTTTGTCGCTCAGACGCGCTCAAACGACGCTCAAACGAATACAGTTTTCAGAATTTGAATTGCTCATATTCGGGAGGCTGGATGGAGTAGGCGCCCAGGAAGTTTTTCTAAAATTACGGCTTTAGAATTGTCGCACAAACGAAAATTTTTGTCGCTCAAACGACGCTCAATAGAATGCCGTTTTCAGTTTTTGAATTGCTCAAAGTTGGGGGTCTGGATGGAGTAGGCGCCCAGGAAGTTTTTCTAAAATTACGGCTTTAGAATTATCGCTCAAACGAAAATTTTTGTCGCTCAAACGCGCTCAAACGAATGCAGTTTTCAGAATTTGAATTGCTCAATGTCGGGGGGCTGGATGGAGTAGGCGCCCAGGAAGTTTTTCTAAAATTACGGCTTTAGAATTGTCGCTCAAACGAAAATTTTTGTCGCTCAAACGACGCTCAATAGAATGCAGTTTTCAGAATTTGAATTGCTCAAAGTCGGGGGGCTGGATGGAGTAGGCGCCCAGGAAGTTTTTCTAAAATTACGGCTTTAGAATTGTCGCTCAAACGAAAATTTTTGTCGCTCAAACGCGCTCAAACGAATGCCGTTTTCAGAATTTGTATTGCTCAAAGTCGGGGGGCTGCGTGAAGTTAGCCCCCGGGATTTATTTTTAAATTACGGCTTTAGGATTGTCGCTCAAACGAAATTTTTTATCGCTCAAACGCGCTCAAAGGACGCTCAAACGAATGCCGTTTTCAGTTTTTGAATTGCTCAAAGTCGGGGGGCTGGATGGAGTAGGCGTCCAGGAAGTTTTTCTAAAATGACGGCTTTAGAATTGTCGCTCAAACGAAAATTTTTGTCGCTCAAACGCGCTCAAACGAATGCAGTTTTCAGAATTTGAATTGCTCAATGTCGGGGGGCTGGATGGAGTAGGCGCCCAGGAAGTTTTTCTAAAATTACGGCTTTAGAATTGTCGCTCAAACGAAAATTTTTGTCGCTCAAACGACGCTCAATAGAATGCAGTTTTCAGAATTTGAATTGCTCAAAGTCGGGGGGCTGGATGGAGTAGGCGCCCAGGAAGTTTTTCTAAAATTACGGCTTTAGAATTGTCGCTCAAACGAAAATTTTTGTCGCTCAAACGCGCTCAAACGAATGCCGTTTTCAGAATTTGTATTGCTCAAAGTCGGGGGGCTGCGTGAAGTTAGCCCCCGGGATTTATTTTTAAATTACGGCTTTAGGATTGTCGCTCAAACGAAATTTTTTATCGCTCAAACGCGCTCAAAGGACGCTCAAACGAATGCCGTTTTCAGTTTTTGAATTGCTCAAAGTCGGGGGGCTGGATGGAGTAGGCGCCCAGGAAGTTTTTCTAAAATGACGGCTTTAGAATTGTCGCTCAAACGAAAATTTTTGTCGCTCAAACGCGCTCAAACGAATGCCGTTTTCAGTTTTTGAATTGCTCAAAGTCGGGGGGCTGGATGGAGTAGGCGCCCAGGAAGTTTTTCTAAAATTACGGCTTTAGAATTATCTCTCAAACGAAAATTTTTGTCGCCCAGACGCGCTCAAACGACGCTCAAACGAATACAGTTTTCAGAATTTGAATTGCTCATATTCGGGAGGCTGGATGGAGTAGGCGCCCAGGAAGTTTTTCTAAAATTACGGCTTTAGAATTGTCGCACAAACGAAAATTTTTGTCGCTCAAACGACGCTCAATAGAATGCCGTTTTCAGTTTTTGAATTGCTCAAAGTTGGGGGTCTGGATGGAGTAGGCGCCCAGGAAGTTTTTCTAAAATTACGGCTTTAGAATTATCGCTCAAACGAAAATTTTTGTCGCTCAAACGCGCTCAAACGAATGCAGTTTTCAGAATTTGAATTGCTCAATGTCGGGGGGCTGGATGGAGTAGGCGCCCAGGAAGTTTTTCTAAAATTACGGCTTTAGAATTGTCGCTCAAACGAAAATTTTTGTCGCTCAAACGACGCTCAATAGAATGCAGTTTTCAGAATTTGAATTGCTCAAAGTCGGGGGGCTGGATGGAGTAGGCGCCCAGGAAGTTTTTCTAAAATTACGGCTTTAGAATTGTCGCTCAAACGAAAATTTTTGTCGCTCAAACGCGCTCAAACGAATGCCGTTTTCAGAATTTGTATTGCTCAAAGTCGGGGGGCTGCGTGAAGTTAGCCCCCGGGATTTATTTTTAAATTACGGCTTTAGGATTGTCGCTCAAACGAAATTTTTTATCGCTCAAACGCGCTCAAAGGACGCTCAAACGAATGCCGTTTTCAGTTTTTGAATTGCTCAAAGTCGGGGGGCTGGATGGAGTAGGCGCCCAGGAAGTTTTTCTAAAATGACGGCTTTAGAATTGTCGCTCAAACGAAAATTTTTGTCGCTCAAACGCGTTCAAACGAATGCCGTTTTCAGATTTTGTATTGCTCAAAGTTGGGGGGCGGCGTGAAGTTAGTCCCCCCGGATTTATTTTTAAAATTACGGCTCTAGGATTGTCGCTCAAACGAAATTTTTTATCGCTCAAACGCGCTCAAACGAATGCCGTTTTCAGTTTTTGAATTGCTCAAAGTCGGGGGGCTGGATGGAGTAGGCGCCCAGGAAGTTTTTCTAAAATTACGGCTTTAGAATTGTCGCTCAAACGAAAATTTTTGTCGCTCAAACGACGCTCAATAGAATGCAGTTTTCAGAATTTGAATTGCTAAAAGTCGGGGGGCTGGATGGAGTAGGCGCCCAGGAAGTTTTTCTAAAATTACGGCTTTAGAATTGTCGCTCAAACGAAAATTTTTGTCGCTCAAACGCGCTCAAACGAATGCCGTTTTCAGATTTTGTATTGCTCAAAGTTGGGGGGCGGCGTGAAGTTAGTCCCCCCGGATTTATTTTTAAAATTACGGCTCTAGGATTGTCGCTCAAACGAAATTTTTTATCGCTCAAACGCGCTCAAACGAATGCCGTTTTCAGTTTTTGAATTGCTCAAAGTCGGGGGGCTGGATGGAGTAGGCGCCCAGGAAGTTTTTCTAAAATTACGGCTTTAGAATTGTCGCTCAAACAAAAATTTTTGTCGCTCAAACGCGCTCAAACGATGCTCAAACGAATGCAGTTTTCAGAATTTGAATTGCTCATATTCAGGACGCTGGATGGAGTAGGCGCCCAGGAAGTTTTTCTAAAATTACGGCTTTAGAATTGTCGCTTAAACGAAAATTTTTGTCGCTCGAACGCGCTCAAACGACACTCAAACGAATGCAGTTTTCAGAATTTGAATTGCTCAAAGTCGGTGGGCTGGATGGAGTAGGCGCCCAGGAAGTTTTTCTAAAATTACGGCTTTAGAATTATCGCTCAAACGAAAATTTTTGTCGCTCAAACGCGCTCAAACGACGCCAAAACGAATGCAGTTTTCAGAATTTGAATTGCTCAAAGTCGGGGGCCTGGATGGAGTAGGCGCCCAGGAAGTTTTTCTAAAATTACGGCTTTAGAATTATCGCTCAAACGCGCTCAAACGAATGCCGTTTTCAGATTTTGTATTGCTCAAAGTTGGGGGGCGGCGTGAAGTTAGCCCCCCCGGATTTATTTTTAAAATTACGGCTCTAGGATTGTCGCTCAAACGAAATTTTTTATCGCTCAAACGCGCTCAAACGAATGCCGTTTTCAGTTTTTGAATTGCTCAAAGTCGGGGGGCTGGATGGAGTAGGCGCCCAGGAAGTTTTTCTAAAATTACGGCTTTAGAATTGTCGCTCAAACGACGCTCAATAGAATGCAGTTTTCAGAATTTGAATTGCTCAAAGTCGGGGGGCTGGATGGAGTAGGCGCCCAGGAAGTTTTTCTAAAATTACGGCTTTAGAATTGTCGCTCAAACGAAAATTTTTGTCGCTCAAACGCGCTCAAACGAATGCCGTTTTCAGATTTTGTATTGCTCAAAGTTGGGGGGCGGCGTGAAGTTAGCCCCCCCCCCGGATTTATTTTTAAAATTACGGCTCTAGGGTTGTCGCTCAAACGAAATTTTTTATCGCTCAAACGCGCTCAAACGAATGCCGTTTTCTGTTTTTGAATTGCTCAAAGTCGGGGGGCTGGATGGAGTAGGCGCCCAGGAAGTTTTTCTAAAATTACGGCTTTAGGATTGTCGCTCAAACGAAATTTTTTATCGCTCAAACGCGCTCAAACGAATGCCGTTTTCAGTTTTTGAATTGCTAAAAGTCGGGGGGCTGGATGGAGTAGGCGCCCCGGAAGTTTTTCTAAAATTACGGCTTTAGAATTGTCGCTTAAACGAAAATTTTTGTCGCTCGAACGCGCTCAAACGACACTCAAACGAATGCAGTTTTCAGAATTTGAATTGCTCAAAGTCGGTGGGCTGGATGGAGTAGGCGCCCAGGAAGTTTTTCTAAAATTACGGCTTTAGAATTATCTCTCAAACGAAAATTTTTGTCGCTCAGACGCGCTCAAACGACGCTCAAACGAATACAGTTTTCAGAATTTGAATTGCTCATATTCGGGAGGCTGGATGGAGTAGGCGCCCAGGAAGTTTTTCTAAAATTACGGCTTTAGAATTGTCGCACAAACGAAAATTTTTTCGCTCAAACGACGCTCAATAGAATGCCGTTTTCAGTTTTTGAATTGCTCAAAGTCGGGGGTCTGGATGGAGTAGGCGCCCAGGAAGTTTTTCTAAAATTACGGCTTTAGAATTATCGCTCAAACGAAAATTTTTGTCGCTCAAACGCGCTCAAACGAATGCAGTTTTCAGAATTTGAATTGCTCAATGTCGGGGGGCTGGATGGAGTAGGCGCCCAGGAAGTTTTTCTAAAATTACGGCTTTAGAATTGTCGCTCAAACGAAAATTTTTGTCGCTCAAACGACGCTCAATAGAATGCAGTTTTCAGAATTTGAATTGCTCAAAGTCGGGGGGCTGGATGGAGTAGGCGCCCAGGAAGTTTTTCTAAAATTACGGCTTTAGAATTGTCGCTCAAACGAAAATTTTTGTCGCTCAAACGCGCTCAAACGAATGCCGTTTTCAGAATTTGTATTGCTCAAAGTTTGGGGGCTGCGTGAAGTTAGCCCCCGGGATTTATTTTTAAATTACGGCTTTAGGATTGTCGCTCAAACGAAATTTTTTATCGCTCAAACGCGCTCAAAGGACGCTCAAACGAATGCCGTTTTCAGTTTTTGAATTGCTCAAAGTCGGGGGGCTGGATGGAGTAGGCGCCCAGGAAGTTTTTCTAAAATGACGGCTTTAGAATTGTCGCTCAAACGAAAATTTTTGTCGCTCAAACGCGTTCAAACGAATGCCGTTTTCAGATTTTGTATTGCTCAAAGTTGGGGGGCGGCGTGAAGTTAGTCCCCCCGGATTTATTTTTAAAATTACGGCTCTAGGATTGTCGCTCAAACGAAATTTTTTATCGCTCAAACGCGCTCAAACGAATGCCGTTTTCAGTTTTTGAATTGCTCAAAGTCGGGGGGCTGGATGGAGTAGGCGCCCAGGAAGTTTTTCTAAAATTACGGCTTTAGAATTGTCGCTCAAACGAAAATTTTTGTCGCTCAAACGACGCTCAATAGAATGCAGTTTTCAGAATTTGAATTGCTAAAAGTCGGGGGGCTGGATGGAGTAGGCGCCCAGGAAGTTTTTCTAAAATTACGGCTTTAGAATTGTCGCTCAAACGAAAATTTTTGTCGCTCAAACGCGGTCAAACGAATGCCGTTTTCAGAATTTGTATTGCTCAAAGTCGGGGGGCTGCGTGAAGTTAGCCCCCGGGATTTATTTTTAAATTACGGCTTTAGGATTGTCGCTCAAACGAAATTTTTTATCGCTCAAACGCGCTCAAAGGACGCTCAAACGAATGCCGTTTTCAGTTTTTGAATTGCTCAAAGTCGGGGGGCTGGATGGAGTAGGCGCCCAGGAAGTTTTTCTAAAATGACGGCTTTAGAATTGTCGCTCAAACGAAAATTTTTGTCGCTCAAACGCGCTCAAACGAATGCCGTTTTCAGATTTTGTATTGCTCAAAGTTGGGGGGCGGCGTGAAGTTAGTCCCCCCGGATTTATTTTTAAAATTACGGCTCTAGGATTGTCGCTCAAACGAAATTTTTTATCGCTCAAACGCGCTCAAACGAATGCCGTTTTCAGTTTTTGAATTGCTCAAAGTCGGGGGGCTGGATGGAGTAGGCGCCCAGGAAGTTTTTCTAAAATTACGGCTTTAGAATTGTCGCTCAAACGACGCTCAATAGAATGCAGTTTTCAGAATTTGAATTGCTCAAAGTCGAGGGGCTGGATGGAGTAGGCGCCCAGGAAGTTTTTCTAAAATTACGGCTTTAGAATTGTCGCTCAAACGAAAATTTTTGTCGCTCAAACGCGCTCAAACGAATGCCGTTTTCAGAATTTGTATTGCTCAAAGTCGGGGGGCTGCGTGAAGTTAGCCCCCGGGATTTATTTTTAAATTACGGCTTTAGGATTGTCGCTCAAACGAAATTTTTTATCGCTCAAACGCGCTCAAAGGACGCTCAAACGAATGCCGTTTTCAGTTTTTGAATTGCTCAAAGTCGGGGGGCTGGATGGAGTAGGCGCCCAGGAAGTTTTTCTAAAATGACGGCTTTAGAATTGTCGCTCAAACGAAAATTTTTGTCGCTCAAACGCGCTCAAACGAATGCCGTTTTCAGTTTTTGAATTGCTCAAAGTCGGGGGGCTGGATGGAGTAGGCGCCCAGGAAGTTTTTCTAAAATTACGGCTTTAGAATTATCTCTCAAACGAAAATTTTTGTCGCCCAGACGCGCTCAAACGACGCTCAAACGAATACAGTTTTCAGAACTTGAATTGCTCATATTCGGGAGGCTGGATGGAGTAGGCGCCCAGGAAGTTTTTCTAAAATTACGGCTTTAGAATTGTCGCACAAACGAAAATTTTTGTCGCTCAAACGACGCTCAATAGAATGCCGTTTTCAGTTTTTGAATTGCTCAAAGTTGGGGGTCTGGATGGAATAGGCGCCCAGGAAGTTTTTCTAAAATTACGGCTTTAGAATTATCGCTCAAACGAAAATTTTTGTCGCTCAAACGCGCTCAAACGAATGCAGTTTTCAGAATTTGAATTGCTCAATGTCGGGGGGCTGGATGGAGTAGGCGCCCAGGAAGTTTTTCTAAAATTACGGCTTTAGAATTGTCGCTCAAACGAAAATTTTTGTCGCTCAAACGACGCTCAATAGAATGCAGTTTTCAGAATTTGAATTGCTCAAAGTCGGGGGGCTGGATGGAGTAGGCGCCCAGGAAGTTTTTCTAAAATTACGGCTTTAGAATTGTCGCTCAAACGAAAATTTTTGTCGCTCAAACGCGCTCAAACGAATGCCGTTTTCAGAATTTGTATTGCTCAAAGTCGGGGGGCTGCGTGAAGTTAGCCCCCGGGATTTATTTTTAAATTACGGCTTTAGGATTGTCGCTCAAACGAAATTTTTTATCGCTCAAACGCGCTCAAAGGACGCTCAAACGAATGCCGTTTTCAGTTTTTGAATTGCTCAAAGTCGGGGGGCTGGATGGAGTAGGCGCCCAGGAAGTTTTTCTAAAATGACGGCTTTAGAATTGTCGCTCAAACGAAAATTTTTGTCGCTCAAACGCGTTCAAACGAATGCCGTTTTCAGATTTTGTATTGCTCAAAGTTGGGGGGCGGCGTGAAGTTAGTCCCCCCGGATTTATTTTTAAAATTACGGCTCTAGGATTGTCGCTCAAACGAAATTTTTTATCGCTCAAACGCGCTCAAACGAATGCCGTTTTCAGTTTTTGAATTGCTCAAAGTCGGGGGGCTGGATGGGGTAGGCGCCCAGGAAGTTTTTCTAAAATTACGGCTTTAGAATTGTCGCTCAAACGAAAATTTTTGTCGCTCAAACGACGCTCAATAGAATGCAGTTTTCAGAATTTGAATTGCTAAAAGTCGGGGGGCTGGATGGAGTAGGCGCCCAGGAAGTTTTTCTAAAATTACGGCTTCAGAATTGTCGCTCAAACGAAAATTTTTGTCGCTCAAACGCGCTCAAACGAATGCCGTTTTCAGATTTTGTATTGCTCAAAGTTGGGGGGCGGCGTGAAGTTAGTCCCCCCGGATTTATTTTTAAAATTACGGCTCTAGGATTGTCGCTCAAACGAAATTTTTTATCGCTCAAACGCGCTCAAACGAATGCCGTTTTCAGTTTTTGAATTGCTCAAAGTCGGGGGGCTGGATGGAGTAGGCGCCCAGGAAGTTTTTCTAAAATTACGGCTTTAGAATTGTCGCTCAAACAAAAATTTTTGTCGCTCAAACGCGCTCAAACGATGCTCAAACGAATGCAGTTTTCAGAATTTGAATTGCTCATATTCAGGACGCTGGATGGAGTAGGCGCCCAGGAAGTTTTTCTAAAATTACGGCTTTAGAATTGTCGCTTAAACGAAAATTTTTGTCGCTCGAACGCGCTCAAACGACACTCAAACGAATGCAGTTTTCAGAATTTGAATTGCTCAAAGTCGGTGGGCTGGATGGAGTAGGCGCCCAGGAAGTTTTTCTAAAATTACGGCTTTAGAATTATCGCTCAAACGAAAATTTTTGTCGCTCAAACGCGCTCAAACGACGCCAAAACGAATGCAGATTTCAGAATTTGAATTGCTCAAAGTCGGGGGCCTGGATGGAGTAGGCGCCCAGGAAGTTTTTCTAAAATTACGGCTTTAGAATTATCGCTCAAACGCGCTCAAACGAATGCCGTTTTCAGATTTTGTATTGCTCAAAGTTGGGGGGCGGCGTGAAGTTAGCCCCCCCGGATTTATTTTTAAAATTACGGCTCTAGGATTGTCGCTCAAACGAAATTTTTTATCGCTCAAACGCGCTCAAACGAATGCCGTTTTCAGTTTTTGAATTGCTCAAAGTCGGGGGGCTGGATGGAGTAGGCGCCCAGGAAGTTTTTCTAAAATTACGGCTTTAGAATTGTCGCTCAAACGACGCTCAATAGAATGCAGTTTTCAGAATTTGAATTGCTCAAAGTCGAGGGGCTGGATGGAGTAGGCGCCCAGGAAGTTTTTCTAAAATTACGGCTTTAGAATTGTCGCTCAAACGAAAATTTTTGTCGCTCAAACGCGCTCAAACGAATGCCGTTTTCAGAATTTGTATTGCTCAAAGTCGGGGGGCTGCGTGAAGTTAGCCCCCGGGATTTATTTTTAAATTACGGCTTTAGGATTGTCGCTCAAACGAAATTTTTTATCGCTCAAACGCGCTCAAAGGACGCTCAAACGAATGCCGTTTTCAGTTTTTGAATTGCTCAAAGTCGGGGGGCTGGATGGAGTAGGCGCCCAGGAAGTTTTTCTAAAATGACGGCTTTAGAATTGTCGCTCAAACGAAAATTTTTGTCGCTCAAACGCGCTCAAACGAATGCCGTTTTCAGTTTTTGAATTGCTCAAAGTCGGGGGGCTGGATGGAGTAGGCGCCCAGGAAGTTTTTCTAAAATTACGGCTTTAGAATTATCTCTCAAACGAAAATTTTTGTCGCCCAGACGCGCTCAAACGACGCTCAAACGAATACAGTTTTCAGAACTTGAATTGCTCATATTCGGGAGGCTGGATGGAGTAGGCGCCCAGGAAGTTTTTCTAAAATTACGGCTTTAGAATTGTCGCACAAACGAAAATTTTTGTCGCTCAAACGACGCTCAATAGAATGCCGTTTTCAGTTTTTGAATTGCTCAAAGTTGGGGGTCTGGATGGAGTAGGCGCCCAGGAAGTTTTTCTAAAATTACGGCTTTAGAATTGTCGCTCAAACGAAAATTTTTGTCGCTCAAACGACGCTCAATAGAATGCAGTTTTCAGAATTTGAATTGCTCAAAGTCGGGGGGCTGGATGGAGTAGGCGCCCAGGAAGTTTTTCTAAAATTACGGCTTTAGAATTGTCGCTCAAACGAAAATTTTTGTCGCTCAAACGCGCTCAAACGAATGCCGTTTTCAGAATTTGTATTGCTCAAAGTCGGGGGGCTGCGTGAAGTTAGCCCCCGGGATTTATTTTTAAATTACGGCTTTAGGATTGTCGCTCAAACGAAATTTTTTATCGCTCAAACGCGCTCAAAGGACGCTCAAACGAATGCCGTTTTCAGTTTTTGAATTGCTCAAAGTCGGGGGGCTGGATGGAGTAGGCGCCCAGGAAGTTTTTCTAAAATGACGGCTTTAGAATTGTCGCTCAAACGAAAATTTTTGTCGCTCAAACGCGTTCAAACGAATGCCGTTTTCAGATTTTGTATTGCTCAAAGTTGGGGGGCGGCGTGAAGTTAGTCCCCCCGGATTTATTTTTAAAATTACGGCTCTAGGATTGTCGCTCAAACGAAATTTTTTATCGCTCAAACGCGCTCAAACGAATGCCGTTTTCAGTTTTTGAATTGCTCAAAGTCGGGGGGCTGGATGGAGTAGGCGCCCAGGAAGTTTTTCTAAAATTACGGCTTTAGAATTGTCGCTCAAACGAAAATTTTTGTCGCTCAAACGACGCTCAATAGAATGCAGTTTTCAGAATTTGAATTGCTAAAAGTCGGGGGGCTGGATGGAGTAGGCGCCCAGGAAGTTTTTCTAAAATTACGGCTTCAGAATTGTCGCTCAAACGAAAATTTTTGTCGCTCAAACGCGCTCAAACGAATGCCGTTTTCAGATTTTGTATTGCTCAAAGTTGGGGGGCGGCGTGAAGTTAGTCCCCCCGGATTTATTTTTAAAATTACGGCTCTAGGATTGTCGCTCAAACGAAATTTTTTATCGCTCAAACGCGCTCAAACGAATGCCGTTTTCAGTTTTTGAATTGCTCAAAGTCGGGGGGCTGGATGGAGTAGGCGCCCAGGAAGTTTTTCTAAAATTACGGCTTTAGAATTGTCGCTCAAACAAAAATTTTTGTCGCTCAAACGCGCTCAAACGATGCTCAAACGAATGCAGTTTTCAGAATTTGAATTGCTCATATTCAGGACGCTGGATGGAGTAGGCGCCCAGGAAGTTTTTCTAAAATTACGGCTTTAGAATTGTCGCTTAAACGAAAATTTTTGTCGCTCGAACGCGCTCAAACGACACTCAAACGAATGCAGTTTTCAGAATTTGAATTGCTCAAAGTCGGTGGGCTGGATGGAGTAGGCGCCCAGGAAGTTTTTCTAAAATTACGGCTTTAGAATTATCGCTCAAACGAAAATTTTTGTCGCTCAAACGCGCTCAAACGACGCCAAAACGAATGCAGTTTTCAGAATTTGAATTGCTCAAAGTCGGGGGCCTGGATGGAGTAGGCGCCCAGGAAGTTTTTCTAAAATTACGGCTTTAGAATTATCGCTCAAACGCGCTCAAACGAATGCCGTTTTCAGATTTTGTATTGCTCAAAGTTGGGGGGCGGCGTGAAGTTAGCCCCCCCGGATTTATTTTTAAAATTACGGCTCTAGGATTGTCGCTCAAACGAAATTTTTTATCGCTCAAACGCGCTCAAACGAATGCCGTTTTCAGTTTTTGAATTGCTCAAAGTCGGGGGGCTGGATGGAGTAGGCGCCCAGGAAGTTTTTCTAAAATTACGGCTTTAGAATTGTCGCTCAAACGACGCTCAATAGAATGCAGTTTTCAGAATTTGAATTGCTCAAAGTCGAGGGGCTGGATGGAGTAGGCGCCCAGGAAGTTTTTCTAAAATTACGGCTTTAGAATTGTCGCTCAAACGAAAATTTTTGTCGCTCAAACGCGCTCAAACGAATGCCGTTTTCAGAATTTGTATTGCTCAAAGTCGGGGGGCTGCGTGAAGTTAGCCCCCGGGATTTATTTTTAAATTACGGCTTTAGGATTGTCGCTCAAACGAAATTTTTTATCGCTCAAACGCGCTCAAAGGACGCTCAAACGAATGCCGTTTTCAGTTTTTGAATTGCTCAAAGTCGGGGGGCTGGATGGAGTAGGCGCCCAGGAAGTTTTTCTAAAATTACGGCTTTAGGATTGTCGCTCAAACGAAATTTTTTATCGCTCAAACGCGCTCAAACGAATGCCGTTTTCAGTTTTTGAATTGCTCAAAGTCGGGGGGCTGGATGGAGTAGGCGCCCCGGAAGTTTTTCTAAAATTACGGCTTTAGAATTGTCGCTTAAACGAAAATTTTTGTCGCTCGAACGCGCTCAAACGACACTCAAACGAATGCAGTTTTCAGAATTTGAATTGCTCAAAGTCGGTGGGCTGGATGGAGTAGGCGCCCAGGAAGTTTTTCTAAAATTACGGCTTTAGAATTATCTCTCAAACGAAAATTTTTGTCGCTCAGACGCGCTCAAACGACGCTCAAACGAATACAGTTTTCAGAATTTGAATTGCTCATATTCGGGAGGCTGGATGGAGTAGGCGCCCAGGAAGTTTTTCTAAAATTACGGCTTTAGAATTGTCGCACAAACGAAAATTTTTGTCGCTCAAACGACGCTCAATAGAATGCCGTTTTCAGTTTTTGAATTGCTCAAAGTCGGGGGTCTGGATGGAGTAGGCGCCCAGGAAGTTTTTCTAAAATTACGGCTTTAGAATTATCGCTCAAACGAAAATTTTTGTCGCTCAAACGCGCTCAAACGAATGCAGTTTTCAGAATTTGAATTGCTCAATGTCGGGGGGCTGGATGGAGTAGGCGCCCAGGAAGTTTTTCTAAAATTACGGCTTTAGAATTGTCGCTCAAACGAAAATTTTTGTCGCTCAAACGACGCTCAATAGAATGCAGTTTTCAGAATTTGAATTGCTCAAAGTCGGGGGGCTGGATGGAGTAGGCGCCCAGGAAGTTTTTCTAAAATTACGGCTTTAGAATTGTCGCTCAAACGAAAATTTTTGTCGCTCAAACGCGCTCAAACGAATGCCGTTTTCAGAATTTGTATTGCTCAAAGTTTGGGGGCTGCGTGAAGTTAGCCCCCGGGATTTATTTTTAAATTACGGCTTTAGGATTGTCGCTCAAACGAAATTTTTTATCGCTCAAACGCGCTCAAAGGACGCTCAAACGAATGCCGTTTTCAGTTTTTGAATTGCTCAAAGTCGGGGGGCTGGATGGAGTAGGCGCCCAGGAAGTTTTTCTAAAATGACGGCTTTAGAATTGTCGCTCAAACGAAAATTTTTGTCGCTCAAACGCGTTCAAACGAATGCCGTTTTCAGATTTTGTATTGCTCAAAGTTGGGGGGCGGCGTGAAGTTAGTCCCCCCGGATTTATTTTTAAAATTACGGCTCTAGGATTGTCGCTCAAACGAAATTTTTTATCGCTCAAACGCGCTCAAACGAATGCCGTTTTCAGTTTTTGAATTGCTCAAAGTCGGGGGGCTGGATGGAGTAGGCGCCCAGGAAGTTTTTCTAAAATTACGGCTTTAGAATTGTCGCTCAAACGAAAATTTTTGTCGCTCAAACGACGCTCAATAGAATGCAGTTTTCAGAATTTGAATTGCTAAAAGTCGGGGGGCTGGATGGAGTAGGCGCCCAGGAAGTTTTTCTAAAATTACGGCTTTAGAATTGTCGCTCAAACGAAAATTTTTGTCGCTCAAACGCGGTCAAACGAATGCCGTTTTCAGAATTTGTATTGCTCAAAGTCGGGGGGCTGCGTGAAGTTAGCCCCCGGGATTTATTTTTAAATTACGGCTTTAGGATTGTCGCTCAAACGAAATTTTTTATCGCTCAAACGCGCTCAAAGGACGCTCAAACGAATGCCGTTTTCAGTTTTTGAATTGCTCAAAGTCGGGGGGCTGGATGGAGTAGGCGCCCAGGAAGTTTTTCTAAAATGACGGCTTTAGAATTGTCGCTCAAACGAAAATTTTTGTCGCTCAAACGCGCTCAAACGAATGCCGTTTTCAGATTTTGTATTGCTCAAAGTTGGGGGGCGGCGTGAAGTTAGTCCCCCCGGATTTATTTTTAAAATTACGGCTCTAGGATTGTCGCTCAAACGAAATTTTTTATCGCTCAAACGCGCTCAAACGAATGCCGTTTTCAGTTTTTGAATTGCTCAAAGTCGGGGGGCTGGATGGAGTAGGCGCCCAGGAAGTTTTTCTAAAATTACGGCTTTAGAATTGTCGCTCAAACGACGCTCAATAGAATGCAGTTTTCAGAATTTGAATTGCTCAAAGTCGGGGGGCTGGATGGAGTAGGCGCCCAGGAAGTTTTTCTAAAATTACGGCTTTAGAATTGTCGCTCAAACGAAAATTTTTGTCGCTCAAACGCGCTCAAACGAATGCCGTTTTCAGATTTTGTATTGCTCAAAGTTGGGGGGCGGCGTGAAGTTAGCCCCCCCCCGGATTTATTTTTAAAATTACGGCTCTAGGGTTGTCGCTCAAACGAAATTTTTTATCGCTCAAACGCGCTCAAACGAATGCCGTTTTCTGTTTTTGAATTGCTCAAAGTCGGGGGGCTGGATGGAGTAGGCGCCCAGGAAGTTTTTCTAAAATTACGGCTTTAGGATTGTCGCTCAAACGAAATTTTTTATCGCTCAAACGCGCTCAAACGAATGCCGTTTTCAGTTTTTGAATTGCTCAAAGTCGGGGGGCTGGATGGAGTAGGCGCCCCGGAAGTTTTTCTAAAATTACGGCTTTAGAATTGTCGCTTAAACGAAAATTTTTGTCGCTCGAACGCGCTCAAACGACACTCAAACGAATGCAGTTTTCAGAATTTGAATTGCTCATATTCGGGAGGCTGGATGGAGTAGGCGCCCAGGAAGTTTTTCTAAAATTACGGCTTTAGAATTGTCGCACAAACGAAAATTTTTGTCGCTCAAACGACGCTCAATAGAATGCCGTTTTCAGTTTTTGAATTGCTCAAAGTCGGGGGTCTGGATGGAGTAGGCGCCCAGGAAGTTTTTCTAAAATTACGGCTTTAGAATTATCGCTCAAACGAAAATTTTTGTCGCTCAAACGCGCTCAAACGAATGCAGTTTTCAGAATTTGAATTGCTCAATGTCGGGGGGCTGGATGGAGTAGGCGCCCAGGAAGTTTTTCTAAAATTACGGCTTTAGAATTGTCGCTCAAACGAAAATTTTTGTTGCTCAAACGACGCTCAATAGAATGCAGTTTTCAGAATTTGAATTGCTCAAAGTCGGGGGGCTGGATGGAGTAGGCGCCCAGGAAGTTTTTCTAAAATTACGGCTTTAGAATTGTCGCTCAAACGAAAATTTTTGTCGCTCAAACGCGCTCAAACGAATGCCGTTTTCAGATTTTGTATTGCTCAAATTTGGGGGGCGGCGTGAAGTTAGCCCCCCCCGGATTTATTTTTAAAATTACGGCTCTAGGGTTGTCGCTCAAACGAAATTTTTTATCGCTCAAACGCGCTCAAACGAATGCCGTTTTCTGTTTTTGAATTGCTCAAAGTCGGGGGGCTGGATGGAGTAGGCGCCCAGGAAGTTTTTCTAAAATTACGGCTTTAGGATTGTCGCTCAAACGAAATTTTTTATCGCTCAAACGCGCTCAAACGAATGCCGTTTTCAGTTTTTGAATTGCTCAAAGTCGGGGGGCTGGATGGAGTAGGCGCCCCGGAAGTTTTTCTAAAATTACGGCTTTAGAATTGTCGCTTAAACGAAAATTTTTGTCGCTCGAACGCGCTCAAACGACACTCAAACGAATGCAGTTTTCAGAATTTGAATTGCTCATATTCGGGAGGCTGGATGGAGTAGGCGCCCAGGAAGTTTTTCTAAAATTACGGCTTTAGAATTGTCGCACAAACGAAAATTTTTGTCGCTCAAACGACGCTCAATAGAATGCCGTTTTCAGTTTTTGAATTGCTCAAAGTCGGGGGTCTGGATGGAGTAGGCGCCCAGGAAGTTTTTCTAAAATTACGGCTTTAGAATTATCGCTCAAACGAAAATTTTTGTCGCTCAAACGCGCTCAAACGAATGCAGTTTTCAGAATTTGAATTGCTCAATGTCGGGGGGCTGGATGGAGTAGGCGCCCAGGAAGTTTTTCTAAAATTACGGCTTTAGAATTGTCGCTCAAACGAAAATTTTTGTCGCTCAAACGACGCTCAATAGAATGCAGTTTTCAGAATTTGAATTGCTCAAAGTCGGGGGGCTGGATGGAGTAGGCGCCCAGGAAGTTTTTCTAAAATTACGGCTTTAGAATTGTCGCTCAAACGAAAATTTTTGTCGCTCAAACGCGCTCAAACGAATGCCGTTTTCAGAATTTGTATTGCTCAAAGTTTGGGGGCTGCGTGAAGTTAGCCCCCGGGATTTATTTTTAAATTACGGCTTTAGGATTGTCGCTCAAACGAAATTTTTTATCGCTCAAACGCGCTCAAAGGACGCTCAAACGAATGCCGTTTTCAGTTTTTGAATTGCTCAAAGTCGGGGGGCTGGATGGAGTAGGCGCCCAGGAAGTTTTTCTAAAATTACGGCTTTAGAATTGTCGCTCAAACGAAAATTTTTGTCGCTCAAACGACGCTCAATAGAATGCAGTTTTCAGAATTTGAATTGCTCAAAGTCGGGGGGCTGGATGGAGTAGGCGCCCAGGAAGTTTTTCTAAAATTACGGCTTTAGAATTGTCGCTCAAACGAAAATTTTTGTCGCTCAAACGCGCTCAAACGAATGCCGTTTTCAGTTTTTGAATTGCTCAAAGTTGGGGGTCTGGATGGAGTAGGCGCCCAGGAAGTTTTTCTAAAATTACGGCTTTAGAATTATCGCTCAAACGAAAATTTTTGTCGCTCAAACGCGCTCAAACGAATGCAGTTTTCAGAATTTGAATTGCTCAATGTCGGGGGGCTGGATGGAGTAGGCGCCCAGGAAGTTTTTCTAAAATTACGGCTTTAGAATTGTCGCTCAAACGAAAATTTTTGTCGCTCAAACGACGCTCAATAGAATGCAGTTTTCAGAATTTGAATTGCTCAAAGTCGGGGGGCTGGATGGAGTAGGCGCCCAGGAAGTTTTTCTAAAATTACGGCTTTAGAATTGTCGCTCAAACGAAAATTTTTGTCGCTCAAACGCGCTCAAACGAATGCCGTTTTCAGATTTTGTATTGCTCAAAGTTGGGGGGCGGCGTGAAGTTAGCCCCCCCCCGGATTTATTTTTAAAATTACGGCTCTAGGGTTGTCGCTCAAACGAAATTTTTTATCGCTCAAACGCGCTCAAACGAATGCCGTTTTCTGTTTTTGAATTGCTCAAAGTCGGGGGGCTGGATGGAGTAGGCGCCCAGGAAGTTTTTCTAAAATTACGGCTTTAGAATTGTCGCACAAACGAAAATTTTTGTCGCTCAAACGACGCTCAATAGAATGCCGTTTTCAGTTTTTGAATTGCTCAAAGTCGGGGGTCTGGATGGAGTAGGCGCCCAGGAAGTTTTTCTAAAATTACGGCTTTAGAATTATCGCTCAAACGAAAATTTTTGTCGCTCAAACGCGCTCAAACGAATGCAGTTTTCAGAATTTGAATTGCTCAATGTCGGGGGGCTGGATGGAGTAGGCGCCCAGGAAGTTTTTCTAAAATTACGGCTTTAGAATTGTCGCTCAAACGAAAATTTTTGTCGCTCAAACGACGCTCAATAGAATGCAGTTTTCAGAATTTGAATTGCTCAAAGTCGGGGGGCTGGATGGAGTAGGCGCCCAGGAAGTTTTTCTAAAATTACGGCTTTAGAATTGTCGCTCAAACGAAAATTTTTGTCGCTCAAACGCGCTCAAACGAATGCCGTTTTCAGAATTTGTATTGCTCAAAGTTTGGGGGCTGCGTGAAGTTAGCCCCCGGGATTTATTTTTAAATTACGGCTTTAGGATTGTCGCTCAAACGAAATTTTTTATCGCTCAAACGCGCTCAAAGGACGCTCAAACGAATGCCGTTTTCAGTTTTTGAATTGCTCAAAGTCGGGGGGCTGGATGGAGTAGGCGCCCAGGAAGTTTTTCTAAAATGACGGCTTTAGAATTGTCGCTCAAACGAAAATTTTTGTCGCTCAAACGCGCTCAAACGAATGCCGTTTTCAGTTTTTGAATTGCTCAAAGTCAGGGGGCTGGATGGAGTAGGCGCCCAGGAAGTTTTTCTAAAATTACGGCTTTAGAATTGTCGCTTAAACGAAAATTTTTGTCGCTCGAACGCGCTCAAACGACACTCAAACGAATGCAGTTTTCAGAATTTGAATTGCTCAAAGTCGGGGGGCTGGATGGAGTAGGCGCCCAGGAAGTTTTTCTAAAATTACGGCTTTAGAATTGTCGCTCAAACGAAAATTTTTGTCGCTCAAACGACGCTCAATAGAATGCAGTTTTCAGAATTTGAATTGCTAAAAGTCGGGGGGCTGGATGGAGTAGGCGCCCAGGAAGTTTTTCTAAAATTACGGCTTTAGAATTGTCGCTCAAACGAAAATTTTTGTCGCTCAAACGCGGTCAAACGAATGCCGTTTTCAGAATTTGTATTGCTCAAAGTCGGGGGGCTGCGTGCAGTTAGCCCCCGGGATTTATTTTTAAATTACGGCTTTAGGATTGTCGCTCAAACGAAATTTTTTATCGCTCAAACGCGCTCAAAGGACGCTCAAACGAATGCCGTTTTCAGTTTTTGAATTGCTCAAAGTCGGGGGGCTGGATGGAGTAGGCGCCCAGGAAGTTTTTCTAAAATGACGGCTTTAGAATTGTCGCTCAAACGAAAATTTTTGTCGCTCAAACGCGCTCAAACGAATGCCGTTTTCAGATTTTGTATTGCTCAAAGTTGGGGGGCGGCGTGAAGTTAGTCCCCCCGGATTTATTTTTAAAATTACGGCTCTAGGATTGTCGCTCAAACGAAATTTTTTATCGCTCAAACGCGCTCAAACGAATGCCGTTTTCAGTTTTTGAATTGCTCAAAGTCGGGGGGCTGGATGGAGTAGGCGCCCAGGAAGTTTTTCTAAAATTACGGCTTTAGAATTGTCGCTCAAACGACGCTCAATAGAATGCAGTTTTCAGAATTTGAATTGCTCAAAGTCGGGGGGCTGGATGGAGTAGGCGCCCAGGAAGTTTTTCTAAAATTACGGCTTTAGAATTGTCGCTCAAACGAAAATTTTTGTCGCTCAAACGCGCTCAAACGAATGCCGTTTTCAGATTTTGTATTGCTCAAAGTTGGGGGGCGGCGTGAAGTTAGCCCCCCCCCGGATTTATTTTTAAAATTACGGCTCTAGGGTTGTCGCTCAAACGAAATTTTTTATCGCTCAAACGCGCTCAAACGAATGCCGTTTTCTGTTTTTGAATTGCTCAAAGTCGGGGGGCTGGATGGAGTAGGCGCCCAGGAAGTTTTTCTAAAATTACGGCTTTAGGATTGTCGCTCAAACGAAATTTTTTATCGCTCAAACGCGCTCAAACGAATGCCGTTTTCAGTTTTTGAATTGCTCAAAGTCGGGGGGCTGGATGGAGTAGGCGCCCCGGAAGTTTTTCTAAAATTACGGCTTTAGAATTGTCGCTTAAACGAAAATTTTTGTCGCTCGAACGCGCTCAAACGACACTCAAACGAATGCAGTTTTCAGAATTTGAATTGCTCATATTCGGGAGGCTGGATGGAGTAGGCGCCCAGGAAGTTTTTCTAAAATTACGGCTTTAGAATTGTCGCACAAACGAAAATTTTTGTCGCTCAAACGACGCTCAATAGAATGCCGTTTTCAGTTTTTGAATTGCTCAAAGTCGGGGGTCTGGATGGAGTAGGCGCCCAGGAAGTTTTTCTAAAATTACGGCTTTAGAATTATCGCTCAAACGAAAATTTTTGTCGCTCAAACGCGCTCAAACGAATGCAGTTTTCAGAATTTGAATTGCTCAATGTCGGGGGGCTGGATGGAGTAGGCGCCCAGGAAGTTTTTCTAAAATTACGGCTTTAGAATTGTCGCTCAAACGAAAATTTTTGTTGCTCAAACGACGCTCAATAGAATGCAGTTTTCAGAATTTGAATTGCTCAAAGTCGGGGGGCTGGATGGAGTAGGCGCCCAGGAAGTTTTTCTAAAATTACGGCTTTAGAATTGTCGCTCAAACGAAAATTTTTGTCGCTCAAACGCGCTCAAACGAATGCCGTTTTCAGATTTTGTATTGCTCAAAGTTGGGGGGCGGCGTGAAGTTAGCCCCCCCCGGATTTATTTTTAAAATTACGGCTCTAGGGTTGTCGCTCAAACGAAATTTTTTATCGCTCAAACGCGCTCAAACGAATGCCGTTTTCTGTTTTTGAATTGCTCAAAGTCGGGGGGCTGGATGGAGTAGGCGCCCAGGAAGTTTTTCTAAAATTACGGCTTTAGGATTGTCGCTCAAACGAAATTTTTTATCGCTCAAACGCGCTCAAACGAATGCCGTTTTCAGTTTTTGAATTGCTCAAAGTCGGGGGGCTGGATGGAGTAGGCGCCCCGGAAGTTTTTCTAAAATTACGGCTTTAGAATTGTCGCTTAAACGAAATTTTTTGTCGCTCGAACGCGCTCAAACGACACTCAAACGAATGCAGTTTTCAGAATTTGAATTGCTCATATTCGGGAGGCTGGATGGAGTAGGCGCCCAGGAAGTTTTTCTAAAATTACGGCTTTAGAATTGTCGCACAAACGAAAATTTTTGTCGCTCAAACGACGCTCAATAGAATGCCGTTTTCAGTTTTTGAATTGCTCAAAGTCGGGGGTCTGGATGGAGTAGGCGCCCAGGAAGTTTTTCTAAAATTACGGCTTTAGAATTATCGCTCAAACGAAAATTTTTGTCGCTCAAACGCGCTCAAACGAATGCAGTTTTCAGAATTTGAATTGCTCAATGTCGGGGTGCTGGATGGAGTAGGCGCCCAGGAAGTTTTTCTAAAATTACGGCTTTAGAATTGTCGCTCAAACGAAAATTTTTGTCGCTCAAACGACGCTCAATAGAATGCAGTTTTCAGAATTTGAATTGCTCAAAGTCGGGGGGCTGGATGGAGTAGGCGCCCAGGAAGTTTTTCTAAAATTACGGCTTTAGAATTGTCGCTCAAACGAAAATTTTTGTCGCTCAAACGCGCTCAAACGAATGCCGTTTTCAGAATTTGTATTGCTCAAAGTTTGGGGGCTGCGTGAAGTTAGCCCCCGGGATTTATTTTTAAATTACGGCTTTAGGATTGTCGCTCAAACGAAATTTTTTATCGCTCAAACGCGCTCAAAGGACGCTCAAACGAATGCCGTTTTCAGTTTTTGAATTGCTCAAAGTCGGGGGGCTGGATGGAGTAGGCGCCCAGGAAGTTTTTCTAAAATTACGGCTTTAGAATTGTCGCTCAAACGAAAATTTTTGTCGCTCAAACGACGCTCAATAGAATGCAGTTTTCAGAATTTGAATTGCTCAAAGTCGGGGGGCTGGATGGAGTAGGCGCCCAGGAAGTTTTTCTAAAATTACGGCTTTAGAATTGTCGCTCAAACAAAAATTTTTGTCGCTCAAACGCGCTCAAACGAATGCCGTTTTCAGATTTTGTATTGCTCAAAGTTGGGGGGCGGCGTGAAGTTAGCCCCCCCCCGGATTTATTTTTAAAATTACGGCTCTAGGGTTGTCGCTCAAACGAAATTTTTTATCGCTCAAACGCGCTCAAACGAATGCCGTTTTCTGTTTTTGAATTGCTCAAAGTCGGGGGGCTGGATGGAGTAGGCGCCCAGGAAGTTTTTCTAAAATTACGGCTTTAGAATTGTCGCTCAAACGAAAATTTTTGTCGCTCAAACGACGCTCAATAGAATGCAGTTTTCAGAATTTGAATTGCTCAAAGTCGGGGGGCTGGATGGAGTAGGCGCCCAGGAAGTTTTTCTAAAATTACGGCTTTAGAATTGTCGCTCAAACGAAAATTTTTGTCGCTCAAACGCGCTCAAACGAATGCCGTTTTCAGATTTTGTATTGCTCAAAGTTGGGGGGCGGCGTGAAGTTAGCCCCCCCCGGATTTATTTTTAAAATTACGGCTCTAGGGTTGTCGCTCAAACGAAATTTTTTATCGCTCAAACGCGCTCAAACGAATGCCGTTTTCTGTTTTTGAATTGCTCAAAGTCGGGGGGCTGGATGGAGTAGGCGCCCAGGAAGTTTTTCTAAAATTACGGCTTTAGGATTGTCGCTCAAACGAAATTTTTTATCGCTCAAACGCGCTCAAACGAATGCCGTTTTCAGTTTTTGAATTGCTCAAAGTCGGGGGGCTGGATGGAGTAGGCGCCCCGGAAGTTTTTCTAAAATTACGGCTTTAGAATTGTCGCTTAAACGAAAATTTTTGTCGCTCGAACGCGCTCAAACGACACTCAAACGAATGCAGTTTTCAGAATTTGAATTGCTCATATTCGGGAGGCTGGATGGAGTAGGCGCCCAGGAAGTTTTTCTAAAATTACGGCTTTAGAATTGTCGCACAAACGAAAATTTTTGTCGCTCAAACGACGCTCAATAGAATGCCGTTTTCAGTTTTTGAATTGCTCAAAGTCGGGGGTCTGGATGGAGTAGGCGCCCAGGAAGTTTTTCTAAAATTACGGCTTTAGAATTATCGCTCAAACGAAAATTTTTGTCGCTCAAACGCGCTCAAACGAATGCAGTTTTCAGAATTTGAATTGCTCAATGTCGGGGGGCTGGATGGAGTAGGCGCCCAGGAAGTTTTTCTAAAATTACGGCTTTAGAATTGTCGCTCAAACGAAAATTTTTGTCGCTCAAACGACGCTCAATAGAATGCAGTTTTCAGAATTTGAATTGCTCAAAGTCGGGGGGCTGGATGGAGTAGGCGCCCAGGAAGTTTTTCTAAAATTACGGCTTTAGAATTGTCGCTCAAACGAAAATTTTTGTCGCTCAAACGCGCTCAAACGAATGCCGTTTTCAGAATTTGTATTGCTCAAAGTTTGGGGGCTGCGTGAAGTTAGCCCCCGGGATTTATTTTTAAATTACGGCTTTAGGATTGTCGCTCAAACGAAATTTTTTATCGCTCAAACGCGCTCAAAGGACGCTCAAACGAATGCCGTTTTCAGTTTTTGAATTGCTCAGAGTCGGGGGGCTGGATGGAGTAGGCGCCCAGGAAGTTTTTCTAAAATGACGGCTTTAGAATTGTCGCTCAAACGAAAATTTTTGTCGCTCAAACGCGCTCAAACGAATGCCGTTTTCAGTTTTTGAATTGCTCAAAGTCAGGGGGCTGGATGGAGTAGGCGCCCAGGAAGTTTTTCTAAAATTACGGCTTTAGAATTGTCGCTTAAACGAAAATTTTTGTCGCTCGAACGCGCTCAAACGACACTCAAACGAATGCAGTTTTCAGAATTTGAATTGCTCAAAGTCGGGGGGCTGGATGGAGTAGGCGCCCAGGAAGTTTTTCTAAAATTACGGCTTTAGAATTATCTCTCAAACGAAAATTTTTGTCGCTCAGACGCGCTCAAACGACGCTCAAACGAATACAGTTTTCAGAATTTGAATTGCTCATATTCGGGAGGCTGGATGGAGTAGGCGCCCAGGAAGTTTTTCTAAAATTACGGCTTTAGAATTGTCGCACAAACGAAAATTTTTGTCGCTCAAACGGCGCTCAATAGAATGCCGTTTTCAGTTTTTGAATTGCTCAAAGTTGGGGGTCTGGATGGAGTAGGCGCCCAGGAAGTTTTTCTAAAATTACGGCTTTAGAATTATCGCTCAAACGAAAATTTTTGTCGCTCAAACGCGCTCAAACGAATGCAGTTTTCAGAATTTGAATTGCTCAATGTCGGGGGGCTGGATGGAGTAGGCGCCCAGGAAGTTTTTCTAAAATTACGGCTTTAGAATTGTCGCTCAAACGAAAATTTTTGTCGCTCAAACGACGCTCAATAGAATGCAGTTTTCAGAATTTGAATTGCTCAAAGTCGGGGGGCTGGATGGAGTAGGCGCCCAGGAAGTTTTTCTAAAATTACGGCTTTAGAATTGTCGCTCAAACGAAAATTTTTGTCGCTCAAACGCGCTCAAACGAATGCCGTTTTCAGAATTTGTATTGCTCAAAGTCGGGGGGCTGCGTGAAGTTAGCCCCCGGGATTTATTTTTAAATTACGGCTTTAGGATTGTCGCTCAAACGAAATTTTTTATCGCTCAAACGCGCTCAAAGGACGCTCAAACGAATGCCGTTTTCAGTTTTTGAATTGCTCAAAGTCGGGGGGCTGGATGGAGTAGGCGTCCAGGAAGTTTTTCTAAAATGACGGCTTTAGAATTGTCGCTCAAACGAAAATTTTTGTCGCTCAAACGCGCTCAAACGAATGCAGTTTTCAGAATTTGAATTGCTCAATGTCGGGGGGCTGGATGGAGTAGGCGCCCAGGAAGTTTTTCTAAAATTACGGCTTTAGAATTGTCGCTCAAACGAAAATTTTTGTCGCTCAAACGACGCTCAATAGAATGCAGTTTTCAGAATTTGAATTGCTCAAAGTCGGGGGGCTGGATGGAGTAGGCGCCCAGGAAGTTTTTCTAAAATTACGGCTTTAGAATTGTCGCTCAAACGAAAATTTTTGTCGCTCAAACGCGCTCAAACGAATGCCGTTTTCAGAATTTGTATTGCTCAAAGTCGGGGGGCTGCGTAAAGTTAGCCCCCGGGATTTATTTTTAAATTACGGCTTTAGGATTGTCGCTCAAACGAAATTTTTTATCGCTCAAACGACGCCAAAACGAATGCAGTTTTCAGAATTTGAATTGCTCGAAGTTGGGGGCCTGGATGGAGTAGGCGCCCAGGAAGTTTTTCTAAAATTACGGCTTTAGAATTATCTCTCAAACGAAAATTGTTGTCGCTCAGACGCGCTCAAACGACGCTCAAACGAATACAGTTTTCAGAATTTGAATTGCTCAAAGTCGGGGGACTGGATGGAGTAGGCGCCCAGGAAGTTTTTCTAAAATTACGGCTTTAGAATTGTCGCTCAAACGAAAATTTTTGTCGCTCAAACGCGCTCAAACGAATGCCGTTTTCAGATTTTGTATTGCTCAAAGTTGGGGGGCGGCGTGAAGTTAGCCCCCCCCCCGGATTTATTTTTAAAATTACGGCTCTAGGGTTGTGGCTCAAACGAAATTTTTTATCGCTCAAACGCGCTCAAACGAATGCCGTTTTCTGTTTTTGAATTGCTCAAAGTCGGGGGGCTGGATGGAGTAGGCGCCCAGGAAGTTTTCTTAAAATTACGGCTTTAGGATTGTCGCTCAAACGAAATTTTTTATCGCTCAAACGCGCTCAAACGAATGCCGTTTTCAGTTTTTGAATTGCTCAAAGTCGGGGGGCTGGATGGAGTAGGCGCCCCGGAAGTTTTTCTAAAATTACGGCTTTAGAATTGTCGCTTAAACGAAAATTTTTGTCGCTCGAACGCGCTCAAACGACACTCAAACGAATGCAGTTTTCAGAATTTGAATTGCTCAAAGTCGGTGGGCTGGATGGAGTAGGCGCCCAGGAAGTTTTTCTAAAATTACGGCTTTAGAATTGTCGCTTAAACGAAAATTTTTGTCGCTCGAACGCGCTCAAACGACACTCAAACGAATGCAGTTTTCAGAATTTGAATTGCTCAAAGTCGGGGGGCTGGATGGAGTAGGCGCCCAGGAAGTTTTTCTAAAATTACGGCTTTAGAATTATCTCTCAAACGAAAATTTTTGTCGCTCAGACGCGCTCAAACGACGCTCAAACGAATACAGTTTTCAGAATTTGAATTGCTCATATTCGGGAGGCTGGATGGAGTAGGCGCCCAGGAAGTTTTTCTAAAATTACGGCTTTAGAATTGTCGCACAAACGAAAATTTTTGTCGCTCAAACGACGCTCAATAGAATGCCGTTTTCAGTTTTTGAATTGCTCAAAGTTGGGGGTCTGGATGGAGTAGGCGCCCAGGAAGTTTTTCTAAAATTACGGCTTTAGAATTATCGCTCAAACGAAAATTTTTGTCGCTCAAACGCGCTCAAACGAATGCAGTTTTCAGAATTTGAATTGCTCAATGTCGGGGGGCTGGATGGAGTAGGCGCCCAGGAAGTTTTTCTAAAATTACGGCTTTAGAATTGTCGCTCAAACGAAAATTTTTGTCGCTCAAACGCGCTCAAACGAATGCCGTTTTCAGATTTTGTATTGCTCAAAGTTGGGGGGCGGCGTGAAGTTAGCCCCCCCCCCGGATTTATTTTTAAAATTACGGCTCTAGGGTTGTGGCTCAAACGAAATTTTTTATCGCTCAAACGCGCTCAAACGAATGCCGTTTTCTGTTTTTGAATTGCTCAAAGTCGGGGGGCTGGATGGAGTAGGCGCCCAGGAAGTTTTCTTAAAATTACGGCTTTAGGATTGTCGCTCAAACGAAATTTTTTATCGCTCAAACGCGCTCAAACGAATGCCGTTTTCAGTTTTTGAATTGCTCAAAGTCGGGGGGCTGGATGGAGTAGGCGCCCCGGAAGTTTTTCTAAAATTACGGCTTTAGAATTGTCGCTTAAACGAAAATTTTTGTCGCTCGAACGCGCTCAAACGACACTCAAACGAATGCAGTTTTCAGAATTTGAATTGCTCAAAGTCGGTGGGCTGGATGGAGTAGGCGCCCAGGAAGTTTTTCTAAAATTACGGCTTTAGAATTGTCGCTTAAACGAAAATTTTTGTCGCTCGAACGCGCTCAAACGACACTCAAACGAATGCAGTTTTCAGAATTTGAATTGCTCAAAGTCGGGGGGCTGGATGGAGTAGGCGCCCAGGAAGTTTTTCTAAAATTACGGCTTTAGAATTATCTCTCAAACGAAAATTTTTGTCGCTCAGACGCGCTCAAACGACGCTCAAACGAATACAGTTTTCAGAATTTGAATTGCTCATATTCGGGAGGCTGGATGGAGTAGGCGCCCAGGAAGTTTTTCTAAAATTACGGCTTTAGAATTGTCGCACAAACGAAAATTTTTGTCGCTCAAACGACGCTCAATAGAATGCCGTTTTCAGTTTTTGAATTGCTCAAAGTTGGGGGTCTGGATGGAGTAGGCGCCCAGGAAGTTTTTCTAAAATTACGGCTTTAGAATTATCGCTCAAACGAAAATTTTTGTCGCTCAAACGCGCTCAAACGAATGCAGTTTTCAGAATTTGAATTGCTCAATGTCGGGGGGCTGGATGGAGTAGGCGCCCAGGAAGTTTTTCTAAAATTACGGCTTTAGAATTGTCGCTCAAACGAAAATTTTTGTCGCTCAAACGACGCTCAATAGAATGCAGTTTTCAGAATTTGAATTGCTCAAAGTCGGGGGGCTGGATGGAGTAGGCGCCCAGGAAGTTTTTCTAAAATTACGGCTTTAGAATTGTCGCTCAAACGAAAATTTTTGTCGCTCAAACGCGCTCAAACGAATGCCGTTTTCAGAATTTGTATTGCTCAAAGTCGGGGGGCTGCGTGAAGTTAGCCCCCGGGATTTATTTTTAAATTACGGCTTTAGGATTGTCGCTCAAACGAAATTTTTTATCGCTCAAACGCGCTCAAAGGACGCTCAAACGAATGCCGTTTTCAGTTTTTGAATTGCTCAAAGTCGGGGGGCTGGATGGAGTTGGCGTCCAGGAAGTTTTTCTAAAATGACGGCTTTAGAATTGTCGCTCAAACGAAAATTTTTGTCGCTCAAACGCGCTCAAACGAATGCAGTTTTCAGAATTTGAATTGCTCAATGTCGGGGGGCTGGATGGAGTAGGCGCCCAGGAAGTTTTTCTAAAATTACGGCTTTAGAATTGTCGCTCAAACGAAAATTTTTGTCGCTCAAACGACGCTCAATAGAATGCAGTTTTCAGAATTTGAATTGCTCAAAGTCGGGGGGCTGGATGGAGTAGGCGCCCAGGAAGTTTTTCTAAAATTACGGCTTTAGAATTGTCGCTCAAACGAAAATTTTTGTCGCTCAAACGCGCTCAAACGAATGCCGTTTTCAGAATTTGTATTGCTCAAAGTCGGGGGGCTGCGTGAAGTTAGCCCCCGGGATTTATTTTTAAATTACGGCTTTAGGATTGTCGCTCAAACGAAATTTTTTATCGCTCAAACGCGCTCAAAGGACGCTCAAACGAATGCCGTTTTCAGTTTTTGAATTGCTCAAAGTCGGGGGGCTGGATGGAGTAGGCGCCCAGGAAGTTTTTCTAAAATGACGGCTTTAGAATTGTCGCTCAAACGAAAATTTTTGTCGCTCAAACGCGCTCAAACGAATGCCGTTTTCAGTTTTTGAATTGCTCAAAGTCGGGGGGCTGGATGGAGTAGGCGCCCAGGAAGTTTTTCTAAAATTACGGCTTTAGAATTATCTCTCAAACGAAAATTTTTGTCGCCCAGACGCGCTCAAACGACGCTCAAACGAATACAGTTTTCAGAATTTGAATTGCTCATATTCGGGAGGCTGGATGGAGTAGGCGCCCAGGAAGTTTTTCTAAAATTACGGCTTTAGAATTGTCGCACAAACGAAAATTTTTGTCGCTCAAACGACGCTCAATAGAATGCCGTTTTCAGTTTTTGAATTGCTCAAAGTTGGGGGTCTGGATGGAGTAGGCGCCCAGGAAGTTTTTCTAAAATTACGGCTTTAGAATTATCGCTCAAACGAAAATTTTTGTCGCTCAAACGCGCTCAAACGAATGCAGTTTTCAGAATTTGAATTGCTCAATGTCGGGGGGCTGGATGGAGTAGGCGCCCAGGAAGTTTTTCTAAAATTACGGCTTTAGAATTGTCGCTCAAACGAAAATTTTTGTCGCTCAAACGACGCTCAATAGAATGCAGTTTTCAGAATTTGAATTGCTCAAAGTCGGGGGGCTGGATGGAGTAGGCGCCCAGGAAGTTTTTCTAAAATTACGGCTTTAGAATTGTCGCTCAAACGAAAATTTTTGTCGCTCAAACGCGCTCAAACGAATGCCGTTTTCAGAATTTGTATTGCTCAAAGTCGGGGGGCTGCGTGAAGTTAGCCCCCGGGATTTATTTTTAAATTACGGCTTTAGGATTGTCGCTCAAACGAAATTTTTTATCGCTCAAACGCGCTCAAAGGACGCTCAAACGAATGCCGTTTTCAGTTTTTGAATTGCTCAAAGTCGGGGGGCTGGATGGAGTAGGCGCCCAGGAAGTTTTTCTAAAATTACGGCTTTAGAATTGTCGCTCAAACGAAAATTTTTGTCGCTCAAACGCGGTCAAACGAATGCCGTTTTCAGAATTTGTATTGCTCAAAGTCGGGGGGCTGCGTGAAGTTAGCCCCCGGGATTTATTTTTAAATTACGGCTTTAGGATTGTCGCTCAAACGAAATTTTTTATCGCTCAAACGCGCTCAAAGGACGCTCAAACGAATGCCGTTTTCAGTTTTTGAATTGCTCAAAGTCGGGGGGCTGGATGGAGTAGGCGCCCAGGAAGTTTTTCTAAAATGACGGCTTTAGAATTGTCGCTCAAACGAAAATTTTTGTCGCTCAAACGCGCTCAAACGAATGCCGTTTTCAGATTTTGTATTGCTCAAAGTCGGGGGGCGGCGTGAAGTTAGTCCCCCCGGATTTATTTTTAAAATTACGGCTCTAGGATTGTCGCTCAAACGAAATTTTTTATCGCTCAAACGCGCTCAAACGAATGCCGTTTTCAGTTTTTGAATTGCTCAAAGTCGGGGGGCTGGATGGAGTAGGCGCCCAGGAAGTTTTTCTAAAATTACGGCTTTAGAATTGTCGCTCATACAAAAATTTTTGTCGCTCAAACGCGCTCAAACGATGCTCAAACGAATGCAGTTTTCAGAATTTGAATTGCTCATATTCAGGACGCTGGATGGAGTAGGCGCCCAGGAAGTTTTTCTAAAATTACGGCTTTAGAATTGTCGCTTAAACGAAAATTTTTGTCGCTCGAACGCGCTCAAACGACACTCAAACGAATGCAGTTTTCAGAATTTGAATTGCTCAAAGTCGGTGGGCTGGATGGAGTAGGCGCCCAGGAAGTTTTTCTAAAATTACGGCTTTAGAATTATCGCTCAAACGAAAATTTTTGTCGCTCAAACGCGCTCAAACGACGCCAAAACGAATGCAGTTTTCAGAATTTGAATTGCTCAAAGTCGGGGGCCTGGATGGAGTAGGCGCCCAGGAAGTTTTTCTAAAATTACGGCTTTAGAATTATCGCTCAAACGCGCTCAAACGAATGCCGTTTTCAGATTTTGTATTGCTCAAAGTTGGGGGGCGGCGTGAAGTTAGCCCCCCCGGATTTATTTTTAAAATTACGGCTCTAGGATTATCGCTCAAACGAAATTTTTTATCGCTCAAACGCGCTCAAACGAATGCCGTTTTCAGTTTTTGAATTGCTCAAAGTCGGGGGGCTGGATGGAGTAGGCGCCCAGGAAGTTTTTCTAAAATTACGGCTTTAGAATTGTCGCTCAAACGACGCTCAATAGAATGCAGTTTTCAGAATTTGAATTGCTCAAAGTCGGGGGGCTGGATGGAGTAGGCGCCCAGGAAGTTTTTCTAAAATTACGGCTTTAGAATTGTCGCTCAAACGAAAATTTTTGTCGCTCAAACGCGCTCAAACGAATGCCGTTTTCAGATTTTGTATTGCTCAAAGTTGGGGGGCGGCGTGAAGTTAGCCCCCCCCCGGATTTATTTTTAAAATTACGGCTCTAGGGTTGTCGCTCAAACGAAATTTTTTATCGCTCAAACGCGCTCAAACGAATGCCGTTTTCTGTTTTTGAATTGCTCAAAGTCGGGGGGCTGGATGGAGTAGGCGCCCAGGAAGTTTTTCTAAAATTACGGCTTTAGGATTGTCGCTCAAACGAAATTTTTTATCGCTCAAACGCGCTCAAACGAATGCCGTTTTCAGTTTTTGAATTGCTCAAAGTCGGGGGGCTGGATGGAGTAGGCGCCCCGGAAGTTTTTCTAAAATTACGGCTTTAGAATTGTCGCTTAAACGAAAATTTTTGTCGCTCGAACGCGCTCAAACGACACTCAAACGAATGCAGTTTTCAGAATTTGAATTGCTCAAAGTCGGTGGGCTGGATGGAGTAGGCGCCCAGGAAGTTTTTCTAAAATTACGGCTTTAGAATTATCTCTCAAACGAAAATTTTTGTCGCTCAAACGCGCTCAAACGAATGCCGTTTTCAGTTTTTGAATTGCTCAAAGTCGGGGGGCTGGATGGAGTAGGCGCCCAGGAAGTTTTTCTAAAATTACGGCTTTAGAATTGTCGCTCAAACGACGCTCAATAGAATGCAGTTTTCAGAATTTGAATTGCTCAAAGTCGGGGGGCTGGATGGAGTAGGCGCCCAGGAAGTTTTTCTAAAATTACGGCTTTAGAATTGTCGCTCAAACGAAAATTTTTGTCGCTCAAACGCGCTCAAACGAATGCCGTTTTCAGATTTTGTATTGCTCAAAGTTGGGGGGCGGCGTGAAGTTAGCCCCCCCCCGGATTTATTTTTAAAATTACGGCTCTAGGGTTGTCGCTCAAACGAAATTTTTTATCGCTCAAACGCGCTCAAACGAATGCCGTTTTCTGTTTTTGAATTGCTCAAAGTCGGGGGGCTGGATGGAGTAGGCGCCCAGGAAGTTTTTCTAAAATTACGGCTTTAGGATTGTCGCTCAAACGAAATTTTTTATCGCTCAAACGCGCTCAAACGAATGCCGTTTTCAGTTTTTGAATTGCTCAAAGTCGGGGGGCTGGATGGAGTAGGCGCCCCGGAAGTTTTTCTAAAATTACGGCTTTAGAATTGTCGCTTAAACGAAAATTTTTGTCGCTCGAACGCGCTCAAACGACACTCAAACGAATGCAGTTTTCAGAATTTGAATTGCTCAAAGTCGGTGGGCTGGATGGAGTAGGCGCCCAGGAAGTTTTTCTAAAATTACGGCTTTAGAATTATCTCTCAAACGAAAATTTTTGTCGCTCAGTCGCGCTCAAACGACGCTCAAACGAATACAGTTTTCAGAATTTGAATTGCTCATATTCGGGAGGCTGGATGGAGTAGGCGCCCAGGAAGTTTTTCTAAAATTACGGCTTTAGAATTGTCGCACAAACGAAAATTTTTGTCGCTCAAACGACGCTCAATAGAATGCCGTTTTCAGTTTTTGAATTGCTCAAAGTCGGGGGTCTGGATGGAGTAGGCGCCCAGGAAGTTTTTCTAAAATTACGGCTTTAGAATTATCGCTCAAACGAAAATTTTTGTCGCTCAAACGCGCTCAAACGAATGCAGTTTTCAGAATTTGAATTGCTCAATGTCGGGGGGCTGGATGGAGTAGGCGCCCAGGAAGTTTTTCTAAAATTACGGCTTTAGAATTGTCGCTCAAACGAAAATTTTTGTCGCTCAAACGACGCTCAATAGAATGCAGTTTTCAGAATTTGAATTGCTCAAAGTCGGGGGGCTGGATGGAGTAGGCGCCCAGGAAGTTTTTCTAAAATTACGGCTTTAGAATTGTCGCTCAAACGAAAATTTTTGTCGCTCAAACGCGCTCAAACGAATGCCGTTTTCAGAATTTGTATTGCTCAAAGTTTGGGGGCTGCGTGAAGTTAGCCCCCGGGATTTATTTTTAAATTACGGCTTTAGGATTGTCGCTCAAACGAAATTTTTTATCGCTCAAACGCGCTCAAAGGACGCTCAAACGAATGCCGTTTTCAGTTTTTGAATTGCTCAAAGTCGGGGGGCTGGATGGAGTAGGCGCCCAGGAAGTTTTTCTAAAATGACGGCTTTAGAATTGTCGCTCAAACGAAAATTTTTGTCGCTCAAACGCGTTCAAACGAATGCCGTTTTCAGATTTTGTATTGCTCAAAGTTGGGGGGCGGCGTGAAGTTAGTCCCCCCGGATTTATTTTTAAAATTACGGCTCTAGGATTGTCGCTTAAACGAAATTTTTTATCGCTCAAACGCGCTCAAACGAATGCCGTTTTCAGTTTTTGAATTGCTCAAAGTCGGGGGGCTGGATGGAGTAGGCGCCCAGGAAGTTTTTCTAAAATTACGGCTTTAGAATTGTCGCTCAAACGAAAATTTTTGTCGCTCAAACGACGCTCAATAGAATGCAGTTTTCAGAATTTGAATTGCTCAAAGTCGGGGGGCTGGATGGAGTAGGCGCCCAGGAAGTTTTTCTAAAATTACGGCTTTAGAATTGTCGCTCAAACGAAAATTTTTGTCGCTCAAACGCGCTCAAACGAATGCCGTTTTCAGAATTTGTATTGCTCAAAGTTTGGGGGCTGCGTGAAGTTAGCCCCCGGGATTTATTTTTAAATTACGGCTTTAGGATTGTCGCTCAAACGAAATTTTTTATCGCTCAAACGCGCTCAAAGGACGCTCAAACGAATGCCGTTTTCAGTTTTTGAATTGCTCAAAGTCGGGGGGCTGGATGGAGTAGGCGCCCAGGAAGTTTTTCTAAAATGACGGCTTTAGAATTGTCGCTCAAACGAAAATTTTTGTCGCTCAAACGCGCTCAAACGAATGCCGTTTTCAGATTTTGTATTGCTCAAAGTTGGGGGGCGGCGTGAAGTTAGTCCCCCCGGATTTATTTTTAAAATTACGGCTCTAGGATTGTCGCTCAAACGAAATTTTTTATCGCTCAAACGCGCTCAAACGAATGCCGTTTTCAGTTTTTGAATTGCTCAAAGTCGGGGGGCTGGATGGAGTAGGCGCCCAGGAAGTTTTTCTAAAATTACGGCTTTAGAATTGTCGCTCAAACGACGCTCAATAGAATGCAGTTTTCAGAATTTGAATTGCTCAAAGTCGGGGGGCTGGATGGAGTAGGCGCCCAGGAAGTTTTTCTAAAATTACGGCTTTAGAATTGTCGCTCAAACGAAAATTTTTGTCGCTCAAACGCGCTCAAACGAATGCCGTTTTCAGATTTTGTATTGCTCAAAGTTGGGGGGCGGCGTGAAGTTAGCCCCCCCCGGATTTATTTTTAAAATTACGGCTCTAGGGTTGTCGCTCAAACAAAATTTTTTATCGCTCAAACGCGCTCAAACGAATGCCGTTTTCTGTTTTTGAATTGCTCAAAGTCGGGGGGCTGGATGGAGTAGGCGCCCAGGAAGTTTTTCTAAAATTACGGCTTTAGGATTGTCGCTCAAACGAAATTTTTTATCGCTCAAACGCGCTCAAACGAATGCCGTTTTCAGTTTTTGAATTGCTCAAAGTCGGGGGGCTGGATGGAGTAGGCGCCCCGGAAGTTTTTCTAAAATTACGGCTTTAGAATTGTCGCTTAAACGAAAATTTTTGTCGCTCGAACGCGCTCAAACGACACTCAAACGAATGCAGTTTTCAGAATTTGAATTGCTCATATTCGGGAGGCTGGATGGAGTAGGCGCCCAGGAAGTTTTTCTAAAATTACGGCTTTAGAATTGTCGCACAAACGAAAATTTTTGTCGCTCAAACGACGCTCAATAGAATGCCGTTTTCAGTTTTTGAATTGCTCAAAGTCGGGGGTCTGGATGGAGTAGGCGCCCAGGAAGTTTTTCTAAAATTACGGCTTTAGAATTATCGCTCAAACGAAAATTTTTGTCGCTCAAACGCGCTCAAACGAATGCAGTTTTCAGAATTTGAATTGCTCAATGTCGGGGGGCTGGATGGAGTAGGCGCCCAGGAAGTTTTTCTAAAATTACGGCTTTAGAATTGTCGCTCAAACGAAAATTTTTGTCGCTCAAACGACGCTCAATAGAATGCAGTTTTCAGAATTTGAATTGCTCAAAGTCGGGGGGCTGGATGGAGTAGGCGCCCAGGAAGTTTTTCTAAAATTACGGCTTTAGAATTGTCGCTCAAACGAAAATTTTTGTCGCTCAAACGCGCTCAAACGAATGCCGTTTTCAGATTTTGTATTGCTCAAAGTTGGGGGGCGGCGTGAAGTTAGCCCCCCCCGGATTTATTTTTAAAATTACGGCTCTAGGGTTGTCGCTCAAACGAAATTTTTTATCGCTCAAACGCGCTCAAACGAATGCCGTTTTCTGTTTTTGAATTGCTCAAAGTCGGGGGGCTGGATGGAGTAGGCGCCCAGGAAGTTTTTCTAAAATTACGGCTTTAGGATTGTCGCTCAAACGAAATTTTTTATCGCTCAAACGCGCTCAAACGAATGCCGTTTTCAGTTTTTGAATTGCTCAAAGTCGGGGGGCTGGATGGAGTAGGCGCCCCGGAAGTTTTTCTAAAATTACGGCTTTAGAATTGTCGCTTAAACGAAAATTTTTGTCGCTCGAACGCGCTCAAACGACACTCAAACGAATGCAGTTTTCAGAATTTGAATTGCTCATATTCGGGAGGCTGGATGGAGTAGGCGCCCAGGAAGGTTTTCTAAAATTACGGCTTTAGAATTGTCGCACAAACGAAAATTTTTGTCGCTCAAACGACGCTCAATAGAATGCCGTTTTCAGTTTTTGAATTGCTCAAAGTCGGGGGTCTGGATGGAGTAGGCGCCCAGGAAGTTTTTCTAAAATTACGGCTTTAGAATTGTCGCTCAAACGAAAATTTTTGTCGCTCAAACGCGGTCAAACGAATGCCGTTTTCAGAATTTGTATTGCTCAAAGTCGGGGGGCTGCGTGAAGTTAGCCCCCGGGATTTATTTTTAAATTACGGCTTTAGGATTGTCGCTCAAACGAAATTTTTTATCGCTCAAACGCGCTCAAAGGACGCTCAAACGAATGCCGTTTTCAGTTTTTGAATTGCTCAAAGTCGGGGGGCTGGATGGAGTAGGCGCCCAGGAAGTTTTTCTAAAATGACGGCTTTAGAATTGTCGCTCAAACGAAAATTTTTGTCGCTCAAACGCGCTCAAACGAATGCCGTTTTCAGATTTTGTATTGCTCAAAGTTGGGGGGCGGCGTGAAGTTAGTCCCCCCGGATTTATTTTTAAAATTACGGCTCTAGGATTGTCGCTCAAACGAAATTTTTTATCGCTCAAACGCGCTCAAACGAATGCCGTTTTCAGTTTTTGAATTGCTCAAAGTCGGGGGGCTGGATGGAGTAGGCGCCCAGGAAGTTTTTCTAAAATTACGGCTTTAGAATTGTCGCTCAAACGACGCTCAATAGAATGCAGTTTTCAGAATTTGAATTGCTCAAAGTCGGGGGGCTGGATGGAGTAGGCGCCCAGGAAGTTTTTCTAAAATTACGGCTTTAGAATTGTCGCTCAAACGAAAATTTTTGTCGCTCAAACGCGCTCAAACGAATGCCGTTTTCAGATTTTGTATTGCTCAAAGTTGGGGGGCGGCGTGAAGTTAGCCCCCCCCGGATTTATTTTTAAAATTACGGCTCTAGGGTTGTCGCTCAAACGAAATTTTTTATCGCTCAAACGCGCTCAAACGAATGCCGTTTTCTGTTTTTGAATTGCTCAAAGTCGGGGGGCTGGATGGAGTAGGCGCCCAGGAAGTTTTTCTAAAATTACGGCTTTAGGATTGTCGCTCAAACGAAATTTTTTATCGCTCAAACGCGCTCAAACGAATGCCGTTTTCAGTTTTTGAATTGCTCAAAGTCGGGGGGCTGGATGGAGTAGGCGCCCCGGAAGTTTTTCTAAAATTACGGCTTTAGAATTGTCGCTTAAACGAAAATTTTTGTCGCTCGAACGCGCTCAAACGACACTCAAACGAATGCAGTTTTCAGAATTTGAATTGCTCATATTCGGGAGGCTGGATGGAGTAGGCGCCCAGGAAGTTTTTCTAAAATTACGGCTTTAGAATTGTCGCACAAACGAAAATTTTTGTCGCTCAAACGACGCTCAATAGAATGCCGTTTTCAGTTTTTGAATTGCTCAAAGTCGGGGGTCTGGATGGAGTAGGCGCCCAGGAAGTTTTTCTAAAATTACGGCTTTAGAATTATCGCTCAAACGAAAATTTTTGTCGCTCAAACGCGCTCAAACGAATGCAGTTTTCAGAATTTGAATTGCTCAATGTCGGGGGGCTGGATGGAGTAGGCGCCCAGGAAGTTTTTCTAAAATTACGGCTTTAGAATTGTCGCTCAAACGAAAATTTTTGTCGCTCAAACGACGCTCAATAGAATGCAGTTTTCAGAATTTGAATTGCTCAAAGTCGGGGGGCTGGATGGAGTAGGCGCCCAGGAAGTTTTTCTAAAATTACGGCTTTAGAATTGTCGCTCAAACGAAAATTTTTGTCGCTCAAACGCGCTCAAACGAATGCCGTTTTCAGATTTTGTATTGCTCAAAGTTGGGGGGCGGCGTGAAGTTAGCCCCCCCCGGATTTATTTTTAAAATTACGGCTCTAGGGTTGTCGCTCAAACGAAATTTTTTATCGCTCAAACGCGCTCAAACGAATGCCGTTTTCTGTTTTTGAATTGCTCAAAGTCGGGGGGCTGGATGGAGTAGGCGCCCAGGAAGTTTTTCTAAAATTACGGCTTTAGGATTGTCGCTCAAACGAAATTTTTTATCGCTCAAACGCGCTCAAACGAATGCCGTTTTCAGTTTTTGAATTGCTCAAAGTCGGGGGGCTGGATGGAGTAGGCGCCCCGGAAGTTTTTCTAAAATTACGGCTTTAGAATTGTCGCTTAAACGAAAATTTTTGTCGCTCGAACGCGCTCAAACGACACTCAAACGAATGCAGTTTTCAGAATTTGAATTGCTCATATTCGGGAGGCTGGATGGAGTAGGCGCCCAGGAAGTTTTTCTAAAATTACGGCTTTAGAATTGTCGCACAAACGAAAATTTTTGTCGCTCAAACGACGCTCAATAGAATGCCGTTTTCAGTTTTTGAATTGCTCAAAGTCGGGGGTCTGGATGGAGTAGGCGCCCAGGAAGTTTTTCTAAAATTACGGCTTTAGAATTATCGCTCAAACGAAAATTTTTGTCGCTCAAACGCGCTCAAACGAATGCAGTTTTCAGAATTTGAATTGCTCAATGTCGGGGGGCTGGATGGAGTAGGCGCCCAGGAAGTTTTTCTAAAATTACGGCTTTAGAATTGTCGCTCAAACGAAAATTTTTGTCGCTCAAACGACGCTCAATAGAATGCAGTTTTCAGAATTTGAATTGCTCAAAGTCGGGGGGCTGGATGGAGTAGGCGCCCAGGAAGTTTTTCTAAAATTACGGCTTTAGAATTGTCGCTCAAACGAAAATTTTTGTCGCTCAAACGCGCTCAAACGAATGCCGTTTTCAGAATTTGTATTGCTCAAAGTTTGGGGGCTGCGTGAAGTTAGCCCCCGGGATTTATTTTTAAATTACGGCTTTAGGATTGTCGCTCAAACGAAATTTTTTATCGCTCAAACGCGCTCAAAGGACGCTCAAACGAATGCCGTTTTCAGTTTTTGAATTGCTCAAAGTCGGGGGGCTGGATGGAGTAGGCGCCCAGGAAGTTTTTCTAAAATTACGGCTTTAGAATTGTCGCTCAAACGAAAATTTTTGTCGCTCAAACGACGCTCAATAGAATGCAGTTTTCAGAATTTGAATTGCTCAAAGTCGGGGGGCTGGATGGAGTAGGCGCCCAGGAAGTTTTTCTAAAATTACGGCTTTAGAATTGTCGCTCAAACGAAAATTTTTGTCGCTCAAACGCGCTCAAACGAATGCCGTTTTCAGATTTTGTATTGCTCAAAGTTGGGGGGCGGCGTGAAGTTAGCCCCCCCCCCGGATTTATTTTTAAAATTACGGCTCTAGGGTTGTCGCTCAAACGAAATTTTTTATCGCTCAAACGCGCTCAAACGAATGCCGTTTTCTGTTTTTGAATTGCTCAAAGTCGGGGGGCTGGATGGAGTAGGCGCCCAGGAAGTTTTTCTAAAATTACGGCTTTAGAATTGTCGCTCAAACGAAAATTTTTGTCGCTCAAACGACGCTCAATAGAATGCAGTTTTCAGAATTTGAATTGCTCAAAGTCGGGGGGCTGGATGGAGTAGGCGCCCAGGAAGTTTTTCTAAAATTACGGCTTTAGAATTGTCGCTCAAACGAAAATTTTTGTCGCTCAAACGCGCTCAAACGAATGCCGTTTTCAGATTTTGTATTGCTCAAAGTTGGGGGGCGGCGTGAAGTTAGCCCCACCCCGGATTTATTTTTAAAATTACGGCTCTAGGGTTGTCGCTCAAATGAAATTTTTTATCGCTCAAACGCGCTCAAACGAATGCCGTTTTCTGTTTTTGAATTGCTCAAAGTCGGGGGGCTGGATGGAGTAGGCGCCCAGGAAGTTTTTCTAAAATTACGGCTTTAGGATTGTCGCTCAAACGAAATTTTTTATCGCTCAAACGCGCTCAAACGAATGCCGTTTTCAGTTTTTGAATTGCTCAAAGTCGGGGGGCTGGATGGAGTAGGCGCCCCGGAAGTTTTTCTAAAATTACGGCTTTAGAATTGTCGCTTAAACGAAAATTTTTGTCGCTCGAACGCGCTCAAACGACACTCAAACGAATGCAGTTTTCAGAATTTGAATTGCTCATATTCGGGAGGATGGATGGAGTAGGCGCCCAGGAAGTTTTTCTAAAATTACGGCTTTAGAATTGTCGCACAAACGAAAATTTTTGTCGCTCAAACGACGCTCAATAGAATGCCGTTTTCAGTTTTTGAATTGCTCAAAGTCGGGGGTCTGGATGGAGTAGGCGCCCAGGAAGTTTTTCTAAAATTACGGCTTTAGAATTGTCGCTTAAACGAAAATTTTTGTCGCTCAAACGCGCTCAAACGCGCTCAAACGAATGCAGTTTTCAGAATTTGAATTGCTCAATGTCGGGGGGCTGGATGGAGTAGGCGCCCAGGAAGTTTTTCTAAAATTACGGCTTTAGAATTGTCGCTCAAACGAAAATTTTTGTCGCTCAAACGACGCTCAATAGAATGCAGTTTTCAGAATTTGAATTGCTCAAAGTCGGGGGGCTGGATGGAGTAGGCGCCCAGGAAGTTTTTCTAAAATTACGGCTTTAGAATTGTCGCTCAAACGAAAATTTTTGTCGCTCAAACGCGCTCAAACGAATGCCGTTTTCAGAATTTGTATTGCTCAAAGTTTGGGGGCTGCGTGAAGTTAGCCCCCGGGATTTATTTTTAAATTACGGCTTTAGGATTGTCGCTCAAACGAAATTTTTTATCGCTCAAACGCGCTCAAAGGACGCTCAAACGAATGCCGTTTTCAGTTTTTGAATTGCTCAAAGTCGGGGGGCTGGATGGAGTAGGCGCCCAGGAAGTTTTTCTAAAATGACGGCTTTAGAATTGTCGCTCAAACGAAAATTTTTGTCGCTCAAACGCGCTCAAACGAATGCCGTTTTCAGTTTTTGAATTGCTCAAAGTCAGGGGGCTGGATGGAGTAGGCGCCCAGGAAGTTTTTCTAAAATTACGGCTTTAGAATTGTCGCTTAAACGAAAATTTTTGTCGCTCGAACGCGCTCAAACGACACTCAAACGAATGCAGTTTTCAGAATTTGAATTGCTCAAAGTCGGGGGGCTGGATGGAGTAGGCGCCCAGGAAGTTTTTCTAAAATTACGGCTTTAGAATTATCTCTCAAACGAAAATTTTTGTCGCTCAGACGCGCTCAAACGACGCTCAAACGAATACAGTTTTCAGAATTTGAATTGCTCATATTCGGGAGGCTGGATGGAGTAGGCGCCCAGGAAGTTTTTCTAAAATTACGGCTTTAGAATTGTCGCACAAACGAAAATTTTTGTCGCTCAAACGGCGCTCAATAGAATGCCGTTTTCAGTTTTTGAATTGCTCAAAGTTGGGGGTCTGGATGGAGTAGGCGCCCAGGAAGTTTTTCTAAAATTACGGCTTTAGAATTATCGCTCAAACGAAAATTTTTGTCGCTCAAACGCGCTCAAACGAATGCAGTTTTCAGAATTTGAATTGCTCAATGTCGGGGGGCTGGATGGAGTAGGCGCCCAGGAAGTTTTTCTAAAATTACGGCTTTAGAATTGTCGCTCAAACGAAAATTTTTGTCTCTCAAACGCGCTCAAACGAATGCCGTTTTCAGTTTTTGAATTGCTCAAAGTCAGGGGGCTGGATGGAGTAGGCGCCCAGGAAGTTTTTCTAAAATTACGGCTTTAGAATTGTCGCTCAAACGAAAATTTTTGTCGCTCAAACGCGCTCAAACGAATGCCGTTTTCAGATTTTGTATTGCTCAAAGTTGGGGGGCGGCGTGAAGTTAGCCCCCCCCGGATTTATTTTTAAAATTACGGCTCTAGGGTTGTCGCTCAAACGAAATTTTTTATCGCTCAAACGCGCTCAAACGAATGCCGTTTTCTGTTTTTGAATTGCTCAAAGTCGGGGGGCTGGATGGAGTAGGCGCCCAGGAAGTTTTTCTAAAATTACGGCTTTAGGATTGTCGCTCAAACGAAATTTTTTATCGCTCAAACGCGCTCAAACGAATGCCGTTTTCAGTTTTTGAATTGCTCAAAGTCGGGGGGCTGGATGGAGTAGGCGCCCCGGAAGTTTTTCTAAAATTACGGCTTTAGAATTGTCGCTTAAACGAAAATTTTTGTCGCTCGAACGCGCTCAAACGACACTCAAACGAATGCAGTTTTCAGAATTTGAATTGCTCATATTCGGGAGGCTGGATGGAGTAGGCGCCCAGGAAGTTTTTCTAAAATTACGGCTTTAGAATTGTCGCACAAACGAAAATTTTTGTCGCTCAAACGACGCTCAATAGAATGCCGTTTTCAGTTTTTGAATTGCTCAAAGTCGGGGGTCTGGATGGAGTAGGCGCCCAGGAAGTTTTTCTAAAATTACGGCTTTAGAATTATCGCTCAAACGAAAATTTTTGTCGCTCAAACGCGCTCAAACGAATGCAGTTTTCAGAATTTGAATTGCTCAATGTCGGGGGGCTGGATGGAGTAGGCGCCCAGGAAGTTTTTCTAAAATTACGGCTTTAGAATTGTCGCTCAAACGAAAATTTTTGTCGCTCAAACGACGCTCAATAGAATGCAGTTTTCAGAATTTGAATTGCTCAAAGTCGGGGGGCTGGATGGAGTAGGCGCCCAGGAAGTTTTTCTAAAATTACGGCTTTAGAATTGTCGCTCAAACGAAAATTTTTGTCGCTCAAACGCGCTCAAACGAATGCCGTTTTCAGAATTTGTATTGCTCAAAGTTTGGGGGCTGCGTGAAGTTAGCCCCCGGGATTTATTTTTAAATTACGGCTTTAGGATTGTCGCTCAAACGAAATTTTTTATCGCTCAAACGCGCTCAAAGGACGCTCAAACGAATGCCGTTTTCAGTTTTTGAATTGCTCAAAGTCGGGGGGCTGGATGGAGTAGGCGCCCAGGAAGTTTTTCTAAAATTACGGCTTTAGAATTGTCGCTCAAACGAAAATTTTTGTCGCTCAAACGACGCTCAATAGAATGCAGTTTTCAGAATTTGAATTGCTCAAAGTCGGGGGGCTGGATGGAGTAGGCGCCCAGGAAGTTTTTCTAAAATTACGGCTTTAGAATTGTCGCTCAAACGAAAATTTTTGTCGCTCAAACGCGCTCAAACGAATGCCGTTTTCAGATTTTGTATTGCTCAAAGTTGGGGGGCGGCGTGAAGTTAGCCCCCCCCCCGGATTTATTTTTAAAATTACGGCTCTAGGGTTGTCGCTCAAACGAAATTTTTTATCGCTCAAACGCGCTCAAACGAATGCCGTTTTCTGTTTTTGAATTGCTCAAAGTCGGGGGGCTGGATGGAGTAGGCGCCCAGGAAGTTTTTCTAAAATTACGGCTTTAGAATTGTCGCTCAAACGAAAATTTTTGTCGCTCAAACGACGCTCAATAGAATGCAGTTTTCAGAATTTGAATTGCTCAAAGTCGGGGGGCTGGATGGAGTAGGCGCCCAGGAAGTTTTTCTAAAATTACGGCTTTAGAATTGTCGCTCAAACGAAAATTTTTGTCGCTCAAACGCGCTCAAACGAATGCCGTTTTCAGATTTTGTATTGCTCAAAGTTGGGGGGCGGCGTGAAGTTAGCCCCACCCCGGATTTATTTTTAAAATTACGGCTCTAGGGTTGTCGCTCAAATGAAATTTTTTATCGCTCAAACGCGCTCAAACGAATGCCGTTTTCTGTTTTTGAATTGCTCAAAGTCGGGGGGCTGGATGGAGTAGGCGCCCAGGAAGTTTTTCTAAAATTACGGCTTTAGGATTGTCGCTCAAACGAAATTTTTTATCGCTCAAACGCGCTCAAACGAATGCCGTTTTCAGTTTTTGAATTGCTCAAAGTCGGGGGGCTGGATGGAGTAGGCGCCCCGGAAGTTTTTCTAAAATTACGGCTTTAGAATTGTCGCTTAAACGAAAATTTTTGTCGCTCGAACGCGCTCAAACGACACTCAAACGAATGCAGTTTTCAGAATTTGAATTGCTCATATTCGGGAGGCTGGATGGAGTAGGCGCCCAGGAAGTTTTTCTAAAATTACGGCTTTAGAATTGTCGCACAAACGAAAATTTTTGTCGCTCAAACGACGCTCAATAGAATGCCGTTTTCAGTTTTTGAATTGCTCAAAGTCGGGGGTCTGGATGGAGTAGGCGCCCAGGAAGTTTTTCTAAAATTACGGCTTTAGAATTATCGCTCAAACGAAAATTTTTGTCGCTCAAACGCGCTCAAACGAATGCAGTTTTCAGAATTTGAATTGCTCAATGTCGGGGGGCTGGATGGAGTAGGCGCCCAGGAAGTTTTTCTAAAATTACGGCTTTAGAATTGTCGCTCAAACGAAAATTTTTGTCGCTCAAACGACGCTCAATAGAATGCAGTTTTCAGAATTTGAATTGCTCAAAGTCGGGGGGCTGGATGGAGTAGGCGCCCAGGAAGTTTTTCTAAAATTACGGCTTTAGAATTGTCGCTCAAACGAAAATTTTTGTCGCTCAAACGCGCTCAAACGAATGCCGTTTTCAGAATTTGTATTGCTCAAAGTTTGGGGGCTGCGTGAAGTTAGCCCCCGGGATTTATTTTTAAATTACGGCTTTAGGATTGTCGCTCAAACGAAATTTTTTATCGCTCAAACGCGCTCAAAGGACGCTCAAACGAATGCCGTTTTCAGTTTTTGAATTGCTCAAAGTCGGGGGGCTGGATGGAGTAGGCGCCCAGGAAGTTTTTCTAAAATGACGGCTTTAGAATTGTCGCTCAAACGAAAATTTTTGTCGCTCAAACGCGCTCAAACGAATGCCGTTTTCAGTTTTTGAATTGCTCAAAATCAGGGGGCTGGATGGAGTAGGCGCCCAGGAAGTTTTTCTAAAATTACGGCTTTAGAATTGTCGCTTAAACGAAAATTTTTGTCGCTCGAACGCGCTCAAACGACACTCAAACGAATGCAGTTTTCAGAATTTGAATTGCTCAAAGTCGGGGGGCTGGATGGAGTAGGCGCCCAGGAAGTTTTTCTAAAATTACGGCTTTAGAATTATCTCTCAAACGAAAATTTTTGTCGCTCAGACGCGCTCAAACGACGCTCAAACGAATACAGTTTTCAGAATTTGAATTGCTCATATTCGGGAGGCTGGATGGAGTAGGCGCCCAGGAAGTTTTTCTAAAATTACGGCTTTAGAATTGTCGCACAAACGAAAATTTTTGTCGCTCAAACGGCGCTCAATAGAATGCCGTTTTCAGTTTTTGAATTGCTCAAAGTTGGGGGTCTGGATGGAGTAGGCGCCCAGGAAGTTTTTCTAAAATTACGGCTTTAGAATTATCGCTCAAACGAAAATTTTTGTCGCTCAAACGCGCTCAAACGAATGCAGTTTTCAGAATTTGAATTGCTCAATGTCGGGGGGCTGGATGGAGTAGGCGCCCAGGAAGTTTTTCTAAAATTACGGCTTTAGAATTGTCGCTCAAACGAAAATTTTTGTCGCTCAAACGACGCTCAATAGAATGCAGTTTTCAGAATTTGAATTGCTCAAAGTCGGGGGGCTGGATGGAGTAGGCGCCCAGGAAGTTTTTCTAAAATTACGGCTTTAGAATTGTCGCTCAAACGAAAATTTTTGTCGCTCAAACGCGCTCAAACGAATGCCGTTTTCAGAATTTGTATTGCTCAAAGTCGGGGGGCTGCGTGAAGTTAGCCCCCGGGATTTATTTTTAAATTACGGCTTTAGGATTGTCGCTCAAACGAAATTTTTTATCGCTCAAACGCGCTCAAAGGACGCTCAAACGAATGCAGTTTTCAGTTTTTGAATTGCTCAAAGTCGGGGGGCTGGATGGAGTAGGCGTCCAGGAAGTTTTTCTAAAATGACGGCTTTAGAATTGTCGCTCAAACGAAAATTTTTGTCGCTCAAACGCGCTCAAACGAATGCAGTTTTCAGAATTTGAATTGCTCAATGTCGGGGGGCTGGATGGAGTAGGCGCCCAGGAAGTTTTTCTAAAATTACGGCTTTAGAATTGTCGCTCAAACGAAAATTTTTGTCGCTCAAACGACGCTCAATAGAATGCAGTTTTCAGAATTTGAATTGCTCAAAGTCGGGGGGCTGGATGGAGTAGGCGCCCAGGAAGTTTTTCTAAAATTACGGCTTTAGAATTGTCGCTCAAACAAAAATTTTTGTCGCTCAAACGCGCTCAAACGACGCTCAAACGAATGCAGTTTTCAGAATTTGAATTGCTCATATTCAGGAGGCTGGATGGAGTAGGCACCCAGGAAGTTTTTCTAAAATTACGGCTTTAGAATTGTCGCTTAAACGAAAATTTTTATCGCTCGAACGCGCTCAAACGACACTCAAACGAATGCAGTTTTCAGAATTTGAATTGCTCAAAGTCGGTGGGCTGGATGGAGTAGGCGCCCAGGAAGTTTTTCTAAAATTACGGCTTTAGAATTATCGCTCAAACGAAAATTTTTGTCGCTCAAACGCGCTCAAACGACGCCAAAACGAATGCAGTTTTCAGAATTTGAATTGCTCGAAGTTGGGGGCCTGGATGGAGTAGGCGCCCAGGAAGTTTTTCTAAAATTACGGCTTTAGAATTATCGCTCAAACGAAAATTTTTGGCGCTCAAACGCGCTCAAACGAATGCCGTTTTCAGATTTTGTATTGCTCAAAGTTGGGGGGCGGCGTGAAGTTAGCCCCCCCGGATTTATTTTTAAAATTACGGCTCTAGGATTGTCGCTCAAACGAAATTTTTTATCGCTCAAACGCGCTCAAACGAATGCCGTTTTCAGTTTTTGAATTGCTCAAAGTCGGGGGGCTGGATGGAGTAGGCGCCCAGGAAGTTTTTCTAAAATTACGGCTTTAGAATTGTCGCTCAAACGAAAATTTTTGTCGCTCAAACGCGCTCAAACGAATGCCGTTTTCAGAATTTGTATTGCTCAAAGTCGGGGGGCTGCGTGAAGTTAGCCCCCGGGATTTATTTTTAAATTACGGCTTTAGGATTGTCGCTCAAACGAAATTTTTTATCGCTCAAACGCGCTCAAAGGACGCTCAAACGAATGCCGTTTTCAGTTTTTGAATTGCTCAAAGTCGGGGGGCTGGATGGAGTAGGCGCCCAGGAAGTTTTTCTAAAATTACGGCTTTAGAATTGTCGCTCAAACGAAAATTTTTGTCGCTCAAACGCGCTCAAACGAATGCCGTTTTCAGATTTTGTATTGCTCAAAGTTGGGGGGCGGCGTGAAGTTAGTCCCCCCGGATTTATTTTTAAAATTACGGCTCTAGGATTGTCGCTCAAACGAAATTTTTTATCGCTCAAACGCGCTCAAACGAATGCCGTTTTCAGTTTTTGAATTGCTCAAAGTCGGGGGGCTGGATGGAGTAGGCGCCCAGGAAGTTTTTCTAAAATTACGGCTTTAGAATTGTCGCTTAAACGAAAATTTTTGTCGCTCGAACGCGCTCAAACGACACTCAAACGAATGCAGTTTTCAGAATTTGAATTGCTCAAAGTCGGTGGGCTGGATGGAGTAGGCGCCCAGGAAGTTTTTCTAAAATTACGGCTTTAGAATTATCTCTCAAACGAAAATTTTTGTCGCTCAGACGCGCTCAAACGACGCTCAAACGAATACAGTTTTCAGAATTTGAATTGCTCAAAGTCGGGGGGCTGGATGGAGTAGGCGCCCAGGAAGTTTTTCTAAAATTACGGCTTTAGAATTGTCGCTCAAACGAAAATTTTTGTCGCTCAAACGCGCTCAAACGAATGCCGTTTTCAGATTTTGTATTGCTCAAAGTTGGGGGGCGGCGTGAAGTTAGCCCCCCCCCCGGATTTATTTTTAAAATTACGGCTCTAGGGTTGTCGCTCAAACGAAATTTTTTATCGCTCAAACGCGCTCAAACGAATGCCGTTTTCTGTTTTTGAATTGCTCAAAGTCGGGGGGCTGGATGGAGTAGGCGCCCAGGAAGTTTTTCTAAAATTACGGCTTTAGGATTGTCGCTCAAACGAAATTTTTATCGCTCAAACGCGCTCAAACGAATGCCGTTTTCAGTTTTTGAATTGCTCAAAGTCGGGGGGCTGGATGGAGTAGGCGCCCCGGAAGTTTTTCTAAAATTACGGCTTTAGAATTGTCGCTTAAACGAAAATTTTTGTCGCTCGAACGCGCTCAAACGACACTCAAACGAATGCAGTTTTCAGAATTTGAATTGCTCAAAGTCGGTGGGCTGGATGGAGTAGGCGCCCAGGAAGTTTTTCTAAAATTACGGCTTTAGAATTGTCGCTTAAACGAAAATTTTTGTCGCTCGAACGCGCTCAAACGACACTCAAACGAATGCAGTTTTCAGAATTTGAATTGCTCAAAGTCGGGGGGCTGGATGGAGTAGGCGCCCAGGAAGTTTTTCTAAAATTACGGCTTTAGAATTATCTCTCAAACGAAAATTTTTGTCGCTCAGACGCGCTCAAACGACGCTCAAACGAATACAGTTTTCAGAATTTGAATTGCTCATATTCGGGAGGCTGGATGGAGTAGGCGCCCAGGAAGTTTTTCTAAAATTACGGCTTTAGAATTGTCGCACAAACGAAAATTTTTGTCGCTCAAACGACGCTCAATAGAATGCCGTTTTCAGTTTTTGAATTGCTCAAAGTTGGGGGTCTGGATGGAGTAGGCGCCCAGGAAGTTTTTCTAAAATTACGGCTTTAGAATTATCGCTCAAACGAAAATTTTTGTCGCTCAAACGCGCTCAAACGAATGCAGTTTTCAGAATTTGAATTGCTCAATGTCGGGGGGCTGGATGGAGTAGGCGCCCAGGAAGTTTTTCTAAAATTACGGCTTTAGAATTGTCGCTCAAACGAAAATTTTTGTCGCTCAAACGACGCTCAATAGAATGCAGTTTTCAGAATTTGAATTGCTCAAAGTCGGGGGGCTGGATGGAGTAGGCGCCCAGGAAGTTTTTCTAAAATTACGGCTTTAGAATTGTCGCTCAAACGAAAATTTTTGTCGCTCAAACGCGCTCAAACGAATGCCGTTTTCAGAATTTGTATTGCTCAAAGTCGGGGGGCTGCGTGAAGTTAGCCCCCGGGATTTATTTTTAAATTACGGCTTTAGGATTGTCGCTCAAACGAAATTTTTTATCGCTCAAACGCGCTCAAAGGACGCTCAAACGAATGCCGTTTTCAGTTTTTGAATTGCTCAAAGTCGGGGGGCTGGATGGAGTAGGCGTCCAGGAAGTTTTTCTAAAATGACGGTTTTAGAATTGTCGCTCAAACGAAAATTTTTGTCGCTCAAACGCGCTCAAACGAATGCAGTTTTCAGAATTTGAATTGCTCAATGTCGGGGGGCTGGATGGAGTAGGCGCCCAGGAAGTTTTTCTAAAATTACGGCTTTAGAATTGTCGCTCAAACGAAAATTTTTGTCGCTCAAACGCGCTCAAACGAATGCCGTTTTCAGAATTTGTATTGCTCAAAGTCGGGGGGCTGCGTGAAGTTAGCCCCCGGGATTTATTTTTAAATTACGGCTTTAGGATTGTCGCTCAAACGAAATTTTTTATCGCTCAAACGCGCTCAAAGGACGCTCAAACGAATGCCGTTTTCAGTTTTTGAATTGCTCAAAGTCGGGGGGCTGGATGGAGTAGGCGCCCAGGAAGTTTGTCTAAAATTACGGCTTTAGAATTGTCGCTCAAACGAAAATTTTTGTCGCTCAAACGCGCTCAAACGAATGCCGTTTTCAGTTTTTGAATTGCTCAAAGTCGGGGGGCTGGATGGAGTAGGCGCCCAGGAAGTTTTTCTAAAATTACGGCTTTAGAATTATCTCTCAAACGAAAATTTTTGTCGCCCAGACGCGCTCAAACGACGCTCAAACGAATACAGTTTTCAGAATTTGAATTGCTCATATTCGGGAGGCTGGATGGAGTAGGCGCCCAGGAAGTTTTTCTAAAATTACGGCTTTAGAATTGTCGCACAAACGAAAATTTTTGTCGCTCAAACGACGCTCAATAGAATGCCGTTTTCAGTTTTTGAATTGCTCAAAGTTGGGGGTCTGGATGGAGTAGGCGCCCAGGAAGTTTTTCTAAAATTACGGCTTTAGAATTATCGCTCAAACGAAAATTTTTGTCGCTCAAACGCGCTCAAACGAATGCAGTTTTCAGAATTTGAATTGCTCAAAGTCGGGGGGCTGGATGGAGTAGGCGCCCAGGAAGTTTTTCTAAAATTACGGCTTTAGAATTGTCGCTCAAACGAAAATTTTTGTCGCTCAAACGCGCTCAAACGAATGCCGTTTTCAGAATTTGTATTGCTCAAAGTCGGGGGGCTGCGTGAAGTTAGCCCCCGGGATTTATTTTTAAATTACGGCTTTAGGATTGTCGCTCAAACGAAATTTTTTATCGCTCAAACGCGCTCAAAGGACGCTTAAACGAATGCCGTTTTCAGTTTTTGAATTGCACAAAGTCGGGGGGCTGGATGGAGTAGGCGTCCAGGAAGTTTTTCTAAAATGACGGCTTTAGAATTGTCGCTCAAACGAAAATTTTTGTCGCTCAAACGCGCTCAAACGAATGCCGTTTTCAGATTTTGTATTGCTCAAAGTTGGGGGGCGGCGTGAAGTTAGTCCCCCCGGATTTATTTTTAAAATTACGGCTCTAGGATTGTCGCTCAAACGAAATTTTTTATCGCTCAAACGCGCTCAAACGAATGCCGTTTTCAGTTTTTGAATTGCTCAATGTCGGGGGGCTGGATGGAGTAGGCGCCCAGGAAGTTTTTCTAAAATTACGGCTTTAGAATTGTCGCTCAAACGAAAATTTTTGTCGCTCAAACGACGCTCAATAGAATGCAGTTTTCAGAATTTGAATTGCTCAAAGTCGGGGGGCTGGATGGAGTAGGCGCCCAGGAAGTTTTTCTAAAATTACGGCTTTAGAATTGTCGCTCAAACAAAAATTTTTGTCGCTCAAACGCGCTCAAACGACGCTCAAACGAATGCAGTTTTCAGAATTTGAATTGCTCATATTCAGGAGGCTGGATGGAGTAGGCACCCAGGAAGTTTTTCTAAAATTACGGCTTTAGAATTGTCGCTTAAACGAAAATTTTTGTCGCTCGAACGCGCTCAAACGACACTCAAACGAATGCAGTTTTCAGAATTTGAATTGCTCAAAGTCGGTGGGCTGGATGGAGTAGGCGCCCAGGAAGTTTTTCTAAAATTACGGCTTTAGAATTATCGCTCAAACGAAAATTTTTGTCGCTCAAACGCGCTCAAACGACGCCAAAACGAATGCAGTTTTCAGAATTTGAATTGCTCAAAGTTGGGGGCCTGGATGGAGTAGGCGCCCAGGAAGTTTTTCTAAAATTACGGCTTTAGAATTATCGCTCAAACGAAAATTTTTGGCGCTCAAACGCGCTCAAACGAATGCCGTTTTCAGATTTTGTATTGCTCAAAGTTGGGAGGCGGCGTGAAGTTAACCCCCCCGGATTTATTTTTAAAATTACGGCTTTAGGATTGTCGCTCAAACGAAATTTTTTATCGCTCAAACGCGCTCAAAGGACGCTCAAACGAATGCCGTTTTCAGTTTTTGAATTGCTCAAAGTCGGGGGGCTGGATGGAGTAGGCGCCCAGGAAGTTTTTCTAAAATTACGGCTTTAGAATTGTCGCTCAAACGAAAATTTTTGTCGCTCAAACGCGCTCAAACGAATGCCGTTTTCAGATTTTGTATTGCTCAAAGTTGGGGGGCGGCGTGAAGTTAGTCCCCCCGGATTTATTTTTAAAATTACGGCTCTAGGATTGTCGCTCAAACGAAATTTTTTATCGCTCAAACGCGCTCAAACGAATGCCGTTTTCAGTTTTTGAATTGCTCAAAGTCGGGGGGCTGGATGGAGTAGGCGCCCAGGAAGTTTTTCTAAAATTACGGCTTTAGAATTGTCGCTCAAACGAAAATTTTTGTCGCTCAAACGACGCTCAATAGAATGCAGTTTTCAGAATTTGAATTGCTAAAAGTCGGGGGGCTGGATGGAGTAGGCGCCCAGGAAGTTTTTCTAAAATTACGGCTTTAGAATTGTCGCTCAAACGAAAATTTTTGTCGCTCAAACGCGGTCAAACGAATGCCGTTTTCAGAATTTGTATTGCTCAAAGTCGGGGGGCTGCGTGAAGTTAGCCCCCGGGATTTATTTTTAAATTACGGCTTTAGGATTGTCGCTCAAACGAAATTTTTTATCGCTCAAACGCGCTCAAAGGACGCTCAAACGAATGCCGTTTTCAGTTTTTGAATTGCTCAAAGTCGGGGGGCTGGATGGAGTAGGCGCCCAGGAAGTTTTTCTAAAATGACGGCTTTAGAATTGTCGCTCAAACGAAAATTTTTGTCGCTCAAACGCGCTCAAACGAATGCCGTTTTCAGATTTTGTATTGCTCAAAGTTGGGGGGCGGCGTGAAGTTAGTCCCCCCGGATTTATTTTTAAAATTACGGCTCTAGGATTGTCGCTCAAACGAAATTTTTTATCGCTCAAACGCGCTCAAACGAATGCCGTTTTCAGTTTTTGAATTGCTCAAAGTCGGGGGGCTGGATGGAGTAGGCGCCCAGGAAGTTTTTCTAAAATTACGGCTTTAGAATTGTCGCTCAAACAAAAATTTTTGTCGCTCAAACGCGCTCAAACGATGCTCAAACGAATGCAGTTTTCAGAATTTGAATTGCTCATATTCAGGACGCTGGATGGAGTAGGCGCCCAGGAAGTTTTTCTAAAATTACGGCTTTAGAATTGTCGCTTAAACGAAAATTTTTGTCGCTCGAACGCGCTCAAACGACACTCAAACGAATGCAGTTTTCAGAATTTGAATTGCTCAAAGTCGGTGGGCTGGATGGAGTAGGCGCCCAGGAAGTTTTTCTAAAATTACGGCTTTAGAATTATCGCTCAAACGAAAATTTTTGTCGCTCAAACGCGCTCAAACGACGCCAAAACGAATGCAGTTTTCAGAATTTGAATTGCTCAAAGTCGGGGGCCTGGATGGAGTAGGCGCCCAGGAAGTTTTTCTAAAATTACGGCTTTAGAATTATCGCTCAAACGCGCTCAAACGAATGCCGTTTTCAGATTTTGTATTGCTCAAAGTTGGGGGGCGGCGTGAAGTTAGCCCCCCCGGATTTATTTTTAAAATTACGGCTCTAGGATTGTCGCTCAAACGAAATTTTTTATCGCTCAAACGCGCTCAAACGAATGCCGTTTTCAGTTTTTGAATTGCTCAAAGTCGGGGGGCTGGATGGAGTAGGCGCCCAGGAAGTTTTTCTAAAATTACGGCTTTAGAATTGTCGCTCAAACGACGCTCAATAGAATGCAGTTTTCAGAATTTGAATTGCTCAAAGTCGGGGGGCTGGATGGAGTAGGCGCCCAGGAAGTTTTTCTAAAATTACGGCTTTAGAATTGTCGCTCAAACGAAAATTTTTGTCGCTCAAACGCGCTCAAACGAATGCCGTTTTCAGATTTTGTATTGCTCAAAGTTGGGGGGCGGCGTGAAGTTAGCCCCCCCCCGGATTTATTTTTAAAATTACGGCTCTAGGGTTGTCGCTCAAACGAAATTTTTTATCGCTCAAACGCGCTCAAACGAATGCCGTTTTCTGTTTTTGAATTGCTCAAAGTCGGGGGGCTGGATGGAGTAGGCGCCCAGGAAGTTTTTCTAAAATTACGGCTTTAGGATTGTCGCTCAAACGAAATTTTTTATCGCTCAAACGCGCTCAAACGAATGCCGTTTTCAGTTTTTGAATTGCTCAAAGTCGGGGGGCTGGATGGAGTAGGCGCCCAGGAAGTTTTTCTAAAATTACGGCTTTAGAATTATCTCTCAAACGAAAATTTTTGTCGCTCAGACGCGCTCAAACGACGCTCAAACGAATACAGTTTTCAGAATTTGAATTGCTCATATTCGGGAGGCTGGATGGAGTAGGCGCCCAGGAAGTTTTTCTAAAATTACGGCTTTAGAATTGTCGCACAAACGAAAATTTTTGTCGCTCAAACGACGCTCAATAGAATGCCGTTTTCAGTTTTTGAATTGCTCAAAGTCGGGGGTCTGGATGGAGTAGGCGCCCAGGAAGTTTTTCTAAAATTACGGCTTTAGAATTATCGCTCAAACGAAAATTTTTGTCGCTCAAACGCGCTCAAACGAATGCAGTTTTCAGAATTTGAATTGCTCAATGTCGGGGGCTGGATGGAGTAGGCGCCCAGGAAGTTTTTCTAAAATTACGGCTTTAGAATTGTCGCTCAAACGAAAATTTTTGTCGCTCAAACGACGCTCAATAGAATGCAGTTTTCAGAATTTGAATTGCTCAAAGTCGGGGGGCTGGATGGAGTAGGCGCCCAGGAAGTTTTTCTAAAATTACGGCTTTAGAATTGTCGCTCAAACGAAAATTTTTGTCGCTCAAACGCGCTCAAACGAATGCCGTTTTCAGAATTTGTATTGCTCAAAGTTTGGGGGCTGCGTGAAGTTAGCCCCCGGGATTTATTTTTAAATTACGGCTTTAGGATTGTCGCTCAAACGAAATTTTTTATCGCTCAAACGCGCTCAAAGGACGCTCAAACGAATGCCGTTTTCAGTTTTTGAATTGCTCAAAGTCGGGGGGCTGGATGGAGTAGGCGCCCAGGAAGTTTTTCTAAAATGACGGCTTTAGAATTGTCGCTCAAACGAAAATTTTTGTCGCTCAAACGCGTTCAAACGAATGCCGTTTTCAGATTTTGTATTGCTCAAAGTTGGTCGGCGGCGTGAAGTTAGTCCCCCCGGATTTATTTTTAAAATTACGGCTCTAGGATTGTCGCTCAAACGAAATTTTTTATCGCTCAAACGCGCTCAAACGAATGCCGTTTTCAGTTTTTGAATTGCTCAAAGTCGGGGGGCTGGATGGAGTAGGCGCCCAGGAAGTTTTTCTAAAATTACGGCTTTAGAATTGTCGCTCAAACGAAAATTTTTGTCGCTCAAACGACGCTCAATAGAATGCAGTTTTCAGAATTTGAATTGCTAAAAGTCGGGGGGCTGGATGGAGTAGGCGCCCAGGAAGTTTTTCTAAAATTACGGCTTTAGAATTGTCGCTCAAACGAAAATTTTTGTCGCTCAAACGCGGTCAAACGAATGCCGTTTTCAGAATTTGTATTGCTCAAAGTCGGGGGGCTGCGTGAAGTTAGCCCCCGGGATTTATTTTTAAATTACGGCTTTAGGATTGTCGCTCAAACGAAATTTTTTATCGCTCAAACGCGCTCAAAGGACGCTCAAACGAATGCCGTTTTCAGTTTTTGAATTGCTCAAAGTCGGGGGGCTGGATGGAGTAGGCGCCCAGGAAGTTTTTCTAAAATGACGGCTTTAGAATTGTCGCTCAAACGAAAATTTTTGTCGCTCAAACGCGCTCAAACGAATGCCGTTTTCAGATTTTGTATTGCTCAAAGTTGGGGGGCGGCGTGAAGTTAGTCCCCCCGGATTTATTTTTAAAATTACGGCTCTAGGATTGTCGCTCAAACGAAATTTTTTATCGCTCAAACGCGCTCAAACGAATGCCGTTTTCAGTTTTTGAATTGCTCAAAGTCGGGGGGCTGGATGGAGTAGGCGCCCAGGAAGTTTTTCTAAAATTACGGCTTTAGAATTGTCGCTCAAACGACGCTCAATAGAATGCAGTTTTCAGAATTTGAATTGCTCAAAGTCGGGGGGCTGGATGGAGTAGGCGCCCAGGAAGTTTTTCTAAAATTACGGCTTTAGAATTGTCGCTCAAACGAAAATTTTTGTCGCTCAAACGCGCTCAAACGAATGCCGTTTTCAGATTTTGTATTGCTCAAAGTTGGGGGGCGGCGTGAAGTTAGCCCCCCTCCCGGATTTATTTTTAAAATTACGGCTCTAGGGTTGTCGCTCAAACGAAATTTTTTATCGCTCAAACGCGCTCAAACGAATGCCGTTTTCTGTTTTTGAATTGCTCAAAGTCGGGGGGCTGGATGGAGTAGGCGCCCAGGAAGTTTTTCTAAAATTACGGCTTTAGGATTGTCGCTCAAACGAAATTTTTTATCGCTCAAACGCGCTCAAACGAATGCCGTTTTCAGTTTTTGAATTGCTCAAAGTCGGGGGGCTGGATGGAGTAGGCGCCCCGGAAGTTTTTCTAAAATTACGGCTTTAGAATTGTCGCTTAAACGAAAATTTTTGTCGCTCGAACGCGCTCAAACGACACTCAAACGAATGCAGTTTTCAGAATTTGAATTGCTCATATTCGGGAGGCTGGATGGAGTAGGCGCCCAGGAAGTTTTTCTAAAATTACGGCTTTAGAATTGTCGCACAAACGAAAATTTTTGTCGCTCAAACGAGCTCAATAGAATGCCGTTTTCAGTTTTTGAATTGCTCAAAGTCGGGGGTCTGGATGGAGTAGGCGCCCAGGAAGTTTTTCTAAAATTACGGCTTTAGAATTATCGCTCAAACGAAAATTTTTGTCGCTCATACGACGCTCAATAGAATGCAGTTTTCAGAATTTGAATTGCTCAAAGTCGGGGGGCTGGATGGAGTAGGCGCCCAGGAAGTTTTTCTAAAATTACGGCTTTAGAATTGTCGCTCAAACGAAAATTTTTGTCGCTCAAACGCGCTCAAACGAATGCCGTTTTCAGAATTTGTATTGCTCAAAGTTTGGGGGCTGCGTGAAGTTAGCCCCCGGGATTTATTTTTAAATTACGGCTTTAGGATTGTCGCTCAAACGAAATTTTTTATCGCTCAAACGCGCTCAAAGGACGCTCAAACGAATGCCGTTTTCAGTTTTTGAATTGCTCAAAGTCGGGGGGCTGGATGGAGTAGGCGCCCAGGAAGTTTTTCTAAAATTACGGCTTTAGAATTGTCGCTCAAACGAAAATTTTTGTCGCTCAAACGACGCTCAATAGAATGCAGTTTTCAGAATTTGAATTGCTCAAAGTCGGGGGGCTGGATGGAGTAGGCGCCCAGGAAGTTTTTCTAAAATTACGGCTTTAGAATTGTCGCTCAAACGAAAATTTTTGTCGCTCAAACGCGCTCAAACGAATGCCGTTTTCAGATTTTGTATTGCTCAAAGTTGGGGGTGCGTGAAGTTAGCCCCCCCCCCGGATTTATTTTTAAAATTACGGCTCTAGGGTTGTCGCTCAAACGAAATTTTTTATCGCTCAAACGCGCTCAAACGAATGCCGTTTTCTGTTTTTGAATTGCTCAAAGTCGGGGGGCTGGATGGAGTAGGCGCCCAGGAAGTTTTTCTAAAATTACGGCTTTAGAATTGTCGCTCAAACGAAAATTTTTGTCGCTCAAACGACGCTCAATAGAATGCAGTTTTCAGAATTTGAATTGCTCAAAGTCGGGGGGCTGGATGGAGTAGGCGCCCAGGAAGTTTTTCTAAAATTACGGCTTTAGAATTGTCGCTCAAACGAAAATTTTTGTCGCTGAAACGCGCTCAAACGAATGCCGTTTTCAGATTTTGTATTGCTCAAAGTTGGGGGGCGGCGTGAAGTTAGCCCCCCCCCGGATTTATTTTTAAAATTACGGCTCTAGGGTTGTCGCTCAAACGAAATTTTTTATCGCTCAAACGCGCTCAAACGAATGCCGTTTTCTGTTTTTGAATTGCTCAAAGTCGGGGGGCTGGATGGAGTAGGCGCCCAGGAAGTTTTTCTAAAATTACGGCTTTAGGATTGTCGCTCAAACGAAATTTTTTATCGCTCAAACGCGCTCAAACGAATGCCGTTTTCAGTTTTTGAATTGCTCAAAGTCGGGGGGCTGGATGGAGTAGGCGCCCCGGAAGTTTTTCTAAAATTACGGCTTTAGAATTGTCGCTTAAACGAAAATTTTTGTCGCTCGAACGCGCTCAAACGACACTCAAACGAATGCAGTTTTCAGAATTTGAATTGCTCATATTCGGGAGGCTGGATGGAGTAGGCGCCCAGGAAGTTTTTCTAAAATTACGGCTTTAGAATTGTCGCACAAACGAAAATTTTTGTCGCTCAAACGACGCTCAATAGAATGCCGTTTTCAGTTTTTGAATTGCTCAAAGTCGGGGGTCTGGATGGAGTAGGCGCCCAGGAAGTTTTTCTAAAATTACGGCTTTAGAATTATCGCTCAAACGAAAATTTTTGTCGCTCAAACGCGCTCAAACGAATGCAGTTTTCAGAATTTGAATTGCTCAATGTCGGGGGGCTGGATGGAGTAGGCGCCCAGGAAGTTTTTCTAAAATTACGGCTTTAGAATTGTCGCTCAAACGAAAATTTTTGTCGCTCAAACGACGCTCAATAGAATGCAGTTTTCAGAATTTGAATTGCTCAAAGTCGGGGGGCTGGATGGAGTAGGCGCCCAGGAAGTTTTTCTAAAATTACGGCTTTAGAATTGTCGCTCAAACGAAAATTTTTGTCGCTGAAACGCGCTCAAACGAATGCCGTTTTCAGATTTTGTATTGCTCAAAGTTGGGGGGCGGCGTGAAGTTAGCCCCCCCCCCGGATTTATTTTTAAAATTACGGCTCTAGGGTTGTCGCTCAAACGAAATTTTTTATCGCTCAAACGCGCTCAAACGAATGCCGTTTTCTGTTTTTGAATTGCTCAAAGTCGGGGGGCTGGATGGAGTAGGCGCCCAGGAAGTTTTTCTAAAATTACGGCTTTAGGATTGTCGCTCAAACGAAATTTTTTATCGCTCAAACGCGCTCAAACGAATGCCGTTTTCAGTTTTTGAATTGCTCAAAGTCGGGGGGCTGGATGGAGTAGGCGCCCCGGAAGTTTTTCTAAAATTACGGCTTTAGAATTGTCGCTTAAACGAAAATTTTTGTCGCTCGAACGCGCTCAAACGACACTCAAACGAATGCAGTTTTCAGAATTTGAATTGCTCATATTCGGGAGGCTGGATGGAGTAGGCGCCCAGGAAGTTTTTCTAAAATTACGGCTTTAGAATTGTCGCACAAACGAAAATTTTTGTCGCTCAAACGACGCTCAATAGAATGCCGTTTTCAGTTTTTGAATTGCTCAAAGTCGGGGGTCTGGATGGAGTAGGCGCCCAGGAAGTTTTTCTAAAATTACGGCTTTAGAATTATCGCTCAAACGAAAATTTTTGTCGCTCAAACGCGCTCAAACGAATGCAGTTTTCAGAATTTGAATTGCTCAATGTCGGGGGGCTGGATGGAGTAGGCGCCCAGGAAGTTTTTCTAAAATTACGGCTTTAGAATTGTCGCTCAAACGAAAATTTTTGTCGCTCAAACGACGCTCAATAGAATGCAGTTTTCAGAATTTGAATTGCTCAAAGTCGGGGGGCTGGATGGAGTAGGCGCCCAGGAAGTTTTTCTAAAATTACGGCTTTAGAATTGTCGCTCAAACGAAAATTTTTGTCGCTCAAACGCGCTCAAACGAATGCCGTTTTCAGAATTTGTATTGCTCAAAGTTTGGGGGCTGCGTGAAGTTAGCCCCCGGGATTTATTTTTAAATTACGGCTTTAGGATTGTCGCTCAAACGAAATTTTTTATCGCTCAAACGCGCTCAAAGGACGCTCAAACGAATGCCGTTTTCAGTTTTTGAATTGCTCAAAGTCGGGGGGCTGGATGGAGTAGGCGCCCAGGAAGTTTTTCTAAAATTACGGCTTTAGAATTGTCGCTCAAACGAAAATTTTTGTCGCTCAAACGACGCTCAATAGAATGCAGTTTTCAGAATTTGAATTGCTCAAAGTCGGGGGGCTGGATGGAGTAGGCGCCCAGGAAGTTTTTCTAAAATTACGGCTTTAGAATTGTCGCTCAAACGAAAATTTTTGTCGCTCAAACGCGCTCAAACGAATGCCGTTTTCAGTTTTTGAATTGCTCAAAGTTGGGGGTCTGGATGGAGTAGGCGCCCAGGAAGTTTTTCTAAAATTACGGCTTTAGAATTATCGCTCAAACGAAAATTTTTGTCGCTCAAACGCGCTCAAACGAATGCAGTTTTCAGAATTTGAATTGCTCAATGTCGGGGGGCTGGATGGAGTAGGCGCCCAGGAAGTTTTTCTAAAATTACGGCTTTAGAATTGTCGCTCAAACGAAAATTTTTGTCGCTCAAACGACGCTCAATAGAATGCAGTTTTCAGAATTTGAATTGCTCAAAGTCGGGGGGCTGGATGGAGTAGGCGCCCAGGAAGTTTTTCTAAAATTACGGCTTTAGAATTGTCGCTCAAACGAAAATTTTTGTCGCTCAAACGCGCTCAAACGAATGCCGTTTTCAGATTTTGTATTGCTCAAAGTTGGGGGGCGGCGTGAAGTTAGCCCCCCCCCCGGATTTATTTTTAAAATTACGGCTCTAGGGTTGTCGCTCAAACGAAATTTTTTATCGCTCAAACGCGCTCAAACGAATGCCGTTTTCTGTTTTTGAATTGCTCAAAGTCGGGGGGCTGGATGGAGTAGGCGCCCAGGAAGTTTTTCTAAAATTACGGCTTTAGGATTGTCGCTCAAACGAAATTTTTTATCGCTCAAACGCGCTCAAACGAATGCCGTTTTCAGTTTTTGAATTGCTCAAAGTCGGGGGGCTGGATGGAGTAGGCGCCCCGGAAGTTTTTCTAAAATTACGGCTTTAGAATTGTCGCTTAAACGAAAATTTTTGTCGCTCGAACGCGCTCAAACGACACTCAAACGAATGCAGTTTTCAGAATTTGAATTGCTCATATTCGGGAGGCTGGATGGAGTAGGCGCCCAGGAAGTTTTTCTAAAATTACGGCTTTAGAATTGTCGCACAAACGAAAATTTTTGTCGCTCAAACGACGCTCAATAGAATGCCGTTTTCAGTTTTTGAATTGCTCAAAGTCGGGGGTCTGGATGGAGTAGGCGCCCAGGAAGTTTTTCTAAAATTACGGCTTTAGAATTATCGCTCAAACGAAAATTTTTGTCGCTCAAACGCGCTCAAACGAATGCAGTTTTCAGAATTTGAATTGCTCAATGTCGGGGGGCTGGATGGAGTAGGCGCCCAGGAAGTTTTTCTAAAATTACGGCTTTAGAATTGTCGCTCAAACGAAAATTTTTGTCGCTCAAACGACGCTCAATAGAATGCAGTTTTCAGAATTTGAATTGCTCAAAGTCGGGGGGCTGGATGGAGTAGGCGCCCAGGAAGTTTTTCTAAAATTACGGCTTTAGAATTGTCGCTCAAACGAAAATTTTTGTCGCTCAAACGCGCTCAAACGAATGCCGTTTTCAGAATTTGTATTGCTCAAAGTTTGGGGGCTGCGTGAAGTTAGCCCCCGGGATTTATTTTTAAATTACGGCTTTAGGATTGTCGCTCAAACGAAATTTTTTATCGCTCAAACGCGCTCAAAGGACGCTCAAACGAATGCCGTTTTCAGTTTTTGAATTGCTCAAAGTCGGGGGGCTGGATGGAGTAGGCGCCCAGGAAGTTTTTCTAAAATGACGGCTTTAGAATTGTCGCTCAAACGAAAATTTTTGTCGCTCAAACGCGCTCAAACGAATGCCGTTTTCAGTTTTTGAATTGCTCAAAGTCAGGGGGCTGGATGGAGTAGGCGCCCAGGAAGTTTTTCTAAAATTACGGCTTTAGAATTGTCGCTCAAACGAAATTTTTTATCGCTCAAACGCGCTCAAACGAATGCCGTTTTCAGTTTTTGAATTGCTCAAAGTCGGGGGGCTGGATGGAGTAGGCGCCCAGGAAGTTTTTCTAAAATTACGGCTTTAGAATTGTCGCTCAAACGACGCTCAATAGAATGCAGTTTTCAGAATTTGAATTGCTCAAAGTCGGGGGGCTGGATGGAGTAGGCGCCCAGGAAGTTTTTCTAAAATTACGGCTTTAGAATTGTCGCTCAAACGAAAATTTTTGTCGCTCAAACGCGCTCAAACGAATGCCGTTTTCAGATTTTGTATTGCTCAAAGTTGGGGGGCGGCGTGAAGTTAGCCCCCCCCCGGATTTATTTTTAAAATTACGGCTCTAGGGTTGTCGCTCAAACGAAATTTTTTATCGCTCAAACGCGCTCAAACGAATGCCGTTTTCTGTTTTTGAATTGCTCAAAGTCGGGGGGCTGGATGGAGTAGGCGCCCAGGAAGTTTTTCTAAAATTACGGCTTTAGGATTGTCGCTCAAACGAAATTTTTTATCGCTCAAACGCGCTCAAACGAATGCCGTTTTCAGTTTTTGAATTGCTCAAAGTCGGGGGGCTGGATGGAGTAGGCGCCCCGGAAGTTTTTCTAAAATTACGGCTTTAGAATTGTCGCTTAAACGAAAATTTTTGTCGCTCGAACGCGCTCAAACGACACTCAAACGAATGCAGTTTTCAGAATTTGAATTGCTCATATTCGGGAGGCTGGATGGAGTAGGCGCCCAGGAAGTTTTTCTAAAATTACGGCTTTAGAATTGTCGCACAAACGAAAATTTTTGTCGCTCAAACGAGCTCAATAGAATGCCGTTTTCAGTTTTTGAATTGCTCAAAGTCGGGGGTCTGGATGGAGTAGGCGCCCAGGAAGTTTTTCTAAAATTACGGCTTTAGAATTATCGCTCAAACGAAAATTTTTGTCGCTCAAACGCGCTCAAACGAATGCAGTTTTCAGAATTTGAATTGCTCAATGTCGGGGGGCTGGATGGAGTAGGCGCCCAGGAAGTTTTTCTAAAATTACGGCTTTAGAATTGTCGCTCAAACGAAAATTTTTGTCGCTCATACGACGCTCAATAGAATGCAGTTTTCAGAATTTGAATTGCTCAAAGTCGGGGGGCTGGATGGAGTAGGCGCCCAGGAAGTTTTTCTAAAATTACGGCTTTAGAATTGTCGCTCAAACGAAAATTTTTGTCGCTCAAACGCGCTCAAACGAATGCCGTTTTCAGAATTTGTATTGCTCAAAGTTTGGGGGCTGCGTGAAGTTAGCCCCCGGGATTTATTTTTAAATAACGGCTTTAGGATTGTCGCTCAAACGAAATTTTTTATCGCTCAAACGCGCTCAAAGGACGCTCAAACGAATGCCGTTTTCAGTTTTTGAATTGCTCAAAGTCGGGGGGCTGGATGGAGTAGGCGCCCAGGAAGTTTTTCTAAAATTACGGCTTTAGAATTGTCGCTCAAACGAAAATTTTTGTCGCTCAAACGACGCTCAATAGAATGCAGTTTTCAGAATTTGAATTGCTCAAAGTCGGGGGGCTGGATGGAGTAGGCGCCCAGGAAGTTTTTCTAAAATTACGGCTTTAGAATTGTCGCTCAAACGAAAATTTTTGTCGCTCAAACGCGCTCAAACGAATGCCGTTTTCAGATTTTGTATTGCTCAAAGTTGGGGGTGCGTGAAGTTAGCCCCCCCCCGGATTTATTTTTAAAATTACGGCTCTAGGGTTGTCGCTCAAACGAAATTTTTTATCGCTCAAACGCGCTCAAACGAATGCCGTTTTCTGTTTTTGAATTGCTCAAAGTCGGGGGGCTGGATGGAGTAGGCGCCCAGGAAGTTTTTCTAAAATTACGGCTTTAGAATTGTCGCTCAAACGAAAATTTTTGTCGCTCAAACGACGCTCAATAGAATGCAGTTTTCAGAATTTGAATTGCTCAAAGTCGGGGGGCTGGATGGAGTAGGCGCCCAGGAAGTTTTTCTAAAATTACGGCTTTAGAATTGTCGCTCAAACGAAAATTTTTGTCGCTGAAACGCGCTCAAACGAATGCCGTTTTCAGATTTTGTATTGCTCAAAGTTGGGGGGCGGCGTGAAGTTAGCCCCCCCCCGGATTTATTTTTAAAATTACGGCTCTAGGGTTGTCGCTCAAACGAAATTTTTTATCGCTCAAACGCGCTCAAACGAATGCCGTTTTCTGTTTTTGAATTGCTCAAAGTCGGGGGGCTGGATGGAGTAGGCGCCCAGGAAGTTTTTCTAAAATTACGGCTTTAGGATTGTCGCTCAAACGAAATTTTTTATCGCTCAAACGCGCTCAAACGAATGCCGTTTTCAGTTTTTGAATTGCTCAAAGTCGGGGGGCTGGATGGAGTAGGCGCCCCGGAAGTTTTTCTAAAATTACGGCTTTAGAATTGTCGCTTAAACGAAAATTTTTGTCGCTCGAACGCGCTCAAACGACACTCAAACGAATGCAGTTTTCAGAATTTGAATTGCTCATATTCGGGAGGCTGGATGGAGTAGGCGCCCAGGAAGTTTTTCTAAAATTACGGCTTTAGAATTGTCGCACAAACGAAAATTTTTGTCGCTCAAACGACGCTCAATAGAATGCCGTTTTCAGTTTTTGAATTGCTCAAAGTCGGGGGTCTGGATGGAGTAGGCGCCCAGGAAGTTTTTCTAAAATTACGGCTTTAGAATTATCGCTCAAACGAAAATTTTTGTCGCTCAAACGCGCTCAAACGAATGCAGTTTTCAGAATTTGAATTGCTCAATGTCGGGGGGCTGGATGGAGTAGGCGCCCAGGAAGTTTTTCTAAAATTACGGCTTTAGAATTGTCGCTCAAACGAAAATTTTTGTCGCTCAAACGACGCTCAATAGAATGCAGTTTTCAGAATTTGAATTGCTCAAAGTCGGGGGGCTGGATGGAGTAGGCGCCCAGGAAGTTTTTCTAAAATTACGGCTTTAGAATTGTCGCTCAAACGAAAATTTTTGTCGCTCAAACGCGCTCAAACGAATGCCGTTTTCAGAATTTGTATTGCTCAAAGTTTGGGGGCTGCGTGAAGTTAGCCCCCGGGATTTATTTTTAAATTACGGCTTTAGGATTGTCGCTCAAACGAAATTTTTTATCGCTCAAACGCGCTCAAAGGACGCTCAAACGAATGCCGTTTTCAGTTTTTGAATTGCTCAAAGTCGGGGGGCTGGATGGAGTAGGCGCCCAGGAAGTTTTTCTAAAATTACGGCTTTAGAATTGTCGCTCAAACGAAAATTTTTGTCGCTCAAACGACGCTCAATAGAATGCAGTTTTCAGAATTTGAATTGCTCAAAGTCGGGGGGCTGGATGGAGTAGGCGCCCAGGAAGTTTTTCTAAAATTACGGCTTTAGAATTGTCGCTCAAACGAAAATTTTTGTCGCTCAAACGCGCTCAAACGAATGCCGTTTTCAGTTTTTGAATTGCTCAAAGTTGGGGGTCTGGATGGAGTAGGCGCCCAGGAAGTTTTTCTAAAATTACGGCTTTAGAATTATCGCTCAAACGAAAATTTTTGTCGCTCAAACGCGCTCAAACGAATGCAGTTTTCAGAATTTGAATTGCTCAATGTCGGGGGGCTGGATGGAGTAGGCGCCCAGGAAGTTTTTCTAAAATTACGGCTTTAGAATTGTCGCTCAAACGAAAATTTTTGTCGCTCAAACGCGCTCAAACGAATGCCGTTTTCAGTTTTTGAATTGCTCAAAGTTGGGGGTCTGGATGGAGTAGGCGCCCAGGAAGTTTTTCTAAAATTACGGCTTTAGAATTGTCGCTTAAACGAAAATTTTTGTCGCTCGAACGCGCTCAAACGACACTCAAACGAATGCAGTTTTCAGAATTTGAATTGCTCAAAGTCGGGGGGCTGGATGGAGTAGGCGCCCAGGAAGTTTTTCTAAAATTACGGCTTTAGAATTGTCGCTCAAACGAAAATTTTTGTCGCTCAAACGCGCTCAAACGAATGCCGTTTTCAGATTTTGTATTGCTCAAAGTTGGGGGGCGGCGTGAAGTTAGCCCCCCCCCGGATTTATTTTTAAAATTACGGCTCTAGGGTTGTCGCTCAAACGAAATTTTTTATCGCTCAAACGCGCTCAAACGAATGCCGTTTTCTGTTTTTGAATTGCTCAAAGTCGGGGGGCTGGATGGAGTAGGCGCCCAGGAAGTTTTTCTAAAATTACGGCTTTAGGATTGTCGCTCAAACGAAATTTTTTATCGCTCAAACGCGCTCAAACGAATGCCGTTTTCAGTTTTTGAATTGCTCAAAGTCGGGGGGCTGGATGGAGTAGGCGCCCCGGAAGTTTTTCTAAAATTACGGCTTTAGAATTGTCGCTTAAACGAAAATTTTTGTCGCTCGAACGCGCTCAAACGACACTCAAACGAATGCAGTTTTCAGAATTTGAATTGCTCATATTCGGGAGGCTGGATGGAGTAGGCGCCCAGGAAGTTTTTCTAAAATTACGGCTTTAGAATTGTCGCACAAACGAAAATTTTTGTCGCTCAAACGACGCTCAATAGAATGCCGTTTTCAGTTTTTGAATTGCTCAAAGTCGGGGGTCTGGATGGAGTAGGCGCCCAGGAAGTTTTTCTAAAATTACGGCTTTAGAATTATCGCTCAAACGAAAATTTTTGTCGCTCAAACGCGCTCAAACGAATGCAGTTTTCAGAATTTGAATTGCTCAATGTCGGGGGGCTGGATGGAGTAGGCGCCCAGGAAGTTTTTCTAAAATTACGGCTTTAGAATTGTCGCTCAAACGAAAATTTTTGTCGCTCAAACGACGCTCAATAGAATGCAGTTTTCAGAATTTGAATTGCTCAAAGTCGGGGGGCTGGATGGAGTAGGCGCCCAGGAAGTTTTTCTAAAATTACGGCTTTAGAATTGTCGCTCAAACGAAAATTTTTGTCGCTCAAACGCGCTCAAACGAATGCCGTTTTCAGAATTTGTATTGCTCAAAGTTTGGGGGCTGCGTGAAGTTAGCCCCCGGGATTTATTTTTAAATTACGGCTTTAGGATTGTCGCTCAAACGAAATTTTTTATCGCTCAAACGCGCTCAAAGGACGCTCAAACGAATGCCGTTTTCAGTTTTTGAATTGCTCAAAGTCGGGGGGCTGGATGGAGTAGGCGCCCAGGAAGTTTTTCTAAAATGACGGCTTTAGAATTGTCGCTCAAACGAAAATTTTTGTCGCTCAAACGCGCTAAAACGAATGCCGTTTTCAGTTTTTGAATTGCTCAAAGTCAGGGGGCTGGATGGAGTAGGCGCCCAGGAAGTTTTTCTAAAATTACGGCTTTAGAATTGTCGCTTAAACGAAAATTTTTGTCGCTCGAACGCGCTCAAACGACACTCAAACGAATGCAGTTTTCAGAATTTGAATTGCTCAAAGTCGGGGGGCTGGATGGAGTAGGCGCCCAGGAAGTTTTTCTAAAATTACGGCTTTAGAATTATCTCTCAAACGAAAATTTTTGTCGCTCAGACGCGCTCAAACGACGCTCAAACGAATACAGTTTTCAGAATTTGAATTGCTCATATTCGGGAGGCTGGATGGAGTAGGCGCCCAGGAAGTTTTTCTAAAATTACGGCTTTAGAATTGTCGCACAAACGAAAATTTTTGTCGCTCAAACGGCGCTCAATAGAATGCCGTTTTCAGTTTTTGAATTGCTCAAAGTTGGGGGTCTGGATGGAGTAGGCGCCCAGGAAGTTTTTCTAAAATTACGGCTTTAGAATTATCGCTCAAACGAAAATTTTTGTCGCTCAAACGCGCTCAAACGAATGCAGTTTTCAGAATTTGAATTGCTCAATGTCGGGGGGCTGGATGGAGTAGGCGCCCAGGAAGTTTTTCTAAAATTACGGCTTTAGAATTGTCTCTCAAACGAAAATTTTTGTCGCTCAAACGACGCTCAATAGAATGCAGTTTTCAGAATTTGAATTGCTCAAAGTCGGGGGGCTGGATGGAGTAGGCGCCCAGGAAGTTTTTCTAAAATTACGGCTTTAGAATTGTCGCTCAAACGAAAATTTTTGTCGCTCAAACGCGCTCAAACGAATGCCGTTTTCAGAATTTGTATTGCTCAAAGTCGGGGGGCTGCGTGAAGTTAGCCCCCGGGATTTATTTTTAAATTACGGCTTTAGGATTGTCGCTCAAACGAAATTTTTTATCGCTCAAACGCGCTCAAAGGACGCTCAAACGAATGCCGTTTTCAGTTTTTGAATTGCTCAAAGTCGGGGGGCTGGATGGAGTAGGCGTCCAGGAAGTTTTTCTAAAATGACGGCTTTAGAATTGTCGCTCAAACGAAAATTTTTGTCGCTCAAACGCGCTCAAACGAATGCAGTTTTCAGAATTTGAATTGCTCAATGTCGGGGGGCTGGATGGAGTAGGCGCCCAGGAAGTTTTTCTAAAATTACGGCTTTAGAATTGTCGCTCAAACGAAAATTTTTGTCGCTCAAACGACGCTCAATAGAATGCAGTTTTCAGAATTTGAATTGCTCAAAGTCGGGGGGCTGGATGGAGTAGGCGCCCAGGAAGTTTTTCTAAAATTACGGCTTTAGAATTGTCGCTCAAACGAAAATTTTTGTCGCTCAAACGCGCTCAAACGAATGCCGTTTTCAGAATTTGTATTGCTCAAAGTCGGGGGGCTGCGTAAAGTTAGCCCCCGGGATTTATTTTTAAATTACGGCTTTAGGATTGTCGCTCAAACGAAATTTTTTATCGCTCAAACGCGCTCAAAGGACGCTCAAACGAATGCCGTTTTCAGTTTTTGAATTGCTCAAAGTCGGGGGGCTGGATGGAGTAGGCGTCCAGGAAGTTTTTCTAAAATGACGGCTTTAGAATTGTCGCTCAAACGAAAATTTTTGTCGCTCAAACGCGCTCAAACGAATGCCGTTTTCAGATTTTGTATTGCTCAAAGTTGGGGGGCGGCGTGAAGTTAGTCCCCCCGGATTTATTTTTAAAATTACGGCTCTAGGATTGTCGCTCAAACGAAATTTTTTATCGCTCAAACGCGCTCAAACGAATGCCGTTTTCAGTTTTTGAATTGCTCAAAGTCGGGGGGCTGGATGGAGTAGGCGCCCAGGAAGTTTTTCTAAAATTACGGCTTTAGAATTGTCGCTCAAACGAAAATTTTTGTCGCTCAAACGACGCTCAATAGAATGCAGTTTTCAGAATTTGAATTGCTCAAAGTCGGGGGGCTGGATGGAGTAGGCGCCCAGGAAGTTTTTCTAAAATTACGGCTTTAGAATTGTCGCTCAAACAAAAATTTTTGTCGCTCAAACGCGCTCAAACGACGCTCAAACGAATGCAGTTTTCAGAATTTGAATTGCTCATATTCAGGAGGCTGGATGGAGTAGGCACCCAGGAAGTTTTTCTAAAATTACGGCTTTAGAATTGTCGCTTAAACGAAAATTTTTATCGCTCGAACGCGCTCAAACGACACTCAAACGAATGCAGTTTTCAGAATTTGAATTGCTCAAAGTCGGTGGGCTGGATGGAGTAGGCGCCCAGGAAGTTTTTCTAAAATTACGGCTTTAGAATTATCGCTCAAACGAAAATTTTTGTCGCTCAAACGCGCTCAAACGACGCCAAAACGAATGCAGTTTTCAGAATTTGAATTGCTCGAAGTTGGGGGCCTGGATGGAGTAGGCGCCCAGGAAGTTTTTCTAAAATTACGGCTTTAGAATTATCGCTCAAACGAAAATTTTTGGCGCTCAAACGCGCTCAAACGAATGCCGTTTTCAGATTTTGTATTGCTCAAAGTTGGGGGGCGGCGTGAAGTTAGCCCCCCCGGATTTATTTTTAAAATTACGGCTCTAGGATTGTCGCTCAAACGAAATTTTTTATCGCTCAAACGCGCTCAAACGAATGCCGTTTTCAGTTTTTGAATTGCTCAAAGTCGGGGGGCTGGATGGAGTAGGCGCCCAGGAAGTTTTTCTAAAATTACGGCTTTAGAATTGTCGCTCAAACGAAAATTTTTGTCGCTCAAACGCGCTCAAACGAATGCCGTTTTCAGAATTTGTATTGCTCAAAGTCGGGGGGCTGCGTGAAGTTAGCCCCCGGGATTTATTTTTAAATTACGGCTTTAGGATTGTCGCTCAAACGAAATTTTTTATCGCTCAAACGCGCTCAAAGGACGCTCAAACGAATGCCGTTTTCAGTTTTTGAATTGCTCAAAGTCGGGGGGCTGGATGGAGTAGGCGCCCAGGAAGTTTTTCTAAAATTACGGCTTTAGAATTGTCGCTCAAACGAAAATTTTTGTCGCTCAAACGCGCTCAAACGAATGCCGTTTTCAGATTTTGTATTGCTCAAAGTTGGGGGGCGGCGTGAAGTTAGTCCCCCCGGATTTATTTTTAAAATTACGGCTCTAGGATTGTCGCTCAAACGAAATTTTTTATCGCTCAAACGCGCTCAAACGAATGCCGTTTTCAGTTTTTGAATTGCTCAAAGTCGGGGGGCTGGATGGAGTAGGCGCGCAGGAAGTTTTTCTAAAATTACGGCTTTAGAATTGTCGCTTAAACGAAAATTTTTGTCGCTCGAACGCGCTCAAACGACACTCAAACGAATGCAGTTTTCAGAATTTGAATTGCTCAAAGTCGGTGGGCTGGATGGAGTAGGCGCCCAGGAAGTTTTTCTAAAATTACGGCTTTAGAATTATCTCTCAAACGAAAATTTTTGTCGCTCAGACGCGCTCAAACGACGCTCAAACGAATACAGTTTTCAGAATTTGAATTGCTCAAAGTCGGGGGGCTGGATGGAGTAGGCGCCCAGGAAGTTTTTCTAAAATTACGGCTTTAGAATTGTCGCTCAAACGAAAATTTTTGTCGCTCAAACGCGCTCAAACGAATGCCGTTTTCAGATTTTGTATTGCTCAAAGTTGGGGGGCGGCGTGAAGTTAGCCCCCCCCAGGGATTTATTTTTAAAATTACGGCTCTAGGGTTGTCGCTCAAACGAAATTTTTTATCGCTCAAACGCGCTCAAACGAATGCCGTTTTCTGTTTTTGAATTGCTCAAAGTCGGGGGGCTGGATGGAGTAGGCGCCCAGGAAGTTTTTCTAAAATTACGGCTTTAGGATTGTCGCTCAAACGAAATTTTTTATCGCTCAAACGCGCTCAAACGAATGCCGTTTTCAGTTTTTGAATTGCTCAAAGTCGGGGGGCTGGATGGAGTAGGCGCCCCGGAAGTTTTTCTAAAATTACGGCTTTAGAATTGTCGCTTAAACGAAAATTTTTGTCGCTCGAACGCGCTCAAACGACACTCAAACGAATGCAGTTTTCAGAATTTGAATTGCTCAAAGTCGGTGGGCTGGATGGAGTAGGCGCCCAGGAAGTTTTTCTAAAATTACGGCTTTAGAATTGTCGCTTAAACGAAAATTTTTGTCGCTCGAACGCGCTCAAACGACACTCAAACGAATGCAGTTTTCAGAATTTGAATTGCTCAAAGTCGGGGGGCTGGATGGAGTAGGCGCCCAGGAAGTTTTTCTAAAATTACGGCTTTAGAATTATCTCTCAAACGAAAATTTTTGTCGCTCAGACGCGCTCAAACGACGCTCAAACGAATACAGTTTTCAGAATTTGAATTGCTCATATTCGGGAGGCTGGATGGAGTAGGCGCCCAGGAAGTTTTTCCAAAATTACGGCTTTAGAATTGTCGCACAAACGAAAATTTTTGTCGCTCAAACGAGGCTCAATAGAATGCCGTTTTCAGTTTTTGAATTGCTCAAAGTTGGGGGTCTGGATGGAGTAGGCGCCCAGGAAGTTTTTCTAAAATTACGGCTTTAGAATTATCGCTCAAACGAAAATTTTTGTCGCTCAAACGCGCTCAAACGAATGCAGTTTTCAGAATTTGAATTGCTCAATGTCGGGGGGCTGGATGGAGTAGGCGCCCAGGAAGTTTTTCTAAAATTACGGCTTTAGAATTGTCGCTCAAACGAAAATTTTTGTCGCTCAAACGACGCTCAATAGAATGCAGTTTTCAGAATTTGAATTGCTCAAAGTCGGGGGGCTGGATGGAGTAGGCGCCCAGGAAGTTTTTCTAAAATTACGGCTTTAGAATTGTCGCTCAAACGAAAATTTTTGTCGCTCAAACGCGCTCAAACGAATGCCGTTTTCAGAATTTGTATTGCTCAAAGTCGGGGGGCTGCGTGAAGTTAGCCCCCGGGATTTATTTTTAAATTACGGCTTTAGGATTGTCGCTCAAACGAAATTTTTTATCGCTCAAACGCGCTCAAAGGACGCTCAAACGAATGCCGTTTTCAGTTTTTGAATTGCTCAAAGTCGGGGGGCTGGATGGAGTAGGCGTCCAGGAAGTTTTTCTAAAATGACGGCTTTAGAATTGTCGCTCAAACGAAAATTTTTGTCGCTCAAACGCGCTCAAACGAATGCAGTTTTCAGAATTTGAATTGCTCAATGTCGGGGGGCTGGATGGAGTAGGCGCCCAGGAAGTTTTTCTAAAATTACGGCTTTAGAATTGTCGCTCAAACGAAAATTTTTGTCGCTCAAACGCGCTCAAACGAATGCCGTTTTCAGAATTTGTATTGCTCAAAGTCGGGGGGCTGCGTGAAGTTAGCCCCCGGGATTTATTTTTAAATTACGGCTTTAGGATTGTCGCTCAAACGAAATTTTTTATCGCTCAAACGCGCTCAAAGGACGCTCAAACGAATGCCGTTTTCAGTTTTTGAATTGCTCAAAGTCGGGGGGCTGGATGGAGTAGGCGCCCAGGAAGTTTGTCTAAAATGACGGCTTTAGAATTGTCGCTCAAACGAAAATTTTTGTCGCTCAAACGCGCTCAAACGAATGCCGTTTTCAGTTTTTGAATTGCTCAAAGTCGGGGGGCTGGATGGAGTAGGCGCCCAGGAAGTTTTTCTAAAATTACGGCTTTAGAATTGTCGCTTAAACGAAAATTTTTGTCGCTCGAACGCGCTCAAACGACACTCAAACGAATGCAGTTTTCAGAATTTGAATTGCTCAAAGTCGGGGGGCTGGATGGAGTAGGCGCCCAGGAAGTTTTTCTAAAATTACGGCTTTAGAATTATCTCTCCAACGAAAATTTTTGTCGCCCAGACGCGCTCAAACGACGCTCAAACGAATACAGTTTTCAGAATTTGAATTGCTCATATTCGGGAGGCTGGATGGAGTAGGCGCCCAGGAAGTTTTTCTAAAATTACGGCTTTAGAATTGTCGCACAAACGAAAATTTTTGTCGCTCAAACGACGCTCAATAGAATGCCGTTTTCAGTTTTTGAATTGCTCAAAGTTGGGGGTCTGGATGGAGTAGGCGCCCAGGAAGTTTTTCTAAAATTACGGCTTTAGAATTATCGCTCAAACGAAAATTTTTGTCGCTCAAACGCGCTCAAACGAATGCAGTTTTCAGAATTTGAATTGCTCAATGTCGGGGGGCTGGATGGAGTAGGCGCCCAGGAAGTTTTTCTAAAATTACGGCTTTAGAATTGTCGCTCAAACGAAAATTTTTGTCGCTCAAACGACGCTCAATAGAATGCAGTTTTCAGAATTTGAATTGCTCAAAGTCGGGGGGCTGGATGGAGTAGGCGCCCAGGAAGTTTTTCTAAAATTACGGCTTTAGAATTGTCGCTCAAACGAAAATTTTTGTCGCTCAAACGCGCTCAAACGAATGCCGTTTTCAGAATTTGTATTGCTCAAAGTCGGGGGGCTGCGTGAAGTTAGCCCCCGGGATTTATTTTTAAATTACGGCTTTAGGATTGTCGCTCAAACGAAATTTTTTATCGCTCAAACGCGCTCAAAGGACGCTCAAACGAATGCCGTTTTCAGTTTTTGAATTGCTCAAAGTCGGGGGGCTGGATGGAGTAGGCGTCCAGGAAGTTTTTCTAAAATGACGGCTTTAGAATTGTCGCTCAAACGAAAATTTTTGTCGCTCAAACGCGCTCAAACGAATGCCGTTTTCAGATTTTGTATTGCTCAAAGTTGGGGGGCGGCGTGAAGTTAGCCCCCCCGGATTTATTTTTAAAATTACGGCTTTAGGATTGTCGCTCAAACGAAATTTTTTATCGCTCAAACGCGCTCAAAGGACGCTCAAACGAATGCCGTTTTCAGTTTTTGAATTGCTCAAAGTCGGGGGGCTGGATGGAGTAGGCGCCCAGGAAGTTTTTCTAAAATTACGGCTTTAGAATTGTCGCTCAAACGAAAATTTTTGTCGCTCAAACGCGCTCAAACGAATGCCGTTTTCAGATTTTGTATTGCTCAAAGTTGGGGGGCGGCGTGAAGTTAGTCCCCCCGGATTTATTTTTAAAATTACGGCTCTAGGATTGTCGCTCAAACGAAATTTTTTATCGCTCAAACGCGCTCAAACGAATGCCGTTTTCAGTTTTTGAATTGCTCAAAGTCGGGGGGCTGGATGGAGTAGGCGCCCAGGAAGTTTTTCTAAAATTACGGCTTTAGAATTGTCGCTTAAACGAAAATTTTTGTCGCTCGAACGCGCTCAAACGACACTCAAACGAATGCAGTTTTCAGAATTTGAATTGCTCAAAGTCGGTGGGCTGGATGGAGTAGGCGCCCAGGAAGTTTTTCTAAAATTACGGCTTTAGAATTATCTCTCAAACGAAAATTTTTGTCGCTCAGACGCGCTCAAACGTCGCTCAAACGAATACAGTTTTCAGAATTTGAATTGCTCAAAGTCGGGGGGCTGGATGGAGTAGGCGCCCAGGAAGTTTTTCTAAAATTACGGCTTTAGAATTGTCGCTCAAACGAAAATTTTTGTCGCTCAAACGCGCTCAAACGAATGCCGTTTTCAGATATTGTATTGCTCAAAGTTGGGGGGCGGCGTGAAGTTAGCCCCCCCCCCGGATTTATTTTTAAAATTACGGCTCTAGGGTTGTCGCTCAAACGAAATTTTTTATCGCTCAAACGCGCTCAAACGAATGCCGTTTTCTGTTTTTGAATTGCTCAAAGTCGGGGGGCTGGATGGAGTAGGCGCCCAGGAAGTTTTTCTAAAATTACGGCTTTAGGATTGTCGCTCAAACGAAATTTTTTATCGCTCAAACGCGCTCAAACGAATGCCGTTTTCAGTTTTTGAATTGCTCAAAGTCGGGGGGCTGGATGGAGTAGGCGCCCCGGAAGTTTTTCTAAAATTACGGCTTTAGAATTGTCGCTTAAACGAAAATTTTTGTCGCTCGAACGCGCTCAAACGACACTCAAACGAATGCAGTTTTCAGAATTTGAATTGCTCAAAGTCGGTGGGCTGGATGGAGTAGGCGCCCAGGAAGTTTTTCTAAAATTACGGCTTTAGAATTGTCGCTTAAACGAAAATTTTTGTCGCTCGAACGCGCTCAAACGACACTCAAACGAATGCAGTTTTCAGAATTTGAATTGCTCAAAGTCGGGGGGCTGGATGGAGTAGGCGCCCAGGAAGTTTTAATAAAATTACGGCTTTAGAATTATCTCTCAAACGAAAATTTTTGTCGCTCAGACGCGCTCAAACGACGCTCAAACGAACACAGTTTTCAGAATTTGAATTGCTCATATTCGGGAGGCTGGATGGAGTAGGCGCCCAGGAATTTTTTCTAAAATTACGGCTTTAGAATTATCGCTCAAACGAAAATTTTTGTCGCTCAAACGCGCTCAAACGAATGCAGTTTTCAGAATTTGAATTGCTCAATGTCGGGGGGCTGGATGGAGTAGGCGCCCAGGAAGTTTTTCTAAAATTACGGCTTTAGAATTGTCGCTCAAACGAAAATTTTTGTCGCTCAAACGACGCTCAATAGAATGCAGTTTTCAGAATTTGAATTGCTCAAAGTCGGGGGGCTGGATGGAGTAGGCGCCCAGGAAGTTTTTCTAAAATTACGGCTTTAGAATTGTCGCTCAAACGAAAATTTTTGTCGCTCAAACGCGCTCAAACGAATGCCGTTTTCAGAATTTGTATTGCTCAAAGTCGGGGGGCTGCGTGAAGTTAGCCACCGGGATTTATTTTTAAATTACGGCTTTAGGATTGTCGCTCAAACGAAATTTTTTATCGCTCAAACGCGCTCAAAGGACGCTCAAACGAATGCCGTTTTCAGTTTTTGAATTGCTCAAAGTCGGGGGGCTGGATGGAGTAGGCGTCCAGGAAGTTTTTCTAAAATGACGGCTTTAGAATTGTCGCTCAAACGAAAATTTTTGTCGCTCAAACGCGCTAAAACGAATGCAGTTTTCAGAATTTGAATTGCTCAATGTCGGGGGGCTGGATGGAGTAGGCGCCCAGGAAGTTTTTCTAAAATTACGGCTTTAGAATTGTCGCTCAAACGAAAATTTTTGTCGCTCAAACGACGCTCAATAGAATGCAGTTTTCAGAATTTGAATTGCTCAAAGTCGGGGGGCTGGATGGAGTAGGCGCCCAGGAAGTTTTTCTAAAATTACGGCTTTAGAATTGTCGCTCAAACGAAAATTTTTGTCGCTCAAACGCGCTCAAACGAATGCCGTTTTCAGAATTTGTATTGCTCAAAGTCGGGGGGCTGCGTGAAGTTAGCCCCCGGGATTTATTTTTAAATTACGGCTTTAGGATTGTCGCTCAAACGAAATTTTTTATCGCTCAAACGCGCTCAAAGGACGCTCAAACGAATGCCGTTTTCAGTTTTTGAATTGCTCAAAGTCGGGGGGCTGGATGGAGTAGGCGCCCAGGAAGTTTTTCTAAAATGACGGCTTTAGAATTGTCGCTCAAACGAAAATTTTTGTCGCTCAAACGCGCTCAAACGAATGCCGTTTTCAGTTTTTGAATTGCTCAAAGTCGGGGGGCTGGATGGAGTAGGCGCCCAGGAAGTTTTTCTAAAATTACGGCTTTAGAATTGTCGCTTAAACGAAAATTTTTGTCGCTCGAACGCGCTCAAACGACACTCAAACGAATGCAGTTTTCAGAATTTGAATTGCTCAAAGTCGGGGGGCTGGATGGAGTAGGCGCCCAGGAAGTTTTTCTAAAATTACGGCTTTAGAATTATCTCTCCAACGAAAATTTTTGTCGCCCAGACGCGCTCAAACGACGCTCAAACGAATACAGTTTTCAGAATTTGAATTGCTCATATTCGGGAGGCTGGATGGAGTAGGCGCCCAGGAAGTTTTTCTAAAATTACGGCTTTAGAATTGTCGCACAAACGAAAATTTTTGTCGCTCAAACGACGCTCAATAGAATGCCGTTTTCAGTTTTTGAATTGCTCAAAGTTGGGGGTCTGGATGGAGTAGGCGCCCAGGAAGTTTTTCTAAAATTACGGCTTTAGAATTATCGCTCAAACGAAAATTTTTGTCGCTCAAACGCGCTCAAACGAATGCAGTTTTCAGAATTTGAATTGCTCAATGTCGGGGGGCTGGATGGAGTAGGCGCCCAGGAAGTTTTTCTAAAATTACGGCTTTAGAATTGTCGCTCAAACGAAAATTTTTGTCGCTCAAACGACGCTCAATAGAATGCAGTTTTCAGAATTTGAATTGCTCAAAGTCGGGGGGCTGGATGGAGTAGGCGCCCAGGAAGTTTTTCTAAAATTACGGCTTTAGAATTGTCGCTCAAACGAAAATTTTTGTCGCTCAAACGCGCTCAAACGAATGCCGTTTTCAGAATTTGTATTGCTCAAAGTCGGGGGGCTGCGTGAAGTTAGCCCCCGGGATTTATTTTTAAATTACGGCTTTAGGATTGTCGCTCAAACGAAATTTTTTATCGCTCAAACGCGCTCAAAGGACGCTCAAACGAATGCCGTTTTCAGTTTTTGAATTGCTCAAAGTCGGGGGGCTGGATGGAGTAGGCGTCCAGGAAGTTTTTCTAAAATGACGGCTTTAGAATTGTCGCTCAAACGAAAATTTTTGTCGCTCAAACGCGCTCAAACGAATGCCGTTTTCAGATTTTGTATTGCTCAAAGTTGGGGGGCGGCGTGAAGTTAGCCCCCCCGGATTTATTTTTAAAATTACGGCTTTAGGATTGTCGCTCAAACGAAATTTTTTATCGCTCAAACGCGCTCAAAGGACGCTCAAACGAATGCCGTTTTCAGTTTTTGAATTGCTCAAAGTCGGGGGGCTGGATGGAGTAGGCGCCCAGGAAGTTTTTCTAAAATTACGGCTTTAGAATTGTCGCTCAAACGAAAATTTTTGTCGCTCAAACGCGCTCAAACGAATGCCGTTTTCAGATTTTGTATTGCTCAAAGTTGGGGGGCGGCGTGAAGTTAGTCCCCCCGGATTTATTTTTAAAATTACGGCTCTAGGATTGTCGCTCAAACGAAATTTTTTATCGCTCAAACGCGCTCAAACGAATGCCGTTTTCAGTTTTTGAATTGCTCAAAGTCGGGGGGCTGGATGGAGTAGGCGCCCAGGAAGTTTTTCTAAAATTACGGCTTTAGAATTGTCGCTTAAACGAAAATTTTTGTCGCTCGAACGCGCTCAAACGACACTCAAACGAATGCAGTTTTCAGAATTTGAATTGCTCAAAGTCGGTGGGCTGGATGGAGTAGGCGCCCAGGAAGTTTTTCTAAAATTACGGCTTTAGAATTATCTCTCAAACGAAAATTTTTGTCGCTCAGACGCGCTCAAACGTCGCTCAAACGAATACAGTTTTCAGAATTTGAATTGCTCAAAGTCGGGGGGCTGGATGGAGTAGGCGCCCAGGAAGTTTTTCTAAAATTACGGCTTTAGAATTGTCGCTCAAACGAAAATTTTTGTCGCTCAAACGCGCTCAAACGAATGCCGTTTTCAGATATTGTATTGCTCAAAGTTGGGGGGCGGCGTGAAGTTAGCCCCCCCCCCGGATTTATTTTTAAAATTACGGCTCTAGGGTTGTCGCTCAAACGAAATTTTTTATCGCTCAAACGCGCTCAAACGAATGCCGTTTTCTGTTTTTGAATTGCTCAAAGTCGGGGGGCTGGATGGAGTAGGCGCCCAGGAAGTTTTTCTAAAATTACGGCTTTAGGATTGTCGCTCAAACGAAATTTTTTATCGCTCAAACGCGCTCAAACGAATGCCGTTTTCAGTTTTTGAATTGCTCAAAGTCGGGGGGCTGGATGGAGTAGGCGCCCCGGAAGTTTTTCTAAAATTACGGCTTTAGAATTGTCGCTTAAACGAAAATTTTTGTCGCTCGAACGCGCTCAAACGACACTCAAACGAATGCAGTTTTCAGAATTTGAATTGCTCAAAGTCGGTGGGCTGGATGGAGTAGGCGCCCAGGAAGTTTTTCTAAAATTACGGCTTTAGAATTGTCGCTTAAACGAAAATTTTTGTCGCTCGAACGCGCTCAAACGACACTCAAACGAATGCAGTTTTCAGAATTTGAATTGCTCAAAGTCGGGGGGCTGGATGGAGTAGGCGCCCAGGAAGTTTTAATAAAATTACGGCTTTAGAATTATCTCTCAAACGAAAATTTTTGTCGCTCAGACGCGCTCAAACGACGCTCAAACGAACACAGTTTTCAGAATTTGAATTGCTCATATTCGGGAGGCTGGATGGAGTAGGCGCCCAGGAATTTTTTCTAAAATTACGGCTTTAGAATTATCGCTCAAACGAAAATTTTTGTCGCTCAAACGCGCTCAAACGAATGCAGTTTTCAGAATTTGAATTGCTCAATGTCGGGGGGCTGGATGGAGTAGGCGCCCAGGAAGTTTTTCTAAAATTACGGCTTTAGAATTGTCGCTCAAACGAAAATTTTTGTCGCTCAAACGACGCTCAATAGAATGCAGTTTTCAGAATTTGAATTGCTCAAAGTCGGGGGGCTGGATGGAGTAGGCGCCCAGGAAGTTTTTCTAAAATTACGGCTTTAGAATTGTCGCTCAAACGAAAATTTTTGTCGCTCAAACGCGCTCAAACGAATGCCGTTTTCAGAATTTGTATTGCTCAAAGTCGGGGGGCTGCGTGAAGTTAGCCACCGGGATTTATTTTTAAATTACGGCTTTAGGATTGTCGCTCAAACGAAATTTTTTATCGCTCAAACGCGCTCAAAGGACGCTCAAACGAATGCCGTTTTCAGTTTTTGAATTGCTCAAAGTCGGGGGGCTGGATGGAGTAGGCGTCCAGGAAGTTTTTCTAAAATGACGGCTTTAGAATTGTCGCTCAAACGAAAATTTTTGTCGCTCAAACGCGCTAAAACGAATGCAGTTTTCAGAATTTGAATTGCTCAATGTCGGGGGGCTGGATGGAGTAGGCGCCCAGGAAGTTTTTCTAAAATTACGGCTTTAGAATTGTCGCTCAAACGAAAATTTTTGTCGCTCAAACGACGCTCAATAGAATGCAGTTTTCAGAATTTGAATTGCTCAAAGTCGGGGGGCTGGATGGAGTAGGCGCCCAGGAAGTTTTTCTAAAATTACGGCTTTAGAATTGTCGCTCAAACGAAAATTTTTGTCGCTCAAACGCGCTCAAACGAATGCCGTTTTCAGAATTTGTATTGCTCAAAGTCGGGGGGCTGCGTGAAGTTAGCCCCCGGGATTTATTTTTAAATTACGGCTTTAGGATTGTCGCTCAAACGAAATTTTTTATCGCTCAAACGCGCTCAAAGGACGCTCAAACGAATGCCGTTTTCAGTTTTTGAATTGCTCAAAGTCGGGGGGCTGGATGGAGTAGGCGCCCAGGAAGTTTTTCTAAAATGACGGCTTTAGAATTGTCGCTCAAACGAAAATTTTTGTCGCTCAAACGCGCTCAAACGAATGCCGTTTTCAGTTTTTGAATTGCTCAAAGTCGGGGGGCTGGATGGAGTAGGCGCCCAGGAAGTTTTTCTAAAATTACGGCTTTAGAATTGTCGCTTAAACGAAAATTTTTGTCGCTCGAACGCGCTCAAACGACACTCAAACGAATGCAGTTTTCAGAATTTGAATTGCTCAAAGTAGGGGGGCTGGATGGAGTAGGCGCCCAGGAAGTTTTTCTAAAATTACGGCTTTAGAATTATCTCTCAAACGAAAATTTTTGTCGCCCAGACGCGCTCAAACGACGCTCAAACGAATACAGTTTTCAGAATTTGAATTGCTCATATTCGGGAGGCTGGATGGAGTAGGCGCCCAGGAAGTTTTTCTAAAATTACGGCTTTAGAATTGTCGCACAAACGAAAATTTTTGTCGCTCAAACGACGCTCAATAGAATGCCGTTTTCAGTTTTTGAATTGCTCAAAGTTGGGGGTCTGGATGGAGTAGGCGCCCAGGAAGTTTTTCTAAAATTACGGCTTTAGAATTATCGCTCAAACGAAAATTTTTGTCGCTCAAACGCGCTCAAACGAATGCCGTTTTCAGAATTTGTATTGCTCAAAGTCGGGGGGCTGCGTGAAGTTAGCCCCCGGGATTTATTTTTAAATTACGGCTTTAGGATTGTCGCTCAAACGAAATTTTTTATCGCTCAAACGCGCTCAAAGGACGCTCAAACGAATGCCGTTTTCAGTTTTTGAATTGCTCAAAGTCGGGGGGCTGGATGGAGTAGGCGTCCAGGAAGTTTTTCTAAAATGACGGCTTTAGAGTTGTCGCTCAAACGAAAATTTTTGTCGCTCAAACGCGTTCAAACGAATGCCGTTTTCAGATTTTGTATTGCTCAAAGTTGGGGGGCGGCGTGAAGTTAGACCCCCCGGATTTATTTTTAAAATTACGGCTCTAGGATTGTCGCTCAAACGAAATTTTTTATCGCTCAAACGCGCTCAAACGAATGCCGTTTTCAGTTTTTGAATTGCTCAAAGTCGGGGGGCTGGATGGAGTAGGCGCCCAGGAAGTTTTTCTAAAATTACGGCTTTAGAATTGTCGCTCAAACGAAAATTTTTGTCGCTCAAACAACGCGCAATAGAATGCAGTTTTCAGAATTTGAATTGCTAAAAGTCGGGGGGCTGGATGGAGTAGGCGCCCAGGAAGTTTTTCTAAAATTACGGCTTTAGAATTGTCGCTCAAACGAAAATTTTTGTCGCTCAAACGCGGTCAAACGAATGCCGTTTTCAGAATTTGTATTGCTCAAAGTCGGGGGGCTGCGTGAAGTTAGCCCCCGGGATTTATTTTTAAATTACGGCTTTAGGATTGTCGCTCAAACGAAATTTTTTATCGCTCAAACGCGCTCAAAGGACGCTCAAACGAATGCCGTTTTCAGTTTTTGAATTGCTCAAAGTCGGGGGGCTGGATGGAGTAGGCGCCCAGGAAGTTTTTCTAAAATGACGGCTTTAGAATTGTCGCTCAAACGAAAATTTTTGTCGCTCAAACGCGCTCAAACGAATGCCGTTTTCAGATTTTGTATTGCTCAAAGTTGGGGGGCGGCGTGAAGTTAGTCCCCCCGGATTTATTTTTAAAATTACGGCTCTAGGATTGTCGCTCAAACGAAATTTTTTATCGCTCAAACGCGCTCAAACGAATGCCGTTTTCAGTTTTTGAATTGCTCAAAGTCGGGGGGCTGGATGGAGTAGGCGCCCAGGAAGTTTTTCTAAAATTACGGCTTTAGAATTGTCGCTCAAACAAAAATTTTTGTCGCTCAAAAGCGCTCAAACGATGCTCAAACGAATGCAGTTTTCAGAATTTGAATTGCTCATATTCAGGACGCTGGATGGAGTAGGCGCCCAGGAAGTTTTTCTAAAATTACGGCTTTAGAATTGTCGCTTAAACGAAAATTTTTGTCGCTCGAACGCGCTCAAACGACACTCAAACGAATGCAGTTTTCAGAATTTGAATTGCTCAAAGTCGGTGGGCTGGATGGAGTAGGCGCCCAGGAAGTTTTTCTAAAATTACGGCTTTAGAATTATCGCTCAAACGAAAATTTTTGTCGCTCAAACGCGCTCAAACGACGCCAAAACGAATGCAGTTTTCAGAATTTGAATTGCTCAAAGTCGGGGGCCTGGATGGAGTAGGCGCCCAGGAAGTTTTTCTAAAATTACGGCTTTAGAATTATCGCTCAAACGCGCTCAAACGAATGCCGTTTTCAGATTTTGTATTGCTCAAAGTTGGGGGGCGGCGTGAAGTTAGCCCCCCCGGATTTATTTTTAAAATTACGGCTCTAGGATTGTCGCTCAAACGAAATTTTTTATCGCTCAAACGCGCTCAAACGAATGCCGTTTTCAGTTTTTGAATTGCTCAAAGTCGGGGGGCTGGATGGAGTAGGCGCCCAGGAAGTTTTTCTAAAATTACGGCTTTAGAATTGTCGCTCAAACGACGCTCAATAGAATGCAGTTTTCAGAATTTGAATTGCTCAAAGTCGGGGGGCTGGATGGAGTAGGCGCCCAGGAAGTTTTTCTAAAATTACGGCTTTAGAATTGTCGCTCAAACGAAAATTTTTGTCGCTCAAACGCGCTCAAACGAATGCCGTTTTCAGATTTTGTATTGCTCAAAGTTGGGGGGCGGCGTGAAGTTAGCCCCCCCCCCGGATTTATTTTTAAAATTACGGCTTTAGGGTTGTCGCTCAAACGAAATTTTTTATCGCTCAAACGCGCTCAAACGAATGCCGTTTTCTGTTTTTGAATTGCTCAAAGTCGGGGGGCTGGATGGAGTAGGCGCCCCGGAAGTTTTTCTAAAATTACGGCTTTAGAATTGTCGCTTAAACGAAAATTTTTGTCGCTCGAACGCGCTCAAACGACACTCAAACGAATGCAGTTTTCAGAATTTGAATTGCTCATATTCGGGAGGCTGGATGGAGTAGGCGCCCAGGAAGTTTTTCTAAAATTACGGCTTTAGAATTGTCGCACAAACGAAAATTTTTGTCGCTCAAACGACGCTCAATAGAATGCCGTTTTCAGTTTTTGAATTGCTCAAAGTCGGGGGTCTGGATGGAGTAGGCGCCCAGGAAGTTTTTCTAAAATTACGGCTTTAGAATTATCGCTCAAACGAAAATTTTTGTCGCTCAAACGCGCTCAAACGAATGCAGTTTTCAGAATTTGAATTGCTCAATGTCGGGGGGCTGGATGGAGTAGGCGCCCAGGAAGTTTTTCTAAAATTACGGCTTTAGAATTGTCGCTCAAACGAAAATTTTTGTCGCTCAAACGACGCTCAATAGAATGCAGTTTTCAGAATTTGAATTGCTCAAAGTCGGGGGGCTGGATGGAGTAGGCGCCCAGGAAGTTTTTCTAAAATTACGGCTTTAGAATTGTCGCTCAAACGAAAATTTTTGTCGCTCAAACGCGCTCAAACGAATGCCGTTTTCAGATTTTGTATTGCTCAAAGTTGGGGGGCGGCGTGAAGTTAGCCCCCCCCCGGATTTATTTTTAAAATTACGGCTCTAGGGTTGTCGCTCAAACGAAATTTTTTATCGCTCAAACGCGCTCAAACGAATGCCGTTTTCTGTTTTTGAATTGCTCAAAGTCGGGGGGCTGGATGGAGTAGGCGCCCAGGAAGTTTTTCTAAAATTACGGCTTTAGGATTGTCGCTCAAACGAAATTTTTTATCGCTCAAACGCGCTCAAACGAATGCCGTTTTCAGTTTTTGAATTGCTCAAAGTCGGGGGGCTGGATGGAGTAGGCGCCCCGGAAGTTTTTCTAAAATTACGGCTTTAGAATTGTCGCTTAAACGAAAATTTTTGTCGCTCGAACGCGCTCAAACGACACTCAAACGAATGCAGTTTTCAGAATTTGAATTGCTCATATTCGGGAGGCTGGATGGAGTAGGCGCCCAGGAAGTTTTTCTAAAATTACGGCTTTAGAATTGTCGCACAAACGAAAATTTTTGTCGCTCAAACGACGCTCAATAGAATGCCGTTTTCAGTTTTTGAATTGCTCAAAGTCGGGGGTCTGGATGGAGTAGGCGCCCAGGAAGTTTTTCTAAAATTACGGCTTTAGAATTATCGCTCAAACGAAAATTTTTGTCGCTCAAACGCGCTCAAACGAATGCAGTTTTCAGAATTTGAATTGCTCAATGTCGGGGGGCTGGATGAAGTAGGCGCCCAGGAAGTTTTTCTAAAATTACGGCTTTAGAATTGTCGCTCAAACGAAAATTTTTGTCGCTCAAACGACGCTCAATAGAATGCAGTTTTCAGAATTTGAATTGCTCAAAGTCGGGGGGCTGGATGGAGTAGGCGCCCAGGGAGTTTTTCTAAAATTACGGCTTTAGAATTGTCGCTCAAACGAAAATTTTTGTCGCTCAAACGCGCTCAAACGAATGCCGTTTTCAGAATTTGTATTGCTCAAAGTTTGGGGGCTGCGTGAAGTTAGCCCCCGGGATTTATTTTTAAATTACGGCTTTAGGATTGTCGCTCAAACGAAATTTTTTATCGCTCAAACGCGCTCAAAGGACGCTCAAACGAATGCCGTTTTCAGTTTTTGAATTGCTCAAAGTCGGGGGGCTGGATGGAGTAGGCGCCCAGGAAGTTTTTCTAAAATTACGGCTTTAGAATTGTCGCTCAAACGAAAATTTTTGTCGCTCAAACGACGCTCAATAGAATGCAGTTTTCAGAATTTGAATTGCTCAAAGTCGGGGGGCTGGATGGAGTAGGCGCCCAGGAAGTTTTTCTAAAATTACGGCTTTAGAATTGTCGCTCAAACGAAAATTTTTGTCGCTCAAACGCGCTCAAACGAATGCCGTTTTCAGATTTTGTATTGCTCAAAGTTGGGGGGCGGCGTGAAGTTAGCCCCCCCCGGATTTATTTTTAAAATTACGGCTCTAGGGTTGTCGCTCAAACGAAATTTTTTATCGCTCAAACGCGCTCAAACGAATGCCGTTTTCTGTTTTTGAATTGCTCAAAGTCGGGGGGCTGGATGGAGTAGGCGCCCAGGAAGTTTTTCTAAAATTACGGCTTTAGAATTGTCGCTCAAACGAAAATTTTTGTCGCTCAAACGACGCTCAATAGAATGCAGTTTTCAGAATTTGAATTGCTCAAAGTCGGGGGGCTGGATGGAGTAGGCGCCCAGGAAGTTTTTCTAAAATTACGGCTTTAGAATTGTCGCTCAAACGAAAATTTTTGTCGCTCAAACGCGCTCAAACGAATGCCGTTTTCAGATTTTGTATTGCTCAAAGTTGGGGGGCGGCGTGAAGTTAGCCCCCCCCCGGATTTATTTTTAAAATTACGGCTCTAGGGTTGTCGCTCAAACGAAATTTTTTATCGCTCAAACGCGCTCAAACGAATGCCGTTTTCTGTTTTTGTATTGCTCAAAGTCGGTTGGCTGGATGGAGTAGGCGCCCAGGAAGTTTTTCTAAAATTACGGCTTTAGGATTGTCGCTCAAACGAAATTTTTTATCGCTCAAACGCGCTCAAACGAATGCCGTTTTCAGTTTTTGAATTGCTCAAAGTCGGGGGGCTGGATGGAGTAGGCGCCCCGGAAGTTTTTCTAAAATTACGGCTTTAGAATTGTCGCTTAAACGAAAATTTTTGTCGCTCGAACGCGCTGAAACGACACTCAAACGAATGCAGTTTTCAGAATTTGAATTGCTCATATTCGGGAGGCTGGATGGAGTAGGCGCCCAGGAAGTTTTTCTAAAATTACGGCTTTAGAATTGTCGCACAAACGAAAATTTTTGTCGCTCAAACGACGCTCAATAGAATGCCGTTTTCAGTTTTTGAATTGCTCAAAGTCGGGGGTCTGGATGGAGTAGGCGCCCAGGAAGTTTTTCTAAAATTACGGCTTTAGAATTATCGCTCAAACGAAAATTTTTGTCGCTCAAACGCGCTCAAACGAATGCAGTTTTCAGAATTTGAATTGCTCAATGTCGGGGGGCTGGATGGAGTAGGCGCCCAGGAAGTTTTTCTAAAATTACGGCTTTAGAATTGTCGCTCAAACGAAAATTTTTGTCGCTCAAACGACGCTCAATAGAATGCAGTTTTCAGAATTTGAATTGCTCAAAGTCGGGGGGCTGGATGGAGTAGGCGCCCAGGAAGTTTTTCTAAAATTACGGCTTTAGAATTGTCGCTCAAACGAAAATTTTTGTCGCTCAAACGCGCTCAAACGAATGCCGTTTTCAGAATTTGTATTGCTCAAAGTTTGGGGGCTGCGTGAAGTTAGCCCCCGGGATTTATTTTTAAATTACGGCTTTAGGATTGTCGCTCAAACGAAATTTTTTATCGCTCAAACGCGCTCAAAGGACGCTCAAACGAATGCCGTTTTCAGTTTTTGAATTGCTCAAAGTCGGGGGGCTGGATGGAGTAGGCGCCCAGGAAGTTTTTCTAAAATTACGGCTTTAGAATTGTCGCTCAAACGAAAATTTTTGTCGCTCAAACGACGCTCAATAGAATGCAGTTTTCAGAATTTGAATTGCTCAAAGTCGGGGGGCTGGATGGAGTAGGCGCCCAGGAAGTTTTTCTAAAATTACGGCTTTAGAATTGTCGCTCAAACGAAAATTTTTGTCGCTCAAACGCGCTCAAACGAATGCCGTTTTCAGTTTTTGAATTGCTCAAAGTTGGGGGTCTGGATGGAGTAGGCGCCCAGGAAGTTTTTCTAAAATTACGGCTTTAGAATTATCGCTCAAACGAAAATTTTTGTCGCTCAAACGCGCTCAAACGAATGCAGTTTTCAGAATTTGAATTGCTCAATGTCGGGGGGCTGGATGGAGTAGGCGCCCAGGAAGTTTTTCTAAAATTACGGCTTTAGAATTGTCGCTCAAACGAAAATTTTTGTCGCTCAAACGACGCTCAATAGAATGCAGTTTTCAGAATTTGAATTGCTCAAAGTCGGGGGGCTGGATGGAGTAGGCGCCCAGGAAGTTTTTCTAAAATTACGGCTTTAGAATTGTCGCTCAAACGAAAATTTTTGTCGCTCAAACGCGCTCAAACGAATGCCGTTTTCAGATTTTGTATTGCTCAAAGTTGGGGGGCGGCGTGAAGTTAGCCCCCCCCCGGATTTATTTTTAAAATTACGGCTCTAGGGTTGTCGCTCAAACGAAATTTTTTATCGCTCAAACGCGCTCAAACGAATGCCGTTTTCTGTTTTTGAATTGCTCAAAGTCGGGGGGCTGGATGGAGTAGGCGCCCAGGAAGTTTTTCTAAAATTACGGCTTTAGGATTGTCGCTCAAACGAAATTTTTTATCGCTCAAACGCGCTCAAACGAATGCCGTTTTCAGTTTTTGAATTGCTCAAAGTCGGGGGGCTGGATGGAGTAGGCGCCCCGGAAGTTTTTCTAAAATTACGGCTTTAGAATTGTCGCTTAAACGAAAATTTTTGTCGCTCGAACGCGCTCAAACGACACTCAAACGAATGCAGTTTTCAGAATTTGAATTGCTCATATTCGGGAGGCTGGATGGAGTAGGCGCCCAGGAAGTTTTTCTAAAATTACGGCTTTAGAATTGTCGCACAAACGAAAATTTTTGTCGCTCAAACGACGCTCAATAGAATGCCGTTTTCAGTTTTTGAATTGCTCAAAGTCGGGGGTCTGGATGGAGTAGGCGCCCAGGAAGTTTTTCTAAAATTACGGCTTTAGAATTATCGCTCAAACGAAAATTTTTGTCGCTCAAACGCGCTCAAACGAATGCAGTTTTCAGAATTTGAATTGCTCAATGTCGGGGGGCTGGATGGAGTAGGCGCCCAGGAAGTTTTTCTAAAGTTACGGCTTTAGAATTGTCGCTCAAACGAAAATTTTTGTCGCTCAAACGACGCTCAATAGAATGCAGTTTTCAGAATTTGAATTGCTCAAAGTCGGGGGGCTGGATGGAGTAGGCGCCCAGGAAGTTTTTCTAAAATTACGGCTTTAGAATTGTCGCTCAAACGAAAATTTTTGTCGCTCAAACGCGCTCAAACGAATGCCGTTTTCAGAATTTGTATTGCTCAAAGTTTGGGGGCTGCGTGAAGTTAGCCCCCGGGATTTATTTTTAAATTACGGCTTTAGGATTGTCGCTCAAACGAAATTTTTTATCGCTCAAACGCGCTCAAAGGACGCTCAAACGAATGCCGTTTTCAGTTTTTGAATTGCTCAAAGTCGGGGGGGCTGGATGGAGTAGGCGCCCAGGAAGTTTTTCTAAAATGACGGCTTTAGAATTGTCGCTCAAACGAAAATTTTTGTCGCTCAAACGCGCTCAAACGAATGCCGTTTTCAGTTTTTGAATTGCTCAAAGTCAGGGGGCTGGATGGAGTAGGCGCCCAGGAAGTTTTTCTAAAATTACGGCTTTAGAATTGTCGCTTAAACGAAAATTTTTGTCGCTCGAACGCGCTCAAACGACACTCAAACGAATGCAGTTTTCAGAATTTGAATTGCTCAAAGTCGGGGGGCTGGATGGAGTAGGCGCCCAGGAAGTTTTTCTAAAATTACGGCTTTAGAATTATCTCTCAAACGAAAATTTTTGTCGCTCAGACGCGCTCAAACGACGCTCAAACGAATACAGTTTTCAGAATTTGAATTGCTCATATTCGGGAGGCTGGATGGAGTAGGCGCCCAGGAAGTTTTTCTAAAATTACGGCTTTAGAATTGTCGCACAAACGAAAATTTTTGTCGCTCAAACGGCGCTCAATAGAATGCCGTTTTCAGTTTTTGAATTGCTCAAAGTTGGGGGTCTGGATGGAGTAGGCGCCCAGGAAGTTTTTCTAAAATTACGGCTTTAGAATTATCGCTCAAACGAAAATTTTTGTCGCTCAAACGCGCTCAAACGAATGCAGTTTTCAGAATTTGAATTGCTCAATGTCGGGGGGCTGGATGGAGTAGGCGCCCAGGAAGTTTTTCTAAAATTACGGCTTTAGAATTGTCGCTCAAACGAAAATTTTTGTCGCTCAAACGACGCTCAATAGAATGCAGTTTTCAGAATTTGAATTGCTCAAAGTCGGGGGGCTGGATGGAGTAGGCGCCCAGGAAGTTTTTCTAAATTTACGGCTTTAGAATTGTCGCTCAAACGAAAATTTTTGTCGCTCAAACGCGCTCAAACGAATGCCGTTTTCAGAATTTGTATTGCTCAAAGTCGGGGGGCTGCGTGAAGTTAGCCCCCGGGATTTATTTTTAAATTACGGCTTTAGGATTGTCGCTCAAACGAAATTTTTTATCGCTCAAACGCGCTCAAAGGACGCTCAAACGAATGCCGTTTTCAGTTTTTGAATTGCTCAAAGTCGGGGGGCTGGATGGAGTAGGCGTCCAGGAAGTTTTTCTAAAATGACGGCTTTAGAATTGTCGCTCAAACGAAAATTTTTGTCGCTCAAACGCGCTCAAACGAATGCAGTTTTCAGAATTTGAATTGCTCAATGTCGGGGGGCTGGATGGAGTAGGCGCCCAGGAAGTTTTTCTAAAATTACGGCTTTAGAATTGTCGCTCAAACGAAAATTTTTGTCGCTCAAACGACGCTCAATAGAATGCAGTTTTCAGAATTTGAATTGCTCAAAGTCGGGGGGCTGGATGGAGTAGGCGCCCAGGAAGTTTTTCTAAAATTACGGCTTTAGAATTGTCGCTCAAACGAAAATTTTTGTCGCTCAAACGCGCTCAAACGAATGCCGTTTTCAGAATTTGTATTGCTCAAAGTCGGGGGGCTGCGTAAAGTTAGCCCCCGGGATTTATTTTTAAATTACGGCTTTAGGATTGTCGCTCAAACGAAATTTTTTATCGCTCAAACGCGCTCAAAGGACGCTCAAACGAATGCCGTTTTCAGTTTTTGAATTGCTCAAAGTCGGGGGGCTGGATGGAGTAGGCGTCCAGGAAGTTTTTCTAAAATGACGGCTTTAGAATTGTCGCTCAAACGAAAATTTTTGTCGCTCAAACGCGCTCAAACGAATGCCGTTTTCAGATTTTGTATTGCTCAAAGTTGGGGGGCGGCGTGAAGTTAGTCCCCCCGGATTTATTTTTAAAATTACGGCTCTAGGATTGTCGCTCAAACGAAATTTTTTATCGCTCAAACGCGCTCAAACGAATGCCGTTTTCAATTTTTGAATTGCTCAATGTCGGGGGGCTGGATGGAGTAGGCGCCCAGGAAGTTTTTCTAAATTTACGGCTTTAGAATTGTCGCTCAAACGAAAATTTTTGTCGCTCAAACGCGCTCAAACGAATGCCGTTTTCAGAATTTGTATTGCTCAAAGTCGGGGGGCTGCGTGAAGTTAGCCCCCGGGATTTATTTTTAAATTACGGCTTTAGGATTGTCGCTCAAACGAAATTTTTTATCGCTCAAACGCGCTCAAAGGACGCTCAAACGAATGCCGTTTTCAGTTTTTGAATTGCTCAAAGTCGGGGGGCTGGATGGAGTAGGCGTCCAGGAAGTTTTTCTAAAATGACGGCTTTAGAATTGTCGCTCAAACGAAAATTTTTGTCGCTCAAACGCGCTCAAACGAATGCAGTTTTCAGAATTTGAATTGCTCAATGTCGGGGGGCTGGATGGAGTAGGCGCCCAGGAAGTTTTTCTAAAATTACGGCTTTAGAATTGTCGCTCAAACGAAAATTTTTGTCGCTCAAACGACGCTCAATAGAATGCAGTTTTCAGAATTTGAATTGCTCAAAGTCGGGGGGCTGGATGGAGTAGGCGCCCAGGAAGTTTTTCTAAAATTACGGCTTTAGAATTGTCGCTCAAACGAAAATTTTTGTCGCTCAAACGCGCTCAAACGAATGCCGTTTTCAGAATTTGTATTGCTCAAAGTCGGGGGGCTGCGTAAAGTTAGCCCCCGGGATTTATTTTTAAATTACGGCTTTAGGATTGTCGCTCAAACGAAATTTTTTATCGCTCAAACGCGCTCAAAGGACGCTCAAACGAATGCCGTTTTCAGTTTTTGAATTGCTCAAAGTCGGGGGGCTGGATGGAGTAGGCGTCCAGGAAGTTTTTCTAAAATGACGGCTTTAGAATTGTCGCTCAAACGAAAATTTTTGTCGCTCAAACGCGCTCAAACGAATGCCGTTTTCAGATTTTGTATTGCTCAAAGTTGGGGGGCGGCGTGAAGTTAGTCCCCCCGGATTTATTTTTAAAATTACGGCTCTAGGATTGTCGCTCAAACGAAATTTTTTATCGCTCAAACGCGCTCAAACGAATGCCGTTTTCAGTTTTTGAATTGCTCAATGTCGGGGGGCTGGATGGAGTAGGCGCCCAGGAAGTTTTTCTAAAATTACGGCTTTAGAATTGTCGCTCAAACGAAAATTTTTGTCGCTCAAACGACGCTCAATAGAATGCAGTTTTCAGAATTTGAATTGCTCAAAGTCGGGGGGCTGGATGGAGTAGGCGCCCAGGAAGTTTTTCTAAAATTACGGCTTTAGAATTGTCGCTCAAACAAAAATTTTTGTCGCTCAAACGCGCTCAAACGACGCTCAAACGAATGCAGTTTTCAGAATTTGAATTGCTCATATTCAGGAGGCTGGATGGAGTAGGCACCCAGGAAGTTTTTCTAAAATTACGGCTTTAGAATTGTCGCTTAAACGAAAATTTTTGTCGCTCGAACGCGCTCAAACGACACTCAAACGAATGCAGTTTTCAGAATTTGAATTGCTCAAAGTCGGTGGGCTGGATGGAGTAGGCGCCCAGGAAGTTTTTCTAAAATTACGGCTTTAGAATTATCGCTCAAACGAAAATTTTTGTCGCTCAAACGCGCACAAACGACGCCAAAACGAATGCAGTTTTCAGAATTTGAATTGCTCGAAGTTGGGGGCCTGGATGGAGTAGGCGCCCAGGAAGTTTTTCTAAAATTACGGCTTTAGAATTATCGCTCAAACGAAAATTTTTGGCGCTCAAACGCGCTCAAACGAATGCCGTTTTCAGATTTTGTATTGCTCAAAGTTGGGGGGCGGCGTGAAGTTAGCCCCCCCGGATTTATTTTTAAAATTACGGCTCTAGGATTGTCGCTCAAACGAAATTTTTTATCGCTCAAACGCGCTCAAACGAATGCCGTTTTCAGTTTTTGAATTGCTCAAAGTCGGGGGGCTGGATGGAGTAGGCGCCCAGGAAGTTTTTCTAAAATTACGGCTTTAGAATTGTCGCTCAAACGAAAATTTTTGTCGCTCAAACGCGCTCAAACGAATGCCGTTTTCAGAATTTGTATTGCTCAAAGTCGGGGGGCTGCGTGAAGTTAGCCCCCGGGATTTATTTTTAAATTACGGCTTTAGGATTGTCGCTCAAACGAAATTTTTTATCGCTCAAACGCGCTCAAAGGACGCTCAAACGAATGCCGTTTTCAGTTTTTGAATTGCTCAAAGTCGGGGGGCTGGATGGAGTAGGCGCCCAGGAAGTTTTTCTAAAATTACGGCTTTAGAATTGTCGCTCAAACGAAAATTTTTGTCGCTCAAACGCGCTCAAACGAATGCCGTTTTCAGATTTTGTATTGCTCAAAGTTGGGGGGCGGCGTGAAGTTAGTCCCCCCGGATTTATTTTTAAAATTACGGCTCTAGGATTGTCGCTCAAACGAAATTTTTTATCGCTCAAACGCGCTCAAACGAATGCCGTTTTCAGTTTGTGAATTGCTCAAAGTCGGGGGGCTGGATGGAGTAGGCGCCCAGGAAGTTTTTCTAAAATTACGGCTTTAGAATTGTCGCTTAAACGAAAATTTTTGTCGCTCGAACGCGCTCAAACGACACTCAAACGAATGCAGTTTTCAGAATTTGAATTGCTCAAAGTCGGTGGGCTGGATGGAGTAGGCGCCCAGGAAGTTTTTCTAAAATTACGGCTTTAGAATTATCTCTCAAACGAAAATTTTTGTCGCTCAGACGCGCTCAAACGACGCTCAAACGAATACAGTTTTCAGAATTTGAATTGCTCAAAGTCGGGGGGCTGGATGGAGTAGGCGCCCAGGAAGTTTTTCTAAAATTACGGCTTTAGAATTGTCGCTCAAACGAAAATTTTTGTCGCTCAAACGCGCTCAAACGAATGCCGTTTTCAGATTTTGTATTGCTCAAAGTTGGGGGGCGGCGTGAAGTTAGCCCCCCCCCCCGGATTTATTTTTAAAATTACGGCTCTAGGGTTGTCGCTCAAACGAAATTTTTTATCGCTCAAACGCGCTCAAACGAATGCCGTTTTCTGTTTTTGAATTGCTCAAAGTCGGGGGGCTGGATGGAGTAGGCGCCCAGGAAGTTTTTCTAAAATTACGGCTTTAGGATTGTCGCTCAAACGAAATTTTTTATCGCTCAAACGCGCTCAAACGAATGCCGTTTTCAGTTTTTGAATTGCTCAAAGTCGGGGGGCTGGATGGAGTAGGCGCCCCGGAAGTTTTTCTAAAATTACGGCTTTAGAATTGTCGCTTAAACGAAAATTTTTGTCGCTCGAACGCGCTCAAACGACACTCAAACGAATGCAGTTTTCAGAATTTGAATTGCTCAAAGTCGGTGGGCTGGATGGAGTAGGCGCCCAGGAAGTTTTTCTAAAATTACGGCTTTAGAATTGTCGCTTAAACGAAAATTTTTGTCGCTCGAACGCGCTCAAACGACACTCAAACGAATGCAGTTTTCAGAATTTGAATTGCTCAAAGTCGGGGGGCTGGATGGAGTAGGCGCCCAGGAAGTTTTTCTAAAATTACGGCTTTAGAATTATCTCTCAAACGAAAATTTTTGTCGCTCAGACGCGCTCAAACGACGCTCAAACGAATACAGTTTTCAGAATTTGAATTGCTCATATTCGGGAGGCTGGATGGAGTAGGCGCCCAGGAAGTTTTTCTAAAATTACGGCTTTAGAATTGTCGCACAAACGAAAATTTTTGTCGCTCAAACGACGCTCAATAGAATGCCGTTTTCAGTTTTTGAATTGCTCAAAGTTGGGGGTCTGGATGGAGTAGGCGCCCAGGAAGTTTTTCTAAAATTACGGCTTTAGAATTATCGCTCAAACGAAAATTTTTGTCGCTCAAACGCGCTCAAACGAATGCAGTTTTCAGAATTTGAATTGCTCAAAGTCGGGGGGCTGGATGGAGTAGGCGCCCAGGAAGTTTTTCTAAAATTACGGCTTTAGAATTGTCGCTCAAACAAAAATTTTTGTCGCTCAAACGCGCTCAAACGACGCTCAAACGAATGCAGTTTTCAGAATTTGAATTGCTCATATTCAGGAGGCTGGATGGAGTAGGCACCCAGGAAGTTTTTCTAAAATTACGGCTTTAGAATTGTCGCTTAAACGAAAATTTTTGTCGCTCGAACGCGCTCAAACGACACTCAAACGAATGCAGTTTTCAGAATTTGAATTGCTCAAAGTCGGTGGGCTGGATGGAGTAGGCGCCCAGGAAGTTTTTCTAAAATTACGGCTTTAGAATTATCGCTCAAACGAAAATTTTTGTCGCTCAAACGCGCACAAACGACGCCAAAACGAATGCAGTTTTCAGAATTTGAATTGCTCGAAGTTGGGGGCCTGGATGGAGTAGGCGCCCAGGAAGTTTTTCTAAAATTACGGCTTTAGAATTATCGCTCAAACGAAAATTTTTGGCGCTCAAACGCGCTCAAACGAATGCCGTTTTCAGATTTTGTATTGCTCAAAGTTGGGGGGCGGCGTGAAGTTAGCCCCCCCGGATTTATTTTTAAAATTACGGCTCTAGGATTGTCGCTCAAACGAAATTTTTTATCGCTCAAACGCGCTCAAACGAATGCCGTTTTCAGTTTTTGAATTGCTCAAAGTCGGGGGGCTGGATGGAGTAGGCGCCCAGGAAGTTTTTCTAAAATTACGGCTTTAGAATTGTCGCTCAAACGAAAATTTTTGTCGCTCAAACGCGCTCAAACGAATGCCGTTTTCAGAATTTGTATTGCTCAAAGTCGGGGGGCTGCGTGAAGTTAGCCCCCGGGATTTATTTTTAAATTACGGCTTTAGGATTGTCGCTCAAACGAAATTTTTTATCGCTCAAACGCGCTCAAAGGACGCTCAAACGAATGCCGTTTTCAGTTTTTGAATTGCTCAAAGTCGGGGGGCTGGATGGAGTAGGCGCCCAGGAAGTTTTTCTAAAATTACGGCTTTAGAATTGTCGCTCAAACGAAAATTTTTGTCGCTCAAACGCGCTCAAACGAATGCCGTTTTCAGATTTTGTATTGCTCAAAGTTGGGGGGCGGCGTGAAGTTAGTCCCCCCGGATTTATTTTTAAAATTACGGCTCTAGGATTGTCGCTCAAACGAAATTTTTTATCGCTCAAACGCGCTCAAACGAATGCCGTTTTCAGTTTGTGAATTGCTCAAAGTCGGGGGGCTGGATGGAGTAGGCGCCCAGGAAGTTTTTCTAAAATTACGGCTTTAGAATTGTCGCTTAAACGAAAATTTTTGTCGCTCGAACGCGCTCAAACGACACTCAAACGAATGCAGTTTTCAGAATTTGAATTGCTCAAAGTCGGTGGGCTGGATGGAGTAGGCGCCCAGGAAGTTTTTCTAAAATTACGGCTTTAGAATTATCTCTCAAACGAAAATTTTTGTCGCTCAGACGCGCTCAAACGACGCTCAAACGAATACAGTTTTCAGAATTTGAATTGCTCAAAGTCGGGGGGCTGGATGGAGTAGGCGCCCAGGAAGTTTTTCTAAAATTACGGCTTTAGAATTGTCGCTCAAACGAAAATTTTTGTCGCTCAAACGCGCTCAAACGAATGCCGTTTTCAGATTTTGTATTGCTCAAAGTTGGGGGGCGGCGTGAAGTTAGCCCCCCCCTGGATTTATTTTTAAAATTACGGCTCTAGGGTTGTCGCTCAAACGAAATTTTTTATCGCTCAAACGCGCTCAAACGAATGCCGTTTTCTGTTTTTGAATTGCTCAAAGTCGGGGGGCTGGATGGAGTAGGCGCCCAGGAAGTTTTTCTAAAATTACGGCTTTAGGATTGTCGCTCAAACGAAATTTTTTATCGCTCAAACGCGCTCAAACGAATGCCGTTTTCAGTTTTTGAATTGCTCAAAGTCGGGGGGCTGGATGGAGTAGGCGCCCCGGAAGTTTTTCTAAAATTACGGCTTTAGAATTGTCGCTTAAACGAAAATTTTTGTCGCTCGAACGCGCTCAAACGACCCTCAAACGAATGCAGTTTTCAGAATTTGAATTGCTCAAAGTCGGTGGGCTGGATGGAGTAGGCGCCCAGGAAGTTTTTCTAAAATTACGGCTTTAGAATTGTCGCTTAAACGAAAATTTTTGTCGCTCGAACGCGCTCAAACGACACTCAAACGAATGCAGTTTTCAGAATTTGAATTGCTCAAAGTCGGGGGGCTGGATGGAGTAGGCGCCCAGGAAGTTTTTCTAAAATTACGGCTTTAGAATTATCTCTCAAACGAAAATTTTTGTCGCTCAGACGCGCTCAAACGACGCTCAAACGAATACAGTTTTCAGAATTTGAATTGCTCATATTCGGGAGGCTGGATGGAGTAGGCGCCCAGGAAGTTTTTCTAAAATTACGGCTTTAGAATTGTCGCACAAACGAAAATTTTTGTCGCTCAAACGACGCTCAATAGAATGCCGTTTTCAGTTTTTGAATTGCTCAAAGTTGGGGGTCTGGATGGAGTAGGCGCCCAGGAAGTTTTTCTAAAATTACGGCTTTAGAATTGTCGCTCAAACGAAAATTTTTGTCGCTCAAACGCGCTCAAACGAATGCAGTTTTCAGAATTTGAATTGCTCAATGTCGGGGGGCTGGATGGAGTAGGCGCCCAGGAAGTTTTTCTAAAATTACGGCTTTAGAATTGTCGCTCAAACGAAAATTTTTGTCGCTCAAACGACGCTCAATAGAATGCAGTTTTCAGAATTTGAATTGCTCAAAGTCGGGGGGGTGGATGGAGTAGGCGCCCAGGAAGTTTTTCTAAAATTACGGCTTTAGAATTGTCGCTCAAACGAAAATTTTTGTCGCTCAAACGCGCTCAAACGAATGCCGTTTTCAGAATTTGTATTGCTCAAAGTCGGGGGGCTGCGTGAAGTTAGCCCCCGGGATTTATTTTTAAATTACGGCTTTAGGATTGTCGCTCAAACGAAATTTTTTATCGCTCAAACGCGCTCAAAGGACGCTCAAACGAATGCCGTTTTCAGTTTTTGAATTGCTCAAAGTCGGGGGGCTGGATGGAGTAGGCGTCCAGGAAGTTTTTCTAAAATGACGGCTTTAGAATTGTCGCTCAAACGAAAATTTTTGTCGCTCAAACGCGCTCAAACGAATGCAGTTTTCAGAATTTGAATTGCTCAATGTCGGGGGGCTGGATGGAGTAGGCGCCCAGGAAGTTTTTCTAAAATTACGGCTTTAGAATTGTCGCTCAAACGAAAATTTTTGTCGCTCAAACGCGCTCAAACGAATGCCGTTTTCAGAATTTGTATTGCTCAAAGTCGGGGGGCTGCGTGAAGTTAGCCCCCGGGATTTATTTTTAAATTACGGCTTTAGGATTGTCGCTCAAACGAAATTTTTTATCGCTCAAACGCGCTCAAAGGACGCTCAAACGAATGCCGTTTTCAGTTTTTGAATTGCTCAAAGTCGGGGGGCTGGATGGAGTAGGCGCCCAGGAAGTTTGTCTAAAATGACGGCTTTAGAATTGTCGCTCAAACGAAAATTTTTGTCGCTCAAACGCGCTCAAACGAATGCCGTTTTCAGTTTTTGAATTGCTCAAAGTCGGGGGGCTGGATGGAGTAGGCGCCCAGGAAGTTTTTCTAAAATTACGGCTTTAGAATTGTCGCTTAAACGAAAATTTTTGTCGCTCGAACGCGCTCAAACGACACTCAAACGAATGCAGTTTTCAGAATTTGAATTGCTCAAAGTCGGGGGGCTGGATGGAGTAGGCGCCCAGGAAGTTTTTCTAAAATTACGGCTTTAGAATTATCTCTCAAACGAAAATTTTTGTCGCCCAGACGCGCTCAAACGACGCTCAAACGAATACAGTTTTCAGAATTTGAATTGCTCATATTCGGGAGGCTGGATGGAGTAGGCGCCCAGGAAGTTTTTCTAAAATTACGGCTTTAGAATTGTCGCACAAACGAAAATTTTTGTCGCTCAAACGACGCTCAATAGAATGCCGTTTTCAGTTTTTGAATTGCTCAAAGTTGGGGGTCTGGATGGAGTAGGCGCCCAGGAAGTTTTTCTAAAATTACGGCTTTAGAATTATCGCTCAAACGAAAATTTTTGTCGCTCAAACGCGCTCAAACGAATGCAGTTTTCAGAATTTGAATTGCTCAATGTCGGGGGGCTGGATGGAGTAGGCGCCCAGGAAGTTTTTCTAAAATTACGGCTTTAGAATTGTCGCTCAAACGAAAATTTTTGTCGCTCAAACGACGCTCAATAGAATGCAGTTTTCAGAATTTGAATTGCTCAAAGTCGGGGGGCTGGATGGAGTAGGCGCCCAGGAAGTTTTTCTAAAATTACGGCTTTAGAATTGTCGCTCAAACGAAAATTTTTGTCGCTCAAACGCGCTCAAACGAATGCCGTTTTCAGAATTTGTATTGCTCAAAGTCGGGGGGCTGCGTGAAGTTAGCCCCCGGGATTTATTTTTAAATTACGGCTTTAGGATTGTCGCTCAAACGAAATTTTTTATCGCTCAAACGCGCTCAAAGGACGCTCAAACGAATGCCGTTTTCAGTTTTTGAATTGCTCAATGTCGGGGGGCTGGATGGAGTAGGCGCCCAGGAAGTTTTTCTAAAATTACGGCTTTAGAATTGTCGCTCAAACGAAAATTTTTGTCGCTCAAACGACGCTCAATAGAATGCAGTTTTCAGAATTTGAATTGCTCAAAGTCGGGGGGCTGGATGGAGTAGGCGCCCAGGAAGTTTTTCTAAAATTACGGCTTTAGAATTGTCGCTCAAACAAAAATTTTTGTCGCTCAAACGCGCTCAAACGACGCTCAAACGAATGCAGTTTTCAGAATTTGAATTGCTCATATTCAGTATCATCTGTTGATAAAAGGTGGTGACCTGGTTGTGGCTGTTTCTAAAGCCACCTTAACTTTGATGTGTACATGTCTTAACTGTGCCAGTTTTATTTAGCACTAGCCGCCTTTGGCGACCAGCCTGTTCGCTACCCTTGAAAATTCTGACCGTGGCAAACTCGTTGGCGCGACCTACCAGAAAGGTGTAAGGTAACTGCTTGGAAGGCCAGGAAGTGCCACACAATTTAGACCGGAACCCAATGGGGGAGGCATCCAAAGAGACCGTACCCTCCTTCCCCTACCACAAACCTCTCGGAAGGACTTGCAGTCCCACACGTTTAACGTGATCGTACTCCGCGTGAACACGGCTGCAGTTTTGGCAATGGCGGGAATCGAACCCGGGCCTACCGAGTGAAATTCCCGCGCGCTAACCACTGGGCTACCGTGCCATCCGCGACAATCTCCATAACTTTATTTTTATTCGGCAATTTTGGGAACCGAACCCGGGCCTACCAAGTGCAAATCCCGCGCACTAACCACTGGGGTACTTCACCCTCCGCGATATTCTTCATAACTTTCTTTTTATTCACCCAATTTAGACCGGAACCAAGTGGGAGAAGCATCCACAGGGACCGTACCCTTCTTCCCCTACCACCAAACTCTCGGAAGGACTTACAGACCCACATGTTTAACGTGATCGTACTCCGCGTAAACACGGCGGCAATTTTGGGAATCGAACCCGGGCCTACCGAGTGCAATTTCCGCGCGCTAACCATTGGGCTACTTTGCCCTACGCGACAATCTCCATAACTTTCTTTTTATTCATCCAATTTAGACCGTACCCTCCTTCCCCTACCACCAACTTCGCGGAAGGACTCACGGACCCACATGTTTAACGTGCTCGTACTCCGCGTAAACACGGCGGCAATTTTGGGAATCGAACCCGGGCCTGGTAACTGGTTGGACGGCCAGGATGTGCCACCCAATTTAGACCGGAACCCAGTGGGGGAGGCATCCACAGGGAACGTACCTTCCTTCCCCTACCACCAACCTCTCGGAAAAACATACGGACCCATATGTTTAACGTGATCGTACTCCATGTCAGTGGCGGAAATCGAACCCGGGCCTACCGCGTGCAATTCCCGCGCGCTAACCACTGGGCTACTTCGCCCTCCGCGACAATCTCCATAACTTTCTTTTTATTCACCCAATTTAGACCGTACCCTCCTTCCCCTACCACCAACCTCTCGGAAGGACTCACGAACCCACATGTTTAACGTGATCGTACTCTGCGTGAACGTGGCGTAAGTTTTGGCAGTGGCGGGAATCGAACCCGGGCCTACTGAGTGCAATTCCCGCGCGCTAACCACTGGGCTGCCGCGCCCTCCGCGACAATCTCCATAACTTTCTACATATTCACCCAATTTAGACGGGAACCCAGTGGGGGAGGCATCCACAGGGGCCGTATCCTCCTTCCCCTACCACCAACCTCTCGGAAGGACTTACGGACCCACATATTTAACGTGATCGTATTCCACGTAAACACGGCGGCAGTTTTGGCAGTGGCGGGAATCGAACCCGGGCCTACCGCTAACTTCCCGCGCGCTAATTTGCAATTTAAAATGACCATTCTCGGAAAAACATACGGACCCATATGTTTAACGTGATCGTACTCCATGTCAGTGGCGGAAATCGAACCCGGGCCTACCGCGTGCAATTCCCGCGCGCTAACCACTGGGCTACTTCGCCCTCCGCGACAATCTCCATAACTTTCTTTTTATTCACCCAATTTAGACCGTACCCTCCTTCCCCTACCACCAACCTCTCGGAAGGACTCACGAACCCACATGTTTAACGTGATCGTACTCTGCGTGAACGTGGCGTAAGTTTTTTCAGTGGCGGGAATCGAACCCGGGCCTACTGAGTGCAATTCCCGCGCGCTAACCACTGGGCTGCCGCGCCCTCCGCGACAATCTCCATAACTTTCTACATATTCACCCAATTTAGACGGGAACCCAGTGGGGGAGGCATCCACAGGGGCCGTATCCTCCTTCCCCTACCACCAACCTCTCGGAAGGACTTACGGACCCACATATTTAACGTGATCGTATTCCACGTAAACACGGCGGCAGTTTTGGCAGTGGCGGGAATCGAACCCGGGCCTACCGCTAACTTCCCGCGCGCTAATTTGCAATTTAAAATGACCATTCTCGGAAAAACATACGGACCCATATGTTTAACGTGATCGTACTCCATGTCAGTGGCGGAAATCGAACCCGGGCCTACCGCGTGCAATTCCCGCGCGCTAACCACTGGGCTACTTCGCCCTCCGCGACAATCTCCATAACTTTCTTTTTATTCACCCAATTTAGACCGTACCCTCCTTCCCCTACCACCAACCTCTCGGAAGGACTCACGAACCCACATGTTTAACGTGATCGTACTCTGCGTGAACGTGGCGTAAGTTTTGGCAGTGGCGGGAATCGAACCCGGGCCTACTGAGTGCAATTCCCGCGCGCTAACCACTGGGCTGCCGCGCCCTTCGCGACAATCTCCATAACTTTCTACATATTCACCCAATTTAGACGGGAACCCAGTGGGGGAGGCATCCACAGGGGCCGTATCCTCCTTCCCCTACCACCAACCTCTCGGAAGGACTTACGGACCCACATATTTAACGTGATCGTATTCCACGTAAACACGGCGGCAGTTTTGGCAGTGGCGGGAATCGAACCCGGGCCTACCGCTAACTTCCCGCGCGCTAATTTGCAATTTAAAATGACCATATGCTTAATTCCATCATCCTCATTCCATTGTTTCATTGTTCCATCATTTAAAATATCCATAAAATTAAAATATCCAAAAGTTAAAATATACATTTAAAAAATCCAGATCGTCCCATCATTTAAAATATAAATATAATAATTTATATAGAGCAAAGGCGCTCTATTCAGAATCGTGACGTCACCTCCACCTTGACGTCCCCACCCACCACCTTCCCTGCTTCAGCGGGGGAGAAACGAAGCGGTACGCCGAGCGGTACGCCGAGCGGAGAATTTAAAAACCAAAAATCGGTTTCTTGAGCAAAAAGTGACTTTTGTTTTAAAATCTTTAAAAAATATTAGAAATCGAAATTCAGATTTGAAATTGATATATTTTTACTCGAAATTCTCTGCTCTTTCCGATGGTGTGATTTGTTTTTTTCTACGATGTCTGGATCGTGGAGAAAAAAGGGCAAAAAGGGCAAAAAACGGTCGAAATCGCATAAAACATTAAATAAATAAAAAAATAATTAAAATTTTAAAAATCGGTTTTCACGTGTCCCCTTCCCTCCCCCCCGGGTCTCCGATTGCCAAATTTCGTAGCTCTCCGACGCGCGGTCGCGAAACGTATAGTGTATAAGACAGACACACAGACAGACAGACAGACACACAGACATTGCCTTTTATTATATAGATTTTTCCAAAAGAAATCTTGTTAAAACATACCATTTTAGCTAAAATGTTAAAACTTATAAACACAACATTAATCTTAGGATTCTGGATAGCATGAGCATTTTAAGCAAAAGGAATTTAAATTGAGCAGCGCATGAAAGTCAAATACTTTTAATTTGCATATCTTATAATTAGTTAGAATTGGTCAATGGTAAAGAGAAGGGACTGGGGATAGAGACATATACTTTGAGCTAAGAAGACAGCAAATTATGATTAATGTTAGAGATAACATGCATCTGGTAATTTTCTGAAGGAAATCCAATTAGATTTTGGCATTAGGGTTTCTGGGATATAAATTAGTTTATGATTCTATTTATATTTGATAACTAGCACCTGCTATTCATGGTTGAAATGATATTACCATATTAGTATGATTTTATATTTAAGATTTTAGTGTGAGTTATAATGTTATTTATTTGAATTTTAATATAAAATTGTATAGTAATTGCAATTTATTTTTCAGATAAGCATTTAGATCTATTTCACCTTAATATGACAAAAATCAAGACTGGCACTTCGGATAAAGAAAATATGAAAATGCTAAAATAATTTTTGATTTTAGTAAAATTGTTAAATATTTTAATATGCCCGTTTAAATCCTGTGTGTACATATATGGGTTATTATGTATAGCGACCACAGGGAACATAGATCCCTAATACAGTAACTGTCGATCATTACATTTACTGCTATGATTCCGCTACTATATTGAATTTAAAATATATACAGTTGAATTTTTAATCAAACAGAAAAAATTTCAATGTTCGCTAACACTGGATTTATGGGGAATAAGAAAAGGGATAAATTTGTCAATATCATTTCAAGCCAATATAAACCTTCATTTCAATCTTTTTTAAGTCTGTGTTTTAATGGCACTAATGCAGGGCCACAACAAGGAAGTGGTTTCGACTATTCATCATTTGGTTAAAGATGAGTAAAGTGACTTCATTATAAAATGTTGGTGAAGTATTCATTTCTGAGAATTTTGTTTGTTATGTTATCAAGAGAATAAAAACAATATACAAAGTAGTTCTACAAATGGTTAAGAACATACATCATAGGTAGAAAAGGCAAAATATGTAAATTGCTGAAAATTCAATACACTCCAACAACAATATACAGGAATTTCTCAGTTTTACTTGAAACCTATTTGTTATTGTTTCCCAAAATAGTGTAGAATTAAGCATAAAAGAATAAACACATCATTATAAACGCATTACAAAACATTATCAATGCAGGTTTTATTTTACCAACCCATGAGCAATAGAAAAGCAGAGATACTAAAATAC